>JARKID010000032.1:0-600000 GCA_029449255.1 Mycena polygramma
TGCGTAGCGAGATATTCGTGCATCTCGGGTCGGACAGTCCGAGACGGCTAGATGTTTGAGGGCCCGGATGTAGAGGTACCGGACGTCATACTTGTGCGCAAGTCGAAGGATGCCAAGAAGCGTAGGCAGTTCGACCGGTTCCGGCGGTGGCATGAAGTAGCTCGTGAAATATCAGACGGAGCTTGAAAATGCTTTAAGCGCATGCGTACCTCGAGTCAAAGACGGCCCTCAGAAACACTTCCACATCCGCCGCAGAATCGTGCAGAGAAACAACCGGGCAGCCGTCGATAATTTCTTGTTCGTGGCCCGGTGGCTGCGGGAGAGCGATCATGTCGCGGAAAAACGGATGAGCGCGCAGCTAGGATGGATTTCGTGACACGGAAGATGCTTTTCTCCGCCCGCAACACAAGTCCGTCAGTGGAGAACCAGAGATCGTTTATTCGTCTGTCTTCGGTCATTTCAGCGGCTACCAAGTGAAGCCCGATGTATCAGAGGTCTACGCTCAGGAACGAGACTGTGAGATCACCTGGGATGGGTATGAGGGTGAATCGTGGCGTGTGGCGGAGTGACAGGAGGAAACAAGAAAGAAGAAAATTGTTGTGTGGTCATGCTTGACATCAAACATTGACGGCCGGCACCAAGCGGCCCGGCGTATGTAACGGGCATGGCCGGATCGATTCCAACATGCCCGTTACATCGCTTGTATTAATTCATTTTAGCCTACGATATGCGCCCATACGCGACTTACGATACTTACATACACCTATCTACCGTTACCTGTAGCACTGCCTTGTTCCTGTACTTATATTCCCTTGGTTCGTCGGGGTTCGCCTTGTCGAATCAACGCCAGTTTTCGGGGCTCCATGCCCTCAAGCTTTCCTGTTCCTCAGTTCCTGTTCCGGCTCCGCCTCGGGGGCTCCCGCCCCGTGACAGCGTAGCTAACATAAATCGGGTCGGTTGTGATTTCGACTCAACTTCTTGGTTTACCTTCTTGGTTTACCTTGACCGCTTGTCTGGAATCTGGATCAAAACCATGAGCTCGCAGAGAGCCAGGATCCGGCTTGAGTTTTGAAGGAGGGAGAAAAAGGATGTCGAACACTCATCACATTATCGGCGCACATATGTGCTATCTGCTGGTTGAATGACATCAAGCAGCGTACGATGTGCAGCGCAAGGCCCTGGTTTCGAAATTTGAGCGTTGGAAACCCAGCAGGCTGAGAGACTCGAATACACGAAATCAATCCCCGATCAGTCAGGAGGTATTTGGGCAAAAGCCCGCGTTCTTCTGTAAGTAAATCTGAACCCGTGTCGACGGAATAATCAGAGTCCAAGCAGAACAAAACCAGAGCTCCAAGTCTTGAAGCACAAAATACTGCGTCCGAAGTGATGGACGAAATCCAATTGACGAAATCAGAACAACAGATGCGTCTGGCTTTTCCTATAAGGGCTCCCTTCTTTAGCTCAGTTGGTAGAGCGCCAGACTGCAAAAGATGCCAGATTATCTCGATGTCACCTGCTGTACGGTTACCGCAGATTCTGTTGAACAACAGCCTGAATCACGCATTGTAAATTCGCCGACGGTCACAAGCGCCTTTCAGGGCTGCAAGAAATTGAGGGGTAGTGGTCGGCTTCAACGGATCCGAGGAACCGAGGATGAGGGAAGAAGCAGAGAAAAAGGAATAAAAATAACAGCAAAAAGAAAATGAGAAAGAACACACATCATCACCCGCCCCGGATTGAATGGGGACCTCCTGCTTTGATCGCTTGCGCTACCGTCTAATTGGTAGCAGGCGCAGACATGGTCTATCGGGTGGGGTTGTATGACCTGAAAATGTGGGTGCTTGGCTCGTGAAGAGAATCAACGTTTGGTTGAGCGGAGCCTCTCTTGGCACCGTTGAAGTTTTGAACTGCTGTGGGAAGTCAAGAAACATGCAGGAAGAGAGAAACAAAAAGATCAGGCATTTTCTTTGCACTTTCCATCACCCGACCCCGAATTGAACGGGGACCTCCTGTTCTCAAACGATCGCTTTTCTCGTTTAACGTCGGCAGACGCACTCCAATTGTGCTATCGGGTGGGTGTATGGCTTGCATTAACCTTCATTGGGTACGCTTGAAGGAATGCGCGGTCCGCTGGTATCGAACAAACCTGAACGCTTGAGATCCTCGACTTGGGCATTCGAGACAAGGTAACGACTGAGCGGAACGCAGTTCGAAGTTTCGAGTAGTGCACGCCCCAGCGGAAATTCTTCAAGGAACACAACAAGAACACAAAAACAAAAAACGCATCGAGGTTTTTTTACATCACCCGACCCCAGATCGAACGGGGAACTCCTGCGTTTAAACAAACTCATTTCATTAGAAGCAGGCGCACACATGTGCTATCGGGTGGCTGTATTGCCTGAAGTTCCACGGGCCTTGTGTGGGCAAAAGCGATGGTTTGTTGGTGTCGTTGTACATACCCCGGCCGTTGAAACTTGCTGCGGAGTCGACGGATGAAAGGAACGAAGCTCGAACTAATGTAACGCGCCTGCGGAATGATCAGTTTGAGCGCACTCGAGGAGCAAAAACATAACAGGGCGAAAAAAAAAAACGTCTTCCTGCATCAGTACCCGACCCCGAATCGAACGGGGACCTCCTGCTTCAAAGGTTTTTTCAGCGGCACATTATTGACAGGTACACGCATGTGCTATCGGGTGGGTATGTGGGTTGAATTTGAGAGTAGGGTGTGTGTCTGAAATCGTCATGAATGTGCCGTTATCGAGCGGATGAGTTTTGCTGAGAGGGCGCGAGCAGGAAGACGAATTGGAAGTTGAGGAAGAGTAGAGTCGCAGAAGTAAAAAAGACGCCACGACAAAGGGAGCCAGATAAACTACGAGGAGGGATGCAACTTGAAGAGTCTTCGAGAATTGAAAGGATGTGAATGCGTTCCAAGAATCAGGCAGTCACCAGTCGCAGGGCCTCCAAGCAAAGAGTTGAATAATAAGCCGCGCGATAAGTGAGCAACAGTGAGAACTGGCAAACCCTAAGGCAAACCCGCCCGCAATTCAGGAAGATTCGTTGAAGAGGTGCAAATTGATCCGTGAAACCTGCGCACGTGCCCATGATCGCCGATTGGCCGGCGGTGAATCTTGTCTCTGCCCACCACAATCCAACTCGCCCGTCGACTCTCTGCTATCTCTCCCACTCATCTCTCTCGGACTCTACTTTGTCTACTTTGTCTTCAACTTTCTTCGTCTCCTTCACTTCATTCGATGACTTTTCACTTCATTCTCAAACGAATCCTTGGGCGGCATTCGACTCAAGACTGACTATTGTTCTCGGCCTACCGACGCACCCAATTATCACTGTAATCTAAATCGATCTCAGTCGTATCCTCCTACATATCCACTTGGCTCCGTTACGGTTTTTGCTTCGCTGGTGAAGCTCTTTACGAGTGCGTATCTGCTTGTTTACTGCCACTGGAATCCGGTCGTACTTATCGAGCGGTCTGTAGCCCAGCAAGCATCACGACGACTACCCTACTCTATCATCATCGAATCAGATAGTTCAGACCTAATCTGTACCACCGTGCGTCGCTGCGTCCCTTTGGTTTGCACGTCCTAATTCCGTATTCCGCAGGCCAACGCCTCTGCAACGGCGTATACACTCCTCCTTCACTCCACCTCACCTACACCGATGCAGGAGCGATTACCTCACGCCGTTGCCCGACGAGGACGATGAGGTGTTACCGGTGCCTCGTATCCCTATCCGCACACGCTTCATGCAAATGCCGGCGCGGGTGCTCGAGGTGAAGGCAGGGATAGGGATCGAGATGGGGACGGCGAAGAGGAGGGGGAGGAGATATTGGGCGCCAAATGGGACGAGGTGGACGTCAGGGAGGATGGGTACGTTGCTTTCCATCCTTTTCGATTCCGCTTCTTTTTTTCGTTCTTTTTCTTCTCGCTTCTTTCTTTTCTTTGTCGTCGCGCGCGCGGGCGCCGGGCGCGGGCTTTTTCGCCCATTCAAAAGTCTTCATAGAAGCTGATGTCGATGACGTGGGCTGCGACGTTTTACGTCGTCTACTTTTCCTTCCCGCTTTACGCACCGTCTTGCTCTTTTGCGCCATCGTCTCGTACTCCTTTCGAGGCGTTTTCATTTCCGGTCTGAGCTGCCTGTATGGAGCGAGACGTCTTTTCTTTCGCCGGCCTATTCATCCATTCGTCTTTTGGCTTCTTGGGCGACGCGCGGCTCGCTTGTTTTGCCTGCGTCACTCAATATGGGATCGTCTTGTCACTCGGTCCACCGGCGTCGTTCTCGTTGTGGCTGGCGTCGTCCCCGGAATGCCTTGACTCGAGGCGGCGATCGATTGCTCGATCTTGCTGGATCCGACTGCGCGACTCTTTCTCGGCGCTGTCGTTGACGCCGCCATCGAGTCGGGACTGGGGCTCACGTCTGTTCCTTGTGGGCGAACATCGCGCGTCGTATATGTTACACCCTGCTTCTATTCCCCATCCTGCGCATCCTTTCTCTCCCTTCTCCCTTCCCTTCGTTCTCCTCTTCTCTCCCCTTCTCCCCTTCTCCACCTTCCTGCCTACTGCACATACTAACCTCTTCTTTTTCTAGTCCCCACTGTCGCTCCACCTCAACGACGACTACGCCTGCTCACCATCACCTACGCACGCCGCCGCCGTGCAAGTCTGGGACGTCGGCGCCGGGGGCGTTATCTGCGAATCCCTTCGCCCCCGTGTGCTTCTTCTTGGCCGCCGTCAACATCCACCAAGACCCGCACGTCAGCGGACACGTTACGCGCTTTCGACTCTTCTTCGGACGGTGATGCGTGCGGAGGGCGACAACGCGAGCACGAGGCGCATACGGCTGAAGGGCAGGATATGTCCGGCCCCGTTCTGGGCGCGGCGATCTTACCGCCCGTGCGGAACGACAGGAGTGAAGAAGGAGGAGGAGGATTGGAGCTACGCATACTGTGCGTGTTGTTCCTATCTCCCCTTTTGATTCCTCTGTTGTCTGTTCTCGTTATTTTGTCTTTGGTTCTCGAGGGAGGCGTGCGAGCTCCCTTGGATGTTCACTGCGCGCGACGCGCGCGGGATGTGGATTCGGTTTGGGATGGCGATGGAGACGGTGCCCGCAAGCGCCGTTGGGGCCACCTCGAGGTCGGGGAGACCCGTGATCTCGGGCGATCGAGCATGATCGGACGGGCCCGGGGGATCGTGGATTTGGACGGGCATGCGCATCTCGCGCCGAGCGCGCGTCTCAGGCTGGATGTCGATTGCGCGGTGGCTGCGATTGGCTGCGATCCCCGAGCGGCGATGGCGAGAGCTGCGCGGCGCGATGGCCCTGTTGTCCGTGCTCGCGATGGGGTAGCAGACGCCTGCTCGCGGGGTGCGGGGTGCGCGTGTCTGCAGGGCATGGATGCCGATCGGTATCGGCTTTACGGTCGCGGGTGGCGGCAGTGCTCGATATGACCGCCCGAGTATCCGTGCTTGCTTGCGGGCGAGCAGCAGCTGCTCTCTTCCGATCCTCCGCGCGCGACTTTCCCTCGTCTTCCCTTACTATATCCTCTTTTTCAACTCCACGCTAACCGTCTTCCGCTTCTGTCTAGGACGCCGCACGCGCTGTATGTATGCCCTATTCACCGGCCGCGTCGTCGCCCGGGCTGCGTTCCTTTCTCCCACGTCGTTGGTGGGGGCAAGGATACCTATGCGTATGATGCTCGGGCTGAGAGTGTCGGTGGACGAGGTTGGGGAGGCGGAAGGGAAGGCGGAAGAAGAGGAGGGGATGGAGAGGTGGGGATTCCTTGCTCGTTTGAGGCGGCGGAGCGCGTTGTTATCGTGGTGAGTGTATTCTCTTTGCTTTTTAGTGATTGGGATGCAGCGGGCTTTCGGGCCCGGAGGAGGATCGACGAATACGTCCTCTTACTCCCCTTCAGAATCCCATAAAAGGCGGCCATCTCGTCCCTTTCCCTTTCCTTCTTCCTGCTTTCTTTATGCCGATGCTGATTTCCGTATTCACTACAGACTACGCACTCCTCGCCCGCACTCGTCGTCCTCGCGCGGCCCTATCTAGCTAGATCTGCGTGTCTTACGTCTTCCCCGCCGCGGCGCTCGCCGTGCCGCACCTGCCATCGCCGCCCCTGTCAGACCCACCTCGACAGTCTTTCCCGACTACTCGACAGTCTTCGCCGGCCCACGCCGGTGAATCGGTCTTCACCGCAAACGGCGCCTCCCTCACCTCATCTACACCCCCGCCGACTCCCACCTCCGTGCTCCACGGCCGACTTCTCGCCTTCCTCGCGCCCCAGCCCACCGCGCCGCTGCCCCCGCACGACACCACCCCGCTCGCGACCTGGGGCCGCACCCTTGGCCGCTTCTTCTCGCGCTCCGCGCCCGCCGCGAGCGCACTTGCTGCCAGTGTATTCACAGACGGCAGTCCCCCGCTCGGGGGCTCGATTGCCTCGACCGTCACTGGCGGGGCCGAAGGCGGGGAGGGCTGCGTGCGCGTCGTAGATCCCGCGCCTCTGCTCGCCGGGGACCGGGGGCGTGCGAGACCTGCACATTTTCGAGGCTGGGCGCGCGCCCATCGGACGACGGAGGGGACGCGCTTGTTTGTAGGACGTCGTGACGCACTTAGCGCCAGCGTGTGGAGGAAGCGTTGCGGCAGTCTGCGCATCTCTATGCCCTTCGTCGCGGGCGGACGGGCGCGGTCATCGAGGGGCTGCCGGGTGCGCGGGATGGGTGATCCGTCGCGCTCGCGACGCGGCGGAGGACGGTACATCTGTTTACGCTGAATCCGTATGAGGGGCGGGCGGATGTGCGCAGCCATCTCGGAGGACGAGTGAGGGATGCAGATGGTGCTGCGGGAGGGGGAGTGGCAGCGGGGAATGGGAGCGGGAGTGGGGAAGAGGGAGCGACGGAGATGCGTGCACTTGTGCGGATGAAGCTCCCTCCCCCTCCGCACGGTGCAGAGGACGCGCCGTCTCTCCCCCACCCGTACCGCTCGCGATTGCGTTCGTACCCGCAGTACATCCGGGCTCACCCGCGAGCCCCGCCTAGTCCTCGTCATCCAGGAACGGCGGTGCGCCCAGCGGTGTGCAGGACGCACTCGTATTCGACCCCGCGGACGGCGTGCTCACTCCGGAGCCTGCGCCGCGCTCGGGCGCCGCATATGGCCGTCGCGGGCATGCAAATGCCGCTCAGCGTGTCGCTGCCCGCCGCTAAGGCCGCGGGGCGACTCAGCGCCCGCCGGGGTATGCGAGATCGTATGCGCGCGGTGCTGCTGGCGGTGTCCATGGTGCGGGTGTCGGGGACGAAGGGCGTTGGGGACGTGGGGTTTGAGGAGGAGGCGCGGGTGGGCGGAGATTCGGCGTGGATCTTGCTGAGGGGCGACCTGTGAAGCAGGAGTACGTCTGTTTTTCCTCGTGAAAGGCAGCACAATGATATGCGTATGTACAGCTGGCTCGTCCAAACGGAGCTTTTCCGCCTTTACCAGCACACCGCGCGTTCTCCCGCGTGGGATCTACTTGTCTCACCAATTCGCCTTCTACTTGCTCGGCGAGGATTGCCACGCACTCATCCGGCGGTACCAGTTCGCCCTCGGTGGCGTCAAGATCGACGTGTGGCGCGAGGTCGAGGTCAGCGCCTTTGCGCTTGGCCCAGGCTCAGGCATGGGCGGAGAGGCGTTCGTCGAGGGGTACGACTCGTCCTCCCCGCACGCAATCCGGCACCGCACCCGCACTTCTTCGTCCTTCGACGCGCCGCTCGCCAGTGCGCTCGCCGGCACCCACTACCGCAACGCCCGCCCGTCGCCTATGCTCCTTATGCTCCCCAACGGCTTGCCCGCGTCCTTCCGCAGCTCCATGCCCGTACGCGCGGTCGCGGGGCTCGGGCAGGGCGTCGCGCAGGGCCTGGGGCGCCTGCGCCGCGACTCGGAGATGCGCCACCAGCGGCAGAAACAGCTCGCGCCGACGCAGCCGCGCATGGGCGGGGACGACGTAGAGGCGTCTGTGCCGCTCCAGTTTGACGAGGAGGACGAGGGCTTGCGGTGCCAACAGCTTGGGGGGGAGGATGTGTTCATGCGCGTGCGTGCGGACCGCAGGGACGACGATGCGCTGTCGGCGACGACGTCGCGCAACGGCGAGGAGTCGGTCGTGTCGGCGTCGGCGCCCGCTACGAGCGCGCGCGCGCTCGAGGACGAGGAGCCGATCGTCCTTGACTCGGAGGGCTGCGCGGAGGGGGAGTGGCACGGATGGGCGACCGAGGATAAGCTGGCCGTGGATGAGGGTGAGCGCTTCGATGATATATCAGTATTGGGGTTCTTGGATAAAGAGCAGGCGGCGATGCAGGCTGAAGCGGCGCGCCGCAAGAGGCCGCCGCGTGTTCGCGGACCAAGAAAATCAAATATGATTGTAATTTTACTTTGTACACTTATCGACGGAAGGACGGAGTAGCAAGTAGTATTAGTACGTGGGGTCGTTTGCCATCGTTTGCCATCGTACAACAACGATCCCATTGTGCCTGAAATGTTCGGGGATTCAGCATTCAGGAATGGTTTAGAAGTGGTGCTTAAATTGTTGATAAATTCTTCTTCAGGGCTATTTGCGGCAGCGTATAAGTACGTTGTCCGACTGGCTCTGGTATATATCGTATCCCTGGGCCCGACTGCGAGAACTCGATTGCTCTGTTACGTCCCCGTCGGAACTTGCCGGTGGTGGCAGTGTTGATCTCTTTTTTCCCTCTTCTTCGACAACGACATTTCACAGATGCACACTGCTCTGCAAATCCCAGAAATACTGGATCTCATCTGCTGTGAGGTTGACGCCGGCGATGACCCCTTCAGCACCCAAATGCCAGAGAGCAAAGGCACCCTTGCGCGGCTTGCTCGAGTATGCCGCGTGTTCCAGCGTCCGGCGCTCGACGTTCTATGGAGAGAGCAGGAAGATCTAACAAATCTTCTTGCCTGCATGCCGGCAGATCTCTGGTCCATCACACCTGCTTCAGTCGTGCGTGTGCTTCACACTTCCATCGCCGCGGGGTTCTAATACAAAGTGCTACAGAGTGCACGTCGACCGATTGAGCCAACAGACTGGGACCGTGTTCATTCGTACTCCTCCCGTGTACGGCAGTTTTCGTTCAGCAACTTCCCCACAGCTGGCATGCCAGACTTCTGGGCCCCCATCTTCAACATGATTGCCGCGTCCCACCCCGAAAATATCATATTTCCCAGGCTCGAGGCTCTTTCTTGGAATCCAGTCTGCTCATCCTCGTTCCCTTATGTTCGACTGTTCCTCTGCCCCACCATAACATCATTATCCCTTGCTGTAATCTCGACGATCACCGATGTTTCAATCCTGCCGATTGTACCTCTTCGCTGTCCATTGTTGAAGTCGGTCATCCTTTCGACGGGCAAAAATCTCCATAGCGGTTGTCGGAACAGGGATCTGGCGATCTGTGGAATGGCCCACCTTCAGTCCTTGGTTGTCGATGATCTGGATCCGACTTCCCTGCAGCACCTCGCGCACCTCCCATCATTTAGCTCGCTCACAATCCAAAATGGCCCTCGCTTCACGCCCTCCAGAGCGAGGTCGGACTTGCGGAGATTTCTACATCTTCGCGACGTCAGATTTTCCTTCACAAAGCATGGAATTACTTCAGCATTCCTTGCCATGAACAAATGGTCACTAGTGGCTTTCCACAGCGCCATGTACTCGACCCCGACCGCCCGAGAAACGGCAGAACTATATTCTATCCTCGCCGAACACTGCTCGCACACCTCGCTCACTCGTTTGGATCTACGTACTTCCAAGTACGCCGTTCTCCATTTTGACGCAGTCGAGCCGTACATCGTACAGAGCGATGCGTTGCGTATCCTCTTCCCCTTTCGCAACCTCGACACTGTGTTCCTATCTCCACCCAAGGGCTGCGATATCGATGACGCTACGGTGGAGGACCTCGCTCGTGCTTGGCCGCGGCTCAAGACGCTCAGGCTGCAAGGCGGGGACGAATACGTGCGTCCGATATCCCGCGTCACTTTCCGCGGCATCCAAGCATTAGGGCGATACTGCCCGCGCCTCAATTATCTCAATATTCCTTTCGACGCGTCGCTGGTGCCCCACGAGGTTGACATCAACCCCCATGAAAACCTATTTCTCCTGCACGTTGCCGACTCGTTCATATCCGATCCCGAGGCAGTCGCATCGTACCTTTACACTCTGTTTCCGAACCTGGGCTATATTGCGACGTCTCGTTCGGGAAAGGACGTGGACCGCGATTTGGGAGCGTCCGAAACCCTTCACGAGCGCTGGATGGACGTTAACGCACGGAGGCGCATGTCATGAATTGTACGTTACACACTCTATATTGTGCTTTTCACCCCTGACCATTGATACGGTCTTCACCCAGTCCTTTTGCATCATCGTATTCCAAGCGTGTAAGCGAACCTTTCCGCTGGCCGGGGCTGTACTAAGATCAAGCATTTCAGCGAAATCATGATAGGCCGGCACCCAAGTTGACAACCGTACGCGAGTTGAACGGAGTACAAGGCGAAATATTTGGGAGGGGAATTGAGCCTTTCAACCCTTGTTAGTCACACAAGCGAGCCGTTCGTGCAGCAATCGTCCAAACGACGAATGTAGGAGGACCACCTGTAGTAAAATTCAAACTGGAGGAGGAAAAGCACGACGTCCGTAACAAGCGATATCTTGGTCCCGCTCCCCTTCCGCGATGAGAAGGGACAGATCTGCTCGGCTGTTACACCGGCTCAAGAAAACGTGGGACTGCTCTCCGTTTCATCTGCAAAATTGCCAAATACAACTTGAATTGAACCACTATTATCGTAGTGGGTAGGGCTTGGGTGCGCATTTCTATTTCCCAAGTTGAATTCCGATGTTTCCGCCGTTATAATCCGAGGCTGCCTTTCAACTTTGCTGCAGGGAGGGATTAGAAGACCTCTAGCAAGAACCATCGAACGAAATAGCTGTTATGGCCAACGCTGAGTGGGCACTTGGAAAGCTATAAGTCTAAGTCTAATCATGCCAATCACCCAGAAAATCGACTGAACAACACCGAGCGAAATGAAGTGGAGATCGAAGGAAATGAGTGTTGAATGAATACACGCTCTCGTGGTGCACTACAGAGTTGGGAGTCCTCTCGACGCACATCGCGAAGAAGAGGACACGTTTCCACAACGATTCTCGAACTTCGTCCGGGGCATGCTCCATGGGAACAAACGAAGGATTCAAAGATGGGGGGATATTGGGCGTGGGCATAGCGTTTTCTCCGTCGTCGTCATCCTCTTCCGAGTCTAGGCTAGCAATGAAAGGTGAGCAGGCTCATATGGCACGTATAGGCAGCGCAACTTACGAGGGGTAGCGGACCAATGCCTTCAGGTGTGCATCGGTCTCCACGGCGTGCGTCACCCTTGACGATGGTTCGGCTGTCAACTGTCACACTTGCAGCGAGGGAATCTGGCTCAACGCCAGGAAAAAGGCAGGAAATGCATGCAATAACTCTTGGATCAGTACAGTTTCGACCTGAGACTGAGCAAGAGCTCCCGCTGAATTTTTGGCGCGTGTCATCCACGCTTGCTGGGCTGACACTGCATAGTGCATTCCACAAAAATATGGAAGGTCAAACACTCTGGGCGCATGTCAGTACAAAGTCATTCAGATCATGAGCGACTACCGACCAGGTTGTGCCATTTAGGGATGCAGCGAAGGACAACCTTGGTGAGAGCAGTGAGATTTTTATTCTTGAGTGGTTTGGCGACACCGGGATCCACCAGAATAACACGGTGAGGGTTGACGATGGGAAGTCCTTTGCACAGCCCTTGGGTGTTATCGGACGCCCAGATCGCGAGTGAGAGGAAAATTTCGGTAATGTTCCGCGCCGATTTCAAGATGGTGTGCAGGCCATTCCGTAACCCCCTTCAACCCAGCTTTCGGATGAATCAACCAAATTCTTTGTGCTTTTGAAGGACCCTTTCGAGCGCGTTCGCCTGCGATAGCGACCGGAGAATGACAACATTGTACAGCAAAGGCGTAGCAACGCGGAGCCAATCTCGACAGACCAGGAGGTACGCGGCGTACGCCGAGGACGAGAGCACACAGGGGTTCGCAAAAAGAGACACGTCGTAAGTGTCAGAGAAGAGTTCATTGGATATCTTGAGAGCAGGGGACAGGATCTCGGAGAGAATCTCGTCAGGGAGGGTCGACATGATGACGGTTCTGACCTTGTTCTGACCAGAAAAGGGAAGCTGTTTGGCTGCAGCTTTGAGTTGTTGGGCTACAGCGTCCCGTGTGTCCTCCCGCTCAAAAACGTTGCAAAAACGTCGTTCTCGTGCTGTAGAGAACAAAATTGCAGCCAAAACAAGAGGTGGACTACTACTACCACCGAGGAGTAAGTGGGGTCGAAGAACTATAGATATGTACTATACGGTAGAAACTGGGCCATTCATAGCTAAGTTGCGGTAAGTATAAGTTCGACTGCGCCAGAACGTGGGATACAATAAGGTATGAGCTGTATGGAATGCGTGCGTCGGCACGTCGCCGAAGATCTCTCGAGCCCAATGACTTCTGGATGTCGCCGATGGTGTCTCCCAGCGTGCGTGAGGCAGGCATGCGCTGCACACAGTCGGACTGGGGACACGCCATAACTGAGAACGAAATAACAGACAAGAGGATGGCGGAGACTGTGCAGAAGCGCGCGCGCGGCCGTCAGCGCCCAGAGCACAACCCCGATCCCGTCACCCGTGTGCGGCGCCGTAAGCATTCAGACCGTCGAAGTATGTCACGAAACAGGTCACCGTCGCACATCGAGGCCCGGTGCGGCCGGCTGAGGGAGCAGATAGCCACCCACACTTAACTCGCGCGTGTCCTCGCAGTGGACCCACGCGCCACGACCATCGGCGGCGAGACAGAGTAGGACGAGATTTATGGGGGCGCATCGTCGATGCGCGCGCGTCGATGAGCTCAACGCGGCCCGCGATAAGGTGCGTAGCGTCGAGATGCGTATGACCGTCGTGGGGAGCGGAAGAGCATCCGGCGATTGAGGCATTACCGATCGGCACTTCGTTGCCCGTGCGGATATACCTGTCCACCAGTAGCTGCACGCCGCGCGCGCACCAAAGGCGAGAAAGTGCGTGTGGAGGTTGCGAATGGAAGGGACATGGGGTATGTGATAGCGAAGGAGGGGGTGACACCGACAAACGGTTCAATTCGACTGGCGGAGGCGGAGGACACGGTCGAGACACGCAATCGACTTGCATGTGAGGCTAAGCCAAAATTGGTCCCAGGTCGGGGATTTGACTGGCGAAGGCGGGGGCACCGGCGGTCGTCCAGGAATCCATAAAGATGGGGGTTAATACCTGCGGGCGGCCGAATCAATAAATGCAGCCCAAAGAGACAAAGCACGGCACAACTGACCCGACAGCAGAATGGTGGGCAGGCGGGAGTGCGGCACCATGGACCTGAGAGTGCAGAGAAGCGCGCGCGGGGCGAGCAGCGCGCAGCAGCAAGGATCGAATCCCGCAAGACGTCGAGGCGCCGTGGAGAAACAGGAGGCGTCGAGGAGCAGACCAACCCGCGCGCGACCACCGACGGCGAAAAGACGGAGCGGACGAGATATACGGGGGCGCATCGTCCAGCTCCCGGCGATGAGGCCCGACATGCTCCCCTCGATCTTCCTCGCTACGGGGTGCCGCTGCGAGCTTATCGATTGCTGCTATCCCGCGCGATCTCGCTGGCAAAGGAGCGGCGTATGTGTACATGCCCCTCGAAGCCCATCGTATGCCGCGATGGCGCGCGATCTCGCTCGCAGAGGGGGGCACGCAGTCCGTTGCGGGCTGGATGATATAGGGGTCGCGGGCAGCGGAGGAGCAATCGCGAAGATCTTACGCGCGCACAGTGAGCGGGAGGAGTACCAGGCGGATGGCGCATCATCGAGCAGTGGACAAAACGCGCTTCGTTGCCCGTGCGGATCTTCCAGTAGTACGTAGCGCGCAGCCGCAGCCCCACCCTTCCCGGAGCGCACACGCCGAGCGATCCTCGATGCGGGTGCGAAGACGCCGGTCCATGCTACCATGAGGCATTTGGCCAGCCCATCTGCGCGCGCGAGAATTCGGCGGGGAATAGTCGGGAAGAACAGTCCGGAGCGCAGCTTGCTTGAGGGTCGATCTGCGCGGGGCTGGCGATTGGACTGGGGCGGAGGTGGGGCGTGATTCGATATGGTATACACTCAAGCGCGCGGGGGCAGGCAGGCCGCGCGGGGACGGGCAGGCCGTGCGGCAGCGAGAAACCCTCCGCAGGCCGGCGGGGCGTGTAAATCGATACGCCGCGGAGGCGGATCACGACACTCGACGCTCTCCCCCACCTCGGGGATTATATCGCGGTGGCACGGCTCGCACAGACCCGTGGGTCCACCCCCGCGCGCGACGACCACCGACGAAGACAAGGCGGAGCGGAGGAGATTACGGGTGCGCATTGATAAGGCCCGACATTCTCCACGCTCCCCACGATCCCCCTTGATTCGATGAGTCGCTGCGGGGCCCTGCCCGCGAATCACCCTGTCGCCCGATTGCGCGCCATCTCGCGCGAAGAGGTGCGGCGCGTCGTTGCGGGAGTTGTTGCGCTTTGGGATGACTGTGCGCAAGGTAGAGTCTGAATAGTCGTGCGCGCAGTCCGCGAGATAGACGACTGTCCGACGCGAAGAGGCGCGCTGCGTGTCCCGTAGGGATCAGACATCGCAAGCGCACGTAGCCCGTGACCGCGATCCGCACTCTGGCCGCGCAGGAAGGGCGTCAGCAGAGGGAGGAACATGACGGGAGGGCGTGGGCTATGTATGTGCTTGGTGCGTCGATAAGACTGGGCAGGATCGAGCGGAATTGGATACCAGCAACGATTTTGCATCGTGCCGTCTTGAGCGCGTGTCTCCGGATATAGGCGCGCGGGGACCCGCAGGTGGTACCAGATGAGCAGAGGTGGCGCTGGGCAGCCGCCGGGAGACGACGGGAGACGACGGAGACGACGTAGATCTAGGTCGTGGGTCGTGAATGCGGAGCCACCGTTGTCCAGCAGTGGTTAGGGTGTGGACGAGGCTTTACCAGAGCGCACGCAACGACGGCGTCAGCCTATCTGGAGCGCGGCGCTGGTGAACGACGTCGACGGCCACAAGCAGAATGGATGCACGATATCGGGCGGACCGTGAAGCGGTGCACTTGCAGATGGTACAGCGGGTGCGGTCAGCGTGCGGTTTTCAGAGCCGATGGCGAGGTGCAGAGCGGCCACATTCCCGTCGATGTAGCGGTAGGCTCCAAGCGCACCCTATTGCGAGGGGACGATCCGGGGTAGGGCGAAGACGATCGTGGTTACTTGGGGCCACAGCGGGGTATACCTGGAAGGGTACACACATGAATATTATCTTTTTGGAAAGGATGCGGCGCACGACTTACCCAACAGCAGGACCTGGGTTAGGCGTGATTCGCCGTGAGCGCCCTTTCGGCGTGGGCATGTTTGCGCGGCAATGAACCGAAATGTGGTCGTAGCGGGACGCCACCGCTGCATGGGACATGGTGCAACCCGCGGAGGAAGCAATCGAACCCAACGGCGAAGTTTTGGATTCGCTGGATGGAACGAGCGCGAAGACCCGCTGCTCCTGACACAGTGGTAAATGCGACTCTCAAAGAGGCGGACGAAAGTTCATGGCTGTGAGCGGGGCAGATGAGACACCGGCGCCGGCGCTGATTGAGTATGGGTGAGGTACGGAGAGGTGCGCTGAAGTACACCGTCATTCTTTGGCGGAAAGACTTCGCTGCTTTGAGTGAAACTTTAAGAGGCAATGAAACGCATGATGTGTAGGAAAGCGCACCTAAGAGCTACTATGGAAGCTCCAAAACCACTCCAATAACCTTCGTCGGGCACAGGATTCCGGAGGCGTTGGCCCAGAACGTGTCGCGGTCAAGTCGACGAGTCGTCGTCGCCTGCTCTACTACGCAAATCGCAGATCCAGAAGCGCAGAGCGGAAAGACATAGAGTTTGGCTTGGTCGAGCGAGAGCTTGTAGGCGAGTGTTGCATTCAAACGACGGCGCGCTGAAAGCCAGATGGTGGTGGGAAGCAGACCAAAGTTTGCCAACACCTGACACACCAAACAACGCCTGCCGCCGGATTAGGAAATTTTCGAGCAAAAGGTTCTAAAAATGAGACACGGAGCCACTTTCCTTCGCCATAAACCACTTTTCACAGCCTCGTGAGTCTCGTTTAATCATCCTCGCGCGCTGCTTACGCGCGACGACCGTAAATTAACGCACGCGTCTAGATTGCATAGATTTAAAAAGAAGCGGTATGGTTATTTAGCACCCAAATACAGTAGATGGAGGCTCGGTGGCCTACTGCACGCATCTGTAGGTCGTAGTGGTGTGCCTAAACACGTGCTGTATCTTCGCAGACCCGCCCGTTCGACTCGGGGCCGAGCCATGCACAAATATTGCCGGTGGTATAGCCTTTTTTGCCTCCCGCTCGCTCCCAGTCGCGAAGACCGCGCAAATCAGTTCTTTATCACTCACGCTGCGATTAGCGGATCCAGTTGTTGAAAGCTCACAGTATGTTCAGAAAAGCTTACTAGGTTCTTCTCCTGCTTGAATCTTCACATTAATTTACACTTGATCAAGCGGAGAGGGCTCGATAGCTTCTCAGGTCCGTCTATGTCACCCCCCGTCCCTTGCATTCAGACCGGAGTCATGTACAACCTTTGTTTTCAGTTCAACTGGCTTCTATAAATCTTTGTGCGATCACTTTGGTACTGCCTCTTGGTTGAAGTCTGACAAGGAAAACAATAAGGATGATGTCAATGATGACCACTCACCTGAATCTGACCTCAATCCGAGGGTTGAAAGTTGAACAAGTACCGTATACCCTTCGGAGTATTCAGAATATCCATACCACACTAACCCGAATTGCAAGTGAACAATCCGCGAAATCGTAGACGAGTGCGATCATCGCGATTTACGATGAATTTCGAAGCGTTTAACAGCTTGCACGAATTTCTGCCGGTCTTGTTGATGCAGAAGGTCGCATAAATGCGGGCGGTTCAATTTTTCTTCCAGGCGGTGGACCGGTTCGGCTGAATGCAGCCCTATTGATCCGACGCAAGTCAGAGTCCAGTTGCAATGCGTGTAACACTGGTACTTGAGCAAGAATCTGTGGTGGTCCACTTCGCTCACGCCGCGCCGCGATCAAGGCTCAAAGCGCGTCAGCCACGCTCCGCGAACTGCGTTCTCAGGGGCTGAAAGTAGACATCATGTCGAAGATTGAGTGGCTCAGTCAGAATGTTAGTTCCCAAATGGTGGGTCCATTTTTTGAGAGGCCTACAATTTCGGTGTGTTTTGATTTTGCCTGCAGATTAGGGGGATTGGGGAACACCGGCGGTCGTGATGGCGTTTGCTTCATCACAACGGCTTTTCAGAACTGCATTTCTAGCTTACGAGTGACTGAGCATTATCTCTGGCGTTTCCGAATCAAGAGAGACAGGTACGTATACTGTACATGAGATGAGGAATAGCGGCCAATGGATCAAGAGCTTCTCGGCGTGGCTTTAAGAGCCAAAATCTACATCCAAGGAAACCTTAGAATATGGTCGGTGACGGGAGTTGGACAAGAGCTGTAAGATAGGCTAGACGTACCCCCTCAATGGCTTCATTTACCTTCGGGATGTAGTCGTCACGGATAAAAGTTGCCAAGTCACTGAAACCAGGAAATTGGCAAGCGATGCATACGGCAACTTTAGCGTGAGTAGGAGCGAGGAACTCCGGAGTTGACAAGCTCGAGATCGCTCCAGGGGTCTCCTTCAAAAGAGCCTGGGCGCGATCCAGGTAATCGAAAATCCAAGCTTTCGGGGTGCGCCGCGCGGATACGCCAGGGACGTTGTATTGCCGCGAATAAGCGGGGCACAACTGAACTTGGTTCCCACATGCTATCCACGACCATGTGGCCTTCGACCACGGTAGGAGCCTCCCCGCGGAACTTGCAGCCGTAGAGCATTTCCCATGGTACAGCAGCAAGGCCTGATAAAAATGTGCCGGTATATGCCTGAGATGCTGAGTAGGATTGGAGTTTATAAGGACGGGCAGACTGAGTTTCAAGGAGTGTTTGGCCGCCACCTTGGCCAGATGTGCCCACCCGTATCGGCATGCGACTGTGTAAACGATCAGAGGCTCGGTGTCGAGATACTTTTCCAGATGGTACCGAAGACTGGGAGCCACAAACTGTATGTCGTATTTTGAAACGACCTCCAAAATTTGGGCCAACTGGTCCAGTCCATCAGCTTCCACCATTTCCGCGCCGGGATAAAATACCCTCAGCGCTCGATCGAGAAGGTGGCTGGATTCGGCAACTGGAATAACAGGGACATTGGGTTCTGTTTCCGGCTGTGGAACAGAAAACATGTCCCTGAAGAAGGGGGAGGCCAGCGATAGAACCCGGCGATAGACATGGAAATCCACGCCATCGGACGTGCGCAGGATGGTGTCGGCACCTTCCTCGCTGAAAGGAGGTTGGGGTACAAGGGGTGGGTGTACCGCGGGGGGAGACTGTGTCATGGGATCAGCTGTGGCGGAGGGTGGTGGCAAGGTAGTGGCCAGGTAGTGGTGGGAAGTGAAAGACAAAGCGCGTCACGTCACCGTGTACTCGCATCAGATGGCAAGCAAGTCCAAATACTGTGTTTAATGTAGAAGAAAGTTCGAGAGAAAAAATTCCCAGGGCGTACGAGTCTCATGAACTGGCTGAGAATATTCCATTAGCGTTGGAGTCGTGACAGAGGAATAAATCAAAGAACTCTATCGTTCATCCTCGTTGGAGTCGTTCGGAATTATTTCGTCCTGTTGGTCCTGCGGGATGAGAGTCGACAGAAGGCTGTCGACAGGAGGCTGCCGATATCCATAAATGTACCATTCGGTACCGGACCGTACACACCTGCACACGTTGTCGGGAAAGAGGTAACCCAGTTCATTTATTAACGAATTTGCCCAGAAGACAATGCGTTCGAGTCACTCCAAGGTGGACCATAAATACGAGAAGAACCATGCGAGTACGCAAGCTCTCGGAACGAGTGGCCTTACAGAGTCGCAGACCACTATCGTCGCAATAGGAGGAAGTTTCGCAGACCGGGGTTTCATCAGTGAACTCGGCGCGCAATGTTGACCTAACAAGCTGCATTGACACGAGAGCTGCTCTAAAGGTCCACATTTGAGCGTCACAAGCAACTGATATATGGCGTTTAGCGCACCGCGGTTGGTTTTGATACTCGCAGCCGAATTGCGTCTGCGTGGTTGATCCGAGCCCCAAGACCAGACGCCCACGGCATCGTCAAGATGTGGCTCGCAGATTGGCGTGATCTTCTTGGTCGGGTTACTAGTGGTATCGGTGGATACCTTACATCAACTTTAGCTTTCCGCCAGAGTACTAACGGTGGACCGAAAAGCACGAATGGGGGACAGCAGCGAGGGATTCAGACCGATCCGGAGAAACACTAACTGCGATGGTAAGCGGCGCGCGGTCTGCAGTAAAGTACTATGGTACGCACAATAATCGTTCCGCAGTTCTTACTGTCCTTCTCGGAATCTTTTATCCTTTCCTTGTTGAGAGCGCCGTTGATCCACACCGCACGCAGCATATGGGCTCCGTCACTGTTGCGGTTACACGCACAGGCACGAACCGACTTTGAGAACCTTGATTTAATTGGGCCGAAACGCAAGTCCATCAAGATAGGTTGCTGCTTGGTATGGCTAGACTGGTATGCGTCTGGTTGATCAGCACACTCTGCCGCATAGACAGGCATAGACCTAGGTCCTAGGCTCGTTTCGTGAGTCATACCGCACCATTTCGGCTCATCGGGCAGGTTTACAGCCAAAGAATTATGCGAGTGCGTCCCATGCGATTAGCAGAAGTCCAGGATGAGCCCAGCCATGTGGGAAGGGCCGGCCTTCGAGTCACCCGAAGCTCAAGCGTGATTTTCTTGGTTCCACCGTGGTCCGTAAGTATTCCACGCCCCAACTTCCGTGGTTCGCAATCGTTACGCAGCGTGGCCGGTGCCCGCCATGCATATCGTGAGCAGGTAGCAAAGAAATTTCGGTCGAAAGCATCAAGCACACAATGAGGAATAGAACTGCCAAAAGACGTGATGATGGTTCTGGGAGAGAGATGTTTGGTGCTGTGTGGCGTCGACGTCATCGACTTTGTGTCTAATTGGCCACTGATCTGTCACTTGCACCGCTTCCACCACCTTGTTCTTGACCTTCATTCCGTTTGCTGACATGGAAACCTCAGTGGCCAACCCAGTCCCCGACGAACTTATGTCAGAGATCTTCACCCCGCTGCTGAAGCACCTAAAGCACTCCGACGCGGTGTTCTCTCAATGTTCTCTGACCGGCCAGCGCTTCCGGCTAGTATCCGTCATCCACGTATCTACTCGTCTGCAAAGGATGGCTTTAGGTGTCAACACCACCCCCGTACAACGTCGTCATTCTCCGCACGACTGTGCGGGCAGAAGCCCTCATGCCATAACCCAAACCAAACGTCGCTGAACTCAAACTGAACTAAGTTTTGGTCGAGTTTTGAACACGCCTGACTCTGCGGCTCATATCCTGCCATCGGTGCGATCTACCAATAGCAGAGAAATATTCCGCTGGTAACTTACGCTTTGGAGTCCGCATCCTTGGCAAGTCCCGCGACTCATCTCGGGCCCTCATTGAATACGGAAGCTCAGGAACTACTACGCATCTTGGGCGCATGCGAACAGTCGTCGGACCAATGCATGCTGGCTGGCTGAATAGCTCCAGATCCGTGGTTATAGCCCCAGCGAACAACGTCAACGAAGATAGTAACGTGTCCCGTAACACTGCATTTAACACTTCACTGACATCTACAGCTAGTGTCGATCTCAACCAGGCGGTATGGCATCGCGGAGAACTATGAGCTATTGCGGACCAGGCTCAGATGTGCGTGATTCCACCAGGTAAGCACAATCCCATCCCTGTGCCCCGGCGGACCATTGTGCAATCGTTCTAGCCTTTGCGGTTCACAATCGGGTAAGTAGTAATCCCTCTAGCTCGAGGTCTATCATGAATGCCCCGAGCATGTTCATTCCCGAGGAAACGGCGAAACTGTTGGAAACCCCTTCAGTTTAGGACTCATCTACTTAAGCAGCCAATGGGTCAACCCCTCGCACGACGCGGCCGCACACACCTCACTTGGCTGACCATGCCATCCATCGTCCGCGTTATCCTTCTCGCACTACATGCCTCTTTCTTACTCCTCGCCGTTCTTGCGTCGGTAAATGCTCCCGTACCTCTGGGTCCGCTTGAGGTGCCTCGGTATATCGTCACCGGCGCTCAGGGCGGAACCCCGCCCGAAGGCGCGGCGGCACCCAACCGCATCGAGATCCATGAATTCGTCAAGATGGATGACCATTTCTCTCTTTACATCCTAACGCTACGTGCGTTATTCATTCTTTGATGGAGGGGGTTTTGACTAATTCTTCTGTTGCAGAGCACATGCAAAGGCAAGACCAGAAGGAAGTAGACTCGTACTTCTCCATTGCAGGCATTAACGGTCGTCCATATCAATCCTGGAATGGCTCCGGTTCAATGCCCGTCGATCCGAACGCCTGGCAGGGATACTCTCAAATCGGCAACGTCTTGTTCCCCACATGGCAACGCGTGTACCTTGTCCTGTTTGAGGCGAGCGGTCCCCTGAATCACAGTGGCACTGAACTGTTCTCATCCGTCGCACAGCAAGCTTTGCAGACTGCGGCGATGAAAATTGCTGCGACGTACACTGTCGACCAGGCGTGTTTCAAACAGGCTGCGCTGAACTTGCGCCAGCCATATTGGGACTGGTCGCTGAACGCTGTACCGCCGGCCGAAGTCATAGCCCTCAAGAAAGTCACCATCATCACCCCGAATGGCCAGAAGACGCACGTCGACAATCCTCTCTACTGTTATACTTTTCATCCCATCGATCCTTCCTTCCCGCCACCGTTTAGCAACTGGACCACGACGTTGCGGCAGCCAAGCACAAACGCCCCCGACGCAGAGGACGATGTGAGCGACCTTCGGAGGTCAGTGACACCGCGAACCGTGAGATGCTGGTTATTAATTTGTTAATTGTGATCAGCGTTTTGCGTAGCTTACAGTCAGAGCTGAGGACCGGTACATACAATCTCCTAAGGCGGGTGCGCAGCTGGGAAGTGCTCAGTAACGACAATCCCCGTGCGGGTGGCAGCAGGGGCAACAACCTCGAGGCGATCCATGACGGTGTTCAAGCTTACGTTGGCGGGAACGGACAAATATCTGACCCGGAGGTTGCGGGTGCGCTTCTACTATCCTAGCAGCTGATGGTGTTTCATTTACGGAGTTTCCACAGCATTCGACCCTATCTTCTTCCTGCACAATTGCAACGTCGATCGTGTGCTTTCGCTCTGGTCTGCACTTAACCCGGGCGTGTGGGTAAGCCCTGGGCCGCCCCCCCACGGATCGTGGACACTTATTCCGAAATCTGCTGTTGACAAGGACACTGGTGAGATTCGCATAGCCTCTCTCTCGGGGTCTTACTGAGATACTGCGAATCCCCAGATTTGACGCCGTTCTGGAAGTCTCAAAACAGCTATTGGCGCTCATCTGAAGTCACAACGACAGCTGCGATGGGGTATACGTACCCCGAATTCAACGGGCTCAACATGAGTGATCCCAGCGCTGTCCGCTCTGCCATTGCTGCGAAGGTGGTCCGACTCTATGCATAGTCAGTATGTATATGGTTAACCAGTTTCCTGCTTCAAGTGCCAGCGAATAAATCGAATGGCAGTACGATCTAATTTTCGAACTCGTGCTATTCCGATGACAAGGCCAGGTTCATGAACCACGGCCGTTTCAGTAGGTTCGATGCGCAAAGTCTTCCGCAAATGGTGACATGCATTCTCAGACTTGAAGGAACATGTTGCCATTACGATCATGGCTAGCACTGCATCCTCCTCCGCGCTGGCGATATCGATCTTCGCCACCCAGGAGAAACCACGTTCAGGTCGAGTAAGCTTCCTCCGGCCTCACCCAATCAATCAACTCAAAAAGCCGACCTAAACATTGGCCACGCCTGGCGCCCGATTTGAAGGAGCGAAGTCTCCACAAATGATTAACTTTCAACGTAAGGACGCGTCGCACGCGCTATCAGCCTTCCCGCCCTTCGATACACGCGAATGCAATTCTATCAGCGCTTGACTACCTTCAACGAACCGTTTAACAAGGACAGTGGAGAGAAGAGTCAGAGTTTTTAGGGGACGATTCGGGTGCCGCGGGAAAAGCGAAGACAGTGAAGTTGGTGGGAGCTGGACTGAAGCCGGACGAAGCCGCCGAAAAATGAGAGAAGAGCTTAGAGCCCCACATTGATATGGCTCTCGAACGTGTAAAGAAGTACTGTTCAGTCATAGAACGGAAAACAGATGCGTACCGCACGCAACCGAGCCTTTCTCACTCCGTTGAGCACGCCCGGATAGTTTCGATTCGATTACACTGTAGGAGGGGCGGAATTCATGGACTTCAATTTTGTCGCCGTGTCCATACAAGAGTAATCTGACCGAGACAGAAGAACGGGGAAAGAAAAATGGAAGATGCAGGTTTCCTGATGGCTCGGGCTTGAGTCGAACAAGCAATTTCTGCAGGAATTTTGGACCGCTTGGTCACTGAACACCGATGCGTACCGCACGCTACCGAGTCATTATCCACACGCGTACAGTCGTTTCCTCGACCACGAGCGAAGGAGATGCAGCGGCGGTGTCAGTGAGATATTTTTGAGAATTCAAGGAAAATACAAGCATGCAGCAGTAAGATGTTGCACCGGCAGAAGCGTTACGTCCCCCGGACCCACATCTCCGCAAGAAAAGGATTCGTTACCGCACTGCCGAACCGGACAAGAGAAAAAGATGCGTTCCTTCTTCGCAAGGCCCGGGCCCGAGTCGAACGGGCGAAGTCTGCAGAAACGTCATTCACGGTAAAAGCCGCGGCAAATCGAATGCAGATGCGTGCCATACGCGACCGAGCTTTGCCCATCTTGTTCTGCCCCTGAATATGCGCCAGCAGGCTGTTGCAGTCTTGTGAGTTAGCGGTGGGTTGAATTTGGATTCACCGCTACCGTGGTCCGTGGGATGGCATTGGACGAGAAGTTCCAGGAGAGGCCTTGTTAAACGGTGGGAATACAAGGGGAAGAAGCCCCGCAAAAGGATTCCCCACGCAGTACGGCTCGGCCCCGAGTCGAACGGGCGGGGTCTGCAGAACACCAGCAATAGTTCCCACCGAATGCAGATGCGTGCCACACGTTACCGAGACATATCTGGCTGCAGGGTTGTATCGTGGACTAAGCGCGAACAAAATCGCGGTGGTTCCTGCGTGCAATCTTACAAAGTCTGGTGCATGCAGAGAGAAAAATCGACCCCACAGGTTTATGGCGGATGCAGAACAGATAGGAATTCGATTCTGCCTGTCGGGCAAAAAAAATCGACGTGTTAAAGTTGTGGTTCGAGCCTTGGAAGTTGCTCACCTGGGAGCAGAGAAGGGATGCGGATACAGGTTGGCGCGGCGAGCTCAGGTTAATGCCGAGTCGGTATATGCGGCTGAAGTCTGATAAACGTGAGCGCGACAAATGGAGGAACCCCGAAAACAAACCTCGCGGTCTCAATATGGCTCGGCCCCAGTCGAAAGGGCAAAGTCTGCAGAGGTGCGTAAGACGCGAGCACCACTGAGATGCAGATGCGTGCGCCACACGCAACCGAGCCATAGGCACTCGGTTTTTGTCGTCGGACGCGAGTTGTAAAAGAATTCCAGGTCGGCGAGGGTGAAATTTCACCCCAAAATATCTCGTTCGTTCGTCAGCACTGGCAGTAAGGGATAAATAGAGCAGACATACTGACATGCTGGGTGAAGACATGCACCACCTCGACAAAAAGGGTGTGAGTGCAGACTACAAGAAAGGCTCGGGCGGGAGTCGAACAGGCCATTGAGACTGCAGGTAATTGATGCGTCACGAACGAAGTGCAGACACGCTCCCGAGCGATACCCCCATCTCGTCCTTCAGCACCTGGGAACAAAATCGTAGCCTGAATAATGTGGCACGGGCGAATGAGCCGAATAAACAAGCAATCAATCGCACGCAGTGCCAGATTAGCCATGCAATCGCGGAGGGGTTAACATTTTGGACCGGAGGTTTCGCCGCACTTGCGCCATACGCCAGGGGAAACGAGTCTCAGCGTGCAATCGATAGCGACATGGAAGTTCCGGAAAAGAAAAAGCCGGCGTGCCGGGGCTTACTCATCGGCCCGGACACACCATGACCGCGTCCCCGTGATGTCACTGTAACACGCCTTCTCCGCTTCCTCCACCACACACAGTCCGCCTGCCTAGCCTCCAAGCCAGTTCCTCCCTGCCTCTAATTCTCTCTTTCTCATCTGCGCTCAGCTCGTCTTCATACCTCTCTATCTTTCTATCCCCCGCCCCCTCCAATTCCAAGTCCAAATTCAAGCTCAAGTTCCCACCGTCCTCGCTCCTCCCCCCTCCGAATCCACGTCCTTTGAAAACCGTGCACTCAAATGCAACACACTCCGCTTACCCCGATCTTAACACGCGTCGCCTCCCTTTGGTTCGACGACGACAACCTCATCCTGCGTGCCGAGTCGAGTCTATTCCGCGTGAGCAAGGGCGTACTTGCGGCGCGCTCGAGTGTGTTTCGCGATATGCTATCATTTCCTGTGCCGCCGCGGCCCCCTACCTCTCCAGCGTCTGCTGCGTCCTCGGCGGCTAGGAGGATTTGTGGCGGATGCGGGAGCGCGCGGATGGAGGGGATGGATGGAATGGGGATGGAAGGAGTGGAGGGTGCAGAGGACGAAGACGGGTTGATCGACGGGTGTCCGGTGGTACGGCTGCACGACAGCGCGGCGGACGTGACGGTGTTTTTGCGTGCGATTTTTGATTCGGGGTGCGTTCCACCCTCCTCTTTTTCAATTGTCCTTCCCCAATTATCCTTCGAATTTAACGAAACTAATGAGATGATCCACAGCTTCTTCGAACCACCACCCTCAAAAACGGACCTCGCGACCATAACCGGCATCCTCCGTCTCGCGCACAAGTACGACGTGCAGTACCTCCGCCGCCGCGCGCTGCAACATCTCGATACGGGGTATCCAACGAGTTTGGCGGTGTATGAGGTGAGTTTCGTGTCTTCTTCCTCGCAAATTATAAAATTGTTAGTTTCTGCATCGTCGAGCGAGACTCCGTGGTGCCGTTCTTTTTATTTGGCTATCTTTTGGCGTCTTCCGCTCCCTCCTCTTGTATCTAGCATCCCGTCTGCTCCGCGATATATATATATCCATATTTCATAGCCCCTCCCCCCCGACTGTTGAAAGACATACTAACGCTCACGCAGGTCTCCGGCGCCGAAACCTTCTCCTCGGATGGGCTCGACGACTCGCTGCGAACGATCCAGTGCGCGAGCGAGGTGGGGGCGATGTGGTACGTTTTTTCTGGTTGCATTCCTGTCTTATTTTGTTTTGGGGGGCTTTTCACCGGTGCGCTGCGGCGCCCACTTTTCCTCCGCACGCTAGGTCCCAGCTCGCTTCTCCCTCTTCCCTCCTCCTTTCAGTCCATCCTATCCCGTTTCTATTCTCGCCCTTTTCCCTTTCGAAAATCCGTACTTCTTTCCTGTCTTTTTTTCGAACCCCTTGCTTCCTTTTGTTCTGACTCTCGCTGCCTCTCCCCCTTCTCCCTTTCTTTTGCCTCACGGTCCTGTGTTAGCCCACCCATCTTTTGATTCCTATTCTTCCGCTCGCCTTTGCATCGCACTTGCTTTCTTCCTATCGCTCTTTATATATCTCTCTACTATACTCGCGTCGTTCCCCTCCTCCCCCCTGCCCCTTCCCTTCCTTTCCTCCGTTGTCCCGTTTCGCTTTATTTTTACTGCCTTTGCTTCCTCCCTCTTCCCCGCCTTCCACCGTTGTGACTTTCGTGGACTTGCTAACACCCACCCAGGATCCTCCCAACAGCATTCTACTTCCTTTGTTACAGCGACATGCGCGACATCCTCGCCGCGCCGAGCTATGCGCGGCTGAGCGGCGCGGACCAGGAGACGGTGGTGATTAGTTATACGAAGGTGCGTGCGATTCAAATGTTTTTCCAGTGTGTGTTTGGGTGTATAGATTGAGACAGTAGGGGAAGGAAGAGAGGGGGGAGAGGAGTGTATGGGGGCGGGGCGAAGACGGGAGGGACTGGGAGAGTGGATGGAGCGGTAAATGTGGGCGTCGGCGTGTGATGTTCGAGGCACGGCGGTTCGTTTGGGCAAGGAGAAGGCTGAGACCTTTGCTGCAGGCGGCCAGTTGCGCTGGTCGGGCGGGATATCGGGATGTCGTGTGGTTTGGCTGGTGGCGGACGGTGCGATGCGCTCTCTGGCGAGACTTGCGTCGATCTCCTGTTTCTGGTGAATCGCAATGTGACGGATGACCCATGTTTTCGGGATGTGTTGTCACTCTTTTGCGCGGGCGGAGTTACACTCGGCGCGAGTCGTTTGTCTGCCTCTCCCTCCCAGCTCCCTCTTAACCTGCGCGTTTCCTGCCTGCCTCCGTTCTTCTTCCTTTCCTTGGCCTCACAAATAAAAACCCCAACACTGATACATTTATCCTTTCCAGCAACGCCTCGCCTGCCCGCCCGTCCTGCCATTTCTGCGCATCCCGTTCACAGAGGGGTGTACCGCTCTTGCTGGGTGCGTTCTTTTCCCTCCTCTGCTATACGGAGTATGGAAGATGTTGCTGACGGATTGAATTTACCTTTGCTGTTCATCCAATTTGACAACTCGAACTCCAACTCTACTCCATGCGTGTATCGACATGGACGCCGGTTCTTTTTATTCCCTCCCTTCCTTCTTTAACCCTCCCTCCCGTTTTTCCCCGCTCCCCATTTCCTCGCTCACCCTCCAACCCTCTTCCCCTCCGCTCCTGCTCTTCTCCTCCTCTCCCCCCTGTCCTTGTCGCACACAGCTGCTCCGCCTACCGCGCCTCCTACCTCGTCGATGTCGGCAGCTGGAACATCAGCGACCCGCTGGGGAGCTACAAGGACTGGACGCCGTTTGAGGGGAGGGTGCGTGTCTATGGTTTCCTGTCTTGTATGCGCTTTTTGGATGTTTTGTTCTCATTCCGTCTCGCTACCGCCACTTGCATTTCATGTTTGCCCCCTTCCGCGTTCTTTATCGTGCACAGTGGATTCGTATTTTGGCTTACCTGTTTGTGCACGCCTTGCATTGTTTACATTTCTGCTACATTCTTTACATTCCTTGTCTTTTCAATAGCACCCCTTCTATCTCGCTACCGCCGCCTCCGTCTCACCGCCTACTTTCCGCTTCCTCTCACCCTCCCGCGTATATGCAACGAGGCTGACCCCCCTTTTTTTCGCAGATATGCGCCTACTGCCTCCAACAAAGCGAGGAGTACCACCGCACGGCACGGAAGAAGCTTTGGGAGGTGTGTTTCTTCTGTCATTTGCTTTCCTGGTTTTTGGTGGCGAGGGCTGCACTGGCCGAGCCTCGCCTTTTTTTCTGCTGGACGTCGGACCGATGAACGGGCGCCTTCTGGCGATTTTCTTCGCGCCCGAATAGATTGCTGGAATAGCAAGTAGACGCATTGACGCGTGATATCTGGGGCTCTTGCTTCTTCCTCCCTCTGCCCCTCCCTTATTCCACCAACGCTAACATCAATTTCATCAGGAACTCCCCGCCATCTACAGCCTCCCCCCTTGGGACGTTCTCGAGCGGATGAAGGCGGAGAGTCTCGCGCTCGAGGGCGAGGGGGCGTAGCTTGTCTCATTTTCATTATCCCCTGGTCTTCCTCCCTTCTGGCTTGTCGTTCTTCATCTTCGTTTGGGATTCGCATCTTCGCTTTGCTTTTGACACGGACACACAACACTATATTACCAGTCGCCGGTTACAGTCAAGAGTTACGCACAGAGGGCCCGGTTAGAAGCACGGATGGGAGAGAATGGGGAGAGCAAGGAGATCTGGGACGGTGACGTCCAATATGATGGGCACCAGCAGCTAGGGTTGCCGAGTATATGATATCCAAGCCCGCAGGAGGTCAAAGGAGTTCGACGGCAACGTCGCTCCGGTCCAGACTTCGAATGGTGCGGGGGTATCGAGGAATATGACAACCATGTTCCTCTCCTTCGACAAAACCCGGCCAAGCAAAAAGGCTCGAACTGGTGTGCCCTGCAGTTACCTTGAATATGAGTCCGCTTTAGGATCGAATCAATCTAATGCAGTGTCGATGACGTGATACGTCTTCCGCGCACTTGGAGCTTTGCTTAAGATTTCCGAGGTAGGACCGATGACAGCAGAGTGAAGAATCGTAATTCAACGATCTCCCGAGCATCTGGGATGAGAGAAGGATTTGGAACGAGAGAGGAGTTAGTGGAACGCGAGGATCCGTCGAGTCTTGCTAGCTGGGTCAGTTGTGAATGAATGGGATACTCGGGCGCTCGAAAGTATTGAGTCCGGAGAGATCTGAGAAATTCGAATGACAACGGTTGTCTCAAGTGAAGCGGTGATAAGTGTATACGATAGATACTTTCAACTGTCGATGGGTCCAGCATACGACCTGACAGGAACGGGAATCAGACCGACGCTGACGATGGAAATATAGGCGTACCTGGAGTTCAGTCATCAGATAAAAGGTCGTCCCATGGCGCCAATCCGAATAGGCTGGGAAGGGCGTGCCAAAGCGCCGACCTTTGCGCCTCAAAACTCTTTTTGGCGTCAACCAGGCAGATAGCACACAGGCCCCAAGCAGCAATCGAGGTGCAGGTCTCGGTAAACACGGGACCGAAAGTGAGCTCCGACGCTCCGAGTCGACGAAACCGTGCACGAGAGCAGCTTGGTACGTCCATGCATGTGGGGCCAGGATCATTGCATAGGAAACTGTAGATGCGTCTGGACCACTCCTCCGAGAAAGTGTCTCTGGCCAAAATGCATTTAGATTTGTCCGCGAAGCTGATGTCCGCTTGAAGCAAATCGGAAGTCGTATACCGGCAGCATTCATAGTAAATCACCGGAAGAACGGAGGGGACGTCAAATTCTTCAGCGAGACGGAGAGCCACGAAATCGTCTGAGTCTTTCTCCTGATACGCGGCGGGCCATCTCCGCATCCTATACCCGAGCAAATGGGAAGGATAGATAGACCTGAGGATGGAGACCATGCGGCTGCGGATGTGGTCGACGTCGTATTTGGTGGATAGCCTTAACAGACTGGCAAGTGTCGTTATGCCATCGACGGGGTTCTTCGTGAGGTAGCTGAGACGAACGATCAGCCCACGCAAGTACCTGCACAGGAGCGTGAAGACCCACCCCGCGTCGTGTGTAGCCAAGAGAAAAAGCCTCAAGTCGGTTGCGGAATCGTGAAGCACGACCAAAGGACATCCCTCGTACGTATCTTGCGTAGCGGGCTGTGGAATAGAGAATGTATCCCGGAAGATCGGGGACTGCGCGGCGAGCACGCCGCGATACACTCGAAAGAGTGCGTTCTCCGCCTGTAGTACTACAGTTCCATCGTCGAACCAGATGTCCGATCGGACGAGCGCGAGCTGGTTGCTTGTCGGTTGAGAGTCGCCCATTCCGTCCATGTGCCAGTAATGGACCGGTGGTAGTGGTAGGAAAGGAGATTTGGAGTACCATATTTGCCCATGCTTGCATCTGCTTGCGGATCATAGTGATTGGAACATTCGGCACCGGTCGGCGGGCTGATAAAATACTCAGAGACGCTGGCATGCTCTCCACAGCAAGTAGCCAAAGGTCATTTACCAGTACATATCGGGCCGATGTATTTTACGCTACAACTATGCACGTTCCGAAAGGGGACCTAGCTAGTTGCACGGCCTGTGACTCAGTCTGTGAGGACTGCAATTATTCAATCCGGGTTGATTCATTGACTTGTCAAGATGGAAGGTCAACGGTCAGCGGTCAACGAAAAGCCAAACAAGAAAGACAGTGAAATTAGTGGGCACTGGACTGAGGCCGAACGAAGCCGCCGAAAAATGCGAGAAGAGCTTAGAGCCCCACATTTATAGCTCTCAAACGTATGAAAAATACTGTTCAGTCATAGAACGGAAAACAGACGCGTACCGCACGCAACCGAGCCTTTCTCACTCGGTTGTGTCCTGGAACACGCCTGAATATATTCGATACGATTCAACTGTGGGACAGGCCGAATTCTTAGAGTTCAATTGTTTCGTCGTATTCGTACAAGAGTGATCTGGCTCAGCGGCAAAAGAACGGGGGAGACAAAAAGGTAGATGCAAATTTCCTTATGGCTCGGGCTTGAGTCGAACAAGCAATGCGTGCAGGAATGTTGTCAGTGGACCGCTTGGTCACTGAATATGGATGCGTACCGCACGCTACCGAGTCATCATCTACACGCGCACAGTCTTTTCCGTGACCACGAGCGAAGGGAATGCAGCGGTGTCGGTGGTATTTCAACAATTCCAGTAAAAAACTGTCTGCACGGAAAAAGCTTTGGGAGGTGAGTTCTCTGTGTTCCTCCAAGGCGATGGTCGCGTGTAGCCCTCTTGTTTTGTCCCACGCTGCCTCTTGTTATTTTTAAGTGTTCTCCTTGGATTGCTGCCCGGTACGCCTACAGCCTCCCGCCATGGGATGTTCTCGAGCGGATGAAGGCGGAGAGTCTCGCCCTCGAGGGCGAGGGGGCGTAGCTTTCCTCCCTCTCTCGTCTTTCTCACTCTTCACTTGTTGTTCTTCATCCTCGTTTGGGATTCGCATGTTTGGTTTCGATCTCATGGACAAGGGCACATCCGCATAGCACCATATTATAATCACCAGTCGCCGGTTACAATTGGGAGTTACGCACAGAGGGTCTGATTTTCAACCTCGTTTACAATGAGAATGAGGCGGCGTCACCGGAGCGACGGCCAATGGTGGCAAGTTCGAGATCTCGTCTGTGGTAGCAGAATGGCAGCGCCGCCAGTTGCCAATCGCGGCGTAATTGGTGTTTGAATATTTTCATTCAGAAATTACCAAATTAGGCACCAGGCGTTGTTTGACCTGTCGGTCGATGCCAAACATGTGACCTGGCTCTCACCGCCATCCTCCCCGCCATGCATTGGATCTGTCCTCTGTTCCTCACAGGCACTCACCCGTCTCTATAGCTTCCGTATCCCATTGAGGATCTTCCCCTGGGCCCCGGCCATCCCCACAGGCAGCGGCTCATCCAGCAAGGTCCGAGTCCGTCCGACCGGCGGAGCGCCTTGAAGCTTGAAGGCTCATCTTGATTCTTGACTTCCTGCGCTCCTCGAGCTCTCGACGTACTGCCGCAACCTTGGCGCCACCGACCCGCAGACAAATCTGGCCACCAGAGGCCTCCTTCCATTCTGACCGCGTCCGTAAGCGCGACCATGTGGCGGGAAAGACGCGGAATCTGTGCCAGTTGTGCTGCAACTTCTGCCGGCGCACTCGCCCTTCAATGTGTCCGCCACCACCTATCTTTCGTTATGATCTTCAATTATCTGTCTGACGTCATTATCTGCATATTTCTGTGCGACACGTAGCTGCATTATTATCATGCATAGGTCGGATCCTGACGGCCATTGACGGTCAAACTGCTTTCGAAATACCGAGGCAACGGTCGTTATCCAGCGGAGGTAGTCACCGCGAACTCACCGCCATGAGGCGGTGTGCGGAGCTCGGTCTCCCCGGCCAGTAGGATAATATATAACGATCCCGTCGTTTGCACCTGGATCAAAGCGCCTAGCTCTTCTGTCTTTATTATTTCCGCTCTCAACTCAACTTCACGCACACTGGATCTCTCGGTTCTCGATTAAGAGTAAGTGCGCGGTACAAATTCGGATTCCGTGGGATGAATTGACGAATGAAAGTTAGACAGCTCGACAAAATGCGTCTAGAATGCTGCACTGCGTGCGGCTCACTGAACCTCCGGGAGAACAACACTGGCGGGGCTTCCAACAATCTCCCACCCAATGCTCTCGACGACGCTCTGACGTCTCTTCCGGGCAACACACTCGCGGAAACAATGACCATGATAGAGGCAGAATTAGCTCGGGTCGCTCATCAACGGAGCCGGCTGAGCGGGTTACGCCAGGAGATCCGTTCGAGGCTTTCGCCATTACGTCGCGTCCCCAGCGAAGTGTGGTCCTTAATATTCACCGCTCACGGGCACGTGTGCAGGGCGGAGCCCCAGCCATACCTGAATCGCTACTTCGGGATGACGGTGCATTTTCCTTTGATGCTCGTCTGCCAGAAATGGCATGACCTTGTCATCTCCACACCCGGCATCTGGGCCTTCATTGCTCTTGATATGGGTGATGCCAGTCTTCCTGCGTCCACCGTTCAGGACGCCGTCGATGTCCACCTCCTACGTTCCAAGCAGCACCCTCTTGACGTCGTAATCACGGCAGGCATTTCCTCCCGCTCCGCGGCCGATGTTTTGAAACCTTATTCACCGATTTTGGGGCGTATCCTTGGGCAGTCTGCCCGTATTCACTCTCTGTCCCTGGATATGTCCAGTTGCTCATTCCAGGTTCTCCCCCAGCGCGTTGGTTCGTTTGGCCAGCTTGCGTCGCTCTCCATCCGCCTTTGCGATCAGGAAACCGACACCACTTTCTGGGCGCAGGCCATACAGGCACCCCTCCGTTCGTTGGCCCTCAAAAGAGGGACGACACCGGACGGCCTCGTGTTTCCGTGGGATACCATTCGGTCCCTAGAAACAAACGATGTCGAGCTTTTGCTATCCCGTTTGAACGCTGGGGCAAGGTCATTGACGGAGGTAGAGCTCGATGGGCCTACTTACGCGTTTGGGTTGGACCGGAACAACTTCGAGCAAGTTCGAAACTCCAATGTCCGCTCATTGAAGGTCCATTGCGGAAATGCTTACTCGGACATGCTTCTTAGCACCGCGGTTCTTCCCGATTTGGAGGAGCTGGCTGTCCTGGATTGTGATCACATTTCCTGGCAGGAACAGATAGGCCCAACAATCTCTCGGCTTCTCTCATCTGTCGCCCTCCAGACTCTCAGTTTGAATGTCGATTTATCCAACGACGCAGGACTTCTGACTAACATGTTCCAAAATTCCCTTCCCCGTCTTTCCGCCCTACACGTGAAAGACTTTTGGACCGATGGCGACATGACCCCACTGACTCAAGAGCACGAAAGCTGGTTCACATTTCCACTAGAGCTTCTCCGCCATCCCTACGGCAAAACCACCACCCTGCCTGCGTTGGAAGTCTTCACGTACAGAGTCTTCCCCGAGCGATTCAGCGGAGTGCAATCTGCCTGGCCTGCCGCTGGGCACACTCTGGGAGGATGTGGGCTTCATGAAATTTCTCCAGGAGCTCGATCATCTACTTGCAAACCGCATAAACTGCGAGCGCCGCCCTGGAGTAACGAAGCTGAAAAGTATGGTATTACACGGTGGAGGGCGGAATTTGGACGACTTTCCCGCTTTCACACGCAGGATTGATGAATACCGGGAGAAAGGCTTCGTATTTGAGTTTGATGAGACTGACGAAGAATTAATCTAGTTGCTGTAGAGGACGTCTCATTGCTTCATACAGCAGAGTTTTGTTCACTTGCGATTGATGTGCATGAGCTTCCCTGAACTGTAGGCTACGTGGACATTTTCCAAGTCAGTTGCCAAAGGTGTCGCAAAGGTGGAACTTTGGGGACACCGCACTCTGGTTTCGATCTGGCCCACATGGATGGAATTTCGACTATCACGCGCCGTGGTCCAGTGCGTATTCAAGTTACCGTCACTACTTTTCAACCCCAGCCCGCTCTTGGTCAGACTCACAATGTGAAAGCCAGGTAGCTGCGCCATGCCGAATTCATGCGTGAGGCTTGTACTATGCGTGAGATTTGTACCTTGTAGTGTTATTAGTATATTCACGCGTCGGTACAGAAAAATTGAATTCAATCAAAACTTCAATGTACATGTACTTGGCGAGTGAATTATCTGGGGTCATAAGGTCATAAAGATTCTAATGGCTTCATTACTTAGAGTCTTCTACGGACCATCAACAAAATCCCTTCAAAGCCATGAACTCAGAACATGCGCCACAGAGAAACCGTTCCCCCGTGCCGTCGCTCATCTGCATCCAGAGGCCACAGTGACAACCCTTCGATCCTCGACATGTACTGCATAAACGGCTATAGCGTCCAAATCCAAATGGCAGACGGATCATGCGCTTGCGGCAGTCACTGCACACTGTGTCTTGACAATTCGTAGTGGCGGCATTGTTGTGTGTTGCAGGAGGAGGAGCATTCTCAGTAGTGGTTCATCGATGATGAGTCAGACAATGCATCATCGGAATACGCGCCATTCCTCTCTTGCGGTTCCGTGTCGCGCATGAACATCATCAGGGGAGGAGGGTGCAATTCAACTTCCCACTGGCAAGTTGCATCGTTGGTAGGAGGTAATGAGACATTCCTGGACGGGTGGTTCATAGTGGCGTTGATGCGTACAGCCTCAGAGAGGGCATCGGCGGAATACTCGACATTCTGAGAGCTTGTTTGTGCGTCCGTGTCGGGCTTGTAGACTAAGCGAGGCAATGCAGCGTGCAAGGCGATTTCCCGGGGGGAATTGCGCCGACGGGTACATATATCATTATCGGTGCTACCCTGCACCGGGAGCCTGCTGTCGACTACGAATGATCTGTGAGTCACGAAGGGTTCGAGTGAAAAGGCAGACTCGCGAGATTGTCCCGTGTGATTGGGAGGTGGCGTGGACGTACGGTCGTGAGGCCGGGAGTAGGACATCAAGAACTTGCGTCTCTCGCATGTCTTTGAGTGTCCTTATATAACTGGCGCCACTATCGCAACTAGGGTAGTGGGTGGCCTGTTGTTCTCAAATAACTATTGTGTGCGTACAAGTACAAGCAACTTACAAGCGGTGGCGGCATACCATGATGATGGGTGATCGCGGCCGTTCGCAATATAATTGGATTTGAAGACGGCTTTGATCCGGAGAGCCACAGTGTATGAGGGGCACAAGTAGACTCGGACGGTAAGAATTACACAGAATCGATCCTTGAATCTTGAGTCTTGACACAAGTTGACAGCATTGCGATTCGGCGAAAGCATCGAAAGCAATCGAGACAGATTGTATCATATAAGAAGCCACAAGGGTGGGCCGGAAGACAGTGCTGAGCAGCTGGGACGGGAAACGGCTCGAATGGCAGTGCAAGTCAAGTGGAAGTGGGATCTGGGAAGTAGAAAAGATGATGGCATTACGACAACTGTGAGATTTGATGCGCGGGATGATCGGAGCCAACGCAGTCGTCGCCCTTGCGTCGCCCACAGCACTCTTATGCCCACGAAACTCTTACTGGTGACCGGTGCAACGGGAAAACAAGGTCGAGCCCTTATACAGGCTCTCAATCTGGGCTGCACACCTGACTCGGAGCCCGAGTTCCACGTCTTGGCGCTGACGCGGACGATTTCGTCCCCCGCCGCGAACGCGCTCGCTGCGCAGAATTCCTAACACATCACGGTGGTTCGCGGGGATCTGGACTCGCCGGATTCCATCCGAAAAATATTCGAAGACGCGAAACGAAAGCATGGGGGCATTTGGGGAGTCTTTTGCGTCCTCGCGTTTCCTGGACTGGGCGCCGATGCGGCTGGGGAGGAGAAACAGGGGAAGGTCAGGTCATTCTCTTAAGGGTTCCAGATTCCAGTGAACCCAGTGCTTACGAGAACGTCGCGTGCAGGCATTGGCGGACATTGCTGCGGAGTACGGCGTCTCCTCATACGTTTTCTCCTCAGTTGAGCGAGGCGGAGAGTATAACGACGATAACGCCAAGCTTGACCGACTTGCCAAAGTCATGATCGAACGACATATACGCAAACTTGGAGATTCAAAACAACTGCCTTGGACGTGAGTTGCGATTGAGCCCGAAACGATACTCACCCGCACATGCTCCTAGTATTCTGCGCCCTGGGTTTTTCATGGAAAATTACGAGGGCACGATTGGCACGATTACCGCTGGCGTATTGAAAAAAGGACTGAAGCCTACTACCACAACCCTATTAATTGTGAGGATCTCCGTGCAACAGGTATTGTATTGTCACGCAAATTTTCCTTCCAGGCAGTGGAGGATATCGGGCATGTTGCTGCAGCAGTGTTCAAGGTAAGGATGGGTTAACCGGTCATGTACATACCTAACCAATTTCGCCCAGAACCCGCAGAATTACACCGCTCAAATTCTGGTAGTAGTCGGGGAAGGTATGACCTACCCTATTATTGACAGCGATGTAAATCTCAAGCCTGTAGTTTCAACGATGGCGCAGCAGGAGGAATCTTACAAGCGCGCGACAGGCAAACACCTCCCAACTATCCCCGGCTTCCTTGCCCGTACACTCATAGCCCTCAATTCCCACACCAAAGCCCTGTGCGTACCGGTCCCCGTCTCCATTAAAACCTCTCCTCTTAGACCAAACCCGACGTAGAATCGCAGATATGGAGCGCGTACATGAAGCCCGAACGACCGGCAAATGTCCAGAAGTCGCGGAGCAGACTGCTGCCGCAAAGAGCGCATATCCGGAGATGAAGTCGTTTGAGGCGTGGGCTCGGCAACGCGCAGGAAAGCGCCCGGCGGAGTCCAAAGGCTGGAATAAAGTATCCGTCGCGGGATTGGCAACTGGGAAACAGTAAATTGGTTTAGCCTTGCGACGTGATGATTGGGGTATGTACAGCACTGGCGCCATCGGCGACCGAACGAGCTGAATTAACAGAAACTATGACCGCCAGATACTCGACAGGTCTCAACATGTTGCACATGGGTTTCGAAATGGCTCCCCCCACCGGCTGCCGTCAAGTTTTCATTACCAGTTGTAAGGTATGGAGGTTCCGGGTGGGCTTAAGAAATGAGGGAAGGAGGGTCTAGGACGGGGTGGTCAAAATGTATCATTTTTTGCTTTGCTTTGATTTCTCTGTCTCGAAAACTTCGCTATTCCTATTGTTCTGCGCGTTCTGGACTCCAAGGGCATTGGGCCTAATCGCGGCTGGCGGGGGACCCGTGCTTGAAGTTTGATAAAAAAAAATTGGGGGCCAAGATTACTGCCGTATGCCGCTGGCCCGAGTCCAAAGGGCGGATCAGGGGCGTTAAATTGAAGATCGATGGGTACACGGCGTTTCTGACGCCACACTGCGGCTACAGATCCTTCTACAGGGGTAACAAGGTATGGTTCTCAACGCAATTCTGTGAAGGAAGGTGCAGAGTTTAGAAATACCTGAATAATCCTGGTTCCTTCAGATGAATTTGAACCAGACCGATGCATGGGAATCAACGTGTGAAAGAAAAAGACGAGACAAACGGCGAATGCGACATGGCTCTGGCCCGAGTCGAACAGGCGGATCCGCGGAGTATTTTCTCTGCCGAATACTAGTCGCAGATTGCGTGCCCGACGCAACAGAGCCCTGCATACACGCCTTTCGTTTTTGCTAACAAACGTCTGCCAGTGGAAACATCGGCAAGATAACCACGGGTCTTGTAGGCAAGGAGCACACCCTAGAAATAACTTCGACTCCATCGGGGAAATGGGAGTCCCAAGATCGATGGACGAAAACCATCCCTCCCCGACAAAAATTCCAAAGAACCCACAGTCACATGGCTCTGGCCCGAGTCTAACAGGCAGGGATCCGCGGAAGCGTCTCTTACGAATAGCGAATTGCGTTGCCGACGCTAAAGAGGCTTGCATGCACGCCTTTCGTCTTTTGTTCCAAAGGAAGGTTATAATATCGCCCGGCAAGACAACCACAGATCTTGCAGGGAAGGTGCACACCTCAAAAATGGACAAAGCGAATAATCTCGGGCCCGGCTCCTTCAGATGGATTTGACTCCGTCGCGGAAAAGACAGTGCCTGCGAGGTTCCGGAGAGACAAGATCGATGGGCGAACCTCAACTTATCCAAACAAAAAAGAAACGAAACGACGAACAGGGACTCCATGGCTCTGAGCTGGCCTGAGTGGAACGGGCGCATCCGCGGACATTATAATGAGAAACCAGACCGTAGTGGAGGCGTCTCCGCCTCTTGTATACGTCGTTCGTCCCAGGGCGATAATAGAGTACAGTTATCATCGTTGAGCGAGATCCGAGTCGGGCGATCAAGTTTGTGCATTGGGTTGTATATCCGAATTCAAAGAAATTTTGAATTCTGGCCTGCTGAGCCAAAACGACGGTCAAGATCCACACAATGCGCCTCGGTGGCCGCGGCTTGAAGAATCGACCCGCCCAAGTTCGAACTTGCGCGCCTAAAGTTCAAGACAGATCAAGACGCCATGGTGGCGAGCTGGATTCAGATGCGCGAGATAGCATCAATCACGATACTGCGCGCGCCGCAAAATTAGAAAGGAAAAGGGAGAGAAACGAAAACAGCGAGCAAAAACAAAATCAGTATTTACGCATGTTGTATCCACAAGTTGACGCCTTCCCCTCCCGAAAAAAAAGAGAAGGGAAGAAATAGTAGATTGAGATGCAGATGCAAAGGAAGACGCGGGGAGATGACGAAGGAGCAACGCGATGGAAGTGTGAAGAACACAAGTGCGAAGAACACATGGCATTCGAGGTAAAATGTTACAAAAAAGGATTCTGGCCTCTGGGGCCCTGGCGACTCCAGTGGCGAGGCGTAAATCGAGGAAACGAAGAAGTTGAGGAGGGAGGAGAAGGCTGGCGCTGCACATCCAGGTATCAATTATGGTGTACATCGTACAGGATGCACAGTAGCCCGGTGGCACGTCCGCCGAAGTGACTACGCACGCGGGAAGAGAAGTGGATCACGCCGAAGTGCACACCGACTCGAAAAACGCGGCGAAGATGGGTGGAGGCGGAGGCACGCGGCCAGTGAGGGTGAGACTTGACATGGGAGATCTTGCACCAAACCCCTCCACCGCAGATTCGCCCACAGTCGCTGGCGTCACGCAGTAGGTAGGCATCGGCGCTGCAGGCGGATCCAGCCATCCTCGTCGCTGCCCTCCGCCCCGTCGATGTCCACTGCGGCGGGGCCCAGCGGGGACGCCTTGCGGTTTGGCCAACGCTGACCATACAAGCCTCGCGCGGTCTGGGGACAAGCTGCGCCTGCGGGGTGTCGCGTAGTAGATCCTCCCCACCACAATCTCCGTGCGCCGCAAATACAAGGACAGGGACGGTACGCTCCTCGTGAGCACCACCACCCTGATCATCGCGCGCGCCGTCTACGCAAGCATCATGCCACCGCCGTCGTGGGCTGCGACGCGGGCATGGGCGGCGTTAAGTTCGCAATGAGCTGCACGTATTGATCGGGCCGTCTGCACATTCACCCGCGCATACACCATCCTCTCCTTCCACGCCCCAGGGAGATTGCGAGCGAGGGCGTCGGTTAGCGTCTCCAAGCCCTTCTGCCTCCGGTATGTGCGGTGGCTGCGGAATATTCCATTCACACTCCACTCCATCCTCCCTACCCGCGCACACCACCCCGCACACCCGCTCCGCGACCGCGCTGCGTGCGTACAAGACTCCTGCCGCAGTGCGTGCAGGACAAACGCGGGATATGCATGAAAGCCTCCGCGACCTCACGAGCCCTCCGAGTGCCCGCCAGGCAGCGAGGCATCCAGGCAAAATGACTCTGCGCAACGACGATGCACGCGCTCAGGCTAGGCTACGCCATCACGAGCCTCGCGGAAAGAGGACCCTCCGCATGCACCCTCAGCATCATCGCAATGAATGCCTAGCCCAGCCCGCCCCGCCCCGCGCAGTACAGGAACGCGTGCGTTCTGCACGAAGGAATATCCCATCCGCCCCACCCCACACGCACCACGCCCCGCATCCCCCCGTTCCGTGCGGCTGCTGCTCTCAGCCAGACACATGCAGGACGACCTCACGAGCCCTGTGCGAGCCTCGCGGAGCAAGAGGCGCGACACGTCGGATAACGTGGAGGTGGCAGGCGCGGGTATTAATCGACGGCGTGGGGAGCAGGCGGGGATGAACGTCGCGAGGGACGGAGAACGGGGTGGAGGCACACTGGGGAACGACCTGGCGAGTATAACACGGATGTCGCGCCGAGCACCCGTGCAGAGCAGCGAGCCATCCGACCGCGGCGCGTGCAGCACGAGTGAACGCGACTCTCGCGAGCGCTTGGGACCCGGCGGGCAGCGAGCCGTGCGAGGCAGGAAGACAATCTGAGTACGCTGCGTACCGATGCGGGATCCGGAGACGGTGCGCAGCTGCTATCTTCATCTTCTATCGGCACCGCACTTCATCCTATTCACCCACTGCGTAGACGCAGCGCTTCCGCCGTGAGTACCCATGAACACACTACACCCTCCGTGCGCTGTGCAAGGCGATGCACGCTCGGGCTAGGTGCATAGCCGATCCTATCCGCCCCGGGCGTGGCGCGTGCAGGACAGTCTCAAGAGCCGGACGCAAAAGGCTCCGTAAACGACGATGCATGCAGTCGAGATAAGCTGCGTCCCGATGCTCTGCACGTCGGCCTTCGTCGCCCTCCTTATCGCGAGGCTCATGGATCCAGATAGGCAACGCACGTGGGGCGGCGCAGACCGGGGCGGCGCGCCGAAGAACAGCCCATCGGGCATCCTCGCCGTTTCCAGCCAGGACGCAGCCGGGTGCGGGATACCGGTATGCAGACTCGTATGAGTAACGGACGGTACGTCAAAAGTGACGCACGCGGCAAGGCAATGGTGGTAGGGCCGGCGCCGAGGAGCAACGGGCGGCGCAGCGGGTGCAGGCGAGTGGCAGGGCACTCCGCGCGAAGGGCGATGGGCGAAGGAAGTGGCGAGGAAATCTAGGCGGCTGAAAGCAAGGGTACGCGAGTAAGCCCAGCTTTGACGGCGCGGCGGTCGCGGCAGCGGGTGATGACGTGGCGGGGGGCAGCCCGGGGAGGGTGGCGCGCGGGGGGCAGGTGGAAAACGACCCAGGGCGCATGCGCGCCCATTACAGCAGAACGCAGTCGAGTATCGCATAAACGCGCAGGGTAACGAGTACACCGACGCAGACTCGGACTCGGCCAAATGAAGGTGCGTCAAAGTCGGAGGAGACGGCGGCGAGAGACAGCAAAAGCAGGCGGGCATGAAGGCCGCGAGGGACAGCGGGAGCGGGGAGGACTGGGCGCTTTGGACCGACCCGTCGGGTATATACACCGAGGATGGCAAAGATGGAGTACGGCGACTCGGGCGGGCGTGCATGGGTTGTGCAAGCGGGGAGGGGAAGGGGAAGGGGAAGGGGGTCGACGTGGAGGAAAGAAGAGTGCATGGACGTCCGGCTACCCACTGTCGAGAGTATACGCCAGAGGGCCGGGATCCTGAGGCCCAGAAAGAGTCGAGGCGCGCGCATGCGGCGCAGAAACACGACCGCGGGGTGGACCAGGCGGCGCTGGCGTTATCCATCTGCCGTCGGCGCTCACGAAACAGGCGTGCAGGAGAGCGTTGTGGAGAATATACGCCAGCTTGTCTCTCGCGCGCAGCGGGAGGGCTGAGTATCATCATACACCGTGCGCTGAAGAGCCGTATCGCGCGCACAAAGGAAGATATTGTGGCGAACGGCAGCCGCTTGGTTATGTCTAGAAATAATCCAGAAACATGACGGGCGGGCGGACGTCAAGGAGCATGTGGTGAATGTCGAGCATGTGCCAGGCGCAAGACTGGATGCTTGAAGAGACGAGTTTGCGCAAAAGTGGATGGACGACAGCGCGCTACAATTGTTATCGTGTGTGTCGACGGCGGAGAGAGCACGATAGATGGTGCATTTGGGCGCCATGGGTGTCTGCACACCGAAGGAAGGAGCTAGGGAATCGACTCGGAGATGCGGCATCAACCGGGCTGGAAAGGAAGGAGGAATGAGCACGATAATGGGTTAAGACGGATTGCTGCCACTGCATACTCACGCTGCAAGCAAACACTATGATACTCTGTAAGACGCGCACGCTCCTGTCTTCGCCACAGACAACGCTGTCATTGCGCCGAGCCAAGGAAATCCCAGCATTTAACGGGTGAATGTCCTGGCGGAGGCACTTGAGCAGGGCAGAAGACCGCGCACGCCGACGTGGATCACGACTTGGGTATGCATCCACACGCCCGGCGGCACATCAGGTTATCGGGAGGCCTGAAAAAGCCAACTAAGTACCTGGAATAAAGGGACGATGAGCATGGGACGCGCATTGCATACGCATATCTGCGTACGCACCGTCACAGTAAACGAGTAAGAAGATACTAGTCCAAAGGCATAGCCTTTAAGCTTTGAGACGAGCGCGTTGCTCTATAAGTCCTCAGGTGTTGCTGGCAGAAGAGTTGACCATCCAAGGAGGTTGCAGGATTTAACGGCGAATTTCGTGCTGGTGGTCGAGAGCAAAAGATTGCTCGGCTGACTATCGCCGTGATCTTAGTTCGGCTCCGAATCTCTCCTGCTTCCTCCCTCAACAACCATTCCGTCTGCTACCATAGTACCAAGTTCGCTGGCTGCTGGCTTTCACTTTCAAAATTGTTGCGCCGTTGACTTCTGCGCTGATTCCGTCCGCAAAAAAGTATCGCGCTGGGATGCCCGCAAGTCTGTACTTCCCAGCTCTTAGATTCTAGCGGACATGAACCTATCTTCAACACGCCGAGAGGAATGCTTAGTGGCGGATGGTCCGCAGTTGCTACCGATCCTCGTGTTCGGATTCTGGTTCACATCTTTAATTGGCAACATCTCCTCGTTCGATTCGAGCCTGGGCAATATTGGTGAGGCCGCGTTCTTTTTTCTCTCCTGGAGTCCTGCGCCAAATCATTCAAATTGACGATGACGCACTTTTGCCGCTGTGCATATGTAAATTTGTGCTTCTGGCGGACGTCCATCTGACAGAGATTTCAGACCGTATCAAATGTGAACAACGACGCGGATAACGACTGATAAAACTTCATCTTGGTTGCCTTACTTGCTCCCTCCAAGTATCGTGAATAACGCCCAGTCGCGGATGATTCACGGTTGCTGCTAGTACCAGTATCTTCCCTTCTCGGCAACACCAGATACCTCGCTCGACTCGAGCCTGGGCGATACGATCTGTTCCAGGATCCTTTTTGCTCTGTCGCCACGAAAGCAATAATTCAGCAACCGTACTTGACCGCTTCAAACGGCATTCCTTTCCACCTTTACGCCCACATAAGCATCAAACTTCTCAGTGGCTCTCACTGGGTTCACAGAAATCCCCACAAACAAGGGACACCGGCCCGCGGCGCGCACCTGCAATACCGAGGTATATTTCGATGCTACATGTAGCATGAATATCCGCAGGGTCCGCTCGTTCGACTCGAGCCTACGCCATGACTTGGTTTCGTTCCCTCCCTTTTTTTCCCTCTGCACACTCGCTCCATCGTCACTCCTACCTTTCCTTTAAGCACCGACGCTAACAAGGCACAGCAGCGCACGGTGCGCACCTGCACCAAATATCGAAGCCCACTCTTACAGTATATTGCCGGGTTCGCTCGTTCGACTCGAGCCTGCGCCATGATGGAGGCCCCTCCTCTTTTTCCATCCTCGTTTGCGTTCCTCGTCTTATTTAATCCTAGAACATCTCCGGGTTCTCTTATGCCCGGACGGAGCTAAAAATCGATCCTCACCCTCGTCCATGCCTTTCTCGACCCAAATATCGACAGTCATTGAAAAGAGACCCCGGGGCACGTCTTTCAGCGCCTCGCCGATCCATTAAACTGTCTACAGGTAAGCTCGTTCGATTCGGGCCGGCGCCATATGGAGGAAGCCATCTTGATTGTTTTCTCCCCTACATGATCATGTCACCTCGCGATCGTCTCATCTTGCGTTACTTAACACTGGGCGTTGGTACATTCGAAATTACTTTGACGTCAGCGATTGAACGGACGTCAACGCAACTGAAGTGAGTCGTCAACCAATTCGTTACTTCTTCCGCTCTGACCTCGAATTTCGACCAGAATCCGATGCAGTTTACCGGTTTGCAGGAAGACAAGGAAGGCCCAGCGGCGGATGGTTCCGCGCCTGCACCCGATGCTTCGATGGCTGGCTGTGATGTCAGCAGCCGAGCTCGTTCGATTCGAGTCTGCGCCGTGATGGCGAGCGAGGTAATTTTTTTTCCTCCTCCCCAAGCCTTTGACCGTTCCCACTGGACACTTGCAGCACGGTTTCTTTGCCTTCTTGCAGAGTTCTGTGACAATGAGGGCAGCGTATAAATGATCATTCCCTTCGCGATCGATCTCATTGGAGTGGACAGGCGCCAGGACAGACCTCGGTTGTAATGAACCAAAGCCGTACCTGCGCTATATTTTCGACGCACTAACTGGTTGGATTCGAGCCCCACCCTGGCCATTGGTACGAATTCGCCCCTCTTTTCCCGTGCGTCTTGAACCTGACCAAGATAAAAATGAGCCAAAGTGAGTCTGCAACCGATGTTTTTCCCTTCGTCGGGCTTCAATTCAATCAGACTCAAATGGAGCTCCACAGGAAGGCACGGGCTGACACGGGCTTATGTCCCTGTAACACATGACGAGGCGGTAAACGATGCTTGTCTGCAGGTTAGGTTGTCCGATCTGGATGCTTGTCGGACCTTCTTCTAGGCTTATCGATTTAACCCCCGCCGCTATGTCCCACGGGCCATTATTGCCGACGTGAATACTGTACGCATTGACCTAAATTGAATGCAATTTAGCGCGGCTGCGGTGAGCCTGAGTTTCTAGCTCCTCTCCGTTCATTGACGACTGAACCCGCCTTCAGTGTGGAATTCGCAGGCGTGCAAGGTGCAAGAAAGGGCAGGTTTCGCGCATGTAACAGGCTTTTATCTGCAGGTTGGCTCGTTCGATTCGAACCCTAGCTCTCTATCTCGACGAGCCAACGCCTTCAGTACTCGGTAATGCAACTACAAGAGGCACAAGAGCGAGTAGTTTATCCTGATTATTGAATTCGGGGTTCTAGAATTCAGGATTCTAGATCGGGAACTGGTTTCTTGCCGCGGGGAACGCCAACCAGTAGTTTTCGTTCAATCCGAAGTCAACTGTAATTATTTCCGTTCTTTCGGACGAGTGCCGGATACCAAGATGTCCTCTGTGAGGTGCCACGGTAAAACAATCGGCTCACGTGTCTGGGATTCAATGCGCCAATGTGACTATCGTGAGTCTCGTCGAGTCCACTTCCTCGTTTATTTAAAAAGCTTTATGTTATTTTGGAAAGGGGAATTCGAACCGCCCCAGCCTGCCGAGTGTAGTTGGCTGTCAGCTTGCTCATTCAGTATTGAGGCTCAATGCACGTTTCTCTCCTCGTCGCTAGTTCACCCCGCCCATTGTGAGTCCCAGGGGAGAACAAAAAAGCACCAACTTCCTATGACTTCAGGATGAATGTACCAATTCGTTATCACACGGGCCAGTGGAAAAGTCGAGCCATGAATATTGTTTTGAAAACGTTAGACGCTTTTTCATTACACAACTGAAGTGAGGCTAGGTTCGGCTCACTTCGGAGCCAACGGTTGCGAAATCCCGGACTTGGCCGAACTTAGTTGAATGTAAAGCGAAGAAGGTCTATCGTTTTCGAAACGGCTGTAATGGTCATTCGGGCCATGATATATTCACAACTTGAAATTGAAAACCGTGGGACGTACGCTGAAGTATTCGGAGCCGCCGGCGGACGGTGGGAATATTAACTTGACAGCGATCTTCTTTTGGTTGGCGAGTTGTTTGTCCCGTAAACAAGCGCCCACGAAGCCCCATATCATCTTTCCTTCCTCTTGCGCTCCCCCAGTGCCAGCTGCTCAGCCTTGTTCCTGTGCACCATTGTCTTGTGTTCTAACCTTCGCAATCTCCCGGCTTCCCGACAGCCTCTGCAGCAGTCCTCCCGCGTGCCTTGCCCGTGCCTGATGCCATCCGCCTACTCGATGCTCGGTACGGAGAGATAAACTCGGCAGTAGCTTAAGTTGACCTCTTCTCAGTCCATTCTTGCGAGGAAACTACCTGGCTCCGCCGCAAAGCCCCAAATCTCTATGTTGTCATACAGCAAGAGGGCCAAGCAGTGCAGCGGACAGGGGTCATCAAGCGTGAACGCGCACCCACCTGGAAGTATATCTGCAATCTGTAAGTTCATACACATCTTCATGGCTCATCTCATTACTTTCTGTTCCCAGGTCATCCGATTCTCCAATAATCCTGCGGCTTTGGCATGACTCCTTACTTCGGTGCAGGGATGTCTCCCTCGGGGTTGTTCGGACAGACATCAATACACTAAGGGGTCTTACTGTATCAGACGGTGAATGTGCGTGTGGTCCATAATGCTACTGCTTCTGGCACTAAATACTGGAAATAGTCATCAAACTTCGGTTGACCGGTGAAAGTCGAGAGGCAAAAGACAAGCACACCGGCACTCTCCTGGTGCAGCTTGTGCAGAATACGGCAGCTGCCTCCGTTGCAATGGAGCTGGTCCAACAAAATGTAGGAAAGCTTGCACAGACAACACCGGCGGCTCCTGCAGGACCTTCCACCCCGGCGTCGGCAACTTTTGAAACTGGTCTCAATCTGCTTATCACCAAGCTCGATGTCGTGGTTAAAATCGGGGATGAGCTTGCAAAGGTAGGCATTCTCTTCATCGGTACATTGTATACTCACATATTCAAGATCCATCCCTATGCAAATGCTGCATGGAAGATTTTAACCTCTGTCTACCAGGTCAGTTGGATTCCTCTCACTTGCCTCCCGCCGCTAACCATGGGATCAGGCTGTCAAGACACAGCAGGACACAGAAGAAAAGCTCTGCAAGCTTGTTGATACTATGAACATGGTTTATTCCTTCACAAAAGAAGCTGATGATTTAGTCCCGCACCTGAAGAGTCTCGAAGATAGGGTGCTCCCTATCATCAAGCAAACAGTTGAATGTGCCATGTTTATTCGGGAATATACTGGCCATGGCTTTGCTTGTCAGTACTTCACATCAAGTTTTTCTTAATATTCACTTTTTAACAGCTCGGGCCATCCGAAATACCTGGGATAACACAGACAAAACTATACATGATCTCTCAGAGACAATGCTGAAATTGAAGGACTCTCTCGAGAGCAGTGTAAATGTGCAGACAGCATTCTTATCCATGCAAGTAGTGGCTCTATCTACGGAGATACTTCAAAAGGTTGACAGTTTGGGTGGGTGGTCTTTCTCTTAGGCAAAAAGAATTAGATGGTAATCACTATTCACAGTACAATCAGAAGCCCTCAAAGGACTTAACCCCGCCGAAATGAATGCTACCTCCCGCCCCATATGCTTGAAAGGAACACGAGTACAACTACTAAATGAGATCACAGAATGGCTCATGACGCCAACTGGGTCTAGCATCCTCTGGCTATCAGGTGTTGCAGGCTCAGGCAAAAGCACAATAGCCACAACAATCTCACTTTCTTTCCGTGGATTGAGCCGGCTGGGTGCCTTCCTTTTCTTTGACAGGAACAATCCTTCACGCAGCCATCCTGATCATGTGATTCACACTCTGGCTTATTTCTTGGCACGCAGTAATCCACACATTGGTTTTGTCATTTCTGCTGTCCTTCAGAAGGACCCCGACATTGTGACCACACCTCTGCAGACACAATTCGAGAGACTAATCCTGGAGCCACTACAAGTTGCAGAGCAGTTCATACAAGGGCCAATCCTCATTATCTTGGATGCCTTGGATGAATGTGGGGATCCTTCTTCACGAAGAAATCTTCTCTTCTTGATTTCAACTGAATTTCCAAAACTTCCCGGTCTCTTTCGTGTCCTCATCACCGGTCGACGTGAAGCTGATCTCAATGATTGCTTTGCAACCCGTTTTGTAGAGAAGTCTATAGCAACAGCTGCCAGTGTCCGCGATGTCCAACTCTTCATTCAACATGAAGTAGAGCACATTCGAGAGAAAAATAAAATAGAAGCAGGCACATGGCCAAAAGGCAATCAAGTTCAAGCTATAGTCTCCCTTGCTGGAGGCCTTTTTATTTGGGCTGCAACAGCCATCCGATTTATTGACGGATACCGTCCAAATGATCGGATGGAAACTCTGATTGCTGGAAAATTGACAAACCTGGATACCCTATATAGCTTTACTCTGGGTAATTCAGCTCCTTGGGATGACACAACATTTACAGCAGATGCACGTGCTGTTCTAGCATGCATTGTTTTTGGCAAAATACCAATGACAGATGGGACAATTGATGTACTCCTGGGTTCGAATCTTCAAAGTGCTGAGGTCTTGAAACATTTGGGTTGTCTCATACAATGGAAGCCTGGCTGTGTGGCACGTGTGATACATGCCTCTTTTGCAGACTATCTTACAGACACTCTCCGTTCCGAGGGATATCCTTGGGCAATTAACTCAACCTTCGGGCATCATACTTTAGGATCTGGGTGTCTCCGTATCCTCAATAGCCAGCTCAAATTCAATATATGTGGTCTCAAGGACTCCCATATCTTGAATGTGGATGTCCCAGACATATTGAGTCTGGTGACCAACAACATTTCTCCACCACTATCATATTCCAGTCGCTTCTGGGGCGCTCACATAGCCAACTGTCCATTTGATCAGATGATACTCGAGGACATCAGGAAGTTCTTCCAAATACATTTTCTGTTTTGGGTGGAGGTTCTCAGTCTTCTTGATCAAGTCATTGTTGCATCAGCAGCATTAGCAGCGGCCAGGAGTTATCTTCAGGTTTGTCCGATTGGGTTTTTCCTGTGAATTTACTGATTCCAATGTCAGAGCCATGATGAGGACCTAAATGATCTCATAATCGACACAACCAAATTTGTCTCGGCATTTGCACAGTTGATAGCTCAGAGTGCCCCTCATATTTATCTCTCCGCTGTTCCATTTGCCCCCAGAGAGTCAATGATAGCAAAGCAGCTCAAGAGGTGGTTACCAAACACAGTGGGCTTTGATGGTCGTCTGGGCTCAAGGTGGCCTGCTATCCGGAAGGTGCTACAGGGTCACAAAGATGTTGGAGCTGTTGCCTTCTCCCCTGATGGTCTACGACTGGCTTCTGGGGGGGACAAGACAGTCTGTGTTTGGGATGTTGAAACTGGTGTCCTTGCTGCGGGACCATTTGCAGGCCACACGGGCAGGGTGAACTGTATCCATTTCGCACAAGACGGCACACAGATCACATCCGGAGATAGAGATGGGACGTTTTATGTCTGGGATGCTCAGACAGGTGCTGTACTTGCTGGGCCGTTTACTGCAACACACATTGACAGGGTTGAGTTTTTTCATGTCTCCCCGGATGGTGCACGGATTGTATCTGGATCCAGGAACAATCAAGTTTGTGTCTGGGACACTCACACAGGTGAACTCCTCGCTGGCCCTTTTCTACATTACAGTTATTCCGCTCTGCCTGTTTGTTTCTCACCGGATAGCATGTATATCGCATCTGGATCCTCAGATATGTGGACAATTTGTATCTGGGATGCTCAAACAGGGGTCCTTGCTGCAGAATGCAAAGTCGTTCATAAAGGTAGACTCTGCGATCGAATCTGCTCTCTAGATTTTTCCCCAGATGGCGGACAAATTGCATCTGGATTCGAGGACGGTTCAGTCTGTGTCTGGGATCTAAAAACAAACACCCTTGTAACTGCACTCATGCCTCACAAGGGCCGTGTAGAGACTCTCTGTTTCTCTCCGGATGGTACACAGATTGTATCTGGATCTTTGGACAGGACAGTGGGTATCTGGGATGCTCGGACAGGTGTCACTGTCACTGGCCCATTCACAGGCTCTCCTTGTGGCATCACATCTGTCTGCTATTCCGCAGATGGTATGCAAATTGGATCTTCATCCATCGATGATATTCGCATCTGGAATGCCCAAGCAGCACTTGTTGATGTCCCGGAGCCATTCTGGATAAAATCTGTTGATTTCTCTCCTGATGGCAACAAAGTTGTCTCTGGCTCTTTTGACAAGATGATCTGGGTCTGGGATGCTCACACAGGGGTCCTTCTGGCCACACCATGGAGAGGCCACACTCGCCCTATAAACTCTGTTCATTTCTCCCCAGATGGTACACAAGTTGCTTCCGGAGGTAAAGATTCCTCAGTTCGGATCTGGGACGCTCAAACAGGTGCACTGCCACAACAACCGTTCGCTCTTGATCTTGTTTTTCGACGTGTTCCCCAAACACCTACGATGAACTGCTCCACGATGGGCAACTGCTTCTGTCCGTTGAATCTGGCCCGGCCCGGGGTCCGCAAGCTATGGACTTTCTCGAACTTTGCAGCTCCCGCCTCCACTGCGCCTTCTTGAATCCAGCCGATGTGAATGCGATTACAGCAGTCAGGCCATGAACGCTCCGTCGCAGACTGTCCGCTGCTACCAGTATCCGCATTCCTTGGCAACACCTCGTTCGATTCGAGCCGGCGCAATGACAATAACGCTTGTGGCCGAAATCTTTTTCTTCCTTGCGCAAAAGCATTCAACGCAGCGCAACGCATTCTATACTAGATTGCATTTCTGAATCTGACTGATATAAAGTGTCACCAATAACGGATAAGGGCTCGCTGACCTTGATCTTGTCGCCTTGAATATCGGTCTGCTTCCCTGGCTCAGGCTGATGTTTTCATTCTGACATGACAAACCCCTGAGGCCCGAATCTACCCTGCGCTTGTGCCGCTATTGCTCTGCGAAGAGCCGCTCGTTAGATCTTGCCCGCATGTCTGGACCCTTGCGAACCTTTTCAAATTTAACGGACGTGAACCTGACTCCTGAAGGACGCCCAGTGGCGGATGGTCCGCGGTTGCTGCCAATGGGGATCATTGGCGTCCAATTGTTGCAATATTTGCTCATTCGATTCGAGCCTGGGCGATAGCCTTTCTACATTGGAATCTTTTTTAGCTTAACCGCATACCTTCAAAACAACGGGAGAAAGGCGGGATCCAATCGCTCCTTAGATAATTCTCGTATCTACGCCATTTCCTTGCACCTTTTCGCCTATAAAACTACCAACGCAGTGGCCTCCCCCATTGAATATCTGCTATCGGTACGCATTCGCCTCCCTTGAATAATTTCCAAAATCCCGTGCTTCTTGGCCCTGACCTCCTTGTGCTAAAATTCGATGCCTGATTGAAGATCACCTCCAGGGTCTTTGGTTTTGTCATGCAATGAAGCATGGGTTTAGAATGTCAGGCGTCTTGAGGCCCGCAAGAGGGACCGAACCCCAACTGGACATCGCCCAGGTGTTGTTGAGGAGGCGGACAGTCCGTTGGTGTGAGTGAGGGGAGTTTTGACGACCTTACGGATAGACTTGTAATACACGGTGTCAAATCCCGGATGTTAGCTTGGAAAGGGAAGATGGATAATTCGACTTGTGAAATGGCCTGCTTCATGACCGTGCCGAGTTGTTCATTCAACATCTCGAGATTCAGTGGCGGTGGCTACTGCAGAACGGATATGAAATTGATGACTTAATCTACTCGGGAGCGGTGCAGAATCTGTCATTGTGCTTCAAGTCAAAAGGCAGCTACTACCTGCAGTGGTGTGGTGTACATGTAAGCACTTCGTGAGCAACGATCGGCAGATCACGAACCTAAGCGGTCTCATTCATTGCAGTATCTTTCAACACAATGAGTTCCGGCCAAGGAGGCAGGCCATATATACTCGGGAGTTTGTCCCAGAATTTCGTAAAGGCAGCTCGATGGTGCTCCTTCGCCTTGAGGACGCAATCAGGGCATAAGTGGTCGTAACCGAACATGACATCCCACGTGTCATCGTCGCGCCAATATTCAAGTGGGCTCGCAACATAATCCGCCTCGAGCTCCTCGAGGACGCGATCCAATTTTTTGAGGCGCACTTTTACGCAGCCAGAGCCAACCGTGCACCCATCGCCGGAGGGAAGTGCAAGGCATCTGTTCACGGCAATGCTGGCTTTCATATGCTCGGCTTGCGCCGCCAGACACGTTTGGATGATGTCCGCTTCAGCTCCAGACGTCAGTGCTGAGCATAATTCTCCAGATGAACACAGCGTGGTGCGATAATATGCCATGGGCAGTAGCCAGAGTGCGCCAACAACTTTCGCTGTGGCGATGAGCTTGGCGAACCAGAAGCAGTATGCCTCGGGATAAACGATATGGGAATCATCAAGTTGCGTAGCGAGATATTCGTGCATCTCGGTCGGACAGTCCGAGACGGCTAGATGTTTGAGGGCCCGGATGTAGAGGTACCGGACGTCATACTTGTGCGCAAGTCGAAGGATGCCAAGAAGCGTAGGCAGTTCGACCGGTTCCGGCGGTGGCATGAAGTAGCTCGCGAAATGTCAGACGGAACTTGGAAATCCTTTAAGCTGACGCGTACCTCGAGTCAAAGACGGCCCTCAGAAACACTTCCACATCCGCCGCAGAATCGTGCAAAGAAACAACCGGGCAGCCGTCGATAATTTCTTGTTCGTGGCCGGGTGGCTGCGGGAGAGCGAGCATGTCGCGGAAAACAGGGGAGCGTGCAGCCAGGATGGATTTTGTGACACGGAAGATGCTTTTCTCCGCCCGCAACACAAGTCCGTCAGTGGAGAACCAGAGATCGTTTATTCGTCTATCTTCTGTCATTTCAGTGGCTGCCAAGTGAAGCCCGATTTACCAGAGGTTCACGCTCAACAAGAGAACCGCGAGCTCACCTGGGACGGTTATGGGGGTAAATTGTGGCGTGTGGCGGAGTGACAGGAGGAAACAAGAAGGAAGAAAATTATTATGTGGTCATGCTTGACATCAAACGTCGACGGCCGGCACCAAGCGGCAAGCCGGCATACCGGGTACCCTAATCGGGTCGGGTGTGATTTCGACTCAACTTCTTCGTTGACCTGGGACCCCGCGCTTGTCTGCATGATAACTACGAGCTCTTACAAAGCTCAGGGTCCGGCTGGAGTCTTGAAGGAGGGAGAAAAAGGATGTTGACTGAGAAATGTGCTATCTGGTGGTTGAATGACAGTGCACGATGTGCAACGGGAAGGCCCTGGTTTCAAGACTTGAGCGTTGGAATCTCACCGAGATTATGATGCGCAGGTTGCCATATTTGAATACACGAAATGAAGCGAGTCGAGTGAGTGAAAAGTTGAATCGCCGATCAGTCAGGACGTATTAGTATGGGCAAAAGCCCACGTTTTTCTGTACATAAATCTCACCCAGGGCTCAACGGAATCATCAGAGTCTAAACAAAAAAAAAAAAAAAAAAAAAAAAGAGCTTGAAATCTACGCAAAAATGCTGCGTCCTGGCTGTGTCCGAAGTCAGCCCCCCAATGAGGGCGGACCTCCTCGACGGTTGCGCTATCGACAACTAATCACTAGCAGGCGCACACATGTGCTATCTGGTGGTTGCAAGACGTGAAGGCGAGCCTCCTGTGTGAGTGACGGTGCTCAGTTGAACATCACGGAACACTTGAAATTCGCCTTTCGCCAGGGTTTTTAGCCGAGGGAAAAAAGGCCAATGGACGCGAATATCTCCCGACCCCGAATCGAACGAGGATCTCCTGTGTTCATGCATGAGCGTGAGCCTTGCATTTTTGCCAGGGGCGCTCCGTGTGCCATCGGGTGGCTACATGACCCGTTCAGTGTGCAACAGCAGGTGTCGTTTCTTGGTGTCGTTGAATAGACTTGAGTAAAAGTTGAAACTCACCGAGAGATGAGCAAGTTCACACATAGGCAAAACGAGGGTTGAAGTGTTGTAACGCGCTTGCAAAAGTTTTAGTCAAAACGGATTCGAGAAACGAAAAACAGCGGGGGAAAAATGGGCAGGAATGCCGGTCATCACCCGACCCCGAATCGAACGGGGACCTCCTGCCGTCAAAGGCTTTTAAAACCTGCCACATTATTAACAGGCGCACGCCGATGATGTGCTATCAGGTGGACGCCTGGCTTGAGGTTCCACCAACCTTGTGTGGGCAAAATCGACGGTTCTCGTGTTGTTGAACATACTCGGGTGTTGAAAACTCGCCGCGGAGTCGACGGATAAAAGAAACGAAGCTCGAAGTGATGTAACGCGCCTGCGAAAGGTTCAGTCTGGACCCATTTGAGGAACAAAGAAATAACGGCACAATGAAAGTGAGGAAGAACATACATCATCACCCGATCCTACGTCGATCGCCTGCGCTACCGGTTTATTGGTACATAGCAGGCGCAGACATGGGCTATCGGGTGGTTGTAGACGTTTGGTTGAGCGGAGGATCTTCTGGTGTCGTGGATGACCAAAGTTTTAACAGTGGGAAGTCAGGAAAGATGCTGGGAGAGAGAAACAAAAAGATGAGGCACTTTCTTCACTCTTCATCACCCGACCCCGAATCGAACGGGGACCTCCTGTTCTCAAACGGTCGTTATAACGTCAGCAGACGCACTCCATGTGCTATCGGGTGGGTGCGTGGCTTGTATTAACCGGCGTTGGGTGCGCTTGGAGGAATGCGCATTGCGCGGTCCGCTGGCATCGAACAAATCTGAACGCCTGAAATCCCTCGATATAAGTATGCCAGACAAAATAGCGACTGACCGAAACGAAGCTCGAATTTTCAAGTACTGTAACGCGCCTGTGGAAGTTCCAGGTAGCGGAAGTTCCAGTTACATAGAGCGGATTAGATTCGGAATTGGAACAAAACAGCGCAAAGAAGAGGACGCACTCTTATCACCCAACCCTGGTTCGAACGGGGACCTCCTGCATTCAACCGTGTGACGACAGAGGCATTGTAGGCAGGCGCACGCATGTGCAATCGGGTGATTACATCCCTTCAGCAGCGTTCAATGTGCGTGCGACGAAAGATCTTGTTGCCCGGTATCGTTGAGTACACTTGAGCGCCGAAAACTCACCGACGCTGCCAGATAGACATGCATGCAGCTGCGGCAGGTTCAGTCTGGACGCATTCGAGGAATAAAAACATAACGGGGCGAAAAAAAAAACGTCTTCCTGCATTAGTACCCGAATCGAACGGGGACCTCCTGCTTCAACTGTTCTTTCAGCGGGCCATTATTAACAGGCGCACGCATGTGCTATCGGGTGAGTACGTGGGTTGAATCGGAGTGTAGTTTGTGTGTCTGACACTGGCGATGGATGTGCCGTTATCGAGGGGATAATTTTGCCGAGAGGGCGCGAGCAGGGGAAATGAATTTGAAGTTGAGCAGGAGTGGAGTCGCAGAAGCAAAAGGACACCACGGAAAGGGGAGCCAGATAAAGCACTGGGCTGGGGGGAAGCAAGAGTCTTCAAGTTCGAGCGTTGAAAGAAAGTGAATGCGTTCCATTGAAGTTGCTAGTCGCAGAGCCTCCAAGCGAAGAGAGTTGAATGATAAGCCGTGCAACAAGTGAAGCCCCAGTGAGAACTGGCAAACCCCAGGGCAATCCCGCCCGCAATTCAGGAAGGTTCGTTGAAGGTTCGGGACAAGGGGCGATTGATCCTAACCCGCCGGTGTGATTGCCGGTGCTTGCCGCAGCAGGCGACGGTGGATCTTGTCTCTGCCCACCACAATCCAACTCGCCCATCGCCTCTCTGCTATCTCTCCCACTCACCTCTCTCGGATTCTACTTGGGTTATCTCGTCTTCAAAACTTTCTCCGTCTCCTCCACTGGTTTCGATGACTTTTCCCTTCATTCTCAAACGAATCCTTGGGCGGCATTCGATTCAAGACTGACTATTGTGCTCGGCCTACCGACGCACCCAATTATTGCTTTAATCCGAATCGACCCCAGTCGTATCCTCCTGCTTATTCACTTGGCTCCGTTACGGTTTTTGCTTCGCCGGTGAAGCTCTTTCCGAGTGCGTATCTGTCTGTTTACTGCCACTGGAATCCAGTCGTACTCATCGAGCCCAGCAAGCATCACGACGACTACCTTACTCTATCATCATCGAATCAGACAGCCCAGACTTGATAATCCTAACCACCGTGCGTCGCTGCGTCCCTTTTGTTTGCACGTCCTAATTTCGTATTCCGCAGGCCAACGCCTCTCCAACGGGTTATATATACACTCCTCCTTCACTCCGCCTCACGCCTACAACGACGTAGGAGCGATTACCTCACGCCGTTGCCAGACGACGACGAGGTGTTACCTCGTATCCCTATCCGCACACGCTCCATGCAAACGGGGGTGGAGAGGGCAGGGATGGGGGTCGAGATGGGGATGGCGAAGAGGAGGGGGAGGAGATATTGGGTGCAAGATGGGACGAGGTAGACGTCAGGGAGAATGGGTACGTTACTTTCCATTCCTTTTGCAATTCCGCTTCTTTTTTTTCGTTCTTTTCTTTTCGTTCCTTCTTTTGTCGTCGCGCGCGGGTGCCAGGCGCGGGCTTTTTCGCCCATTCGAAAGTCTTCAGAGAAGACGTGTGCTGCGACGTTTTACCTCGTCTACTTTTCTTTTTCGCTCCATCATCTCCTACTCCTACTCCTTTCGAGGCGTTTTCATTTCCGGTCTGAGCTGCCTGCATGGAGCGAGACGTCTTTTCTTTCGCCGGTCTATTCATCCATCCCTCTTTTGGCTTCTCGGGCGACGCGCGGCTCGCTTGTTTTGCCTGCGTTACTCAATCTGGGATCGTCTTGCCAGTCGGTCCACCGGCGTCTTCCTCGTTGTGGCTGGCATTGTCCCCGGAATGCCTTGCTCCCGAGATGCGGGGACTCGATTGCTCGATCTTACTGGATCTGACTGCGTGACTCTTCTCGGCGCTGTCGTTGACGCCGCCATCCAGTCGGGACTGGCGCTTGCGTCTGTTTCTTGTGGGCGACTTTCCCGAGACGTTACGCGTACATCTTGATCGTTCTTATCCTTTCTTCTTTATCCGCCTTACTCCTCCATAATCTAATCCCTTCCCTTCCCTAACTCATCCATTTCTTTCCCAGTACTCCCCACTCCGCCTCAACGACGACCCGCCGCCTGCTCACCATCACCATCACCTACTCCGCCGCCGTGCAAGTCTGGGACGTCGGCGGCGTTGGGGTGGACAAAGTGCTTACTTTGCCGATCCCCTCTCCTCCCTCGGCCGCATCCGCGTCCGCGACTAAGACGCGCACGCCGGCGGCTTTCGACTCTTCTTTGGACGGTGATGCGTGCGGCGCGAGCAGCAGGATATGTCCGGCCGGTGCGGAACGAGAGGAGTGGAGGAGGAGGAGGAGGAGGAGGAGGAGGATTGGAGCTATACTGTGCGTGTCCTTCCTCATTTCCTGATTTCGTCTCTCTGTTCCCTGTCCTCGTTATTTTCCTTCGCTTTCGAGGGAGGCGCGAACGTCTGTTGGATGTTTCGTGTGCGTGGCGGAAGGATGCGCGCGCATGGGATGTGGATATCGATTTGGCGCGTCGATGGAGATGGAGACGGTGCCCGCAAGCGCCGTTGGGGCGACCTCGAGGTCGGGGAGCCCCACGATCGAGCACGATCGGACGGGGATCGAGGATGTGGACGCGCATGCGCATCTCGCGCCGAGCGCGCGCCTCAGCTGGGATGTCGATTGCGCGGCGCGATCTGCGATGCATGTTTGCGGGGAGCGGCGATGGCGCTGCAGTGGTATCATGCGCTATCCGCACTCGCGACAAGCTGGTGGTCCTCGTGCGATCTCGCGTCAGTGGAGGTGTGCGGTGGCTGCGATTGGCTGCGATCTGCGCGGCGCGACGGCGGTGTTGTCCGCGCTTGCGATGGGGGGTGAATTTGTGCCGACTCATCGCGGGCACAGATCTGATATCTTCGTATTATCTATAGCTGCGATCTTTGGACGGGTCGCGCGAGCTGCGGGGCGTGGTACTTTGCGAGGTAGCAGCCGCCCGCTCGCCGCAGGATGCGCGTGTCTGCAGGGCATAGATGCCGCTTGGTATTGGATTTACGGTCACGGGCGTCGCGGGTGGCGGCAGTGCTCGATATGACCGCCCAAGTATCCGTGCTTGGTGCTGGCGAGTAGCAGATGCCCTCTTCCGACCCTCCGCGCGCGGTCGTCCTTCATCCTTTCCCTTACTTCTCCAACGTTCCTTATCTCCATCTCGTCTACTTCTCGTTAATTTTGGTCGACTCACAATGTCATTCCTCTTTTCAGGACGCCGCACGCGCTATACGTGTACGCCCTATCCGCGGGGCTCGTCGTCGCAAGCCCGTCTCTCTCGTCGTTCTCCGCCTCCACGGCGAGAGACGGTTGTGGGGGCAAGGGTGCCTGTGCGTATGGTGCTCGGCCTGAGAGTGTCGGTGGATGAGGAGGGGGAAGGGAAGGCGGAAGAGGACGAGGTGGAGGGGATGGAGAGGCGGGGACGCCGTGCGCGTTCGAGGCGGCGGAGCGGGTCGTTGTCGTGGTGAGCATCTTTACTTCACTTTTTTTTTTGGCGGAGGGAGGCAGCGGGCTTCCGGGCACGGAGGAGGATCGACGAATGAAGCTTATAGTCGTACTCCTCCCACCGAGTCATTCCCTCTTTACCGTCGTCGTTTCACCTTTATTACCCCCATGCTGATTTCCGTATCCGGTACAGACTACCCACTCCCCGCCCGCACTCGTCGTCCTTGCACGGCCCTCTTTGCGCGTCCTACAAGTCTTCCCCGCGACGGCGCTCGCTGTGCCGCATCCTCCATCGCCCCCCGTCTCTGACTTACCTCGAGCCGACGTACACGCTGCCCCACGCTGCGCCACGCCTCCGCCGCCTCCCCGCCTCGCAGCCCTCAAGTCCTTTGCAGACATGCGCAGCCCCGTTGACTCCCAGCTCCGCGCTGCACGGCCGTCTCCTCGCCTTCCTCGCGCCCCCGCTCAGTGCGCCGCTGCCCATGCACGACAACGCCCGGTCGCATCCTTGACCGCTTCTTCCCGTGCTACGCGCCCGCTGCCAGCGCGCTTGCTGCTAGCGTGGTGAACAGCTTACACGCGTCTGCATCGACTCCCACCTCTGCCCTTCACGGCTGAGTTCTCGCATTCCTCGCGCCCACGCCCACTGTGCCGCTCCTGCCCGCGCACGACACCGCCCCGCTCGCGACCTGGGGGCGTACCATCGGCCGCTTCTTCTCGCGCTCTGCGCCCGCCGCGCGCGCCCTTTCTGCAAGGGTCTTCGCCGGCGGGAGCCCGCCGCTTGCGTCGACCATCACTGGCGGGGCGGAGGCGGGGAGGGCTACATGCGCATCGTCGATCTCGCGCCGCTGCTCGTCGGGGACCGCGGGCGAGTTCGAGATGTGCACACCTTCGAGGCTGGGCGCGCACCCGTCGGCGGACCAACGTTCTCCCGGGAGGGGACGCGCTTGTTTCCCGTCCGACGTCATGGGCTGGGTATGGGCGTCTGGGGATTACGGCCCTGAGGAGGCGCTGCTGCAGCCTGCGCACCTTCACGCCCTGTGTCGGGAACAGACGTGGAGGCGCTTGCGGGTGCGCGAGATGGGCAATTTGTCGTGCTCGCGACGCGAGGGGGGACGGTGCCCTGTTTGCGATGAATCTGTACGGCGGTCGTGCGGATGTGCGCAGCCATCTGAGAGGACGGGTGTGGGATGCAGATGGTGCTGCGGAGCGGGAGTGGGGAAGAGCGGGCAACGGAGGTGCGTGCACTTGTGCGGATGCGGCTCCCTCCCCCTCCGCACGGCGCAGAGGACGCGCCGCCGCCCACATCGCTGCGATTGCGTTTGTACCCCCAGCGGCCAAGCTTCGCTCACCCACGAGCCCCGCCTTGTCCTCTCCATCCAGTAACAGGGGCGCACCGAGCGGTGTGCGTGAAGTGCTCGTTCTCGACCCCGCGGACGGCGTGCTCACTCCTGAGCCTGCGCCGCGCTCGGGGCTCCGCACATGGTCGTCGCGGGCATGAAGATGCCGCTCAGCGTGTCGCTGCCCGCCGCCAAAGCCGCAGGGCGATCCAGCATCAGTGCGAGTCCGTTGTGGTATGCGGGATCGTATGCGCGGGGGGCTACTGCGGGTGGGGGAAGCTGGGCGGGAAGGAGGCGGTGGTGACGAGAGGAAGAGGCGCGGATGGGCGGAGATTCGGCGTGCGGAGGCCAAGCAGGTAGACCTTGCTGTGGGGCGACCCGTGAAGGAGGAGCAAGTCTTTCTTTTCTTCGTGATATTCAGCACACTGATATGTGTATGCACAGCTACCTCGCTTAGGCGGTGCTTTCCACATTCCCCAGCACCCCGCGCGTTCTCCTGCGTGCGATCTACCTCTGTCACCCACTCGCGTTCTACGCGCTCGGCGAGGATTACCAGTCGCTCATACGGCGGTACCATTTCGCCATCGGCGGCGCCAAGATCGACGTCCGACGGGGAATCGAGGTCAGCGCCTTGGCGCTTGATCCAAACTCAGGCGTAGGCGGCGAGGCGTTCGTGGAAGGATACTCACTCTCCCCGCGTGCAATCCGGCGCCGCAGCCGTACCTCCTCATCCTTCGACGAGTGGCTTGCCAGCACTCACTACCGCGGCGCGCGCCCGCCGCCCGTGCTGTCAATGCTGCCTAACGGCTCGCCCGCGTCCATGCGGTCGCGGGGCTCGGGGATGGCGTCGCGCAGGGCCTGGGGCGCCTGCGCCGCGACTCGGAGATGCGCCACCAGCGGCAGAAACAGCTCGCGCCGACGCAGCCGCGCATGGGCGGGGACGACGGCGAGGCGTCTGTGCCGCTCCAGTTTGACGAGGAGGACGAGGGCTTGCGGTGCCAGCAGCTTGGGGGGGAGGATGTGTTCATGCGCGTGCGTGCGGACCGCAGGGACGACGATGCGCTGTCGGCAACGACGTCGCGCAACGGCGAGGAGTCGGTCGTGTCGGTGTCGACGCCGGCGAAAAGCGCGCGCGCGCTCGAGGACGAGGAGCGGATCGACGTGGAACTGGAGGATAGCGCGGAGGGGGAGGGGCATGGGTGGGCGGCCGAGGATAACCTGGCCGTGGAGGAGGTGGAGCGGTTCGACGATATATCCGTAGTGGGCTTCTTGGACGAGGAGCAGACGGCGATGCAGGCTGAGGCGGTGCGCCGTAAGGGCATCGCCGCGCGTACGCGCCCCAAGAAGCGAAGATAATCAAATCTAAATCAAATATCACCGTAACTTTACTTTGTATACTTGTAGATAGAAGGATGGAGTAGTAGTATCAGTACGTGGCGTAGTTTGCCATTGTAAAATAATGATCCTGTTGTGGATGCAATGTCGCGATTCAGATGGAGCTTGGATTGGGAATGGTTTTTTATTCAAGGCTATTTTCTCCAAGCCTGTAACGATCAGTGTATCGTATCCACAAACTCGACGGTTTTTTACTGTGAAAACTCGGAATATCCGCGCACAAAAAAAACGGATTTACTCCTGTCGGAACTTGCCGGTGGTGGCAGTGTTGATCTCTTTTTTTCCCTCTTCTTTTACAACGACATTTCACAGATGCACACGGCTCTGCAAATCCCAGAAATACTGGATCTCATTTGCTGTGAGGTCGACACCAGCGATGACCCTTTCAGCACCCAAATGCCAGAGAGCAAAGGCACCCCAGTGCGCGGCTTGCCTGAGTGTGCCGCGTGTTCCAGCGTCCGGCGCTTGACGTTCTATGGAGAGAGCAGGAAGATCTAACAAATCTTCTTGCCTGCATGCCGGCAGATCTCTGGTCCATCACACCTGCTTCAGTCGTGCGTATGCTTCACACTTCCATCGCCGCGGGGTGCTAATACAAAGTGCTACAGAGTGCACGTCGACCGATTAAGCCAACAGACTGGGACCGTGTTCATTCGTACTCCTCCCGTGTACGACAGTTTTCGTTCAGCAACTTCCCCACAGCTGGCATGCCAGACTTTTGGGCCCCCATCTTCAACATGCTGGCCGCGTCCCACCCCGAGAATATCATATTCCCCAAGCTCGAGGCTCTTACTTGGAATCCAGTTTGCTCGTCCTCATTCCCTTATGTCCGACTATTCCTCTGCCCCAGCATAACATCATTGTCCTTCGCCGTAATTTCGACGATCACCGATGTTTCGATTCTACCGATCGTTCCTCTTCGCTGTCCACTGTTGAAGTCGGTCATCCTTTCGACGGCCAAAAATCTCCATAGGGGTTGTCGGAACAGGGATACGGCGATCTGTGGAATGGCCCACCTTCAGTCCTTGGTTATCGATGATCTGGATCCGACTTCCCTGCAGCACCTCGCGCACCTCCCATCATTTAGCTCGCTCACAATCCAAAATGGCCCTCGCTTCACGCCCTCCAGAGCGAGCTCGGACTCGCGGAGATTTCTATATCTTCGCGACGTCCGATTTTCCCTCACAAAGCATGAAATTACCTCGGCGTTTCTTGCCATGAACAGATGGTCACTAGTGGCTTTCCACAGCGCCATGTACTCGACCCCGACAGCCCGAGAAACGGCTGAACTGTATTCTATCCTCGCCGAACGCTGCTCGCACACCTCACTCACTCGCTTGGATCTACGTACTTCCAAGTATGCCGTTCTCCATTTTGACGCAGTCGAGCCGTACATTGTACAGAGCGATGCGTTGCGTATCCTCTTCCCCTTTCGCAACCTCGACACTGTGTTCTTATCTCCACCCAAGGGCTTCGATATCGATGACGCTACGGTGGAGGGCCTCGCTCGTGCATGGCCGCACCTCAAGACGCTCAGGCTGCAAGGCGGAGACGAATACGTGCGTCCGATATCCCGCGTAACTTTCCGCGGCATCCAAGCATTAGGGCGATACTGCCCGCGCCTCAACTATCTTAACATTCCTTTCGACGCGTCGCTGGTGCCCGACGAGGTCGACATCAAGCCCCATGAGAACCTGTTTCTCCTGCACGTTGCGGGCTCGTTCATTTCCGATCCCGAGGCAGTCGCATCGTACCTTTACATTCTGTTTCCGAGGCTGGGCTACATTGCGACGTCTCGTTCGGGAAAGGACGTGGACCGCGATTTGGGAGCGTCCGCAACCCTTCACGAGCGCTGGATGGACGTCAACGCACGGAGGCTCATGTCATGAATTGTACGTTACTCACTCCTTATTAACACTCCTGATCGTCGATACGGTCTTCAACCAGTCCTTTTGCATCATTCTATTCCAACCTTTTAAGCGATCCTTCCCGCTGGCCGGCGCTGTACTAAGATCAAGCATTTCAGCGAAATCAGATTTCCTTTGGACACCATTCCGTGGGTGCCGACAAGATGTCGATTTTAATGGTGCATGCACGAGATGAATTTGAGGACAGAATACAGTACAGGACACATGTTGGAATCTGGATTGGGTTGCTCAATAGCACCGAGACAAGATACTCACAATAATATTTCAAGATAAAACAGCTGCAAAAATCCAAGACAGAAGGAAGCATGGATGTACTCGACAAAGCAAGAAAACTGTTCGCGACAAAATCACTTCTGAGGGCTCCGAGGGGCAAGCGACGCGATCTTGGCCTCACCTCCGCTGTACATCCCGCACAATATCAGTAACAAAACCGAACGAATCGGGTTGACGTACCTCAGGCGCTACGTCCCATCGTCGAAGTGCCAGATCTGGTGGGAGAGAAAGCGGGATTGAGGAAACTCGATCCCGCGTAAAGAAGGAAGCACGCGCTCCAGTGTGAGCACGGCTCGATGTTGGTCGGGCAGGGAGAGAGCGGGGCGCCCCGATACGAAGGTAGAGAGGGACGAACTGAGGGGCCGCAGGGATTCCAGGTTTGGTGGGAGGGGTAGCGAGGCGGGCAAAGCTGCCATGAGCGTCTGCGTAGCGCATTGGCCGGCCTGCGGATTGTTTTCAAAGATATAATACGCACGGGCAATGAGGTTGGAACATCGGCGGCTGACGTCGACGTCAGCAATGTGAGACGTGCGCTTTGGGGCGGAGGGACTAGTCCTGGCGCAGCTGCGAAAAGTGGATCAGCTGGTGTTGTAATTCTCAAACAGGAAGACATACCGTAAAGGTGACCAGGCGCAAGCACGTCGGGGAATACGCACGTATGGATTCCACACTCGGCCGCATCGCCGTCAACGTTGTCTTCACTTTCGTGATCTGAGCTGCCGTCTCCGTCACCCGCCAGCATCCAGAAGTCGGGCAGACGTGCGTCCGCCAGCCCTTCCCGGCCCCAGCTACCGCTGCTCGCGTCACTTTCGTCGCTAGCGTCCTCGTTGCCAGCAGCCGCCTCCAAGTCAAGATCATCATCACTCTCGCTATCACTGTCGCTGTAGTCGGAACCATCCGCGGAGACTTTGGCGCGTCTCAGAGAGAGGGTCAGCTCGCGCAGCGCAGGCCAATGTGTCTTGACGGCGGCGCAGAGCTTCGGACACTCGGGGAACGTCATGGGTAGTGAGAGCGTGCGCACGCCAGGACATGCTTGGGCAAGTTGTGCGAGATCCCCGAGGACGTCATCTTCCCTTCGCGTTGAGCGATGCTGAATACCGCTACCGCGAGAAAGCTCCATACTTTCGATTGACCGCGAGGAGCGGAAAAATAGGGCGAGGAGGCGGGGGGCCTTTGAAACTACGCCGGACGGGATCGAGCTGAGTGCAAGAGACTTTCGTGGTGCGCGAGTGAGTGTTGACTGGGATATCTCGAGGTGAGAAAGTCGGGGGCACAGTTTCAAGAACGCGAGGAGTTTAGGGAGGAATGCATCCCACAACGCGACGGACAGGGAGACAAGGCTGTCAAAGTTGTTGGAATCGATCGCGAAGCTAGAGAATATAAGGGTGCAGCCATCGTGGCCTGTGACTGCCAGAGCGCGAAGAGGCTCCGGGGAAACCATGTGGAGCGGTGGGGCATCTTCTGGAAAATCGCAGTCGATGATTAGATTTTCCAGTGTGAATTTCTGGAGGGACAGAAGCGTCTGTTTCCAGTCCAAGAGTCGGCACGATGTAAGGCGCAAGTCCTCCAGACGAGCCAACTGCAAGAGAGCTTCTCTCATCGGGTCGCGGACGGTGAGGGATGATAGATGCAATACGCGCAGATTCTGATGCAGACCGAGGGTGCTGGTGAAGATTCCCACAATCTTAGCGTACGCCTCCTCCACCAAATGTATGTTAACGACACCTGGGCAACTCCAGGCAATTGAGGCGTATTCAGAGCTGCCGCCAAATTGCCAAGATCTGACGGACGATGCATGCACGCTGGCTGCAAACTCCTCAAGACGGAGCGTGGAGAGATGAAGATCACGGAGAGTCGACGTCCAGTTACTGCGATCCACCAAGTCTGCATCCCGGACATTGTAGCGCTTGTGCTGGAAGAGAAGTGGCTGGCAGACTGCGCGGAAAGTGCGGGAGACAGAAACGAGGCGCCGAAGGTCGGGAGAATGACAGTGACACCAGCAGAGCGACCAGACTTCTGTGGGAAGCTTGGGACAGATCCTGGGAGGGACCTCTGCACTTACCATCGTGGACGAAGAGAAGAGGAAAAACCGCGCCTTCGGTCCTGTGATCAACTCTCACGGTCACGCTTCAATCACGTTCCAAAGAGAAGTTCAACACAAGTTCAACACGATTATTGGCCAATTTGGAGTAGAGAATGGATCAGATCCACCATGATACAGGTTAACGTTCTGGTATATATCCATGTTCAACGAATGGAGTTCAACGACTTGAACCAGGAATCAGGATTGAGCTATAAGCATTTTCGCCGTAGAATTTGTGACGCATACTTAGCACTCACCATAATCTCACCCTTCCCAGAAGGAAAGGTCCGTGGTCAAGGCATTGCCCAATCCAAAATCGTGTTCAAACTCCAAAAGCCTCGGCGCGCCTAAAGTTACGCGACGCGTGCGAAAGATCACTGACACGTGCTCGCGATTCACAAGCGCCGAATCAGATTGCTTTCTCCTAGGCCCCCGGTCACTCGGGGTTAACTACCTCCGCCAAAACCTCCAAATTTTGGTCGATTTACCTTACGATTTTGGGGCCTCAGGGTATCGATTTACTTTACGGCGGAGCGAGTTTGGGGCTAAAAATAGCCGAAAATCGCAATTTTTCGCCCAAAGCCATTGTTTTTGGCGGATTTGAGCCGTATGAGTGCCTTGCTGTCTTTAAATCACCACACGAACGATTTTGAACGAAACCGTGTCAAAACAAACCTTTCTCCGGCTCTGAGCCCAAGTACACCCTCAAAAAAATTTCCCGGGCTCCGCCCGATTTACTTTACGGTGGACGTAGTCGACAGGTTTGAGCGTCGATTTACTTTACCAGACGGACTGCTTGAGGCCAAATTTTCGACGTCGATTTACTTTACGGCGGAGGTAGTCAGTAGGTAGTGACCGGGGGCCTTTTCTCCTCCTGCCACCACAGCGGCCTCTGTGTTCTAAGAACCCACCTAATCTCCAGCTCTGCCATCATCAAGTTTGGTTACACGTATCCCAATGACTCGATGGACAGTTGTGTTCTCAATGGCCAGTCGCGACTCTGTCTCCGAGACTCCGACTCAGACTCGTGTAGACTCAACCGTTAATAAAGCTTTCTCCGTAGGTTTTGCCTCCGTGTCGACTGCGGTCGGAATTAGGTTCATTACATAGATCAGACTAAACTGATGCGCTGCACCGAGCTCGATATTTCGCAACTGACGATGAAGTCGACTTGGGTCGGACTCGGTTTCAACCTGCATCTTGCTTTATCTGTCGGACATACTTCATCACCCTGTCCAACTGCACTCTGCATGCTACATGTGAGTGTAATTCCAGCATTAAACTAGTCGTTATGCTGATCTCAACTGCTCAAGCTATCATTTGTCAGTCGCAACAATCGTGCGCGGAATGTGGCTGCCTAAGGATGCCACGGCTGTGTGGACACATCGGTCGGATGTGTATGGTACATGCTTTTTTCTTTTCGACCACCTGTAACTGCCCTCTCTCCATACTCGATTCCCGCCTCTGACTCGTCCCCTCCAGTAATAATGCGCATCAGCGCCAATAATTTATCCGGACGCGTTGATTATCACAGACTTCGCGCATATACTCCCTAACTCAACGGAGGATAACACCCGGACGTACTGCAGAGCACAGTTCATCGCTGCCGGTGAGCGTAATGACTTTTTTCACCCTTGGTTATTCATTCGGGATTGGGCACCGAAGGCCAACTCATCTCCAGACGCCGCATGTCAGCATTTATATCAGTACTGAGTCGGAGACCGCGACGCCGTGGCTCGCAATTGGACGGATCGTTCAAGACGGAGACGGAGAAAGTGAGACCGGAACGAACCAGGTTAAATATGCACAGCCGTGCAATCACCGAGATTTATTCTCTTGGCGTCTTTCACTGTCTATGCCGCGTATGCTGAAAGGTGTGCCACGAGTCATGACATCTGGCCCACCTCGAGCGCCACACTTTGACCGCACACTTTCATTTCACCTTGCGCAGCTTATGGCCAGAGCGTCAAGACTCTAGACCTCGCCTTCCTTGATCCGTCTTGTTGAATGCCGCTCCGCACCTTTGGTGGCGTTAGTCCCGTACTTGGGCTGATGAAATGTTTCCTGTTCTTCCGATAAGCACTGACTGGGATCGTGCACCAACCCTCCCATAGATTGCAGAAGCGCCAAGGAACCACATTTCAGCGCCTTCGTCGAATAATTTCCCAACACGTAAATTCCAGGACCAACACGGCCATCAGGTACATGTACACCGGACAGTCAACATAGTCCCGAATGCCGGTTTCCAGGAGGTAGACTCGCACCGCAATTGGTCTCCGGAATATGATAATAGAGGTACAGCGGAGCTACCCCAGCATAACACAGCTCCTCAGACCCATATCCCGCCCGCATTGGGCCAACGTTCAGTATGTCGGAACCGCTCGAGTCCTCAATGCCGCATAATTCGGATGCGGGTGTTCTCTTGATGGCCTACCTGATCGCATTGGTACTCTATGGCTTTGGCGCATGTCGTGAGTCTACGCAGCATGGACCCACAACTCACTGACCCCACTTCTCAGGGGCGTATCGTTATCTGCAGCAGTTTCCAAAAGATCCTATCGGTTGGAAATCGTTGGTATGTCCTCCGTCCCGCCGGACAAGAATGCGCAAACTAACGTTGAGAAATAGATCTTGTTCCCCTTGTAAGACATATATCCTCCCGCCTAAGGAAGACCGCTCCGATTTTTTTACAGATCCGTCGATTCGGTGGCGTTGGCTTTCCTCACTTCATCGTCAGTACTAATCTCGTAGCTGAGCCCGTTGCGGGGATTAACTTGTGATCACAGAGTCCACATGTACATGAAGGCTCAAATCGCGCTGACTGGCGTTCGATTCAACTCCCTCGCCGTGGGCGCAATACGTGAAACGATGTTGACAAGCATTGCCAGAAATCACTGCGTAGACTCGCACCTGTATATTCCTTTTTCGAATTTTAAACAGGCCTCAGGTGGACACTGGTTGCGCGGCAAGTTGTGTCGATGCCCGCATCCGCTTTGTAATGCTAACGGGCACAGATCATTGTCGTTTTCCTTGTGCAAGGGTGAGTTGAGTCGGTGTCAGTATCTTATGGTCTTCTGATCCACACAGCTACTATGCTTTCCACATCTGGAGACGTGAGCTTCAATCATTTTCCCCCCTTCGCTAACACTGACTTTTATAGTGGGCAAGAGCCGGGTCATGGCGGCCATTGTCGTCTGTGTTATTCCATATCTCCTATGCTCAACACCGACTGATGAGGTGTCCTAGGCGGCTTTGGCAGCGGCAGCATTCGGTGAGTTGAGTTACAAAAGAGAAACGAAGCGGAGCTGATCTCATTTCCAGCACTCGGAATGGGTTTGTCTAATCGTTGGAGCCGAACAAAAGCTGATTCCCTCTGCTCTAGTGGCAACGGCTCAGATGTAGGTTTCACTTGGATTCCGGAATAACATTCATCTGATTTTCACAGCGCATCCAATCCGATATTGACCGCGTTTTCTGAGCAACCGTTCAAGGTCAGTGGCCTGTTGTATATTGTCATTGTCCTGACGCACGAAAGGGCTTGAATTCGTGGTGCCAAGGGCTGATACTGTTAGCTGCAAGCTTGACTTTCTGGGTCTTGAGCATCTCGAATGATCGAACATACATGTGGTGGTATCTTTCCATTATCCAATCATGACTGACTTTGTGTCTCAGTGCGAGAAATTCATCGAATCAGCTACACGAATACCTCATCGCTCGAGGGGGTGTGGCGACTGTTCTTCAACTGGGGCATTTTCTAACGGTAAGCACATTCCTTGTAAGTATCCTGATGAAGTCCACACTGACCTCGCGTTCGAGTTTCTACTCGGCCCCAAGAAATTCTACTGGGTAATCTTTCAGATGATCACTAGCCGCAGTAAGTGATCGGTATTAAGCCCGTTGCTGATCTCCTGAATATTTTTAGTGTTCCTCTTGAGCATTATTACAATGCTGAACTCGCGCGCCAGTTTCGATTCCAATGAGAAATCCGAGACCGGGTTGTCCGGCGCGAAGCCCGGTGTGACCTACGGTGCACCAATGTGTCGACCTAAGACACTTACCACGTATACGAATACACCCGAATACTCTGGACCTCGATATCTGAGCAACGGCCATTATCAGCGCACCAGCACAACTTTGTGCTGATACAATCCTCGAAACCTGCACCAATACCACTGAATGGAAATTAGGATCGCGCTAGCATATGGACAAGGAGATGGCCTCCAAAGGGATATAGTTGGTTTATACTGTACATCTGGGGCACGAGTGATTTTTAGGTATACGATTTTCAGCGCCTAGATCTCGAAGCCTTGAGCCGGGGATGCCAACGCGCACCCGCCATGTTCGTCAACTGAATTCCGCGCGGCAACAATTTCTCTGCCAACTTGACCCACATGCTCTTCGAGATCGCGTGCCTGGATCAAATGCCAATGCGACGGAATAATTCCTTGATCCAAAAGACCTGACTCACTCGGTCGTGGGCCACTCATTGATAGCCATAACCCGTATCTCGCTCAGCAAAGGAAAATGCGTGAGATCCAACCGATCGAAGAAGAGTTTCCAGTCGTCCGCGTCTTTGACCTTATTCGAGCTTGTATTCTATGAGAAAAATCCGAGAACAGCGGGACAGAGAACATACAGCGCCTCTTTATCCATGATCAGCGTGGTCAAGCAGGTGTGTTGAAACCCAGGTGCCAGACGATTGCAGCCAAGATCCTGGACGAAGCCGTAAACCCGCAATTCAGAGTCCGCACAACCGACTCACACTTCCGGACTGCGGGTGAACAGTGCATGATAGCGTAGAGATGCGCGGACAAAGGGTCAGGATAGACGTCCCCCGAAAATCTGTTTCCTTGAGCTTGAGTTCCTCGAGTTTCGCACCATGCTTTTGTAGGAAGGCCGGGTCTCGATATGCCTCGAGATCGAGATCGACGCGACGCAGACTTGGTAAACTACAGTGCAGCGAGGATTAGCAAAGCACATGGAAGGGTACGAACGCTCACTCCATCCCTACGAATAGTTCCAGCCCAGCGGCGTATCCTACACGCAGAGACCCCAAAACGGGGAGTCCGTCCGTTGGCACCACCGCGGCTCGATCAAAGAACGGGCCATACGGTAAATGTCTGTGATCAACAGTCCAATCCAACGACCGTAGGACCGGGAAATGCCCAAACACAGCGGGCGAGTGCGGTACCCCGCCACCGGCCACTTCTAATTTGAAACCCGAAAGTTCTTGGAGACTGGCACCAGCAGCCAGTCCAAGAGCTTCGAACATCGTCCAGTCCAAAGTTGGGCTGACGGAGAAGAGCCCTTTATGGCCGACAAGCCGTGCGAGCTGTGGTGTGCGGGTAAATATGGCACTTAGATCGATCTTGTCCTCGAGCAGGAGCGGATCCTGACGAATCGCGATCGAGCGGACATGCATCCCCACGGCCGGCGTGGAAGCAAGTCGGAGGCTTAAACCACATAAAGGGCCCCAACGCGGGAAAGCGAGATGGCGATACAGGTAAGGGATTGCGAGCCGCTGGAGAGTCTCATGTTAGCCCATACGAGAGATGGAACAATCGCAGGACTGACATGGAACATTTTCGACACAAGTAGGAATTGCAGACGGTCGTGATACAGCCCGGTTTTGGGCGGCGACATGGACAGGAAAGTAGCGGCGACGTTGGAATCAGCTTGAGACGAAAGCGTGGCAAACTCGAGGCAGCGGGACCAGACACGCTCGACGACTTCCTGCGGGGCCGACGCCATTGGTCGGAAAGAAGGGTCGGAAGGCCGCAAGGATACCGGCTCATTTTTCTGCTTCGTGATTTTCCTAGACGAATTCGGTCACCGGATGCAATGTGAAACGGAGACATACGGTTCATCCAGCCAATGCACGAGGGAATGGAGTCTCGGGTCCTCGGAAATCGCCGCAATGCCGTCGTCGTCAACATCCGTGGCCTCCGACCGAATTTCAATGGTCTCAAGGCTCGGAAGGCGTGAGATCTTGATTAAGGTAGGGACGTCCCAGTCCTCTACGTCGGGAAACGAAAGTGCCCGCAATGTCGGACAGGCACAGATATTCTTGATGAATGACAAGCGTTGACTCTGATACATATCATAGTAGGGAAAATTGACAGTGAACTGTCCGACAGGTGAACACTCGTTCACTAGCATGATGAAGGAAAGTTGAGACACACAAAATTCGTCCACTTCGGCGCGCATGTCTCTAGAGCCTCTACCAAATCCAACACCTGCTTGTTTTTGAGTTGTTTCCGCGGATGGTCGAAGATGATCATCCGAGTGGGGTTGATCGATGAAAGTCCGCTAACCAGACCGCCAGTCGAGTCGGGCGCGTGAATCTGGAGCGAGAGGAAGAGATCCGAGATATTTGGAGAGTTCTTCAGAATTTCGTGCATGGCCGGACCAAATCCGCCCTCGACCCGGAGCATCTTTATGAATCGACCCAGGTCGGGGTTACCATGCAGAGTGCGCTGAAGCGCACGCGCCTGCGCCTTGGACCGAAGTACGACAACATGATAGAGGAGAGGTGTAGCGACGCGAAGCCATGCCTTGCAGACGACGAGAGCAGCAGAGGTAGACACAGAAGAGGATGCGAAGGGAGATGTCCGCGAAGTATCCGAGAACATCTCTTCGGATACCTTGAGCGCGGGGGAGAGGATCTCAGAGATAATTTCGTCGGGGAGGCTCGTCGACATCGTGTGGTGGTGGTGTGGAGGCCCGAAGGCAGAGTAAGTACGTCGAGGTGAAAAGCAGGGTGAAAGCACGTGGCTGATACCATCAAACGATCATTGATGTGATTTTTATATTCCCACACCATCATCCTGAATTCGGTTCAACCACAGTCTAGTGATTCAGGCGACAGTTTCGCCATCTAGCACACTGGAATCTGCGTCTTAACCACCAGCAGAAACCCATGCTCTGGCTCCGACAGTGAGTTGCAGTCCCGTAAATGATACTTGATTCAATAATTGAAATTTGAGCCTGGGCTCGATTCCCCTCCCAAAGCCGTTCTTTGTTTCATCCGTTAGTGTATTGACTCGGAGCTCTTAATCCATCGGATTTCGTGCGGTGGCCCTGTGATGTACACAAGGCAGACACGGCGAAATTTTGTGCCATGGTGATTGAGCTTGAGTTAGATTTCCTGCCTCCGCAGAAACGAAATACTCTCTGAATTTTGTGTTCGTAATGGATGGATGCCGAATCCGTTAGCACAACTCCTGGGCATATCCGCGGTAGTAACATCGGGAGGGCTACAGTAGACCGTTGCAACATCAGTCGTGGCTACGCACGGCAAGGGATCGGTAAATGATCCCATACTGGCTGTGCCTTCACTTCAGGCTAATCCGGGCTATTCGAAGTCCATTTGAGAGACACTACTAACTGTTCTATTTCCTTTGGGGTTTGCCTGGTTTTCTGTGGCGAGACCAGGCGTAAACAAAACATTCACGAAGGTGGCTTTCACTCAACTTCCACCCCTTCCGTTCGGAAGCAACTCTGCCCATGCCGACGAATTTCTACGTCCCCGAAGTTTGGCGAACTAGGAGGACGCGATTACTTCCATGGGATTCTAATCTGTGTTGCATCAAGTCCATTTCATTTGCTGTGCCGACTGTTCTTGGCGTGCGTCGATCCACCATCGCCTTCGTCCCGAGATGCAGATTGTTCTTTCCCTTTGTTCTTTTCTCGAACGAAGATATTGCGCAATAAGTAGAGCTCAGAATGGAATTGTTAGGTCGAAGCGTGGCTCAATTATACGTGCTTCAGGCACCGGCGGGCCGCAGGCGGATCACGTTTTTTCGGGATCAGTGATTGTCTGATTGTTGAATCCCGCCTGACTACCGATCGCGGGATGGGCGTCTAAAATTCAGTCGCACCACAGCAGCTTCATGTTTTGATGCCGTCCTCGTCATTGCGCCTCGCATCCTGCGCACGACCCTCACGATGTTTTTACCCCCCTCGCTCGTCGCCGGGCTTCTGCTCATGACCGTCCCTGTCGCGTCTCAGGTTGCTTCTCCTTCTTGGCGCGTACGAGCCTCTTGTTTCGCCTCCATTCCTGGGACGCTGACGGTGCTTCCCCCCCTCAGAAACCGAATATCACGACCTCCATGGCAGACCGAATCAGTCGTGCGGGTGCAGCGCTGGACGTTGCGATTGATAGACTTAGCACAGACGGTCTCTTTGACAGTTCGTGGCTAATTTGAGCCGCCCCTTAATCTCCCTGATCATGTCTCTCTTTTTTTTTAAAGCCGAAGCGTCTGGGACTGCGGGGAACTTGTACTCGCAGATGGCCCAGTTCGATATTTACACCAACCAAACCAAGTATCAAAATACGCTTCAACAATCTCTGACGACCGTTCAGAAGTCACGAGCAAATTTTACGGATCCTTTGTGAGTTTCAATCGGTGCTTTTCTTGCCCAATAACTCACTTCACCAGTGTCAGTCATTCATTTGAATTGTGTAAAATTAACTCAACCTTCAATTGGCGACAATAGACGAATTACGGATTGTAAGACGTCCCTAAAGTCTGCCTCAGTAGGCCAGTCGACTGAACCGGGTTTTAGGCAGTTCGGACATGCAGCAGCGAGGGGGTACGCAGCCTACAAGGATCCCCTATTCCTCCAATACGCCGTCCAATCCTGGTGGTACGGCAACGCGCGCACAATATCCCAAGCGGATCTCACGGCGGGGAAGAGTGCAGTTAAGAATTTTACGTTGAAGGCGGTCTGCCAGGATGGTGCGTCTCATATTACAGCGCAACATTGACCACTGAATGGGGTTTCCAGCGACGATGTTAGGGGGCACGTTCTGGGTGAGCTGTGTTTATTCGGTTGCTCGGTACGGGAGGCTCACGTCGGGCGAAGAATAACGATCCGAACGAGCGTAGCGTTGCCTCCATCTCTAGCGGGTACGTCATTGCGCTTCGCCTCCTCCGTCCTGCATTCAACTCTCCCCACTAGCTATTTCCTCGTGTGCGTACCACCCACCTGCGTACCTGATAGCTTATCTCATCCAAGTGCAGACTCTCCGCCCTGCTGGCCGAAGCAACCTCGGATCCCATGTATCTCCAAGCTGCCAACAAATCAGCAGACTTCATCCACGCGCATTTCTACAACGTGCGCAATATCGTCCAGCCATTTATGTCCGCCAGCAACGATAGTACCGGCTGCGAAGTGGTCAGCGCCGTCGACCCGACTAACTCGGGGTTGATGATTGAGGGATTGGCGATCCTCTGGTCTCTGACAAAGGATTCTGTAACGCAGAATAGGTGCGCCTCTCGCTCCCTTTTTATTGGTGTCCAGACTAACAATCCGTAGGCTGGTCGAGCTACTTACAGCTGCGATCCCCAATACAGCGTGGCAAGGTGACAACGGCGTCGTGGCTATAAATCGTAACTCATTCTTCTGTCTCTGCCACCGCTCGCCCCGCTGATATATTCAAAATCTGCCCAGAGAACGAAGGAAACATGAACCTGCTGCAAGGCCTCGCCGCAACCTATACGCGTAACGCGGTCAACAGCACGCTGCGCCAATACGTCGGGGACTACATCGCCGTGCAGGTATGTATCAGATGCAATTTGAAACGCGAGAGACCCTCTGATAAAACTCTACACAGTTCAACGCCGTCGCAGACCTCGCGACCTCGGGCGGAAACAATATTTATGGACAATCCTGGAACGGCCCTCCGAGCGCCACCTTCTCTGGGACGAATCAAACCATGGCGCTCGGTGCCCTTATCGGTTCATTGGGCATCACGGACGCGTCGTCCTCGTCAGCATCGCCCTCACCATCCTCGTCAAATGCGCCGACTCCGAATTCAAGCCCTAGCAAATCTGCTACGCCCGTCGGCGCCATCGTCGGTGGCGTCGTGGGAGGACTCGCTCTGATTGGTCTCATCGTGGCACTCCTCTGCTTCCGGCGGCGACGGCGCTCTGCACGCCGATACTCCCTCCCGGCACGAGCGCCGCAAGCCCAGCTAGAGCCGTTCCTCGACCCGTCCAGCGATTATATCACAGAGCCCTTCACCGAGCAGGTGTCCTCGCAGTCCGTATCTACCCTCCCCTTGTCCACGCTCCCGCATTCCCGATACGCAGAGAAGCGGCGCGGCCAACAGCCGCTGCCGCCCCTCCCGACGGGTGCGGGTTCTTCAGAGAAGCACACCAGGGCCGGGTCGCAGCCCACTGTGGGCACAAGTGCGGGTGGAACCTCTGAGCATGGCCAGCAGCACGGCGATGGCAATGACCCCGCGAGCCTCCCCACCGAGCAGCTCGTGCAACTGCTGAACCAGCGGCTGCAGAATCGGCAGTGGGACGCGGAGGAGACGCCGCCGGAGTATCCGCACCGCGACGGTATGCCTTGAGGTACGCCCGAGTTGCAAGGGTTAGGGTAACCCTTGTCGAAATGTGTGAAAATGTGTTGACGTGCGCCCGACAGCTCTTGCATTCCTCCCTTTTTTCGTTTACGGTTTTTGTCTTTTCAGAGGATAAAATATAGGATCCTGATACCTTGGATGGACTTCGCTCTTTGCCTCGTGGCGTGCCGTTTGGCACTTGGATTATTGCGACTTGACAATGTTGTAAATTTGTGCCGTTCACATACGTTCAACGTCCAACAGTAATGAAAATTTGTCTGGCGCATATTACAGGTACTGTGATGTCTGAGGACCATCCAGAATTCTCTTTTCAACGAGTTTGCTCTTGTATCATTCGGAAATTCATCCTCAACCAGCCGCTGCCAAACACTGCCAACGGATGTCCAGATAAGGGAAATCCTCCCATCAGTCACAGTGACTGATGCGGCTTTCGCACCAACCAACACAGACACCCAAAACGCCACTCACCGAGGAAACGCATGCATCCGTCTTTGCGTGCCTCGAATATCTCGAAGCTTCCCCTGCCGCTGAGGGTAAGTGGTATTAGCTAGGGCTTATCCCCTGCTGTTCGCAGCTCAACTGACAACCAATCGGCAGACGCACGCGAACGCGGCTGCCCATGGCTCCATCCAAAATATCCACAGTCTGGCCGCCGGGATTCCTACTTTGGCCGCAGAGTATCGTCCATTTTTGCTCCCTGCATTCTATGCCATGCTGGACCCAACGGAAATCCGGACGCTCCTGGATCGACTGGATTCGTCTACGAACGGTGACGTGGAAGCCCTCCGTTTGCGATTCACCCGGACACTCCTTGGCTTACATGGCATCGCCAATCTGGCACTTTTCAAAGTGATTCCTCCCGCTGCTTTGACGGATTTATGGCCACGCGTCTGGGCGTGGATCCAATTCCTCGATATCTATCAAGACTACCTACCCAGGCCTAGGCTCGAGTGGGGAATGTCGTCGTACGACTTGTACCTGAAAGTATTCAGGGTTTTCCAGAGAAACACTGAGGCCTCCGAATTGGTCCACGCGACACCTGGCGTGCGGGTTGTCGTCGGGAGGGCATGGCGGCTCTTCGTTCGCGTCCGGGAAGGCACATGCTTCGACGACGTCTGTGACTTCCTCGCGCATGGGATCAAGGATGCCGGTACGGCCAATTTCGACGAGCTTGTCGACGGAGCAGGAGGGAGTCGGGCGGATCTTGCTTCGGTTATAGTGTCACATATGGACCGCGTTCTCCCGAACCCCACCTCTACTGTGACGGAAACAACCTTTCGTCGACTTGCCACTATCATCTTCATTGTCGAGGACACTCTATTGGCGGACTGGGATGTGGCATTGCGAGCGGCGCTGGTCTCAAAGGGCATCGTCAAGGCGCTTACGACCACATTGCTGGCCCTCTGCCACAGTCACTTGCCGCTTGCGCCGAGTGTGCTCAAATCTTTCTTTTCAGGCTTGGTTAAAACTTTGGACGACTCCCCCAGTCACATCCTCAACCAGTCACTCCGCGCTGGGCTTCTCCGCCTCATATTCGAATTTGGCTCAAGAGAGGATATCGAAGACATCCACCCGTTCATATCTTACCTCATTTGCGGTGTTCTTACCAAATACGCTGTTTATCATTCCGTCCTCTCCCAGCTGGACGAGTCTGTCCGCGAGGTACCTTTCCAGTATCCTCAGCTGTCGCAACTCCGCAAAGATTGGGACCAGTTCGTCATATTGGTGGATGAACGGCTTCAGATCGCCAAGCAATACCGATCGGGTGAGCTTGCAGCTACGAGGGCATGCGATAACATGGAGGTATGTGATCCTATGCATCTGGCGACTCCAGCGATTCTCACCTTTACGTCCAGTGCGGCATAATCGGCGACAAGCATGACTTCAAACGCTGCCGTGGATGTTCTGTCACATACTATTGTTCAGTACCGTGTCAGACAGCCGACTGGCGCCAAGGAGGACATCGAGAGATGTGCAGGACGCTGTTTTCACGCCGTATTTGTTAGTCTTCGACCATCCCGAGAGCACCCACTGATCGTTTCCCAGTCGATCCCATTAGGGCGAAAGACCGATCCTTTATGCGTGCCATTATGAGCCATGATTACGCTTCGTTGCAAGAGGATGTTGCGCTCAACACCATATTCGGGTTCCTCGCCCACCCAGGCTCAACAGGGCTCCCATACGCGCGGTTCACGCATGCCGCGGCCAAGTCTCACATGACCATGGGACCCCTCGAAGATTTGGATCCTCAGTTTGCCTGTGATGTTTCGCGGGTGGCGAGCAGCGGCGGACGCGTACAACTGCACCTGATGGAGTTCTTTGTGGGGAGGACGAAGCAAACTCTGAGGTTTCACTTGCGTTCATCCAGTGCGCTGTTGGCCGAAAAGTTGAGGTCGATTGCGGAATCCATGCCGCCTATTATGTCGGACGCTAACTTGCCAGAACTATCGGAGTCTTACCGCCCCCTGGTCCAGGAGATGTTCAAGGAGGCGAAAGTCCAACAGACCTATTAGTTCAGGATTGCAGGTGGACTGTTCTCTGTACTTCGCTCGTTCACGAGCCTATCTCATATCGAATGTGTTCCTCGGCGCATTGCCCGTTCGTAAGGTTATGAAGCTGAGTTTCAAGTATGAGAGTTCAACGGTTCTTCATATCCGACGGTGAAAGCAGGAAGAGTTGGTTAACGCATAAATGAATCAATGAATCAGAGAAGAATAATCACTCTTCGTTGCATCCCCACCGACGTAGCCCGAGCCCTACGCAGATTATTGAGAGAGATCGAGGGGTCTGACGAGACCTGGTTATTTCAAGAGGTCTCGGTCAATCCCCTCAACCTTCTCGCTGGGACCAGCACTGTTCACGGGTGGATCCGAGGCGCTTGTTAAACTTGAGATCCAACCAAGATCCAAAATTCAACTGTTCGTTGTGAGCTCAACGTTGTCCGACTAGTGCTGCGACGCGTCGAATCCCGGAATTCAAACTTCTCAGGGCAAACAACCCTCTTCAGTAAGTACGAATATTTTCTGATCTTGCAACCTCGAGCAGTCCGGCATCAGTCGTTGATGAGATCTTTGATCGACATAACAAGTGCAAGCATCGTCAGACCCTCATCCCGCTTGCATCCATCCCCCACCATCGCCTGCATCGCGGTCGAATGCATCGCTGCCTACAAATCCAGGAGATCATCAGGATTATCGCGGGAAATCTACTTCGTGCCCCATATTGCTCGTTCACAAACCCTGGTCCCCCTCTCGATCGGAAGGCCCTTGCCTCCCTCGCCAGAACATGCCGATTGTTTTCGGAGATAGCCCTGGACATTTTGTGGAGAGAGCCGGGCTCTCTCCTCTTCTTGCTTAAATGTTTCCCCCAGCATACTTGGGAAACCGAAGCGTCTCAATCCGACAACGACTTGTGGCTTGAAAAATTTGTTCGTGGACCTGCATGACGAATATACCGAAACTAACCCCATTTTAAAAGCACTTTCGCACTGTGATTCGTCCACGGGACTGGGACAGAGTCCTCTTCTATGCTCCCCGCATACAATCAATCACCCTTGCAGGGTCCTCATTCGATGATAGCCTTCCCCTGCTCGACGCTGTCGAGGTACTGGCCGTGTCATTGCCTACACCCATCCTTCTTCCCAATCTACGGAGCCTCACAGTCGGCTGCCGGGAACCAGCTCTGTACCCATACATACGCCTTTTCCTGGCGTCCAGTATCACGTCAATTTCCTTGAGGCTCACGCCAACGATAGGACATTTGTCGCAGTTGTCACTCCTCTCACGTCTCCCGTCGCACCTTCCGTCTCTCACAGACATACGGATCATTGCCTACGGAGACGACCGCATTCGGCAGGACGTACTGGAAGAAGTCTCGTCCTGTATACTGGCACTGAATTGCGTTCAGCGCGTTTTTGTGCCGGCAGTTCTTCCGACTGCGGCAGTGACGGTCGGACTGCCTATCAGCAGCTAGCCTTTCTGCCCGCTCTCAAGGACTTAGAGGTCGACAGTTTGGACGGATGCCCGCCTCCCACAGTCACGCCCTTGGATGCGCGTTCGTTTTCGAGTCTTCAACGCCTGCGCGGTCGTACGTCAAACGTCCAATTCGCATCGCATCTTCTCAAGCGGCTTCAAAAGACGCCGCTCCAAGACTTGTCTCTTTCCTTTTCTGCGATGGCGGCCTGCATTGCCTTCTCCGGTTTGCTCGCGACTCTTCGCGACCACTGCAGCCATCACCATCTGACGAGCATCAGTATCACACTGTCCACTGCAATCCCCCATCCAGGGCAAGAAGAGCGCTACGCAGTCACACCGGCCGTCCTGCGGCCCTTGCTGGTGTTCCCCAATCTCAGTCGCCTGTTCATCGTATCGGCTTCGGATTATCGACTCGATGATAATTTCATCGAGGCTATGTCGACGGCTTGGCCCAAGATATCGCGTCTTTACTTCCACCGTCACAGTCGCGACGGTGCCATCCCTACCTGGGGCGGAAGCGTAACTCTTTCTGCACTGGCCGCCTTTGCACGGCGTTGTCCTATGCTAGCTGACCTCGAATTGGATGTCGACGCCAGAGTGGTTCCTGCGGGGCCGCACCCATCGTCTCACGGCCCCGTCGTCCGCCAGACAAGCCTCAAGTACACCACCGTTGGCGCCTCCCCCATTAAATCCCCCTCCCGCGTTGCGCACTTTCTTTCATCCATATTCCCAGCTCTACGTCTCATTTCGGGAAGCCGTGTACACGGGTTGCCAGCAGAGCAGGAGCAGCAGCTCATCCGCGACGGCCGGTCGAATTTTCACAATTGGGAGGAGGTTCAGAAGCTTGTGCCCTTGCTCGCGGCTGCGCGGTCCGACGAAGAACAGTTTTGGGCGGCGCGAGGCGAACAATCGGGCAACAAGGTATCCAATCCCTCACAGAATTTATGAGGTGTGTTCTTGTTTTGTGCTGCGTTCTTGTTGTTCACGTTTTTTTGACATTGCTCCGCGTTTTCGTTGGATCTATGAAATTAATGGCTCTCGACTGCGCCTTCCTCTCATGTGCTATCTAGTCAAACAAAAATTTCACTGCCTGCGTTGAATACCGCCTCAGGCGCGGTCATTTTTTGTATCTTCAGTTATATTCCAACCTCGCCCCAGTTTACTTGCGTCAACTTAGTCATGTCTCCTCTTATAGAGATGAGCGGCATTTCACTTGTGCCTACAAACGATCATGTAGATCGCCACTGATAGCCCCTGTACACACCGCTTTCAACCTGTGTCTGTCAGGGGATCATTATATGCGGTCGCAACTCCCCTGCTTTCTGAAATCCGTTTCTGCTTGTCCCCACCATGAGCGACTGCGATATCCCCCTCGACGGAGATTGTTTACAGCTTCTGTGCTGCTGGTGCTTCGACATCGACTGCGGCTGTGGCTGCAATAGCTGCTGTGACACAGCGAACTCGATTTGCTGTTGCATTGATACAACGAGCGACTACTGTTCCTGGATTGGTGTGCCTTCTCATCTCCCTGAGTTGTACGCCAAGTCTAACTAATGTGAAGACAGCTGTTGGGGCTATTTTGACTGTGAGTTTCCGGTTGTTTCGTGTTCAGGTCGCTGAAAGAATGCAGCTGGCAGTGGTAAGACCCGGCGCGCCGTGCAGCAGAATACGCAGGATCAAGGAGACAGAATGCTCCTCGCACAGCGGGGCAGCAGCCAGCCAGTCGCGAGACCAGGGATGACGATATATAGCTAGCAGAGCGTGTTGCAATCTGCAAGCCTAAGGGGTACAAATTTGATGGACACCACGCCGCAGAATAGTGCAACACACTTACATCGCAAAGCTTGTATTTAATAAGAAATCCGGGGGAAGATAATGTAACATTATCGGGGTCGCATGGTGAATGCCGTCGGCGCAAAACTCGGAATACTCGGGGCGGATAACGGCGGAAAAAAGGCGCATGGCAATTGTCGGCGGCAGTTTCTCTGTGTTGCATTAGGAAATATACAAGGTGAGCTTGAGAAATATCAATGAGCGACCGCTCGGTCGACGGTAATTGGTATGTCCATGACAGCTGGCAGCAAACTGGCAGGGAAAATTGACCCGGAACTGATTGCGAAGACGACGTTCCTGCATTCCCTCTTCGTGCATCACGTCAATTGAGACACAAAATGAAGGCTGAACGCCCCCTTCGTGCGGCAGCATCGGCCTCACCCACGACGCTCGCAGTATAAATACAGCGCCACCAAAATAAACGCTGGCCGTCCGAAACCGCAATGGCGCAATCTATCATAGGAAAAAAGTGGGTTGACCGTCGGGGTGCAACACGCACTGTCCCTATGCGAGTCCTGGTGCTTGGCTACCCGCGTACCGGCACCGACTGTGAGTTGTTCGCAAGAACTTGTCGTGTAGAAATCTAACGTACTTTGTCCCAGCGATGCGCGCAGCGCTCGAGATCTTGGGCTACGGCGATGTTCACCACATGATGTGCGTCTTTGCGAATCCACCTGAGGCCGAGATGTGGGCGGAGGCCATCAACGCGCGGTTTTTCGGCCGCGGGACGCCGTACGGGCGTGCAGAGTGGGATCAACTGCTTGGCCACTGCCAGGTGCGTCGGCGTCGGATCTTCCAGAATATGCGACATTGCTTAAAGTGTATCGCGCAGGCAATAACGGATACACCTGGCGCGATATTTGCTGCGGATCTCATCAGGGCGTACCCCGACGCCAAGGTGATATTGACGAACCGCGATCCCGACAAGTGGTGGACGTCCTTCTCGCAGTCCATCGGCGCCATCACTGCAAGCTGGAAGTACCGCTTGGCCGGGATTTTGGCTCCCCAGGCTCTTGGGAGGACGGCAGCGCTGGGGAGGCTTATCGTCTCGGTCGTCGCCGGGCCCGTTATCACGAAGGAGGGCGCCAAGGCGCGATTTGTTCAACACTACAAAGACGTGAGGAATCTTGTCTCCAAGGAGCACATTCTTGAGTACGAAGTGAGCCAAGGATGGGGACCCTTGTGCGAGTTCCTGGAGAAAGATGTCCCAGGCATTGATTTTCCACGGACGAACGATACACAGATGCTTCATGCGCGGTTCAACGTTACGATGAATGAGATCTTCTGGCGGTTTGCGATGCGGGCGATACTTTCGTGTTTTGTTTTGACGGGAGTGGCACTTGCGATGTATGTATCTAGCAGAAGATAAATTGCGGAGGGCGGATTGCCACGTACAATGATTTTTTGCGGGCGTAGGAAACTGCAGGTTTGTCCAAGATTGGTCTGGCAAGATGACTCGGACCAGCTTCAAGTTCAGGTCGAGACTCGACGGTGACCGACTTGGAGTCGCCGGTGAGTGGGGTAGGGGCTTCACGGTCGTGAGTATGTTCTGCTTGTGGCTTTTTTGAAGAGCATCTGAATGTTCCATCGAACTTCTTCGGCTGTAACCTATGCTGGGGCGGAACGTGCATGTGGTTCGTGAGAAGGGTTAAGTCACGGTCACTCAGTCACGGTGCTCACGTGCGCGTGATCAAACGCGTTAACGCGCTTGCAACGCGCTACATAGTCAGATCTAAATGGACCCGGGAAGTGTTAGAAAAAAGTCTTTCCAATTCCTTTTTAAGTACTAACGCGACCATTATCTGCTCGCAGGCAGTAGTCTCTCGCGGCCAGACGCTCTAACGATTGGAAGCTCGTACCTCGCTTGTTAGAGGCCCGGGCAGGTCGAACGTCTTCATTGGCGTCATCGCTCAGTTGGGAGAGCAGCAGACTGAAGTCGTATTCCTATAAAAGCTTTTTTCGCAAAATATTATGTCGTTGGTGGGTTGCGAACGCAGAACGTGGTTGATCGTGTTCCGTGGTTTATGGTTCAGGTTGGGGCTAATCGCTAGCCGAAATCAGCCGAGCGCTCGGCTCTCTAGATCAACCCGTGCCAACACAATTCTAGAGCTTTAACGCTTGTGTAGGGCTTCATCAATTAAAGTGACAAGGCGATTCGACATAGCTGTAATTGTGTCTGGCTTACTGAATTACTTAAGTTCAAACCAGGATATCGGGGCCGATTTGGAGGCTTCCAACACTCCCACATATTTAAGTGAATCAGCCACTGGGGTGAGGACAAAAACTATACTCTAGTACACAGTCACTCTATCAGGTCAATTGACAAGCCCTATGAGGCGGAACTATTACTGCTTGATTACTGCAGAGTGTTTGCGCAATTTTCGCAACACTCGGGCCGATGTCATGATCAGGAATGATCGATCATCATTCGGCCAATGGTCGGCACGTCGTCCACCACCTTTCACCGCGCTGCCTCTAGTCCAATTCAACCACCGGCCATGTTTGAATGCACTGTGAAATTCAAAGGACTCGGTAGGAAAGTACTCAAAAAGCTCGTTCAGAGACCTCAAACAAGTCCAAAACCTCGATGATGAACCACGAATCGTGCCAAAACCACGGACCACGGACTGCGAATGTGGTCTGCCCGACCTTTCTCTGACACCACAAAATACTTTGCGATAAATAAGGTCATACTATTCCTCCTCGAAGCGGTTCCATCTGAAGGTCCGTGTTCAAGCCATGGTGATGCCATTCTTTTAGCTGGAGCTTTCCAACAGTGAGGAATCAGGAGCCAGGGAGGACAGTCTCAACCTGACTTCAGAAGTTCGTTTTTGTTTATCCTCTACATTCGCATCTCCTGCATTTCTCTGGTTTCCCGTTTTCGAACAGATCGTGAGACCATGGTTTTAGGATTGAAATCGATCACATCAAGTTAACGCAACTTTGATGAGGCTGTGGCTGCCGTGAACTTTCGTCCTTCACCTCGATGTCCGTTATCAAGGCAGATCGTCTACACATTGCTGGCGGCACCTTTAACCAGGTCGCCGGGGATCTTACGAAGTATCACATTGCAGGAAACTTGGTTCAACCACGAGGAGAAAACGGTAAGACCCGTTCATGGTCTTTCACGGTTCACATCTGCCGCTAAGCCTTCCCAGGAATAAGTATCTTGCAGCGGAGCATATGTGGGGACGCATTCTTCAACTCCGAGAAACGTTTCCCACCACCGCAATGCCATCCGAACACAAGAACGGCTGTACAGGACACCATCCAGTCTTGGGCGGGTGCGGCGCGTGCACCCCGCGTGATGTGGTTACATGGTCCCGCTGGCGGTGGAAAATCTGCGATTGCCCAAACGATGGCGGAGCGCTGGACAGAGGCAGAATGCCTTGGTGCCGCATTCTTCTTTGCCAGGTGGAGGATCGGCGGGAGTTCTGGCAAGACCTTCTTCCCCACCATAGCATACCAGCTCGCACAACATATCCCAGCGCTCCGGAAGTTCATCAGCGAAGCGGTCGAAGGGGATCCGGCCGTCTGTGACAAGTCGTTGGAGGAGCAGGCTCGGGTTCTGATTCGGAGCCCTGTGGCCAGCCTGCCCGCCGATAACCGGAAACCTTACCTCGTAATCGTCGATGGTCTGGACGAATGTGAAGGGAAGCCAGCGCAGAGTCGAATCATCAGGGCCATCTTTCATATCTCCGCCAACAATACGCTCCCTCTCCGATTTCTCATCTGCAGCCGTCCGGAGCCGCATATCCGCGAAACGTTCCAAGACCGGGCGGAGTTCTGCTCTGTGTCACTGGATGATATATTCGAGCCTAGCCACGACATTCGCCGCTACCTCTGGGATAAATTGGCCGATATCCAACGAAAGAGATTCAGAACACATCCTCCGTGGCCCTCTGATGCCGACCTAGCAACGCTGGTCAACAAGGCTTCTGGGCAGTTCATATATGCCGCGACAGTGATAAAATTTGTGGACGACGAATACTCCCATCCAGTGGAACAACTTCGGCTTGTTCTCCGTCCATCAGCGATACAGACGAAGATTTCCGCTTTTGAAGACCTCGATACTCTATACTCCTCCATTCTCTCCCAGAATCCCGACATCTCCCTGGTAGTGCGTATCCTTGGCGCATTTTTCGCTATTCCGGATCCAGACAACCCCACAACGCACTGTGTGGAGTTTCTGGATAATATCCTCGGTCTCGAGCGCGGGACTGTGAGATTCGCGTTGAGGGGCCTGCACTCCATCCTATTTATCCCCGACTCGGACGGAGGCCGCATTCGAGTTCATCATGCCACTTTCCATGATTTCCTCTCGAATCCCGCACGGGCCGGACAGTTCTACCTGGCTCCTGAAGCACATCACACGGAATTGCTGGAGCGCTGTTTGTCCGTCATCGTCGACAGCATCGAAGGAAGCCATATCTCGAGCACGTTGTACGTCCACTCCTCCTTTCATTTGTGAAACTCACCGGGCGGCGTTCAGAATGTCGTATGCCCACAAGGAATGGACAAAGCACTATATCCCGAGTTCAAATCAACACAAAAATATTCGAACCTGCCTCCGTGCTTACTGCGCCACCCTTCAGCCCCACAAATTTAATTTACTCTGTTTTGACCCGAACGCGCTGATGCGAATATTTCTCTATTTCATCAACTTCCTCAAAACTCTCGGAACGACCGCTGTAAGAAGGCATTTAATCCTGACTTTGTTGGCTAATAATTGTACAGTTTGCGCTGCAATTATTTATCCCAGAGTACGACGCGACTTGGGACACTTTGCTCACCACGCTTTTCGAGCCAGACGCCAGGGCAGCGGAACTGCTCCTCGTTTGGACTCCCGCGCTGTTTCAAAACCTCTGCAATACAGATGGGGTAGTATCGGTAAGTCGCCCAGCACTTCCAGTTTGAACGACATTTCTATAAACCTGCAGCAAATAACACATCTTGGTCGCCGCCACCACACGCCTCAGATATATCACAGAGCCGCACAAATAGCCCTGCGTCTTCTGATTTACAGGTGGGTCTAGAGCCAGATTGAATCGATTTTTACTACCTCCAGAATCAAGGAGTGCGGAGATCAGAACAAACTTGTCCTCTGACCGTCTCATCCAGAAGATGTACACCAGGATCGTCTCTGATGTGGCACCGCTCGGCCTGGCCTGGGCAGAGATACCTTCGAAGCCTGCAATGGGCTGGTATTTTGCCCATCAATGGTGTATCCATTTGGTCCGGACGCCTCCTGCCTCAGAATTACTCCCCATGCTACGGCAGTTGCTGCAAAGCGGGGAATTTTTGCACGAGGACGCGACACACTATGATATGTTAAATGAATGGCTCAAGGCAAGTGTGGACACCCGGAAAGCACAGGAAAAGAACCTTACAGCCCGTTTTTTGTTAGGCGTTCGACACGGAACCGGCGATGGAGGTTGCTCAAGTATTTCAGCATGTCCAGGACCAAGCGTTCCGCAGGGATTGACCCCGGGCATTCAAGTCGGGCATCGCGCACCTCTCTGGGCTTCTGTACTCGGAGCATGATATATCGAACCGATGCTGTTGGTCCAATAATACTATTCTTTCATGACTCTGACTGGCCAGCCAGCGGCTGTGCGCTTCGACCAAATAAGTTAACTCATGGCGCCACCGATGCGGCGGAGGTCTGATTTACAAATCGGGTGTTCGCCAATGCCTCAAATCTTCTACCAGTCGATGTACATTAGTTTCTACACTCATCACGGAGGTACATATGTGAGTGGATATAGTACTTCTGGCTCAGAGTTTACCGATGGCGGACCAGTACCCTCGTCCGAAGTATCCTCCCGATAGATTGGATCGTAAATCTTTTCCGGAGGGAAGACCATTGGCTCGCACACCACCATCGCCCCGCCCGCCCGCATAGCATCGATCTCTGCTGCAAACGGCGTCTCGCAAGCGCTCGGCTGCTCTGCGCACAACACGACCTCCTTCAATGCAGCGCCCGGCGCACAGCAGCGCGATACAAGCATCGCGACGCTTTCTGGTGTTGCGTCGATCTGGATTTTCTGCAACTCTGGCAGGCGGACGGGCATGGAGATGTGGTACGTCAGGTAATCCGTTAAAGGCGTAACAACCCCCTCCTCGTCGTACCACTCATCTCCCGGCAGGCGCGTCCAACGGAGCGTGAGATGCTGCAAGGCCGGCGTCGCATCGAGGATCTCGATCAGAGCGTGGATAACATCCAGGAAACCGAAGCAGAGGGCCAGACGGGTGAGGCTGAATTGCGAGCGGACCATGAACTCCTGGAATTCCTCCTGCTCCCAGATTGTGGCGTCGCGGAATGTCGCAATCTTCAGGCCGACGAGACTCGGCAGGTTCAGATTCGTCCACACCCAGCTATAAAGCTCGAGAAAGGTGATGTGGAACTTGCGCAGATGAACGAGAGTGATGCGCTTATCGTCCGTTTCTGGGTCCTCGGCTCCTTGGGCGTCGAGCGTCAAGACACACCCGACAAGCTACATCGGAACGGGTTCAGAACTGCTGCATCGACGACCAGGAAAGAACGCAACTGACTGACATTTGGACAGAGATCTACTATGGTGAAAAACCCTATGACTTCTATCCAGACATTCGGTGCGTGAAATTCCGTGAGCTGGGCCCAGGGGAGATTCCATGCTTCCAGTGGGAATGCGTCGAATGTTATCGGCATCAAGAGATCGTAGCCAAGCGTTACACTGGTCAAAACGGGTGTATTGGTGAACATTTTAGTCACATACTCCGCCGGGGTTTGCAGGAAATATATGTCGTCCTCCCCCACCACCCGAATCGCGATGGACAGTGTTTGGAGGTTGTCGAAAGGCAGCGCAGCCGTGGCGAAGAGCTGCTCAACTGCCTGCCCAGGGAAGTTTAACGAGAGGAACCGCAGACATCGCGCGTGCGTTATCACGACAGGAAGGACGGTATTCTCGTATCGCGGGCGGTATGCACCCTGTCGGAGAGACAAAGAGCTGACATTTTGAGGCGCGCCGTTTGCGATGAAATTCATCAGTGCTTCGTATTGACCCGCCGTCAGATCATCGGGCATATTAACCCGGAATTCCTGCCAAAGCGCGCGCTCGCTGTGCGCTGCCGCCCGCCACGTGCTGCAGAACTGGGAGAGGCAGACGGCGGGTGGCGGTGGGTGCGGGAAAGGGAGGATGATCTCACCGCAGTTCTGGCAGCACACCCTCACTATTTCGAGCACCAACTCTGCGGGGAGGCTGTGGATTGGGCTGTCACATGCTTAGCCAAACTCGAGCCAGCAGCGTCTCAACGTGCACTCGGCTGGAGTCCGGCTCGAGTCACTCGAGCCGCTCGAGCCATATATCAATTCACTATCTAGTGTATGTACAACGCAGGATACCAATTTCCCCGCTCGAGTCGCTCGAGCGACCCATCTGCTCGAGTCGCTCGAGCCCAGGATCGGGTGCCCAATCCCATCTTCAACTAGAGCCAGAGTGGTTCGAGTCACCCATTCTGCTCGAGTAGGTGATGTGACCCTCGTTCTCTGAGTGAACTGGGAAAAGTCGGTGGCCGGCGCCGGCGCCGGACCTGGATGAACAGATGTGAATCACCACAATCTAGGAAGCGCGAGATAGTGTATACCTCGCTCGCCGGCCAAAGTCCACTGCAGTTGCTTCGAGTAGATTCAGAAGAAGTATAAAATCTGTGCACATTAAGCGTAAGCACATTATTTGTTACCGGGCTATCAAACGGACCTACATACCACACATCCGCCGGCGGCGGTGCCGCCGTAGGCAAACGTAAATAATAACCACAGAAAACCGAAGATCGTTAGATAAATGTTGAATGGAGCGTACCTTTGATGTGGATGGTCATAGTTTCGGCCTTCTGAGGTTTATTGCGCCACGGCGTGGAGTCTGAGCAAGTCAGAATGGACACAACATGGACAACGGTCAATGTAGACGCGCCTGAGGCCCGGATGTCCGGATGTCTATAACGCGATGCCATTGGGTTTGACGTTGTTGAACTGGAACAAGGATAGGCAAGTCAGATGAGTGAAGGCCGAATACAAATTGAATGGAACGTACCTTGGATGTAGGATCGTTTCGGTGTTCTGAGGTGTGTGCACGAGGGAGCTTGAGTCTGGTGTCAACTCGAGTCAGAATAAGTGTTGAAAATGAACAAAAGCTCACCTAGGCCTAGCCTAGATGTATGCGACCGTAGTCTGTTTATGAAGGCGTGTAAGATAGATCTGATCATCGAACAAAGCGTACCTGGCAATGTAAAGAGAACCCCGGCGTTCCAAGGCGCGGTGAGGGCAGTTTGAAGTCGTCGGAGAAGAGTTGTTGAGGAAATTTGCTAAATTAAAGTCGGAGGTAGATGCGACACCTTAGGTGGAGGTGCAAATGTCCAGTCAAGTGTGACCAGCGCCACAGTTAGAATTGAAAAAGGGCTCGCAAGTTAGTCAAATTAAGGTCAAATGAGATAGAATGAACGCACCTTGGTTGGAGATAAGGTATGGCGTGCAACGCGTGTCGTTCCGAGATATGTCAGAATACAATTTGACGATGGCCTGCCTGTCGTGTGCGAGTCGTGCGGCGCCAATTCACTGAGGAGTTTGAGTGTGTCAGAATCTATCAATGGAAGCGAGTAGGATTAAAACGGGAAACAGAGAAAGAACAGAAAAACGAGAGCACACACCTTGCAATGGCGGCGATTTTTGCGATCCGCGTCCAACAACGGCTCCCACTCGTTGTCACCGTCCGACATTAGCGCGGCAAATCTGTCGAGATTCATGGGGGTGATACTGTCGGTGGCATATTATCTGTGTTTGTCAGTTTCGGTGGCACACGTCATGACGCATTTGGTGGACACCGCACTCCCACCTCTTGCGGGGCCAAGGCTGGGCTGCGCGCGCCGTGTAAGGACTTTAAAAGTAGCATTTTAAGGGGAATCGAGGTAAAGACGACCGGTGGACTGCGAGGCGTCCTGAGGTTGTCGTGGCAGGACGGAAAAGCTTGGGTGGCTGTGTCGATAACGGATCATTGCGTGATCTGAGTCTTTTGTTTTCAACTTCACCCAACTCCCAACCAAGTCCCACCAGCCTCTCTGAGTCTGAGAGCGGAGCTCGCGGCCCCGGCTCATACCCCATTGCGCGGACTCATAAGTAGGCGGTGAAACCTCGGAACTTTAGACATGGCAAGCTGTTTGGCTCGCGCTCGGCCCGTGGTCTGCGATTTCCTGTATTGTTTTATTTTTCGCCTTCTCGACGCTCATTACAAGCCTTGGTTGTCAAAAGTATGGGTGTAATACTGTAAAATAATTACTTTGTGTAGCACCCCCGTTTTCTGAGAAAAAGTGACACCCTGGTTTCAATTCGAGCAGAAAAGGTCAGCAGTGAAATGCGAACCTAAATGTAACAGGCGCAGTAAACCGAAAATGTAGCAAGTTATTCTGACAGCATTCACACGTAGGAAAGGTCTTCAATGGGATATATCTTCCTTGAAGCCTTTGCCCCGTGAAGTTAGCTTTGACCTGATTCTAAGTACGTCCAATGCTTTCACGAGCCACCAGCACTCTGCAAGACCAGATTTACGGCCTTCGCTCCACCCCCGAACAAAGCCCGCTATAGGTACTTCAACCAAGGTATCTGGCAATCCGACGAATGGCCCGGGGCCCTCAAGTATTCAACAGGGTGCAACCAGGGAGTAATGATTATTTCAATGTGTCCATTTACATAGTCCAGGTACAACATGAACTGCGTAAGCGACCATCTCTGCGGTCGTGGGTTGACCATTCTCACGAGGAAGGTCAAATCGCCTCGGTGTAGGTTCAATGCCATCAGTGATCAATAAATTATGTGCCATGTTGCGTACAAGTTTCTGGCAGTGCGTGAAAACTTGCCTCGTTTTCCAACAAGCGATGTGCTGAATTTTCAACCCTGTTCATAGTTGGTCACTTTTTCGTCTGTGTTTTGGGGTGTGTCACTTTCTCGAGCAAAATAATTATTTTACAGTATTCCCGCCATACAAAAGCCTGAGATCGCGAGCGAATTTAACCCAGGTAAAACAGCCTCACACTTACCTTTTATTGCTTTAACATGACTGCGGATATTTCTCCTCGACTTCACTGTGGCTAACTCTTTTCCAGACTTGCCCCCGGGCGCATGACAGTCTGCTTTTCATCTCATAGCCAGTTTTTTTGGCACCTACCTGTGATTCCGTGCACTTGGTCTACCGCACGCAGCTCCGCCGATGAGTTTGCAGTTGCACGAGATTTCGGTTCGAACACACCGCCGACCGGGATGGCTTTGCAAGACACAACAGTCGGTTCGAGTATTGCTCCATGCCAACATATATCAGGTGCAACTTCCGCAGCGCTCAATAAGTACCGATTCGACCGACTTCTACGAGTGTCGGAGATTTTTCTGATGATAGCTACAGGTAAAATTACGAATTCATCATGGTCTCGTTTGGCAACTCAAGTGGTCCAATCCAGCATCGGCGGACTTCCGGTAACATGTTTTCAGTGTTCACATCTGATAAATCCACCTGACCCGATGCAGCGATGAATCCGCTCAACGTTTACACTCTTCTCCAGCGGATGCTGATGAGTGGTCTGTTCAACATCTTCTTCGCTTCTTTTTTTCGCACCATTCATTACCTATTTGCAGTGAGGAACCATCAGGTTCACTTCGTAGAATGCGGATCTTCGTCGGATGCCAAATTCGGCATTCAGGCTGAGGATCTTCGTCAGATTAGGCAGCTAAATAGGTTCGGTTAAACCTTACCGCGTCGCGTCTCAAACACGTCGATGGAAGCGCATCGCGCACCCGATTGTGGCACCTGTAGTTTCTGATGGCGTCCGCAAAATTCGTGTTCAACCGGGATCGGGGTCAAGAGACGTTGGCGTGCAACGGTGCGCGTTGAGACATACCTTGGCGTGGCGTGGCACGGCACCTACTGAAGGTTGTTGAGCTCTCACGGGTCTCGGACTTGCCGAGTAGCCCGAAAATTAAGTCCTGGGACACTTCGCCGTCCGGACAAGCGAGGGTAATACTCAATCTGGGCTAACGGGTGAGCCGACTGGAATTTTTTTTGCGACGTATACAGGAGCAGGGCTGATCCTAGATTGGAAAAGAATGGGCCTGATACGAGTTCAGTGCGGTGAGGTTAGCAAAACGCACTCATAAGCCATTGCTGTCAAGGGATGCATCGGGGGCTGTATACAATTATCACAACTATCACTCATGTCCAGCCCGCAACTAATGGTCGACTTGGTACACAGATTATTGAACCATGCGTTCAAGTAAAGATCGTTCCAAAAATCGAAGGCAGTAGAGGAGTTTGTTACAATCCAACCCACAGAGGGAAACACTTCAACCAAGCCCTACTTACCGAGTCGGAGAGACACATATGATATACAGTAAGAAAACTTGAAGTCATCCGATGTGAAGACGAACTCAGGCTCAACTTGGTAAGTTACTGTTGCACTTTAGCATTTTGACAGTCCATTAGCCTATCCAGGAACCAGGGTCTTAGCGCAATGTACATGAAGCTTACCTGGCACGGGGTGAGCGTGCTTAGTCCGGTCCTTACGATGATATCACACAGAGATGAGGGGAGAAGACAAGATTGGATTACTCTCATAGGTACATGTACAAGTCTTATATACTACGGGAATGAGTCATTTCGGAACCGTACAGAAGGAGGTCATATGTTCTACATTATTCCACAATGCTCCACAGAGCACAGGTATACACTGGCGGCTTGCCCGATGCCCGAGACTATGCCCGAGGGATGCCCGAGGCAATGGCATCACTAACTCCAATACAGGGTCCAGGGAAAATTCAGTCAGAAGGTAAACGAGACTTGGGCATCTCAGAGTAACGCAAATACAACATGCTTTGATCGCCCACTTAGTGGTCGAATTCTATCCACATTGCGGGGATGGCAGGGATTGCGAGGTAAAATAATCTGACACAAATCTGACAACAACGGGAGTGGGGAGGAGAAAGCGAGAGAATACCGACAGCGAGCCGATACCACCATCATTTGCGCTTCCCAACGCCCCAAGTACGTATTACGGGCCACAACTTGAACTGCCAGCCCTCCATCTTGAACACGTAGCGCAATGAGGGATTACTGTTGGCTGTGTACATACCTCGAGGCTCGTCAGAACGCGGGGCGGGAGATGATGGTGGGAGAAGGAAACAAAATCGCCCCAAGTCCTCAAAGTGCTTGAGGAAGCGAGAACAAAGCCAGAACATCCCACACGAAGAACAAAGCCGCCCAAAGCCACCGGATCAATTCGCGTGTCATAGTCATCCGGCGGCATGACGTTACTCCTCCGTCCTTCCTTCCTTCCACCACCACCTTCTTGCGTGTCTCCCCGCCGCGTCCCTAATAACCATACCGACACCCAACCCATAAGCCGACAGGATACACCCGACAGTCTCATTCCAAGTCTGTGACCAACACCGGCTACTCCCCACGACCCCAGTGGCACGGTGGCACGGTGTCATCCCCCAAGGTTCATCCTGCAGCCCGTTCTTTTACCCTTGAGAAGGAATGGGCCCAGTGTGAGCAGCGCAGGCGCCATCCCGTCGACGTAATGTACGCGCTTTTTGACGTGTTTGTCGCCTGCCGAGGTGCGTCAACATCCGGCGCGGCCCATTCTGTTTGTTGCCGCTTCAGTCTGAAAACTCTAGACCACGCCCCTCTAAACCTGAAGCCGGCACGCCCGTCTTCCACCTCGCCACCCCTTTCGAGCTCCTCGGTGCCCTGTGAAGCTCGAATAAAAGAGATGTTGGCCCGGTGCGGGGGGTGCCGGTGTCCACAGGGTGCGTGCCACCCTGTTCGCATCCATTTCGCTGACCAACACAGATACCACAGTGCAACATGCCACCGAAACTGTCAAGCTCTCTGGATCTCGACAGATTCGCCGCGCCGACTTCCGACCACGACAACGGGTCGCAGCCGTTCGACGCGTTGCTGATTTTGGGCCATTGCAAGGTGTGTGCTCTCGTGTATTCGTCACATCAATGTTTCTGTTCTTTCTATATTTCTTCCTCACTTCCCGATTCCATCCTAGACCCCGTCAAGACACTCAAACTGCACGGAGATGATTTGGGCGCGCGATTGTAATGTAATTTCTGTGTCGTCATTATCCGCCCAGGTACGGTGGTACCGCCGCCGCGACTTTGCCCGGCTGTCTCGTTCTAAACCTCCCGTGTGCAACCGGGCTCCGAAGCAGAATGGCTGGCTCGAACCCGAGCGGCTCGAGTAGAAGACGCGCCTGTTACGGGACACCACCACTTGGGCTCGAGCAACTCGAGTGGTCGCATCGACTGAGTCATAGTTGGGACTCGAGCAGAATGGGTGACTCGAACCCGAGCGGCTCGAGTGGAAGATGGAATTGGGCTCGAGCGACTCCAGCAGACGGGTCGCTCGAGTGACTCGAGTGGCGAAATCGGTATATAGTTGTATCCTGTGTTGTACATACTAATAGATCGTGGGTTAATGTATGGCTCGAGCGGCTCGAGTGACTCGAGCCGGACTCGAGCAGAGTGCACGTCGAGACGGTACTAGCTCGAGTTTAGCTAGGCTGGATTCATGATTGGGGGCGGGCGGGGGAGAGACATTAGGGTCGTTCACGGTTCCCTTTTTCCTCCCCTTTTTGGTCCCTTTTCCACTCCCTTTTTGCTGTTTCCAACGAACTGGGTAAATATCGGTCATTGGAGTTCCTTATCAACAACATGCGAGTTTGAAGGTTGGTATAGGGTCATGCAAGCTTCTACTATACTCCAGAAGCATGCAATACATGAATCATTGGAAAAGGGGAGGAAAAAGGAAGCAAAAAGGGCACGAAAAAGGGAGTTCTGTCGGGGGGTTTCACAGTTCACTTTTTCCTGCCCTTTTTCCGCTCTGGTAATTGGCCAATTCCGCACCTAGGAAGATGGTGTTTTCTCTTTTATACCCTTTTTACATTACATAATTGAAAAGGGGGAAAAAATCCGGGAGAAAACCGAAGGAATACAGAAAAGGGAGAAAAAAGGGAACGAAAAAGGGCGGAAAAAAGTGAACTGTGAACGACCCTATTGCCAGACGAGGGTGGAGACGTCGAGAACGGGGCTAACGGCATGCAGGGACGATCAGACATCTGATTCACGACCGGACAATTGCGGTTTTACCAAGACAAGAATCCATGCGCAACGTGGGATAATCTGGGCGACATTGAAGCCGCGGAGGAAATATCATCAGGAGGACCTTATTCTCGATTTGGCGTGTGTACCCACCAATGAAAAACGTTCGGAATGATCAAACGAAGACCTGGTTGTCTCAACTCTTGTGAAGGGGGCTCCAGATAACCCGCTGGAATCCGTGAAGGACTCACTGGCACCCACAAGAATCTGAAAAACTAAAAACCGTTGCGACAAATCTAGGACCAAAATTCAAGGCATCGGCTATGTCGAGCCTTGTGATCACCGCAAACCTCGGCGAAGCCCCCGGAATGCTGAACGAGGCAAAAAAGCAAACTCTCTTTGTACCTAAATGGGTTGAAATCGGGGATCGAAGGCTTCAGGGGACCACGTGGTGCTAGATAGGATCAGTTCGGAAGAATTCCGCGGCGCCCACAAGGGTCCACAACTTCGTTTTTAAAGTTGGTCTTCATTTTTTTGACCTGCCCGAGAGGGCAGATGCATAATGTTATGTGGCAAGTATGGGTGGCTTCAGTTGCTCAGCGTGAGTTCTTATTCCGCGGAAGTTGCGGGGTTGGGAGATTGTTTTCAAACACTGGACCCGACAATAATAATGAGTGGACAAAGAGAAAGTGGAGAGAGGAAGAATCGTGCACACCGCGCAGGCTACTGAGAAATACCGGTCCTTGTTGGGCTATGTTTCATCGTTTCCACCTGCGCGCGCCGGTCTCGTGACCGCATCGATTAGAGTTCTGACGGGAAAAATCTGGGACCGCCGATGAGAGAATTTATAAAGTGAGAGTCCATTCGGGGAGATCTCCGGAGCCTAGTGCCATCATATCAAGGGCGGCCGTAATCAAATTTGATTAATTTATCGATCTGATTTTTTCCCCTCTGGTTTCATCCCCCGCCGAGGCCGCGCAAAAGTGCATGGATCAGATAAAGATGGTCAGCACAGACTGTGGTATGAGAGCTCGAGGAGGGTCTCAAAAAATCTATAGTGAAATTGCTGGCAGCCGTGTGTGATCGGTCGCCTGCCAGTGTATACATCATCTGTTGCACCTCCTCGTGTCCGACCGAGATCGAGTCCAACGGCCGGGGATCCGGGGCGAGGGACGAAGCAAGGTCAGGGAGGATTTGAAAACCCCAAAAATGAAGCTCCATGGTCCCGTGAGAGGTGCACGTCAGCGAATTTCTGGGGCGAGAACCACGACTCTGGATGAAGCCCGATAAAGGCTGGTTTTTGTTACCCATACACACAGATTTCTTGTCCAAAAACAGGGCCTCATGGATCGCAAAGGTGTCAGCGACCTTCACGCCGAAGTGGTAACAAAGGAGACCCTGTGAATTACGCCGAATAGCGGGTCCATGCACCGCATCAATCAGACAAAGCAAGGAAGATACCAGCATCATTTCTCACCCAAACAGTTACAATGGCTTTGTGCATCCAGGCACCTCTTTACCTCCCACCTCCTTCTGCCTCCTCCCCCAACTCTCCCCCTTCGATGAAAAATCCAAGAACCACCGAACGAGTTACGAGCAGCACCGTGCAAACGGACCACACCGAGCTGGATATCAGCAATTATTGTACCCGCCGCGGCTGCGCCCACATCTCCAAGTGTGGGGGCGCCAGGCTGTTCGACGACCCTGCCACCCTCGCCCAGCAGTGCGCCCCGTCCTGCGTTGCCGCCGAAGTTAGGTGAGCCACAACCGCCAGCCTTGTCGCGATATTCCGCCTCCGGCTCTGACCCACCGCTATCGTCAGTGCCACCCACGAGTGTGACAGGGAGTGGTGGCCATCGCAGGCAGTCATTGAGCTCTTTCTCAACCCTCCTGACGACCCCGCCCTGTATCGCAATTTCGGGTGAGTCCCGCTCTGCGGCCACAATTCCTGCGCCGTCGCTCACGCCCGTTTAGGCAATGCCCCCCTCCGCTTGTCGTGAACTGCAGACGCTGCGGCCAGGACCATCCCGAGAGCAACGCGTGCGACGCTGAGCTTAAGCTGTTGGAGAAGTTGCAAGCCAAGAACGCCAGAGCCCCGGTGAAGCGCAACAACACAAAGAAGAGCAAGGCGGCACGGAAGAAGCCCAAGCCGAAGCCTCGCTCCGGACTTGTATTCGCCGCGAATGCCACCACCCACAACCGCAAGAAGAAGACCGCCAGGACGGAGCCGCAGCGCCGGGCGCTCCTAATGGCCGACCCGTGGACGCTCGAAGTTGGGCCGCATCACGTCGTCTGCGGCAGCTGCACGCACACCATCTCGCTCGACAAGCGATCGCGCTACTACCCCGGCCTGTGGGAGAAGCACCGTGCGCGCTGTGTCGCGAAGAGTACCAGTGGCGCCGTCGACGGGGAGGGTGATCGTGTAAAGGTGAGCGTTCTTTCCCCTCCGCTCGAAGTGCGTTCCCTGACGCAGATAACTGCTAGGCCAATACCCCCAGCTTCATGCCCGAGCCCGCGATGGAACATAGCTTCCAGGCCATCGATATGGCCCCGCGCGCGTCCTGTGAGTCGCCTCTCAGCCTTTTGATCGTATATCCCTGACGGCGCGACCGTCAGATTACAGGGACCGCACGATGTAGTCGCAAGTAGCCGCAAGACACATCGCATGTAGCCTAGTCTGTATCACCCCACTTGTATTTCATATCGTAAGTGGCGATTGCCAAACGTTTGACGACATTATCGCGCACCTTCCGCATGTTGCCCGGTGCAAGACGGTGATATAACTCCAGCTGCTGCCCCGATCGTCATTCCGACTCATCAGAGTAGGCGCCCAGACGAGATCCACACGCTGAGGCCCCCAGGGCAACGTTGCCAGGAAGCACAATGCAGACCTGCGCCACGTTCTGAGCAGCCAGACTATTGCTTTTGAAGCAAGGTCCGGAACGAAGCGTGTTCAGAATTTTACTTGGCGATAACCAGCCTCCATCGGGGCTCTCTTCCAAGGCTTTTGATTATGGAATGAACCGGCTAGGCAACAGGGAAATGGACATGCTTCGAGGTCGGCCTCATTCCAGAAACGCTAGATATTTCTTGAGGCGAGGTTAAGCTGCCGCAGTGACACTTCTGCTCCCAGTGCGCGTCGCGCGAGGATTTCGCCGTTTTTCTTCCACCCAACTCGCAGTGAGATCACGCTGAGATTCGCCAGGAGCTTAACCGAAATGCGTTGTGCAAAATTTGAGCAAGAATGGCGTACATGAGCCTTGGATATCTTGCGACATACAGGGAATGCGCAGGAGTGACTAGCGGGCCGCGTCAGTGATCAGATCATACGATCAGTGGCAGTGTCGGCCTCTTCTTCACCAACGTTCATGTCGTCTCTCTACCAGCCGCCATTGCTTATCCCAGAGTCCTGGGACGTTTTATCTATCAATTCCAGTCCATCCAAGCACTCACGATCTTGAAGATCTTGTTGCCGACTCGTGACTGGCACTGTGGTCCACAGCGCAAACTTTCTTTAACACTTGGACGGGTTACTCTCCGCTAAAGCGTCTCTTAACTCTCCCATCGGTACTTGTATGTTCTGCTCTCCTCACGGCGTACGGCCACCTTCACGGCGGTCAATGTGGTCAAAAGTCTTCTGTGACGCTTTTCCATGGTGTCGAAGCACGACTCGTATTAAAAGGTGCCCTTTTTTCCTCCGACTTCTCAACACTGATCAGGGGGGCGAGAACCACAGTTTTTTTCGCTGCCGTGCAACATCTCGGTCAACTTGAAGTTGAGCGCGTGAGGTCACAATTGACTTGAGCAGCAATTAACTCGACGGTCCCTTGGAGCCCTGTTTGTGAGTTTTTCTTGCTGCCGGCTGCAGAGAAACGGATGATCGCTACTCGCTAGGCTCCAGATTGGACCCCATGTCCCTCGCGCAGCACACGCCGTTGATCTTTGCGCATAAAGTCCTTCTGGGAATCAGCTCCGTCAAGTTGTGTCGTTTTGAACGGTGACACCGCTCCTCGGCGGCGAGCTGCCGTTCGAGTCGGGTGCAGGACCATTTCGTTTCACGCGAATACACGAATGTCATCGCAGGTATCCATTGCACCTCTCACCTGAGCACCTACACCCGTATCGATCAGTGTCTCAAGCTTGCTATTTTTCAGGAAGAGAGATAAAGAGGGATCCGCTTCAGAATTGATTGAAATCTCTTCGATCGCCGTTGACAATAGTAAGTATTACTGACCCCTCTCCGTAAGGCCGTAAGCCGACATTGACATTAATGTTTTATCCCGCATAACTTCTCGGCCCGGGACAGCCCCGGACGCTGTCCCGTCTTCCTTCCACCGATACGAGAGGGACCCGGCGCACTTCCACCCAGATTGCTTGTCCCTAACTGGCTCGCTGCCATTTGCTCTGAACATCCTTGATCGATTAATATGGGTCCGACTACCCCTATATGTAAAGTGGGCGTTCAATACGTTACCGTCCCTGCCTCCTCTTCTAACCTTTATATAGACGGAAAACGGCGTCACTCGATATTTTTCACCCACATACATCATGCGCACCTCGCAATTGTTGGTCTTTCTCTTCACTTCACTCGTTTGCGCCTACTCAGACTCCTCATCGAACAATCAACCCCTTCCCGCCCCACGTCACCGCGTCCAAGGGAGTGTGGCAGAAGCTAGCAATGGTCTATGGAAGAAAGAGACCAACGCCAGTCGCCTGCGTCGCGGATTACCTCCTCTTCCGCCGACACGGAGGAGTTCTGGGATCAGAGGTTCGTCCGCTGTTTTTGTCTGCCGTTGTCACGTCTTACTTGAATTGTGTAGCGAGAGCCTCGACGACGCCCTGCACGACGCCACTCATGTGAGCCTGCGAGGATGCTGCGGAACTTGATTTAACCCTCTCGTGTATAGCACCACTGGACTCATCAAGGTCACATTTACGGACGACAAAACCACGGCCTATCTCAGCGCTTCGTTCGATCGCAAATTCTACACCATCACATCACAGCCTCTGAATCATAACGTGGCATTGGTTGTAAAATTGCCTGACTCGGCCTTGGACGGCCCTTTCGATATCGCTCCAGTGGCTGTTGGCTCCGGTACTGTCTCGGATCCGCTTTATCCGCGAGTGGGTGCGGTGGGGGGACCCGACTTTCTACCAGGTCAACTGGGGTGAGTTCTCTTTTCTGTTTCATGGCCCGCACACATTGACCTCTCCAAGGTGGGCTCACCTGTCAGGCACCGGTCACAGTATGTTATTCTCGCTTGCTGGGATCAACGATATTAACGCCTTTCATCAGCCGAGGCAAACTCTCCACCTTCTTCAACCGCGGGAACGAGTTTGCAATCACAGGGAAGCCTGGCACCTTCCGAGAGTCAGATATGGTCCATGAATTGCCAGACGCACGAGATCACCGCCCAGTGGACCAATACAGACAAAAGTCAGTCTCCAGTCCAAGGATGAATGTTTGAGCTAACAAACTATTCCCCAGCCCAACCCGTGACCAAAATATTTTACGACCCTGTCTGGGACTTCGTCGGTCTTACTAGCGATCTTGCGGCTTACAACGCCGAGTCGGGTGGGGCTCGTGAGATCGTGAGCCTTTATCTGATCCATTTCCTGCGCCGTATCTTGATCAATTTTCAGACCTTCACTCTAATCTAATTGGACCTTTCACATCCGTTACTCTCTTCATAAATTTCAAAATAATAACTGTGGTAAGTACTCCGCTGTACATTTCTACCCCTAGACTGGAGCCATATAATCGCGCTTCAGCCCGCCTGAGTCCGAAAGTAGGAAAAAAAAGACTCACCAGCATAGATCCCCCAAACTTGCGCAGTTCCCAGGTCTGCGCTGCGTTGGAAGGTAGGCTCTTGCATGCATGAAGTTCAGTTATGCGTGAGGCCTGGAGGCCGGTTGCGGGCACGACTTACCATTCCAACGGAGCCGCCCTCGACATATTCTCCCCAGGCAGTCAGGATCCCGCCGAAGGTGTTTTCAATGATCCTGTTCGCGTTCAAGAACGGGAGTTATTCCAATTGAAAAGTAACAGCACCTGTATCGATTTTCACCGACTGCGAGTTGCTCAAACGTGAAAGTTGGGTAACAAGTGCTGTCGACGATAGTTTGACCGAAGAAGGACGACGTGGAAGCACGGGCGCCGGGGAAGGACAGGAATGTCGGCGCCTCCGCGCTTTCGATCTTGTATATATTCGGCGCGCCGAGGATTCCATGGAGGATCCAGATTCCACTATGCAAGACGTGGTCAGAACAACAAAAGACTGAAAACGTCTCTACAGACCTGCTGGTTCCGCTGCCCACCGCAGACGGGTGTGTGGAGGATGACGGCGTTCCCGTCTCCCGTTGTGTTTTGTGCAACGTTCAGCTGTGTTTTGTATTTCTCCGATGCGATGAGGAATCTGGTCGCGGTCGGGAAAGAACAGGAATGGAGGTCGGCCGGCATTATACTTTGAATTCCACACTTTCGAGGGACAATTGGCAGTGAGGGATTTTCTGTGGGATCAGGGTGGGATGCATCCCTCATTTTATATGATTCAGGCTTCATCGTCTGCAACAACTCTGCAAGTCTCGGCAGCTGCGACTATGGCCTCGAGCCCAACTTTGAACTCGGGCCGGTGAAAAAAGGCACCGAGTAGCAGAACTGAGAACCAAAAAGGAGATATCCGATGCACAGCAGAACCACCGATAAAACAGTTGTGATGCAGAGCTGGGCCTGATTGACGCACCCTTGGAGCCTCCGCCGAGCCCTGCAGATAACGGTGCTCTTCCCTTACATGCACCCGCCGATTTTCAAGCCGTTCAAACTTTAGGCAAAGCCGTCGGTTTGGAACTGAAAATCAACGCCTGTACAACGCACTGTATTGGAGGGTTGACGAGCGGATCGTTTGATGATTCGAACGACTCTGGCTGGTTCAAGGTACTGGTAAAAGTACGCTGCAGTGCTTTGCTTGACAAGCTTTCGGGGGGTGGGGGGGGAACCTCGACATTGGTGTGTTGTTTGGCGACGGCACAGCTCAGTCAAGAGGCAATAATTCAAAAAATACGGCAATCGTTGGGAGGCGACGGAGCAGATTGTCGGATGCCTGTGTATATGTACACAAGATAAAAACACCTAATGAATGAAGACCAGGCTCTTCAAATCGACTTTTGCAAATACAGTCTCCGCAGCCTCCCCAGCTTGGTGAATGGCATCCTCGCTCGTCATTCCCGAGGGTATCAGTTGCGCCACACGCACCATTCTGTCGTGCAGCTCGGTTGTCTCTGTGCGCATCGGGAAGATGATCGTTCTGGGTGTCCGGCCTTGAAAAAACTTCATAATGTGCAGCTCCATCCGTCCGCACCGCCGCGCCGCGCGCGCAAATGCCAATTCCAGCTCCCCCGTCTCCAGGGCCCTTTTCCGGCAGACTTCGACCGAGACATTTTGGGATGCGGCAGGATATTGGAAGATCGTCACAAACTGCTCGCCAGGGTGCCGGTACATGAAAAAGATTTGACGGAGGCATATGTCTGCCCTCAGCCGCTGATAATCGTGCGTAAGGAGTGCACGTAGGTAGGATTTAGCACGCGTGGTGCGCGTTTCGGGGGTTTCTACATCCAAATTAGTAAAGAAGACTGCTCTGGTCGGCCCCACAGACTTAGTCTGACGGATCTTAGTTGTTTGCACAACGCTTTATGTTCTGCATGCCAATCAGCAGACTGACAGTCTTCCGAGCAGTAGTTGCCGCTTTGACAATTGGCACAGCATTTGAAGTTGTGCTTCACATCGATTTTCCCGCACTGCAGATATCGATCAGGTCCCAGTGTTTTGTGACTTGAAAAGAGCTCACTGTTGCGTTATCGCACGCTGCGAACGACGGCCTCTCCTGCCCCTCCCAAAGGTGAAAAAAATCTACACACACCTTCATTGTGGTAGAAAGGCTTTCCCACTGGGTTCGAAATGCCGAAGTGTGGATCGTAGATCTTGCCGCGAACTCCATAGTCTCTGTGAAACACGGTTCAAGTTTTGAAAGAACCTCGTAGTGCATGAGAGACAGGGGTAATTGCGTGTGCAGGAGTTCCTCAATCATCGTGTAAGTCCGGCGCGAATCGGTGTCTTTGTCCGCTGCGGTCACCGACGATGCGAGTGTAATGACCAGTCGTAACAGGCCTGCTTCGATGGCCAGCGCGATGCTAGATGGGCTTTCCAACGCCACCGTGAGCTCGAAGAGGCACAAATCCATGGCCCCAACAGCAAGGGTACCAGAGAGTTTGGATATGGTCGTTATCAGAGTCGCAGTGAATCCCACGGATTGTAGTGTCGCTTTCAAGCGACCCCTGATCTCCGGGGTAACTCGCAAAAAGCTCAAACCATTCCGTACAAAGAAATAGACGGAGCGGGGATTCGGATTGATGTGGGCCCTAGATAAGTGCCGGACTATAGTGGAAGCGAGATCGTTGATATCGCCCCCAACACCGTCCAGGACTTCGTCAAAATTTGACTCCAAATCGTTGGAATCAGAGACGACGGAAAGAAGATCGCATATGATGTCGAACGCTGCGTGGTCGCGTGTCCGTAAATCTCCTTCGATCATCCTCTTCCAAGCAGCGGCAAGAAGGCGCCTGACGCCGGGTGTGGAGCGCATGGTTTTGGCTGTCTCGTGGTCCTTGTCAAAAGCAAGGAGAAGGATGGAATGCGCCACAATTGCGGTTTCCTGGCCGAGTTCCACAAGCATCGGGATGGAATCCCAGTACGTGTGAACGAAGTCAAGCCAGTTCCAGATACGTGGCCATAGGTCCCGACAGACAGCGACAGGAACAAGGCCTATGGCTGCAAGACGACTGATTGCGCGGATGGATTCAAAGCCGAGGTAAACAGAAGGAATGTGGGAGGAACCCGACAATAGGGAATCCAGGGTGCTGGGATCAGGAATTCGAGCAGAATCGACATTCACAAAAAGGGCGGGGAGGAAAAGAGCTGCTTCTGCAGGAGGGATGGTGGAAGTCAGATCGTATAGGACATGCAGATCAATTTCTGAGCCCGCAGCCACTGCGTTCGCGATTCGCTGCAGTTATGTTTTTTTTTTCAGTTTGCGCAGTCCGACAGTGGCTCGAGCTTACCCGGGTTTTTGCGGATTTGATCTTGGAAAGATTTCGGAGATCAAGGGAGTCGTGCATGATGTATTTCGTTGGCCTAAGGCGAAACTGAAGCCGGATGGATTTTTTTTGCGTGGCCGCTGTTGCGGCGGGAAGAAAGGTACCCGTTTTGCACGTGCCATCAGGATCAAATTAAGATCGCAAGCATGTCCAAATAACGTGTGTACGGGGGGGGGAACGAGCAGACATATAAAGCAGCGGCACTCAAATTATATTTCTACATCTTGAATCCCGACCAGAGAGTTCAGAAGACATCAATTGCACCAAATTTACACCGAGTATGGGTGGAGGTGTGCACTGCAGTGAACAGTCTGAACCAAGTCTGAACAGACCAAGAACAAACCCACAAAATTACCGTAGGCGTCGATTGTCCCCCTTCTACGGTCATTTGGGCAAGATGGGGAAGGTAACGTGCTGATGGGATTTGGAAAAACTGACGACCATCAAGCTACGTATATTCCGCCGGACAGCTGGCTGGTATTCAGCTGAAGCGATGTGGGAAGGAGCTAACGAACTCACTTATATGTACTCCCATATCTCGCTGCTTGTGAGGTTACAATTTTGCGCAACGCCGGATGCTGTAAGGATCACTCGACAGCACCGCGTTATAGTTCTTGTTGCCTTTGACGAAACAAAGCTCGAGGCCTGCCTGTTGCATTTCAGCCAGACGCTGCATAGGCAAAGTGTGTCGAAATCTCGTGACTTTGGCGTTGGCTTTCGAAGTATCGAGTATCCCGAAAAATTGTAGCCTTTTGTAACCGTCCGCCCCGTTGAAATGCGCAGCGATCGTTTCTATCGCAATGTCGGGGAGGTCGGCGACCGGTCCCAAGGAGATTGTCGTCAAGTGGGTGAGCACCTTTGAAGGGGCACGCTCAACAGGGGAAAGGGTTCGAATGAGAGTCGTCATGCGCTCCGGATTCCATCCTATTACCGTCAGCTCACACAGACTGGGAGTAGCCTGAAACACCTCTACGGTCGGAATTAGTGTCCGCATGGTGAGTCGAAGCAGGCTGCATGGCGCCCGACGCAGGAAATCCACGATATGTGGTATTTCCCCGGGAGGTGGTCCACGGTGGTCATACTCTCCGTGCAGCATAAATTCCTGCAATCCAGGCGTGTTGATATATTTCAGGCAATGAGTGGTTGAGACTGCGAAACGGCGGAGATTCGGGAGCTGTAGGATGTCGTCGCTGAGCGGAGTGTCTGTCATATTGGTACAAAAGACCATTCGACACTCGACGAGGTTCGTAGCTTGGCGCAGAATGTCCAGGTAAGTCTTCCATTCAACAGGGCCGTCGTATCGCGTAAGATGTTCCCAGCTGGTCGCGCGATATGTCAGGGGGGAATAGGATCCACAAGATGCGAGGTCACAGATGTCTGAAAATGGTGCGGAGAATTCGTACACGGTGGGTGGCCGGCGTCCATTCTCCCCGGTGTACACGCGCCGCAGAATAGGCACGCGGTCCCAGAATGAGAGGAGATCGGCAGACCAATCCGTGCTGAGTGTTTGCCATCGTTCGCACGCATCCAGCAGCGGGCCCTTCAGCATGCTCAACGCGCCTCGTACAGTAACGTCCAATGGCGAATCTCCGGCACGACGGAACTGTTCTTGAAACTGTTCCAGCAAGCGGGGCGGCTGGATGTAACCCCTGGCTGTGTAGACCCAAAATGATGACCAGAGAAGGGGCATCCCGATAGCTATCTCGCGCCAGCGTTTGCTGATTTGGCCGAGGTACCAAGGGGCTTTGGGGAGTTCAAAATTGGCCAGCGGCTTCCGTGCCATAACGAACATGCGACACAGGATTTCTGTGGGCAGCTGACGAAGAGGGGAAATGACTGCTTCGTGTGAGCGAATATCTTGGGCGAGAAGATCGCGCTCCTTGACCACTGTAGCCAGGATAGCAGCGACGACCGCAATTTTAGAATCAAGGCCGTCGCGCCGTTTCTTTGCGCTCGCTAGAAAGTCCAATATTTTTGGAGTTTCTGATTCGGCGGGTGGATCATTGTGCGTGAGGAGGGGATGGGTGGCAGGTAGGGGATGAAGGGGTGGGAGATTGTCGCGGGGTAGCAGCCCACAGACGCAGGAACGAATGCCTGCCATCTAGTGAGAGGCCTCAGGCAAGCTAGCGCAAGGTGAGGGTGGAAAAGGAAGAAGGTTTATACCGCTACTGATTGACACGCACGTGATGCAGACGCGTCGCGTCGTCAGGGCCAAAGCGGACCAAACAGTACTCCTTCGATTATTCGATATTTCAAGCGGTAACGGCAGTTGGCGAGGCCAGCCTCATGTAGATGTTGAGTTCCTCAGAGGTACAGAAACATGGTGGATAACTAGGAACTACTGTCACAGTGTCACTTTCCAGCGATCTCAGTTGGGGAAAAAAAAGAGAAAGACACATCGCATTCGACTACATGAAATTTAAAGAACACCCAAAACTGCGGCGAAAACTATTATGCTGAAACGTAGGACTGAGCTTAAACGAACATGGAAGGCATAGCTCACTCACTCATATCTATTACTACCATATGTCGCTGGTTGTTAGATTGGCATCGTTATACTGGGCGCAACGGCGCATGCTATATATATCGCTCGCCCGCACTCTGGTATAGTTGTGGGCCCCCTTGACGATACTGAGCTCCAGGCCCGCCCACTGCATTTTGGCCAGACGCCGCATGGGTGGGGTGTGGTTGAATTTTGATTGGCCAGGCGGTCGCGCGACATCGAACAGTATTCCAAAGAATTGCAGCTGCTTATAGCCCGCCCTCGGTTTGAAACGCGCAGCGATCAGTTCGATCGACAGGTCGATGGGCATGTTGCCGACGATTCCCGTTCCCAATGAGAGTGCAGTTAGGTTAGGAAGCACCGGAATAGGACACTCGCCTCCCTCGGCGGGGAAAAGGTTCTGAATGACAGACACCATGGGGTCGTTGTCGGTTCCCTTCACCGTGAGTTCATGCAGACTGGGGACCGCCAGAAGAAGCTCCAAAGTAGGAATGAGAGAGAGGAGGGACAGTCGAGCCAGAGTGCATCTCGCCCGACGTAGAAACTCCGCGATGTGCGCCGGGTCCCCAGCATCCGGCTCGCAATATAGCCCGCGATCCCCGTCTATGACCAACTCCAACAATCCAGGCGCGGTGATATATCTCAAGGTATGGGTCTTCGATACGGAGAAGGGACGAAGATTCGGAAGTTGCACAATGTCGTCCTGGAGTGGGGTATCAGTGAATTTGCGACAAACCATGTGACACTCGACGAGGTGTGTAGCTTGGCATAAAATGTCCAGATGTGTTGCCCACTCAACGGGCCCATCGTATCGTGTAAGGTGTTCCCAGCGGCTCGGGAGGGATGTCAGTGGGGATGAGGATGTGCAGGATGCGAGATCACAAATCCCAGGAAACGGCGCGGAAAATTCGTAGTGAATGATTCGTTGGCCTCGCAAAGCATGAACGCGCCGTAGCATGGGCACACGGGCATGTAGGCCCTCGAAGTCCGTGTGGATGTCGACCGTGCTAAGTGTTTGCCATCGTCCACAAGCATCTAGAAGTGGGCCCTCCAGCCTGTTAAACGCGCAACGTAGAGTAACATTAGACTCGTAACCAGTCTGCATTCTACGGCAGACTGGTCACGAGTCTAGAGTAACATCCAGCGGTGCATTTCCGGCGCCATGGAACTGTTCAGTCTGTTCCCGAAACCTGTCGAGCGCGAGGGGCGACTGGACAGGATTTTGCAATTTTGGGACTCCAAATGACGACCACAGAACGGGCATCCCGATAGCAATCTCGCGCCAGCGTCTACTGATTTGCCCCAGATACCAGGGCGGTTGCGGGAGTTGCATGTATGCCAGCGGCTTCAGCGTCATTAAGAATATCCGGCAGAGGATCTCTGTAGGTAGCTGCCGGAGGGGGGAAATGGCTGCTGCACAGGATCGTATGTCTCGGGATAAAAGATCGCGTTGTGCCACCAGCGAGTCCATGATTGCAGCGACAGCCACGATTTTACGGTCAAGTAATTCGCGCCGCTCCTTTGCGCTCGCCAGAAAGTCCAATATCTCTGGGCTTTCTGAGTCGGCGGGTGGCTCATTATGTGTCAGGAGACCACGTGCGGCGAGCGGAGGATGGAGAGGGGGGAACACCGAAGTGTCCCGTGGTAGGAAACCACAGACACAGTGCTCTTGAAGGGGTGGCATCCAGGGTTAAGTGGCGAGGGTGAGGGTCAAAAGGAAGAAAGATTCGCGATGATCGATGCCACCAGTGATGCATTGATGGCCTGTCACGGGATCCGTACATTTCCAACGCAAACTCGGACCTGCCCACGCCGCAGTGACACAGGTCAAGGTATCGAAAGGTCATCCCCAACTTATGAATGATCAACGGGAGCTTGGAAGAGATGGAAGCGGTCAGTCAACCCACCATTCTTTTTGCGGAATATTTACCCTCAGGCAGGGCCTGGTTGAAAGTCGATTCACAATGAAACTATCCAGAGCTGGTCCCATGTCGATCGGACCTCACCGATCTATTATTTCACTCTCCCGTGGAATCAAAGTCAAGAGCCTACAATTTTTGTGGCTGCTAAGAAATGCACCTATACGTCGAATATTCACGGCGAGATATTCAGCGCTGTTGAATCCCAACTAGACAGCAAAACTACCCGGACGCGCTCATTTGACACCGACCTCTCATTACTGATAACGCGTCCTCGGTCCAGTTGGTCCCCCACTCACACGTAAATTACTCCACAGGTCAAATCCCCCCTAATGCTTTGTCCTGTGCGGGTTCGTCAACGGACCGGCTGCCACGCAAGCCGGCCTTTACCTCGGCCAGTTTTCTTTCGGATGATCACTCTGACCAGCTGTGACCATGCCACAAATGACAAACTCCCGCGAAGTCGAGAGAGAAATCGATGCGCAAGAGTCATTTTACCAATTGCAAGTGGAACAGTCAGAAGATGCCCCTTTGCCCTCGTACCTCATTTGTCTCTCGTCTGCAACTGCAATCGAATACACGGCGTGTGTTGCTTTCTGTGAAAGGTTCGGTGCACGGAACAACCCGCTCCGGAATATCCCGCGGGCCGCAGCGGGCCATGATGAGATCAGGCATATCAGGTCATACCAATGAATATAAGCAGAACCACGAGTACTCAATACTCAACACCTACTACCCATATGTCTCAGCAAACGAAAACCGAACTCGGACGTTATCGTCAACTCGCGCCGCGGGCAGCGGTGCACGTTTCGCCGCTTGCACTCGGCACGATGATCTTGGGCAACAAGTGGGAGGCGCGCGGGATGCCTGCGATGGAAAAGGACGCGTGTTTCAAACTTTTGGACGCGTATTTCGATGCGGGAGGTGAGTGTTCTTCTTTAAGGGAAATGAGTAGTTGAACGTTGACTCCCAGGAAATCACATTGACACGGCCAATGCTTAGTACGTTGCTTTTTCCCTGCTCAGTGTCAAGGGGGAACCGGCATTCTAAAAAAAAACCTTAGGCCGATTTTGTTTTTTCCGACCTGACGGCGGGACTACCTACCTAACGTAAGTATTCCCACGGTCCATATATAGTAATTTCCCACATGTTCGAGTTGCCGGGCGCTTACATTACTGCGAGCTGCCACATATACCTTCGCAGGCACATTACCTTTGATTTGCAGTACTGGAACTGTATGCAGAAGTGCAATTTACCGCTAAATTTTGTGTGACCGATGTTGGAACCAATGGCAAACAAGACCACATTTCAACCGCTTTGGGAACCAAATCGATGTCCTCATTCTGCACACTCGGAGAAGGAATCCAGGCTGATGCTGAGGGCTCAGAACTGTTTCGTTTGCTTCCCGGGACCATCTTTTGGCCATATGTTGGGGGTCAAAAACAATTTTTTCCGGCCTGACGGCCGGACTACCTACCCGGCCCTTAGTCGCCGGTTTGAATGCCGGTGCCCCCTTGCTCAGTGTGTCAGATAACTAATATTGCATGCGCTCCACAGCCAGTCCGGCGATTCGGAGCGGTGCATTGGCGAATGGGCGGAGGCCAGGAAGTGTCGCGACCAGCTCGTAATCGCCACCAAGGTACGCGTTAATTCGGGGACGACGTATACTTGTTGATCATCCATTCCACACAGTACACCTTCCCGTGGACTTTGGGAGACGCCTCCGTTTCTCATATTCAGCAGAACGAGCTCTACCTCGGCAACAACGCCAAGTCCATGAAGCTCAGCCTGGAGGCCAGTCTTGTCAAGCTACGCACGACGTACATCGACATCTTCTATGTGCACGCTTGGGACTTGCACACCTCTGTGGAAGAGCTCATGGACAGCTTGCACCAGCTAGTTGTTTCGGGGAAGGTACTTTATCTGGTAAGTGGTATCCCAGGTCAGACTCTATACCACGACGTCTCATCAATTTCATTTTATATCAGGGCGTCTCGGACAGCCCTGCCTGGTTCGTCTCCAAGGCGAATGAATATGCGAAGGCGCATGGGCGGACCCCGTCAGTTTTTCTCCTCTACCTCTTATCTATCTTCCTACCATTCTGACACCCGTCTAGTTTCTCCGTCCTCCAGGCCCCTTACTCCGTTTTGCAGCGCGACATCGAGCGCGAGATCATGCCGATGTGTCGCCACGAGGGTTAGTACGGGAACAAATGAGTTGATGCTATATTATTCACTTACCATGAACAGGCATCGCGTTGACCTTCTGGGGCGTCCTCGCGTCGGGTAGAATCCGCACGGATGCTGAGGAGGAGCGGCGCAAGGCCACCAAGGAGAAAGGCCGTGCACCGCACACCGCAGGAGCGCATGGTGCCGATGCTTGGCTGCGCACGGACGACGAGAAGAAAATGTGCGCCGCATTGGAGGTCGTCGCAGAGCAGGTTGGCGCGAAGAGTATTGCTGCAGGTACACCTTTCATCCCTCGCTGGCGCAATATCTGTCTTTATTCTGTCTTCGCAGTTGCTATCGCGTACACGATGGCCAAGGCCCCGTTCGCGCATCCTGTCGTTGGCGGGCGCACACCCGAACAGCTGCTGTCCAATATTGAAGCGCTCAGTGTGATTCTGACTCCTGCTCACCTTGCGTACATCGATGGCATCCTCCCGTTTGACAAGGGCTTCCCGAATAATTGGATGGCACGTACCGTTCTTAATATTTCGTTCAGTAATAGACTGACCGGGTTCTCGTTGCAGGGCGAATACGGAGCCAATTCCCCTATGTTATCGCGGATGTCGCCTTTCGTGTATCAGCCCCTCAGGCAGCCAATCGTTCCAGAGGCGGAGTAAAGACTGCTGCCGCATGCGTAGTAATCAATTCGCTGTACAGAACTTAGAAGAATCAATTGAAGTTCAGCGACATGTTGAGCTTGTAGACTTTAATAAATTGTGTGTCAGTGTAGCCACCTAATTTTCTTCTCCGCACAGAACATGCACGAAGAAAATAGAAAGGCAAGGATTACGAGTCCATCAGCGTCTTAAGCCCCTGTCCCAATTTGGAATCTAGCGTTTGCATGATCCGGAAACAGGGGCTGCGCAGTATGACCCGTTGGCTCTGTAATGAAGCTGCTCCCCTGCTCGTATCGTCACCCTAGTCATTAATGACCAGTTAACAAGCGCGGGTACAAACGACTTGAAAGACTATAAAAGAGCCCGCCGTCGCTCCCTTTAAATCATTCGCCCTCTCCCTCATACCAACCACCCACCACCTTGTCAGTTCCCATCACATTCCTTACCTTCCTTGTGCTAACGTTTTCCAGAAACTAGCCCACCATATCACTTCTACCAGCCATGTCTGACAACTCCCGCCAAAGCATGACCGACAAGGCTTCCTCCGCTCTCAAGGCATGTTATCTCTTTTTAATCGTCCACGTCGCCGTCTGATGAACGCCTCTCAGCCCGACAGCCAAAAGTCTACGACCGAGCAGATGGGTGACAGCGTCAAAGGCACCGGCGACAGCATCGCCTCCACGCTCCAGCCGCAGTCGGAGAAGAGCACCACGCAGAAGGCGGGTGACACGTTGTCCGGCAACTCGAACAACAACGACGAGAGCTTGATGAACAAGGCCAAGGACGCCGTCGGGATGCAGAAATGAGCGCCATGTTTCGTCAGCCCAATGTACTATTAATTATGTAGCAATCCATTTAACACAATCTTCGTCCGACGTTCAACCTTACTTTAAACAGCGAGCGGATCGCGCAGAACACTGACCTTCTTCCTCCTGACGTCCAATTCAGCTTCACGCTCTCGAGGGACCAACTCATTGGCTTCCCAAAGTATAACTGCAAGGATCGGTCGCGGGATACATCGGCGCTTCAAAAAATTCTAGACATCCGCAACGTGCCTGGACCCGTTCGACTCGGGCTTGAGCCTTGCCTTACGATACTGGTGCTTTTTTGGTACCGTTTTAAAATGGAGCCCACCCTCATAGTATGCCCATACAAACATACTCACCTAGCATTCTCAAGGACGTTCGAGATATGCAAATTGGATTCTAGATAATCAATTTGCTCGCCCTCGTCCTTGTGCGGTGTCCATTTCGATCTCCCGTTCCTCTTCCACTTGACACTAGTAAGCATTGTTGGCCGCCGGGCGTGAAAAAGAGCGGTTTTCCAGGGCTATTGGGATGCGGGGAGTCAAACTCCGGACTGCGTGTTCTCGTGGTTGTATTGTCTATGTCCTGCCCTCTGGGTTTCTGTGTAAATTTAGGGGGCAAAACACCGTTTGCATCGAGGAGGAGGAACCACTAATGAGTTAGAGGTCTGGGGACTGAACCGCCTGCCATCCGCGGAAAACATTCAAGCTGTCCAGTTCAAGGACCTGCGACCGATCGGCGCAGTAAAATCAAAGGTGAGGTTGGATGTGGGCAGTCAAACCACAAACTCTCCGGATACCGCCACTCGCCGTGGTTCCTCTGTGAAATTGGAAGTCAAAGAATGAGAAGCAAAGCAGCGCGTATACTTACGGGAGGCTTATTGTGAGCCTTGTTTGGACAGTTCCCGAGAAAAAGACTATCGGAAATCATTTAAAGGACGTCAAAGGCTGCCCGTGGCCGAGTTGTATTTCGAGCAAAAGAAGGATCGCAATCATACTTCGGACGCTGGCCCCCGGACTGCGAGTTGCACACCGAGATCCCATTACGAACAATCTGTACACGTCTGAATAGTCCCCTATTGCGAGTAAAAAGCTTGTTTGCAACAAAGAGGAACCCGCCGGGAAGCGCCGCGCCAGCGCCGGCCACCCGTGCGGTCGTCTCGTTCCGGAGGGCGGAGATCGCTCTGGCATAATGCGCAGCGCGGCTGGCAGCAGGATATCGCCGTCCACCGTGCGCAAGGGTATCGAATTCCGTCCGTCCATCCGTCCACGATCCACCGCGTCCACCGCGTCCACCGCGTCCGGCGGTGGCGCTTGGGTATCCACGTCCACGGCCATCACGGTATGCGGGGGTATCCATCGGCACCGCAGTGCCTATCACGCAGCATCGCGCTCGCGCTCGCGCTGGTTATATGTTATCCATCAGGGGAAGAGGAGGTGAGGGGCGACGAAGGGCTACAGAATGCCCGAGTCCTTGAGCGCGTTCTGCAGGATCGTCTCTTTGACTGCGGCGAAGACGAGGCGAATGTTCTTCGTGTTTGTCGCTTGGGTGACGCTGGGAGGGGGAAGGGGGGAGGGTGAGTCAGTGAGCGCTTGTAGCGTAGAAATGACAAGGCAAGGAAGAACGAGAAAAGGGATGTGAAGGTGCTGACACCCCAGACACAAGAAAAAGTACTCACTGCGGATACACCGTCAACTTCGCCCGATTCTCCTGCATGAACTTCCACAGGATGTACTTTGCCGCCTTCTGTAGGTCGTTCCCGCCTGCGTACTCGGGGAAGTAGCGGCCCAGGGGAATCTGCGGCAGCGTCAGTTTCAGCCAATGAGATGAGGTCGGGAGGAAGAGATGAGAGGAGGACGCGCAACGTCACCGACGTGTATGACACTCTCGCCGCCCTCCCCTACGCCATGCACAACGCAGAGACAAATTGCCAACGAATCCAAAGGAGGAAACTGACCTTCGGCAGCTTCCGTTTAAACACGTCAATCTTGTTCAGGAACAAAATCACGCTCGTGCGGAGGAACCAGCGCGAGTTGATCACGGATTCGAAGAGGTAGAGCGATTCGCGCATGCGGTTCTGCGAACGAGTTGGTTAGTTAGTTTGGCTGATCACTCAAGAAATCAAACAAAAACCAACTCACCACCCTCCGCTCCTCCTCGAGCACCTGGTCGTACTCGCTCAGCGCAGTGCAGAAGATGATGCTCGTTACACTGTTAAAATCGTCAGTAAGCTTTGTTATTTATTGGGTATTGGGTAAGGAGAGCAGGGGAGGGGAGGGGACGACGTCCTCGTTATGAAAGGCCTATCCTGTGGCGGCTAACTGCAAGCACGCCCCCCGGCATCTTCGGTATCAGTCTGCGCAATGCCGCCGGACTAGAATGCTGAACCTAGCGCACGCCTTTCCAGTGTGTTCGAGCATACGCGCAGAGGACGACCACCCGCCGACCAAAACAAAACGCACTCGACATCGACGAAAACAACACCCCGAAATCGAAAAAAGGGATGAAGAAGAGAAATGAACGCACCTCTCAAAACAATGGATCCACTTCTTCCTTTCCGAGCGCTGCCCGCCGACGTCGAACATGTGAATCCTGTGCAAAAAAGGCGAGCGTCAGCGAGCTGCACATAAATAAGGGGAGAAGGAAGAAGATGGGGATTGCGGATGCCGTCTCGCATCTCGCATTTCATCACGGGACGGTATCGTATCGGAGGGTGAGCGCGGTTCGCGTCCGGGGTGTTCAGGAGCGGGAGGCCCTGCACAACGTCCGAAAACGCAATGCCGGATCAGAAGCGGCGTGCCTCAAGTGCCGTCGATCTTGCACCAAACGCGAATAGAAACACGAAAGCAGAAGGACCGGAACAGAAACACACCTCAAATCCCCCATCCAAAACCTCGTCTCCACAATCGCGGTACTCTTCGCGCGCGCGCGCAGCACGTCTTCTTCGGAAGGGACGTACGTCGGCGTGGCGATGCGGTGGATTTGGGAGAAGAAGCTATGCGGGGGGTCAGCGCGTTCGCCGTGCGTTGAATATAAGGCGGAAAGAAGACAAAGGGGAGGGAAGCAAAAGAAGAGAAGGGGCGCAGAAGGGGAGAGGTGGAAACACAACAGGGATAAGTAGGGCAAGAGAAATAAGGAGGTGAGAGCGTGCAAATAAAGGGGAGGGGAGGAAGAAGCGGAAAAAGAACGGGGGAGGGGAGCGAGCGAGGAAATCCAAAAACAGAAAGCGCAAATTGAGGGAAAGAGAAGGAATGAGGGCATAAAAAAAAGAAGGGGAATCGCGAGGGAGGACGAAGGGAAAGGGAAGGACGAGTTAAGGGAAGGGTATATAAGATAAGACGATAAGCGAGGGAAACGCCTTCCGCCGACTGCTGCAAGTAGGCAGATACGTACGTGATAAGTAGGGTAGAACAATGGAAGCAAATGTAATGCACAACGTAGGAGCAAAGGAGGCGCTAGGCATGAGATAGCGGTGTGAGGGAGCGGGCGAGCGAGGGAGTAGGATAAGAACGATGACGAGCGATAAGAGGGAGGGGAGGAATGGAAGTCCACCCTCAGCGACCGAGTAGAAGTCCAGTAAAACCGAATAAAAGCCCTCCCGCCCGCAAAACAACGCCCAGAAGCACCCCCTCCCCCCAAACCGCCCCCTCACAAGCCCCGGATGCCTCAAAAAAGCGCCGATAAAGGAATAAAAAAGGCCGACAAAAAGGGGGAAGAAAGGAAGCCCCCAATCCCCAACCCCCAACCCCCGCAGAAAGCCCACTAAAAGATCGAATGAAGAAAAGCACTCACTACCCCGCACTATCCATCAAATAAAAATCCGCCGGGTTCTCGTCCACCATGCGCTGCACAGCCGGCGCGCGCGCAACGTGCCACAGCGCGTCCGCCAGCGCAGGCGTCAGCGTCGCGTGCGTCTGCGCCAAAACATCCGCGGCGGGCGTCGTCGACCTATCCGCCGTCGTCGGCCGCGCTTGCGAGTACGGGGAAAGCGGGGTGGTGAGTCCGCTGCGCGCATAGTCGTACTGGCGCTCGTCGGCGCGCGTGAAGGGGACGGGGTCGAGGCCGATTTCGACGTCCGTGTCGCCGTCCATGCTGGATGAAATGGAGTGCCCAAGCTCGGAGTATCCTAGCTCTGAATCGAGGTCGTCTGTGGCGGCGCCAAGGTCGTCCCGCGCGCCGCGGACGGGGGGGAAGGCGCGTATGACGCTTTCGGCGTAGGCGCGCATCTTTCCTGCCCCTCCTCCCCGTGCCCCTCCCTCTTCGCCGTGTGCTTCCCCGCCCTCGTCACCATCGTAGCCATCGGCGTGGGAAGGAGGGAAGTCGTCATCAAACCCCGCCACCCCCACGCGCCTCACAACCCTCGCCAGCGTCCCCGCGCAGTCCAGCACATTCCGGTATATAACCGTGCGATACTCCGCCCTCTCCCTATATTAATTGGTAATACACCCGCATCAGCTTCTTCTTCGGTTTGTATTATCCAAAGCAACGCACCGCTCATCGAACCCCCCCTGGTGAATGACCTTCATCTGCTTCACGATCGTGCTCTTCCCGCTCTCCCCCGAGCCCAATAGCAGGATCTTGCACTCCTTCTTGTACCGCTTCGAGTCGAGTGTTATTTGGCGGTCAATTGCGTCGGAGCGGGCGCGTGCGGAGGAGGGGGAGGTCTGTGAGAGGTTGGTGCGCGAAGCAGAGGCACCGTTCAATTGCGAAGAGCGGGACGGTTTGGAAGATGGCTGGCCCATGCGTCGTGCTCGTTTCGTGAGTCGTGATTCGTTAAACTTGGCGAAAAGGCGAGCGTGTGCGTAGACGAGGTGCAAACCCTAACCCTACAAGTTCCGTACAGACCACCTAACCCAGAGCCAGAGCCAGACCGTAGCCAGAGAGAGACGCAGAGAACGTCGAGGCGGGAAGACAAGTGGGAACGGCACGTGCCCCATCAAACCCATCACACACACGTAAGCGCATTAGCCTTTTTCGGTCCGGGTCACGACGTCGTGATTTGTGGCGTCACGCGTCGGGACTCGTATCACGGCACTAGGCGGGCGCGCCAGATGGCGGCGGGGTTCTGGCCACGGTGCGTGCCGCCGCTGGAGAATTAATCTTGCACGCTCAAGTTATTCAACCTGCTTTCGGCACGAATATGGCGTGAATATAAGTCGCAACGCTTACAACATTGGCGCCCCTATCTGTTCAACTCCCGACGTCGGCCTCCGCCGATTTGATCGTTGGCATCTTTTTCTTGTCTAGCGTTCCGCGCGCTGGAGTAATAGTTCGATTGGTCTAATTACGTTACCTTCTGATCCCATCAATTTTGGGCGCTCCGGAGCGGCATACCCTGCCGTAGCATTTGCCGCTGATGCCACAAAGGCACTCCTACGAACAGGACGGCTGAACGCCAGGAAAAAATTGGAGGGCTCATAATTTCGTTGGAAAAGTGCTGTAGACTGAAATTTGTACCTCTGGTGGTGTCTGGACTCTATTCTTTGCTTTTGCTCGGTCCCAAGGATACATCACAGATTGACTCGTTGACTCGGGACTGAGAGTACCGCGGCTGCTGGACCAACGCCCTGACAAAGCCACAGCCCGTGAGAAATGTCAAGCCTCAACCTTATTTTAATCTCCGGTCATACTTACGAGCAGCATACCGTGCTGAATTATGAGCCGGCCCTTTCATTTCATTGAAATCCATCAGTACCTACTATTACTACTGAGTCGTCTCCGGCAAGCCTGATAGTGTACAGTTGCCTGACATACTTGGTGCTCTATCTTACCCCATGTAATGTGTAGATACCTTGAAATATGAGTACAAGATGTACACATGGGCCTCTATGTATTACTGTGGATTTTGTTGTTCAAGTTCAACTCGAGTTCAACCAAAGTTCCTTGCATTTTGAGTCTTGACTCAATTGTGGATTGCTGGAAGAGCACAGCAGGTAAGAATAGAAGCCGCCCAAAAGGCTGGAGTCACAGTACTTCAAACTCCGGGACTTCTTGCCTCCTCCTCCCTCAGAAACGACTTGCTTGCCAGAGTGCGCGAGGTTGACCGGACCCATGCCGTGGTGCCGTGTCGGCAGTCACGTGCATCTCCTTTCGGGGAAATCTAACTAGACCAATCGAACAGTTCCTCCCGCGCGCTCTTCTCTGTTTTGACTTTTCCGCGCCAAAGCCAGGCACTTCTGGGCGCGTATCAGGCGCGTATCACCCGGGATCGGCGCCACCACTGACATTAATTAATACCCGCTGTCGGGCTGCTGTTATTCCATTCCCACCGTGCCCGGTTGAACGTTCGACGCAGCCCAGGGGAAATGACTCCGTGGAAGCGTCGGTCGTGCACAGCGCACATCACCAATCATATAGGGTGTTCTCCTAGGTGTAAATATTGGTGGTAGATCCGGGGTTCGACTCCCCACCGACGCGTGGCGAGACAAAATCCGGTGTTTTTTCGCCCAAATTGCACACTGAGTTTTGCAAGCGTTGAGGAATTTGTATCTCTCGGAATTCGGAAAAGCTAAGCTTTGGCATGCAAACACATCGAGCGCACAATTTATTAGCTATTTCGTACTGGGGTGGGTTTGCTCGAACCCACAAAGGTAGATCGCTAATACAAGGCAAACAGCGTCGGTCGTGCACGGCGCACACACCAATCATATAGGGTATCATCCTAGGTGTAACAATATTGGTGATTGATCCGGGGTTCGACTCCCCACCGACGCATGTGAGAAGGCGAGCGGTATTTTTTTCCCCACCCATATCTTGCATTTGCTGCAAGCGTCGAGGAATTTGTATCTCTGGGGATTCGGAAAAGCTGAACAATCTACATATCAGCTAATTATTTATCTTACTGCGGTGGTTTTCCGTGCACCCACGCATGTATGGAATGGTTCATGTAGGTCGGAAAGCGTCGGTCGTGCACGGCGCACACAACCAGTGCAACCGCGTCCCATTTGTCGTTGATCCGGGGTTCGACTCCCCGCCGACGCATGGAAGGAAAGATGACTGTGTTTTGTCACCCACTTATTATTACACTATTACACAGTTCCTGTAAGAGTCAGGGCCTGATCCTCGAGGATCAGGACTCTGGAGCTCCCCGCCAATTGCAACCGCAGTAATCAAGTCAAGGCCGTCAAGCTATGTATTTGCTGCGGCGGTGTCACTTGAACCTACGCAGGGAAATACTGTAAATCGTCGGTCGTGCGGGGTTCGACTCCCCACCAACGCGTGAGAAACCGCCGATGTTTTTTTTTGGCCTGTATCCAACCTGTATCTTACAATTCTGCACTTGAAGCGTCAAGGAATTTGTGTCTCTGAACCAAGCGCAGGTCGATAAACGCGCGTAGCAAGCGATCTGTTATCTTACCGTGGCGGTTTCGCTTGAACCTACGCAGACAACTAAATACTGCAGGTCGAAAAGCGTCGGTCGTGCACGGTGCACACACCAAATCCAGACTATTCGGGATAAATGGTCTAATGGTTGATCTGGGGTTCGACTCCCCACCGACGCCTGGTGAGATTCTCTCTATCCCTTTTTTCTCAGGTGCATCCGTCTTACTCAGTACTTGCGATGCTATCTTGCAGGAAACAATTTAAGGAAGAGCGCGAGCGGTTGCGACTAATGACCCTTGATACTGATGGATTTTTATTCCCAATAAAATTCCAACCGAATCTGGGAGGACTGAGCTTGTTCACTTGAGCACGAGAAGAATACATAAGGTGGAAAGCGTCGGTCGTGCACGGTGCACACAACCAATCCATGAGAGGTAACGCTCATGGAAGCAGCTAGAAGGTTGGACTGGGTTCGACAGGGTTCGACTCCCCGCCGGCACTTAGATTGGAATTACATAACTGAATCATTTTTTGCCCGCGAAACAATGGAATCACATCGAAAACACTGTCTACAATAAGGGAGGTCGCGTGCACGGTACACACAACCTCTCTATTCCTATCAGACAAATCCGTTCCAGACATGGGTAGTAGTATACGTAGGGGTGCGGTTACCCCTAGGTTACCTCGCGCCCCGCGTAAGCTTGCCGAGGTAACCAGCCCAGATATATGAAATACGCCGGAGCGATCAGACAGGCCGGAAGGATCCGAGGGGATGCCGCCGGCAGAAAGCGTGATCGGCAACACGTGTTCACGTCGCGTCGCCGTGTTTTCGTTCTTTCGACGATTTGGACGCGTCAAATATTTGTCTCGTGCCTCGTAAAATACCAATGAAGATGTAGAATTAATCCCTGCTCAAATTCGGATCGATACCACTCTTTTTGGCCGCTTAATGTGGTAAATTATCCCCAAAACGGAAGAAAACGGTCACTTCAGCAAGTTCCGAGCTGCATATAGCTCTCTGGCTTGGTGAAACTGGAGGAAAGAATGATTCCAATGCCGGTACCCTATTCTGAACTCTCTGCAACCCAATCCTGTGCCGTTGAGCTGATATGCACGGTTGAACATGCACAATCTCAAAATTGAACATGCACAATTGGTCCGGATTATGTTCACTGGAAATTTTGCACAGTGTCCAATTGGACATTGTTTAAAGTTGGCTCAATCTGGCGTGAATTATGTATTTCAATTGAACACTCCACTTACAACTTCATTGAACATATTTTGCAGAGTGTTCAATTAAGGATTGGGAAGTGCTCAATCGAGCATGTTCTCAATTGAACATGTAAAATGTGTTCGATGTCGTGTTTGATTAGGAGACTTAGTAGGGGTCAGAGCGAGGTAACCGCGATCATTTTGGGCCTGCTTTTTGGCGGGGCAGACGGTCACGTGCTAGGTAACCTGGAGGGTACCGCGGGGTCACCGTAGCCGAGGTATATGGTTGGACTGGAGATCGAGTCCCCGCCGACGGATGCTCTAATCCATAGTAATTTCGTTTCCGGTAACAGTTTCCCCAGGCGGGCTTTCGATTGAAACATATGCCTTCGAGATTTACTGACAGTGACACATGAGACCGTTTCAAGGTGGAATATACTGTACTTTTTTATTCAATTCGTCAGTCACGCGTCACGGAGGGCCCTGACGGCGCCGAATACTGGTCAGTGTGACGCGTTCCGGTACTGGCGCATTTTGGGCGCATTTTTTCTTCGCCGCAGGCGCTATGTACCCGATTTTCCGCTCATTTCCTTAGCTTTTTGTTGAACATGATCAAAACCAGTTGCACTTCAGTGGAAAAGTTCATAAAACATTGATTTTCAGTTCACTGCAAGTGACCGGAGACATACGTTGCTGTTCATTCCCGTCCGGTTATCATGCGGTTATCGTGGGTCCCGAAGAAAATCATTTTCAATGTTGTCTAATCCCGCAATGATTTCGACTAGCTGCCGAAATTTTGTGTGTGTCACGCTCAACCATGGGGGTTGACGAAGTGACGAATTGGTTCAACCCCTGCCATCTGAATTGAATGAAAAAATACAGTATGAAGCGTCGGTCATGCACTGCACACACAACCAATTCATAACAATTTCGCAATCTAACATGCGAGGTATGAGCTTCCTTGTTAGAGCGTCTGTCTACGAGAGACTAATTTCGCAAATGATTCGGGTGAGATGGTTGAATCTGGGGTTCGACTCCCCGCTGGCGCTTGGATCTTCCGCGATCCTATTTGGTCAGCTTTGGCGCTGGCGACGCGAAGCGTCAGAGTCACGTCACGTCACGCGGCATATTGGTGGCATAACTTTCTTCCTACCCTCAGCGCGCCCCTCACTGGATGGCAGACATTCGTTCCTGCGTCTGTGGGCTGCTACCTCACGAAGGTCTTCCCTCCCTTCCCCCCCTCCCTGCCACCCATCCCCTCCTCACGCACAATGACCCACCCGCCGAGTCGGAGACCCCGAAAATATTGGACTTTCTAGCGAGCGCAAGGAAGCGGCGGGACAGTCTTGACAGCAAAATCGCGGCGGTCGCTGACATCCTATGCACACTGGCCAAGGAGCGCGATCTTCTCGCACAAGACATTCGTTCGCACGAAGGAGCCATTTCCCCTCTCCGGCAGCTGCCCACAGAAATCCTGTGCCGCATATTCGTCATGGCACTGAAGCCGCTAGCGAATTTTGAACTCCCCAAAGCCCCTTGGTACCTCGGCCAAATCAGCAAACGCTGGCGCGAGATAGCTATCGGAATGCCTGTTCTGTGGGCATCATTTTGGGTCTACACAGGCAGGGGTTACATTCAACCGCCACGCGTGCTGGAACAATTTCAAGAACAGTTCCGTCGCGCTGGAGATTCACCGTTGGATGTCACTGTACGCGGCGCGTTGAGCATGCTGAAGGGCCCGCTGCTGGATGCGTGCGAACGATGGCAAACACTCAGTACGGATTGGTCTTACGATCTCCACTCATTCCGGGGGCGCTTGCCTATGCTGCGGCGCGTGTTCGTCGGGCAGAATGGCCTCCGGCCACCGGCCGTCTACGAATTTTCCACACCGTTTACAGACATCTATGACCTCGCATCTTGTGGATCCTATTCCCCCCTGACATATCGCACGACGAGCTGGGGACATCTCACGCGATACGATGGCCCCGTTGAATGGAAGACTTACCTGGACATTCTGCGCCAAGCTACGCACCTCGTCGAGTGTCGAATGGTCTTTTGTACTCGCATGACAGACCCTCCGCTCAGCGATGCCATCCTGCAGCTCCCGAATCTCCGCCGTTTCGCGGTGTCAACCACTCATTGCCTGAAATATATCAACGCACCTGGATTGCAGGAATTTATGCTGCACGGAGAGCCCGACCGTGGAGCACCTACCGGGGAATTACTACATATCGTCGATTTCCTGCATCGTGCATCGTGCACCCTGCTTCGACTCACCATGCGGACACTCATTCCGACTTTAGAAGTTTTTCAGGCTGCTCCCAGTCTGTGCGAGCTCACGGTGTTAGGACGGAATCAGGAGAGCATGACGACTCTCATTCAAACCCTTTCCCCTGTTGAGCGTGCCCCTTCAAAGCTGCTCCCCCACTTGACAGCAATCTCCTTGGGACCAGTCGCCGACCTCCCTACCGACATTGCGATAGACATGATTGCTGCGCGTTTCAACGGGGTGGACGGTTACAAAAGGCTCAAATTCTTCGGGCTAATCGATACTGCCAAAGCGAAAGTCACCAGATTTCGGCCCACTGCGCCTATGAAGCGTCTGGCTGAAATGCAACAGGAAGGCCTCGAGCTTTGTCTCGTCAGAGGCGACAAGAACTATCAAGCAGTGCTGGCGAGCGATGCGTATAGCGTCCGGCGCTGCGCAAAATATCGCAATCGCCACCTCACAAGTAGCAAGATATGGGAGTACGTATGAGTTCGTTGTGCTCTGCTTCCGTATTTTCACACGCTGAATGTCCTCCAATTGTCCAGCGTAATATATTTCGTTCGAATTGTCTTCCACGTTTGTCCAATCCGATCCCCTTGCCACTCAATGTCTCTGTCTATACAAATTGAGGTGGCAGCTGATCATCTAATCGCATGTTGAGCTTCCCTTGTTTTAATCTTGCTTGGTTCAACCCAGCCAACCTTCGCCCAAACCAACTGGATTCATGTTGAGTATGCCAATCGTTTTTTTGATATCGTCCGTTGAATCTTGCCGACGAGGGATGGGCCATATTTAACCAACGGGTGATGTCTGTTTCGCGGGCCAAGAGCAGCTCTTTCCCTGCACGGAAGACGCGATTATGAGATAATCCATATTCTACTGGGCAAAAGTAAAGTACGATCTAACGAAATTCCCTCTAGGGTAACGGAATAGTGCGTGTACAAAACTCACTAGGGATCGCGTTTTATACCGGGGCCGTCTCTGTCTCGACATCATCGTCATACCCATCCCTCCTGTCCTTTGGAACGCGGACGAACAAAAGTACGATGACGATTCCGAGCACCGCCATCCCACACCCAAGGTACATGGCGTCACGGAGCCCACGCAGCGGCTTTGTTGCTCCGGCGTTCGTGTACGCTTCGACGGTACCACCTAATCCGATGCCGAGTGCCATGCTATGTGTTAAATGCCAGTAAGTGTTTGCTTATCCATGGATGTGGACGACTGACCCGTAATTGAGCGCGGTCCCGACAAGGGATCCGGCCACACCTTGCTCACTGCGCCGGACTGTGTTCGACGCGACGAGTTGTGCAGCCGTGAACGTCAAGTCTGGGCCGAATGGTGCGAAGAGGGCTGCCAGAAAGGGTCCGGACCAGTACGATCCCGAGACGGGCGCGGTCATAGTGAGGATGTTCGCGAGCATCACTGCAATGAGTCCAGCCTGTGACGCAAGGATAGTTGATCTTATGACCGGTGTCGTGGACTTTACTCACGCAGAATATGACTTGTGCAGGCACTCTGCTTATTAAAACCGCAACAAGACACGCGGCGATGAAGCCGTCAATCGTAAAAGGCACAAGCCACGCCACGGTCTGTAGCGCAGTCGTGCCACGGACGTCGTGAAGGAATTGGTAGAGGTCTGTCAAGTTCATGATGTGGTGGAAAGACCAAATGAAAACATGCTCCGAACACGAAGAATGTTGGGCTTTCGTGCTTGCAGCTACCCAAACCCACTCTTGCTTTCCTGATGCATCAAATTAGGTTACATGGTGATTCACGATTTTTATAGGTTGCCCTGAAGCCCAGAGCTGCTGGTATATTGTGCTGTGACAACATCGTGACACGCCGGAACGCCGCGGCACCGGCCGGCAGGCTCGCACCGGTCACACTCCTGTTGATGTGCCTCCGTCGCAGTCTTCCTGCGGGGAATTGGCATCCAGAAAAATTCCCGAAGTCGGGCTTGAGTGTTTTTAATGCGTTGGCTAAATTCTATGCGCATCGGTCCAATGGAAAAAGAGTAACTTTCTTCCTGTTTCAAGTATGTTTTCATTTCATCTTTCAACCTTCTCTTCAAGATTTTTGCATGGACTTGTCCCATGTATCAGCAACCGTAAACCCAGGTACTTCCGAGAATATTTGGGGGCCACCCCAGCCTGGCAGAATAAATTTAGCTTTTTCAACCAACCTGATTTCGCGGCAACTTCCGAAACGCGTGGATGCCTCGTGGCATGGCAAAGCCACAAAAACGACAAAAGGGGCAAGTCCCTCGGATTTAGCAACATGACGGTTCAAACATCGCTGCTATGACAGCGTCGTCTCGGTTCGCACATGACAGCTGATTGTCCGCCGTGAATACACCACGGGCGCGTTCGCTGTGGACGACAAGCGTAGGCACGACCGTATTCACCGTTCTCGATGCTCACCCTGCTGTCACAGTGGCACCCAAGGAGAACTACATCATCAAGCAACCTGTTTTTTTCGGGGCAGCGCACCAGGACTATGTCTGTGTTGCCAACGTTGCAATCGTTGGCATGCAAACATCCTGCCGTAATCTTACTGTGAAGGACTACCAGACCGATCATGTATGTGGTTATTTTCTGATCATCGAGTTCACTCACTTTTCTGATGCGTGGGGGGACAGTGGGTCCAACTTGCTGCTCCGGACAAAGTCAACGCCGATCTCTTGGAGTATATTGAGAATAATTAGAACGCAAATACTCTCTTGAATGTTCAATGTTGAACCAGCGCGCTGAACCAAAGAAAAAGGCTCTTGAAATAAGCTATAAGATTCGGGGCAGCCCAGACGAGTACCCCATTCTGCACAACACAAGAGCGTGTTGTATTATGAGGCTACAGTTCGGAGCCAAGATACCGGACGCAGCATGAGCATTTCTGCCCGACATTTCCGCATCTCCCCGCTGGTGGCACCCAATCGGTGGCAGTCGCGTTCGTACATGAAGTTGAACGAAGCATTCATCCGGACATAGAAGCGCTTGTATCACCCTGCCAACTATCATTTGCCATCCGGCTGCAAGATAGAGCGGAACGGCGTCCATTGGAACTTACAATCGCAGTGCGAAGACAAAGTTGACTTGTTTCTTTGCTTCCAGCATTCGCGAAACTTCACAGAGAGTTGACTTTCGGGAAATGCACAGACATTGCAGATTCGCCCTCACGGGAGCCTCGGTTTTGAATTCGGTCGCAACTCAACCATCGTCCATCAGATGGCCAAAATCGGCTTCCAAGCCGACTGTACATGTGCAGTCAACCCCCGAAGCAATGGATGAGACTTGGATCACATTTCTTCTTTGATTGGGGCCATGGATCACATATTATTGCTTTTTAGCCTCGCAGTCCGAGCTTCCATGGCCTGAAAATTACGCAGCAAGGTGAAGAACACTATGCCAGCAGGTTGAGCCGAGGTCGGCAACAAGTACCGATCAACCCTTCAAAGTCAGGAAATGACCAATACAGGATTGCTCGGGACGCCCGCGGGTGCAGCTGAGACATTTAGCGGGAGAGACAATCAAGATTGCCTTCGTTGACCATCTCGACGCGAGGTGCTTTTTCCTTCATGTTCGCAGAGTGGAGCGAAGTGAATGGAGTCGATGTCTACCCCGATGTTTATACACCTGCAGTGCTACCTACATATTAGTGGGGCCAATGAACATTTCATACATCAGGTAATTCTCGTAAACCACACGAATATATTTGGCTCCAACAAGCAGTGCGGTTAGCGACGGCGATGAACGGCATTGGCTTGGGTGTTTGACTCCTTCCACTTCGCTCAGCCTTGCTCCGCCATGGTTTCATACCAGTACGATAATCAGAGTGCACTTTCTCATATCTGAACTTCGATTTATGTAAACTATTAGCTATAGTGCCGCAGTGGGATAGGCTTCAAATCGAACCACGCGAAGCGAGATAGACTCGCCGTGATCGTCTGTTTATGGATCCTGTCGCAAAGGCACCGTCGATCTAGGGCCCAAAAACGCTAGAATAGCTGAAACACATACGGCCCAACTAAAAATGGGTGCAACTCACGGCAAGACTACATTCACTCCTTTTACTTGCTGCGGTGAGTGCTAGTTAGGCGCTCGAACTGTATTATGATTGTAATATGCGTGGCTGAAGGCGGCCCCAGCGGCCTGCGCGGACGATGTAGAGAATGGATTGGAGCGAAATTGAATGGACGCACCCTCGATGTTTGTTCACTTGCAGTGCTATCAGTGGAGCAAGTTGAACCGCCCAAACTTTCTGAGGCTCGCCGCGGCCAAATTCCAGGTAGAGAATGCTATAAAAGACGCTAAGAGCAGACCGGCATTCCTCAGTACCAACCCAACCCCACAACGATCTCAACACAACACAGTTCCCCATTACCCTTTCAGCTACAATGATGTTCACCGCACCTACCCGCCTGATCCTCACTCTTGTCGCCGCCGCCGGTGTCGCCAAGGCCGACTTCTTGTGAGTTCTGCTCCATGCGACTCGCAGCCCTCGCGGCTGACGCACGTATCTCTCCCACAGCGCGAACTTCTTCGACGACGCCGGATGCACGCAGAACGGCGGCATCGGCGTAGACATCCGCAACCCGGGCTGCCTCGGCGAGGCCGGGCGGGGCTCCGTCTTCATCCCCAACACCGGGCTCGGCACCGGCGGTGACAACCAATTCTGCTTCGTAATCACACACGGCGACGGCTCGTGCAGCTGCCAGAGCTCGAGCAACACTTTCACCGCGACCGGCTTCTGCAAGGTGCTCGACCCGACCGATCAGAGCTACCGCTTCGTTGGTGTGAGTACCCATTTACCCAAGGTCGACGCGCATACAGAGTCTGATTTGTTCGCAGGGTGCCTGCGGTCCCAACAATTGCTGAGCTCGTCAAGGGCGAATCGGCGTCCTCTAAATGATTGAAGCTGATAACGTAAATTTGTATGAATGACGAGAAAGGACATACGAACTTTTGATCTATGAATGTCCTGCAACGAGCTGAGAGTTGACAGTATCCAAGATGGTCACCGTTGATAAAAACCCCGGCGCCCTGCTAACCTACTCGGAGTTTCCCACCCGCTTCTCGAGTACGGTTCTACCACGAGCCTTTCTTCTCGTGCAGAGTCGGCGCTTCCGTTTGTAAAGACGTCGCAGATTCGTCGAACTCGTCACCCATGAGCAAGATCTCCAAGCTCAAGCGCCACCGGATCGACGGGTACGCAGTACAGCTCCGGACATGGTTTTTCACGGCCGTCAATGACACCTCAACCGCCTGGTTCAATGCTGGTGCCAATGCCAATGCCCTGGCGGACCACATGTACGCCTCAGGTGGTATGAGACGCATATCTCGCGCAAGGTCGGTGGCGGCGCAATCGAGATGGACGAGATACGCTGGAGGAACCACGGCGGATCGAGGTCGGCGGAAAAGTAGAAGGCAAGTGTAGCCAATCGGAGAAATGGCATGAACTGGAGGGGTTGGATCGAAGGATCTGCGGAGGAGTCAGTACCAATTAGAGGAAGGAAGGAAGCTGTACCTGTCGCCTTAAAGCGGACATATTCTAGTTGAGGACCGAGAGCCGACACAAGTCTGTTGCAACATTCCAAGTCAGGATCGACCCATAGTTTTCTGATGTTGGACAAGCGCGGCACAAGTGCCGGGGTCGTCATCAACTCCACGATGTTGCCGCAAGAGGAGAGAAACAGATTCTGCACAACGAATGGGGTCCGGATAGGCTCAATGTCGCCAATGGAAGCAGTGACCGAGAGGAGCGACACGGTGGGCGCAGCATCAAGGCATTGTAACAGTATCGTGGTCGGAAGATCCTCAAGCAACATCAGGGTGAGCTGGGAGAGTCGCTGCCGTTGAAGAAATTCTAGAATGCTCAACTGCAGTCCTATAGGGACGTCAGACCATGAGTGAGGATACTCCATTTCCCCAATGATCTCGCAGTAGTGCACATGCTGCAGCTTAGTCAAAACATCCTGAAGCGCCTCCACCTCCGATGCAGTATGCGGCTCGGGCAGCATCCGCTTCACTCTCGTGAAGTACAGCGTAGTATGGGGAGATTCCCGGAGAAGTCCCAGAATTGCCTGCGCGGAGTAGTTGTGAGTGCAGTGAGTGCCATACGCGGGATCCCAGTCGCCCCGAGGACCAAGTGTCAATAAAGAGAGGAGGATTCGCTGACAAGGTTGTCGGAAGCGTGTACCGACGAGAGAACATGCCTTGAGTGACCTAGAAGGCTAGAGTCGTCAAGCTCCTCCACGATTGTGTCGATGAGCTCTTGTGAAAGCGCGTCCATGACGGAAGAAAGCAAGGACGAACAGCACAGCCTCCGGGCCAAAAGATAGCCGAAATGCCGGCTGTCGAAACATGTTCAACCCAAGTTCAACCTGGTCACAACCTGGCTATGGTAGAGACTAATACTGATAACCGGGTTACACAGGTAATCTCGACTCTCTTCCCTCTCGGAGCCTCTCCTTGCTCGCGGCCATAAATGATGAGAGGTTATGCGCATTTTATCTTCTGCCAAGTCTCTTGGTTGTTGCTTGGTTGACATTTTTGCAGTGCAAATCATACCAGGAACCAAATTAAAAACTAGACAGGGGCCGAGACCAAGGGTGTGATTGATAAAGAACACACAGCAGCCCGTCTTTCCCACTCATGGCTCCCAACTACTTTTCCTGCGACGTCTGCAAGAGTAGCATCGGATTGCAGGACCCTCGTACTAATCCGCTGTCTCGACTGCCCCGATTACGACTTGTGTGCGAAATGCGCCGTCAGCGGGCGGGACAGCGGCACACATTCGGTGGGCCATCGCACGCAAGTATTCAAAACAAGTGGTGGTGGCGCGCTGGCATCAGTAAAACAACACATTCGTCTTGGGCGTCTTTCGCATCTTTGGAAAGACGTGAAAGACGCGAAAGACGAAAATAAGCCAAAGACGTCGCGTCTTTGGAAAGTAGATTCAATTTTCTTGGGAAAGATGCACATCTTTCCCAAGACGCGAAAGATGGCCTGCGTCTTTCCCAAGATCACCTCAAAGACCATTTGATTCCTTGAAAGAGGTACCAAAGATCACACAAAAGAACAGTAGAAAACATTTATTTTTGTATCATAGTACATCTGAGACTGCTGTACATCTACAGAACGCAACACACATAGGATATCGGGCAAGTCTTGTGTGCTGAGCCCTCTGCGACGTCGTAGCGGGCACGGGCGCTAGACTGCTAAAGGAACGATTGAGATCAGGAACAACGATGATTGAGTGACGCACGCACCATGAACGAGCGAGGACGCGGCGCGCTTTGGGCATGAACGCGTGAGCGGCGGGTAAGCCTCCAGCCAGCGGTAAGTACAGGGAAATTGGAGTCAAGACTCGTGCGCATCCTGCTTTGAGTGACCCGATGCAGGCATGGGCACGAATGTGGTGGGAGTGGAGTAGGATCGGCGCAGGAGGAGGAGCCGGGAGCGAGCGAGCGAGCGAGTGAACCTCTGGAGTAAAGGAAACTTGAGGAAGAGTGCTTTGCTCGCTACGCCCGCGAAATGTATCGCGATAAAGAAGCAGCCGGTGACGAAGCCAATAGGATATGGACGACCCTTGACGTCTGGGGGATGTGGCTCCGATGATTTGCGACTGCTTAGTCTGCGCAGAGCTTGAGGACGACGGCAGGCTTGAGGACGACGGCAGGAAGGAAGACATCGCCAATTGCGACAGCTTTTGAGTGCGACAGCGCTCAGCTTGAAAAGTATTGTTCCGCAGGTGTGAATCTTGGGGACTTGATGTATACGAGGGGAGAATGTTGATGCAAGAGGGACCACAAGTAAGGGCGCCGGTGACAAGACACAACAAGGAGGAAAGGGAGGTGAAGGCGCCAGGAGATGAGGGAGAGGAGTAAGAGATGCCACGTCAACGGTCAACCATTTGATGGGATCATGATGCGCACGGACCCCGAGCGGAGTTTGAAAGACTTGGATTCGCGATTGATTGACCCGCTTCAACCGAAAGCTGCGTGTTTCCGACACTTCGTTATGGACCATGCGGTTGGGGCACCTCACATATCACCCCGGATGTGCATTTCATTACGTCGTTTCAATGATAATCCATTTTCTCCCCCAAACTGGTGCCCATTCTCCTCTCGCTCATTGGCAAGTGTTGGCAAGTCCAAATCATATCGCATTTTCAACTGGACTATACCAACTAAATGTTACTGTTTATTTCGGTCAAATTCGAACATCTGGTCGATTAAATATCGAACTGTCCAAAGACACTATGCCCAAAGATGTAAGATGTTCGTCGCAAGACAAAAGACGTCGAAAGATGCCTCTGCAAAGACGAAAGATGTGTTGCCCAAGACAAAAATCCCCAAAGATGCAGTTCAAAGACGTAAGATGCCAAAGACGAATGTGTTGTTTTACTGATGGGCGCCTGTCCTGTCGTCGGCCACGATTATTTACGGTGCGACCTCCGCCTCCGCGTCGGCCTCTGTCCCTCCGACGTATGCCCCCGCGTCACCACCTCCGCTACCCCCGAGGCATTTTGCCGGAACGCCTCAGTCTAACTCAAGCATTTCCACACTATCGTCCGTTGGATCATCAGCATATACCGCGGTCGGCTGGGCTCCGTTCTTCACTATGGACATGTCCCCGACCCCAGTATTTGTGCAGCTCATGACCTCCATTCTCGCGTATCTCGACACGGGTCGCACGGGGCATCTTGTACCCGAAGCTTACTCGCGATTCCTCGACGATCAGGCTTACATCGGCGAAGCCAACACCTGTTCGTCGACCTTCACACGAATCATTGCCGCGCTTCTGCTGAATATAAATTAGGGAAAGCCGGGCTTATTCCACGCGCTTGCCAAATAACAGAGGATATCGCCGACATGGCACTGAAACGCGCATACGACCTTTTTAGCATCGAGCACATCCTCCGCCCCCGCCCGCGGAATCCCAACGCCACCGGCGACGACCTAACGCGCCAGCTCCAAGCCATGGGCACGGCCCCACCCGCGTCCGTCTCCGGCGGCATGATGCCGCTACTCACCCTCAAGGGCTTCATGGACATCACCGCTATCGAGATGTTGTGCGACCCGTCGACGGAGTGGGGCAGCATGGCGCGCGTGGTCCAGGCGTATGATCTGCCCGAGGTGCAGGCGTGGGGTGAGTTGCCGCGCAGCGTGCTACCTGACCAGCCAGACCCGCGCATGAAGGCGCGCGTTGCTCGCGCGACGACGGTGTCGCGGGATCAGGGTGCCCAAGCGTTGGAGGCCTCGCGCACGCGGTTGATGTTGCAGGCACAGGGCGAGCAGAATGCAATGGACTTACTGGATGATCGCAGATATTATTATACTTATCGGTAGATCTAATGCGGGAAGGTGCGGCGAAGGGTTTGAAATTGACACGATAGACATTGAGACTGGGATATTATGTGCAGCTCATGATCGGGCAGAACAATGAAGGGTTCAATTTGGGCCTCCCGAGGGATCCAGCAAGGCGAAAAACAGGTGCGAAAGACAGGGCGAATACGTGGGAATAAGGGGATGTGTGGACATCGATGATGTGCATTAGTGCGACATGTATGTGTACACTGAGAAAACAAAACAAAAAATACTCCATCGACCTGACATTGTACCTCTACAACCATTACCTCGTACCACGCACTTTCAACGCCAAACCCCTGCCCGGAATCTCCCCCAGACCAATATGAACATTCTCCACTGCCTCGAGGTCGTGTTCTTTTGTTCCCTTGAACACGCCTGCCAACCCACCAGCGGCAGAGACGGACACAAGATGCATCGCATCCGAGGGATCAAAGGGCTCGCTTTCTGGATCGCCAGCGTGGTGCGCCACGACCACAAGCACCGTGCCAATGGTCATAATGGCGATGAAAGTGCCAGGAATCAACTCCCAGAACGTCGACGTAGACACGTGGAGCCAGCCTGCAATTTCCCTGTGCAAATGCCCGCTGGTTGGGGTGCTCATATTGGTTGGTACCCCGTGAAGAAACGCTCCATTATTCGCAGAGAGACACGCTCGGAGTACCTACGAAGTGAGTCAATATCTTAAACGCAGGACCGTGTGTAGATTGCTTACAGATCCGCTGTACTCAGCGACACCGCGGATGTATTCCCCCTGCCACAGATAAGTCGATCGGAATCTCTAGAAGACACCTGTACATACCGTCGCCCAGAGTACATCCTCGTCGCGAAAGCTGTCGTCACCACTGATGTCCTGAAGTATGGAGATCAATTCGTCTCCCATAATATTGGTCCAGGTGGCCTGGGAGAACATTTGCATGTTGTATATTGTGTTAACGGCCGTGAACCCCGCGAGTCCGCCGTTATCAGGAACTCTTTCGGTCAATGTTGTGCTGTTGATAATGCCCGAAAAGGGATTCGCATCCGAGTAATCCACTCGGACTTGAGTTATCTGCGGGGCAAATGTGCAGACCGTGGTTCTCATAAAGCTGTACCTGGGCCCGGATCCGGCGATGATGATTGCTGCCCTCGAGTCAGTTGAGTCATCGCTGGGCTTCTGCACGCGCACTGTAGTTTCCTGCAGGCTCAGCACACGCAATCATCAAAATGGCGTTTGGGTCAGCGCCCGCTGCCAATGCCATGGTGGCATTGATTACTATGGGGAAACATATATCGCAAGCTTGGCTTTGGAGAAGAAGCGATCTCACCAGTCTGGGTGCCAGGCAATACGGGGACCGAACACTCGGAGGACATTTGGCTCAGGGTGACGTCGTATGATATCCCGGTGGTCCAGTCTTTAACGGCGCTGTCCTCGAAAAGGAGAGTCGGCGTTGTATCAGCCGATAGATCCTGGAATTTACAATCCACATCTGCGGTGAATCCCTGGCCCTGCGTTAGTATATCCTTAGCGATATAAGCGTGAATCAAGCTCGCCTGCTGAATCAACGAGTAGTGCCCAGAGATGTCCTTTGGCAGGACAAGGGCTGACTGGACGGTGGCGGAGAGTTCTGTCGTGCCATTGCCGGGGAACCAGCTCGTCGCGTCGATGTCCACAAGGTTCAAGGGAAGGATTCCCGCTATGGTACGATCAGGTGGTGCGCAGCGGGTCCAAAGATGTAACGCACCCGTCGAGACATTGAAAGTCTGGTCCATCAGAGTCAATGACCCTGGTAATTCCAGCCCACCTTTCAGCGCGGCATATCCACTTTCTGTCTGTCCTACTAGAAATGCGTTGAGATTTGCTGCAAAAAACATTGAGCATTGCGCCTCCAACAAAGCGATACAACCTACTGCCGTTGGCGACACAAAAGTTGAGTCCACTATTATTCACTTGTTGCAGGCGTGGATTTGCGAGGTCAAGTTCGTAACCAGTGAGCGGGGTGACGACGTCGTACATTTGAGGAGTCAATAGTCCAGACCATCTGGACAAAGTGGTCAGGCAGGTGGCGTTGAGCAACCGGAACTCACTCACCCAGTCGTCTGAAATCCAGTCAGAATGAAGACCGTAGCGGACATGAGGCTCCATTTCAATTTTCTTGGGTTGAGCAGAAGCGACCGCGACGATATCTTGACGAACGACAGAAATTTGGCCAGTGGCATGCCGTCCCCATGCAGGTGCAACGTAATCGATTGGTACAACCCCCAAGAAAACAATCTGGAGTGAGCCGAGTTCAGCGATCCTTCCGTCGTGGCATGGGTAGCTTACATCGAAGAAATTGCCGAGAGAATGGTAGAGATCTGGGTGAATACCAAGGTGATGACGTGAGGATTATTCCTGACCCAACCAGCTGCTGGGTGAGGCAGAGCAATAAATCCCTGCGACTGGACGACGCCGAACAAACCCCACGCCGCACTCTGTAATATCATTTGACCGCAAATGACAACGGCAGGCCATCCGATTAGCTTGCGCACGAATGCGCCCAAACGAAACCTTTGGGCCGTCAGAACGGATGCTAATGGAAAATTTGCCCATACCTTCCACGTCGGCGTGGAATTCCCTCCTGCTCGTAAGGCTGAGTGTCAAAGCTCTTTTCGTATCCCAAGTTCTTTTCATATCCGGACATATTTGCGTCATGAACATCAGAGCTTGAGCCTGCAGGAGTGAGGGGGACATACTCCCCAAGATGGTCGGGCGACATGAGAATTCGTATCAGTGGGTGAAAACACAGAAGAGTTTATATAGGTGTCGGATTATAATCACAGAGCGAAGATTGATGCGATCGTAGCAAAGAATGCTTTACGTTGAGGATTAGGCGCTGAATCAGCATTTCACCGCTGTAAAGAGGATTTCGAGAACTTCGGTGGACAAACTACTGGGACGCCGAGAATCTCCTGCGAACTGGATCTTGATATGGAGAAGGGGAAAGAACCAGAGCGAAACTGTGTGCGCTGAGGTTAACGGTCGGTGCGGTGCGCCTACTAGTAGCGCCAGGTGAGCGCCAAAGGCAAGCGGGTTCCCACACCGTCAGTTGCAACGATTCGTTTCATCTTGATATACATAGTTTCAGCCAAAGACAGCTCCTTCCTATCAAGCGAGCGTATTGAATTGAAAGCCGAGAGACGCTCCAAGCGCCAGCAACACCCGACCAAGCTGTATGATCCACGACAAATTCAAGTGACCATAGCGGCGAGCTTCAGCCGGGCCTACGCATACGCCGACGCCAATTGCCAGAATAGGCTCGAGCGACTGCGGTAATCGATTCCAAATTTGGTCCAAATTGCGCCACAGCGCGACAGCCAAGGGCTGGTGGACTTCCAGCGTGTGTTGGAGTCAAGGTGCGCAAGCGGGAGCCACTCCAGTTGCGAGGATTCATGAGGACGGCAGGCCTTGCTGGCAGATCGTGCACGTGGAGGAAGAAAGACATATCGATACTGCACAGCCTCACGGTGCCGCTGATGGCCGAAGCCGGATCTGGCCGTTCACCGGCTTGTGCCGGCGCATTTGCGTGCCTTCCAACTGACAACGAGCTGGCTTTGCAAGGTGGCTATCTGAGAAGAGTAATCTGGGGGAGCGAGAAGTGCAACTGGACGGTTGAAATTTGGAAACAATTTAAATTCTGATTTGCCGCAAAGAACGGGAAACCGTTTGCCAACATGGTATACAGTAAAAGCTATACGCCAATACGGGAGCAGACGACTTTCAGAATACGTCGAAGGCTTATCATCCTCTACGCAGGGGTGATCGGGGCTTGGAACGGCACTCTGTCGGTCTGAGCGACCATGGCGAACATGCCATTCGGCTGTGACCCGTCGCCCTGGATCCTTTGAGTATTAATCTCACTTTGTGAGAGAATGGAAAGGACATACCACAATAGTGTGAGGGAATCCGAGATCAATTGGGTTCACACTCTCCAGATACTCGATCTGGGCGCGAGAGAGCGAGATGGAGAGAGCCTGGATGTTCTGCTGCATGTGCTCGACCTTGCGGCCACCGATGATGGGGAACACGTATGGAGCCTTGTGAAGCAGGTAAGCGATAGCAACTGGAGCAGTCCCGAGTTAGTGGCGGCTAATTAGGAGATAGTTAGGACGCCTCACCGGCGGTAACGCTTTCGACCCCGACCTCCTTCGCGACTTTCTCCAGAGCATCAGTAGTCTTCTTCTCCTGGGGATTACGCTTCCAGCCATCGTTGTTGATTTTTAGGTCTCTGCCCATTTCACCGCTCTTCTCTCGACGTTCCTCCTCCGCATCGCTGCGAAGTTTTCCGCTCGCCAGCACGTTCCAAGCACAGAGCGCCATGCCGTACTCGCGAGCCATAGGAAGAATGTCACGCTCGAAGGCACGATCCATGACGTTCCAGCTACCCTGGTAGACAGCAAACGGCGTCTTGCCATGGTCCATGGCGTACTGGTTGCACTGCGAGACCACCCAAGCGGGGGTGTCGGATATTCCCTTGCGAAACATAATATTGAGAAGGGATCCCACACGCACCAGGGAAGGATAGATACGCACCAGATAAAGAACCTTGCCCGAGACGACAAGGGAATGCAGATTGTCCATGACCTCCTTGACAGAGGTCTCGTAATCCCAGACATGCACGTAGAACAAATCGATATATGAGGTGCGAAGCTTCTTCAAGCTAGCGTCGAGGCTCAGCAGCATTGATTTGTGGTTGTTGCCGTGGTAGTTGATTTTGGTCTTGATAGCTGGGTTGGCAAGCGTGTAGTTAAAGCTGTACTAGAGAGGCGTAAGAACTCTAGGCGGTCTGTTGATTAATATACGAATACCTTGGTAGCAATTACCATCTGGTCTCGGATGCCTCGCTCCTCCATCCATTCCCCAATGAACTTCTCAGAGGATTCGCTTTGGCTGAGTTGGGTTTGAGTTAGGAGAGACAATTCCGTCCAGACATTTACTCACTATTGGTTGGCAGTATCGATGAAATTGCCCCCAGCTTCGAAGAAAGCATCCAAGAGCTTGAAGCTGGATGCTTTGTCCATGGCACCGAAGCCGATGCCAGCCCAGGCGTCTCCTATGCTTTGGGCTCCAAGAACCAGTGGCGAGACATGGATAGAGGCATGCTTGGATAGCGCTCGGTACCTTCCGAGAGGCGTTGGTGGTGGTGGTGCTGCAGTGAAGAAACCCATTTTTAGCGATCGAGGAGAAAGATGTGGTATGTTAATGAAGGCGTTGCGGTGACTTTATAAACGACAGCAGGTTCTGCACCGGCCCACTCGAGTCAGCAGAACCATGTCAGGGACGGGCAGCCGCCGATTACGCGTCCATGCCGGTGGGTATTTCGACGGCCTCCGCGACGGGGTTTGCACGTCAAGACAAAATTGGCGACAACGGAGATCTGAGAGGTTTGATCTGGCTCGATCAGGTCATTCTGGGACAGTTTCCCACCGCTAAAGAGCGTACATGCAGCATACCTTCTGTACTTGGCATTCATAGATTCCGGTAAATTGATCGTGGCGTAAGGTGGTCTTGTTCGAAATTCGAATAAATTCAACCAAATAGCTCTAACACTGTATCTGCCGCGGTTCTAGAAAACTCCAGTGCCGCCTTGAGATCTTCCACAGTAGTGAATCCAATATTCAACTTGCCTGACCCAAGAAGTTCTGAAACCTGCGCATCAGTCCTTATTTCACCTTCACAACCGCCTAGAATCTGATTTTCTGTTGGCCTTCGAATTTGCAGCCACAGTCCACACCGCATGGAACCCAGTACCACCAGCTCAACCCATACCCAATATTGGGAGCGCCTTTGGGGACGAATGAAGCTGCAGGACCGTATTCCGAGTCGGCAGGAAAATGCGACGGCCCGCTGAGTACGCGGACTGCGGGAACGGCAATGCTACCGCCCGCGACAGAGTTTCGGGCGAGCTTGGGGAGAGAAAGGACAGCGATGCAACTATCGTACAGATCCATGGGTGTGAGTTTTGATCCCGCCACCCACATCACACTCGAGAGCAGAGTGTCGCCGAAGACTGCCGTGAGGTCGAGGGGGGGTAACAGGGATATGTATAGGCGGCAGTGGATACACTGTGTTAAGTTTCAATCCGTCGAGAATTGACACGAGCTGGCGAGTAGAAAAGGTGTCTTCGGTATACTGACGGCGGCCACGGGGATGAAAGAAGGCCTGGCATTGCGCTAACGCACAGATGAGCTCGAATACACGCGCTCTGAGCTCCCGCGGCACGTTGGACCAGGGTCGCCCAACCAGGATACGGTGTGCCAGCGGGTCCGTGGGGTCCGCAATATGGTACACCATGATTCGCACCCCGAGCCATAGGAACTGAGAGCCAGCCCAAATGAGCACGAGATGTGGATCCTGCTGACCTAGGATGATGTACGAAGATACAATCGACACTGCAGACACGCCTGCGCCGAGGAACCAAAACAAGCGCCACGGTAAACCGTTACGGGCGTTTTCCGCGGCACCCAAAATAATCTTCCGTCCGCCTCCTCGACGGCTGATCATGGGGAGGTGCCCCGCGATGACATCAACTGTTCCGAGCGCCGCCTCTGGTCGCCGTCTAAGAATTACTTCACGAAGTTCCACGAAAATGGCGCCAGCACAGAAGAATAGCCATGGCGTCGCAGAGATAATGCCTAGTGGCCCCGCGCTATGGGTCCATAGCACGTACACCTCAGCTAATTTTGCAGCCGACAGCAATAGGTGTGGAAGATGTGATGGCGTCTGCGAAAAAACGGATAGTCGCCGTACGTGTAAATCTCGAGTGCGCTACCGACGGGCGTGTCGGGAATCCCGCGGAGCATCATGGCTGTTGAATGGTCCAATACGTATACATCGCTCCATGGCACCTGAGGACCGCGTGATTTATCGTCCTTGACACGGGCGCCAGTCTCAGTCTTAACACACACAAGTCAGTATACCTATCGAGCATGTTATAAGGATACCACGCATGCGCACTTGGTAACAGAACAGGGCCATTGGCTCCCCAGTGTGGCGTCTGATTTTTTCAGCTCGCGCGGAATCGTGCGGAAGGTACAGGCCGACGGCCAAATCGCACGACGCGCTTCGGATCCCAAGCGTTTCGCGAAGCCAGCCGCTGCAGGCCGCGCTACAGCAGGCTTTTACGACCGAAATGGTCCCGAACGAACTCGTGGCGGCCCAGGCTATGCCGCCGGATCCCCGATTGCCCAACACCATCGACTCTGCGACGCTCGACCCCACAAGTGCGGTGAAAGCACTCACTTCGACCAGATTATTGCTGAAGCTGAACGAGGAAAACAGGGTGGGAGAGGAATTGGAGTCCACAGTTGAACTAGACATGTTGGCAAAGCGCCAGAGGGATTATGGTCGTTGCCCGGTGGTAGTCGTGCGTTCAGAGAATCGGCAGCTGTGAAGGACCGACGCTGTACAGCTGTTTCCGTTTCAGACGGCTGCAAGACACATCCCCTTCAAGACGCGACACGTTGCATCTTAGCCTTATCGGCGGATCCAGGGAGGACTCAGATGAGGTATGGCCCACTGAATCAGGTGTGGCAGTACCATCAGCATTCATGTCAGTGTCAGCTCCAGATACTGGATGCGCCACTTGATCATCGTCGTAACTCCTCTCGGCAGCGCCAAACTACCGCAAGTCTACGGTAACAGGGAACGGTACCGCGCAAATGGATTAAGTTCCTGGGATTGTTGTCATGATCAATTGCAATATCAGGTTTCGTTGCAGACTTGCCCAAATCTTCAAAGGTGTGGCAGCTCGGCCTCGACGAAAGCGTGCTGCGAATGGCTTCGGGCAGGCGAGAGACCAATTGGCCTCACAAAACCATCAGCAGCGCGCTAGATCTGACAATTGAGCCAGGGTACAGGTCACAGCGAACGGGATGGGTTGCAATTGTCAAAATTGAATACGTGATGACCTGCAGATTTTTATGAAGAATGGAACGCCAAAGCACCGAAGCCGCGGTTTCAGTCAGTGTGGTTGTAAGGTACATAAACCGCCACGCCATCGGTCTGTATACGCCATGCCATGTCAGAATAACACAGCGATTAATAACAGGCCACTCACATTGCTCGTTAGTTTTTGAAGATTACGAATATTGAGCTTGAGCCCCTCCGCTTCCAGGGCCCGTAACGCATCGATCCCCTGCTCGAGCTCCACGACAGTGGGTTGGAAGCCGCGCTCTGGGGTTGCCGCCAGCACGAGCTCGAACGATTCGAGCCGCACGTTCCTGTTCCCTTTGTCGCTCCCGCGCCATCGCTGCGCTAGGAGCGACGCCAGCTCGTCGTAACGGATCTCCACGGCGTGGACGCACGGGTTCAACGAGAGGGACCCCAAATTTGGGAGGAAATCCTCCTTGCGAAGCGCATTGAAGAAGTGCCTGGACTCGTAGACGGCCCAGGGCACGTCCCGTAGGCGGACGCCCGTGAGCGTTGGGGCGGCGCGGAGGCAGGTGAGCGTGGAGGTGATATTGGGGGAAAAGAGTGTGATCGAGCGCAAGGTGCATGCGGAACGGGCGACAAATGAGCAGAACTGCGTTTCCGTGGTGACGTCCGGCGGCGGAATATCGTACCTCGAAAGTTCGAGTTGGAGATGCGTCAGAGCCGGGAGGATAACGTGATCGAGGATATCGGTGTTTGCCTCGTACTCGGGAAACTTGAGGGTGTGGACGTGCTCCAGCCGCACTGGTGCTTGCGGTACCTCGTCCGACGGGACGAGCTCCACGACAAGCGTTTCGAGCAGGGGAGTGTGGTGCAGTATCTCGACGCATTCGGCAACGGTTTGCTCCAGAAGATCCAGGTGCGTCAACTGTCCCCACGGAAGAGCGACCCATGGGAGCGTGAAGTAGCTGAGAACGACCTTTCGAAGCTGGGGGCAGTCTGCGAAAGCGTCGATAGGAGTTGGAAGACCGTCCGTGGTGTCATTGAAACTCAGCGCCAATGTCGCGAGAAGCGGGACGCGCCCTCTGAATAAGTGGCTCGGGAACGTGGAGGCGCTGTCTACTGAACAGTGGAGAGACCGGAGTTGATGAAAGTATGGCGCCAGGGTAGTGTACAGGGAATCTTGAGCTCGGAGAGAAACATCCAATGGATGATTTCCGGCGCGCGGAAGCCAGCATTCGAGAAGCTTCTCCGTGGTCGGAATCGCGTTTGGTGAAGTCAAGATGTCAAAATTTGACCAGATGGGATGCAGAGCAAGCGCAATATCGCGCCATGCACGACAGATACCGGCCAGAGGTAGGGGACCACCGGGGGGCGGCCAAGCTTTTACGCGCGGATAAATAAGTCCTCCAATTTCTGCGCCATTGAAATACTGCAGAAAAATCTCTGCAGTGATTTCAGGGGGTAAGGAAAGGACTGGATAGACAGCGGATCGCAGAGCTTCAACTATAGGCTTCCGCTCTGTAGCCAGATGTGCGAGCCTTTTGTGGAGCTCGGCGATTTCATTATCGATGTCTGCGAGACGTTCGCGCAGCGCGCGGGGGGTGAGCGTATCTGCACCAACGGATAGCGGCTGGGCCGCCACGGTGCTGTGGCCAGAGATCCCCAAGTCGGACATGGGGAAGAGAAGGAAAAAAACTCCAAGCCCGCATAAATGCTTTGCCAATCAAACGATGCCGTCGCAAATAAGGAGCACCGCCATACGGCCCTTGAATTGGCGCATCGTCTAAACAGTAGAAGAGAACGGAAAAAAATTAGGGCTTATCTCACAACTTTCGGCGAGCCAGCGTGGTAAGATTGGGTAAGATGAAAGGCGGTATAGCTCCACATAATCGTCCGTGTACTCAGCGTACTCTCCAAGTACTCTCCTTAACACCCTACGCAATGCACGGCTTCACAAGAAGCGGCATTTGGTGCCCCGCGCCCGGCTCGCTGTTCACGACCGGGTGCTGCACAATGGATGTCTGCCTCCCAATATCTGCCGCGGGCACGGCCAGGTCGAACTCGAATGCCCGGACCAAAGTGAAGAGCAGAGCCTTCATCCTGTATTCAGCGTATCAGTGCTGTCTGCGGCGCGCCCCGCGACTTGAGACTTACTCGACGAGAGAGAAGCGATATCCCTGACAAACGCCAAGAACTGAATATCACTCGGATGAAGATCAGAGATAGGAACGTACGATGCACGCCCGTGGGCCACCAAGGAAAGTGAGCATATGTCCCCATATGCCGGGGACGTTGTTAGATATCGGTGTCTCGGATTCCCAGCGTTCGGGGCTGCGTAGTTTATCATGTTGTCAGAAACTCCCCGAACGACTCGGAGAGAGCCAACTGTGAACCCACATGAATTTAGCAGCGTCCGGGCCCCAGATAGACTTGTCGCAGTTTAGCGCCTCTATTGGAATCATGCTGTTTAGCTTTACGCGTTAGCACTGGACAGCGAGGATGCAGGAGCGAGGCGAACAAATTCTGCCCCTTGGTCACCCTGCGTTCGGATCAATATTTTAGTGGCGCGGATTTAGATAATGGTCGATGCGCGCATACCGCAGTGCCTCGTGGATCGTCCCACGAGTATCGGTACATGGCGCCGTCAGTGGAATGACATCGTCCTTCACCGCAATTCGATCTACCACAATTCAACCCGGGTTTAAGGGAAAGACGAAGAACGACGGACTCGTTGCGGTAACAGGCGGGTACAGGCGCAGGGTTTCGCGCACGACGCAGTCGAGGTACGGCAGGGCGTTTAGAATATCCATTGTTGGGGTGTCTGTCGAAACGCCCCTGACTTCAGTGCGCAGCCGCGACTGTACAGCGATGTTCTGTGTGAGTGCGAAGAATGCCCACGTTGTAGCAGTACTGCGGAGTTGTTTCGTTCGGTGCATGGACATAGTACTGCCTGCGCACCTGGTGGTCTCGTGCCCAGCAACCAAGAAGGTAGGCACTTGCGCAAGTACCTCTTCGTCGGAAAGACGCTGCCTCGGGGAGATTTCCTTCGAGGTGTTCGCACGTACCAGGAGTGAAAGTAGGTCGCGCGCACGTTTGGTCATGGATGACCCGCTCTGCGCGATCTCGTCTTTGCTGTCGGATAACATCTTGCGACCGATTCGGTTCATCATGGCCTGCGATTTGTGGGCTACCGCCCTGTATTTCGTGGGCTTGACGTGAACAGTATTAGTCCTGTCTGTCCGCTATGCAGGTTGATTGATACTGACTATGATCCTCAGGGCGGGAAGCCAGGCCTGGAGCATATCCATCGCGGATAGCTTCGCGCTCACATGCATGATGTTGGAAAACGCGGTTGCGAGCTCGGTCGGTCGGTCGCTGCTCAGGGAGTTGAAGTCGTAATTGAACCCTTTGGAAAACTCAGACCCCTTGATATTCTTTACGGTATAAACGTACCGGCGAGGCCAATGATATCGAGTGTCGCCCTGCTGAGCCAAGAAACAGCGTCGAGGCGTACTACCCCGCTTGCCGCTTGCGAAGCCCAGATATTCCGCAGCTACATGTCCTGTTCGAGGCTGCGCATTCTTGTTGGAAAGAAGGACACGCCTCGAGGGCTTTTGCGAAAAATATCGGAGTGAGCTCCTTAATTTGCGGCGGACCAAAAGCGGGATTCTGAGCGATAGTTAGTACGATATTCCAAGTCGATGTACTTGTTGGTACCATAACTTTGCGCTGGACGACATGAGCGACTAGAGTGTTCAAGGAGGAATGAATACATACCTGCCGCCGATGTACATCCTCCTCCGTTACGAGCACCCCTGAATTCATTGGTCTTGACAATATCCGACATGCTTTCCATGGGACCCACCTGGACCCACGATAAGGGAGAGAAAATACCGTCCATGCGACGGGCGCTGATAGATGTCGGGGTTCGCGAGGATGTGATTCAACGCTTTTGGGTCCATGGTGCATATTCTGGGTATCTGATGGCATAGCAAGCATGAGTGAATGACATTGGGTCAGAGTAAGCCGTAGCACGGTAGCACTCACGCTGAAAAAATGGGCACAAGTGAAAGTTCGTCCATACATCCGGACCCAGTTTTCTTGGAGTGCCCCCGCATCCTGCTTCAAGTTAGCATGGGATGATGAGTAGAAAGGGACTAGTACACTCCGCCTAAGCTCCCGAACATTCCCATACAGCCAGTGACTCGATTTGGGACCCGGAAGGTGGCGAAGTGGGGATGTCAACTCTCGATACAGAAGGCGGAGAACTGTTGAAAGTACGTAGAGCAGCAGAGGGGCACAGAAGGATGCCAGGAGCTCCAGAAACATGGGAGTTTCGACAGAGTGGCGAGAGAGTGTACGCCAGCCAAACGCCGTTGATTGCCGTGGCCCGGTCACATGGTTGGCGCGTCGTGATGTTGGAACCACGCGTAACCAAACAAGGGTTTAAACCCATTTTCCTAGCCCAGTTGGCTCTTCCGGTATAAGTAGTCGCATCGTAAATTCAATCCTCTACTGTCGACTTGATGGGCCTGTTCGACATTGCTCCGAGGGTGTGTTATAAACTCATTTTTCATCAAATAATCAAGTTTCATGGCAAACGAGGTGCCAGACTGTAGAATTCATGCTAGTTCAATGTCCATTCAGAACTTTTTACCTAACTTGAACTTTTAGATTCAGGTTTTTGTCCCCCAGTACTTCGAGGATCAACCTGAACTTTTAGTTCGAAGTTCAGGTTGCAAAGTTGTACATGTGATCTACTGAGTTGTAGTTTCGGAGGCAGCTGGTGGTGGTTTCGGGCTCTTCCCTCGTGGTTTGCATGACAGTTTCCAGTGGGTCCAAGAGGCTCACCTCAGCCTGATATATGTCCCGATCCGTATCCAAATTGATTGCAAGATGATGAAAACAAATATGGAGCAGATGGATACAAGTGTTTGAGAGCAGACCCCATTTCATATATGTAAGCCCTTGTCCAGTAACAGAGGGACCTAATGGCTTACATGGATTTTTGAGGCCGAGAAAAAAAAAGCTGCAGGGATTCAAACAGAAAGAATCAACGAGGGGGTTTAGGGCCCGATTCAAACTCTAGTGGAGAGATATGAATTGATACTGGGAGGGTGGGTAGCACAGAGAAAATGGCGAAGCAGAGAGAGACTCAAAGAGCGACAGAAGGGTATGAATCGAAAGAGTCAAAGCACTAGAGATTATATAGGCTCTCGCAATGCCGAATACCGATGACCAGTGGTCAGGGCAAGCGAACCACTCCGAGCCTAAATGTAGTAAGATGACATCGGCAAAAACCACTGGTCCACTGCAGCTCAACCACCAGGCATTGCCGATGGACTACGACCAAAGGTTTGTGTTCGGCAGAAAGCAGTGGTACAGGTCGTTGGCGAAGTTCGGGTACCGAGTTCCAATGATACATCGATCTCGGTTGCATAAGTCAACTTCCGACTACCAGTTCCCAACCGGTGCTCGATTGTTTGATGAGAAATAAGGTCATAGTGTGTGGGCCTCCTGGGAAAGTTCGGTTCGGACTTTCGGTTCGAACTCGAACTGAACCGAACTGAACCCGAAGTTCAGGTTCAAAGTTCAGCAAAGTCCTGAACCTGAACCTGAAGTTCGGTTCGGGGTTCACTCAACGGCCATTTTTGCTGAACCCGTTCGAACGCGTTCGATCCGCTGAACCGACGGCCGAAATCAAACCAATATTCATTCAAATTTAAAGCCAAAATATGGTCAGTCAATGTGTTGGGTACATTCGCGTTTACTGAAGGACACCCCATTAGCGCTTGTTGTCACCAAAAACATGTTCTTTATTGATTTCAACCCGCTTTCCCCCCTGGGAACTGGACAATTACAGCCAACCAATGCAACCTATTATATTTCAAAACACTTCAAGCACTCCCAGGTACACTCAAAATGATAACCTTTTCATCAGGTATGTCTGCACTTCGTTTCTCCCTCGCAAGGTATATCACGGAATGTGACATACCTAGTAAGGGGAACGTGACACACCTACTAACGGCTGTTACACCAGTAATAGTGCGTTAGCTAAGACAATATCTGCGAGCCTTGAAGGTGCGGTGCCGTTTCAAGGCGCGGCACCAAATTTTAAACCTGTATTCAGTAATTGGAAAATTTTTCGGCGTTCGAACGCCCCCGAACGCTGAACCGAACCGCTTTGAACCTGAACCGAAGTTCAGGTTCGAGGTTCGGGAAAAAGTACCCCGAACCTACTGTGGCAAAGCAATGGCAAGGTCGAAATCGTGGCCCAAATCGACTTGTTGGCTCTCTAGACAACGAGTCGAGTGCCCCAATTGTAAAAATCTCTCAAGCTTGCTTGGATATGTTGCGCTGTTACCTCAACAACTAATATTTGGCCGACCTCTCCTTTCCACCACACCCACCACTTCGCTTTCCCTCCATCCTCAACACTTAGGCCCCAGCAAGTCGAACATCATGGATGTCGATGAACCGCTTGAGACGGGTGCACAAGAACTGACACGCGCCGAAGGACTGTGGTTTGAGGATTGCGGCCTCATTAACCTGGTTGCGCAAAAGCCATTGGAGCCATATCGTGGCTTTCGGCCCGTGCGCAAAAGTGGCAGGTGAATGGCTCCAACCCCCATATGGAAGCCATATGCGTCATATTTTGGCGGTGGAGCCATTCGGATGCGCACGGCCAAAATGCCATAACGTGGCTGATATGGCTCTTGCTAGGCGGAGACGACCCTATTCCGCGTTTCTCGCGACTTTCTTGCTGCCCGCTCCACGGTTTTCCAGGTAGAGCCTCCGCTTATTCCTCATTTGCCCTGCAGTAAAACTTTCCTCCTTGCAGGATATGTTGTCTTGCCCACCCCCAAAGACGCGGATCGTATGGAAGGATGCCCCTTTGTACATCTTCCCGACAGCGCCGAGGACCTCACATGCTTTCTAAAGGCCTTGCTAGATTATGAGTAATCTTGCCATCCACACCTGCGATTCTGCGATACTCAAAATACACCGACAGATTCTTCGGGGCAGTTCCGGCCATGACGACCTTCCCTATTCTCGCCGGGATTCTGCGGATGAGTCATAAATATGAGGTCGACGGTTTGCGGAAGCGAGCCCTTGTCCATCTATCCACGCGCCATCCGATGACTCTTTGGGAGTGGGGAAGCAGCAACTCCAGTCTCTCGTGGAACGTAGAGGCTGCGTCGAGCATATGCACCCATCTTGAAATTATCCTCCTGGCCCGCCAAATCTCCGCGCCTTGGATTCTGCCTGTTGCTTTCTACAACGCCTGCATGTACCTCAATCCAGAGGCCATCATTCGAGGAAACGGGCGCCTGGAACTATCCGTGGCCGACAAAGTTACCGTCATCGCCGGAGTGCGCGAACTCGAAACTACGGCTGCTTCCAGTATTCTGCGGTTTCTGGAGACATCAAGCGAAGATGCTGGATGCCACTCCCCAGAGGCATGCGACTCATACAGAAGAACCACTCGTGCAAGCGCGGAGCTTTGGCGGACCTACGAAGTGGAAAATACAATTTTGCCATTCGAACTCTGGGAAGAGAATGATTGGGATAAGCTCAACGAATGTTGTACAACGTGCCAGTCCAGCATGCGAGTCGCACACACACAGGCGAAACAAGCACTATGGGATCGTCTACCTCAGATCTTTGGCCTCCCAGACTGGAAGACGTTGGAGGAGGAGAAGGCAGAAGCGCTCAAGTGATTTATTTGTGCGTGCATATTTCGACTTCATTTCGGCGAGTCTTGATCCTGATTGCTACCGCAGGCTAAGATACCATGTATCCATTATCCCAACTGTTCGATCTAACATTCGCTTCTCTTTTCTTAAGAACGACTTTCCCTTTGAGCCTCGTAACCTCGTAAAGTCGAATATGGACACGACTTAGAAGAAATAACGAACGAATTTCAGCAGATGGGCGAATTCCGTACGCCACCGAACCTTCACTGTTTCCCTTTGTCCACGAACACGTCCTCAGCGAAACTCAACCCAGAGAATTAGTGACGCCGTGTGTCAAATAAGTACTAGTACTCTCAAAGAAAGATATCGACGAAGCATCTACCCATCTTGTGCTATCAAATAAAAACACGGGGAACAGAACAACCGGTCATAGTGGCTGGGCCTAGAATCGAAATGCTTGGTGATCATGAATTCAACTCGCGTTCAAGTTGTTCATCCAAGGAACTCGGGTTGAGTTGGCCTGAACGGAGCAATAAGGGGAGACCTCTCTCTTTGACCAGTTACAACCCAGCGCTAACCCAGTGGCGTCTGCATTCGGCGGAATATCCAGACATGGATGCATATGGCCAAGACATGGCTCGTTCGGCGTTCCATCGCATCGATCATCAATCACGCCATGCGGCCCGGCAGCCGACCCTCTCCGCCACGTCGACCGACTCTTGAGCATGCGCGGCGCGCTATGTCGCCGCCACCGTTATCGCTCGATTTTTTTCAACGCTGTGTAACTATGCAGCGCTTCACTCAATGGCTTCAGGACTCAAAGTGGACTAATCGACACAGGTGGCGCCGAAATGTGGTGGCGACATCTGGTGCAAATCTGGTGGCACTGGCATCGGTTGATCACAGGAATAACTCCCGGAAGTTGCGCACTAAACCTTCGAAGAGAAGGTCTGCGACACTTGAAGTAGGACCGTCTTCAGCAACGCTTGGAACTCAGCCAGGTGTGCCATGTTTTTACCGCGCTTATCCTGAACTTGTCTGACGAGCTTACCTGAGCCTACTCCGTCACCAGTTCGGACACTGTCTAAATCCACGTTCTTTAAGCTTGCGTTACAAACACATAGGAGGTCGGAATGCGTCCACCGCCTGGTATGCTCGCGTGCCATTCCCATTTGTCGGCGCTCTATTTGAATTTTTGGGGACCGATCGTGATCTTGCACAGTGCTTCTAAAATCTCGAACCTCAAAACAATTGGACTTGGGAAGCTGCCGTGGTTGCCTAGACTTTGGGATGGCCAGCTCGCTCATCGGCGAACCATTTCGACTGGGAACGCACCGCATGGTCAAAGCAAGAAAAGTCTGGCCGTTGATCTCAAGGTCAGTAGATCACTGGGGCCCGCACGTTGAAATTTCATTTAGATTTTCATTACACACATGTGGGTCCATCATTCCCGCCCGTCGCTGACGGAAGAGCTACCGAGGTGCCGGTGGTTACAGTGGCGTCGGGCATCGCGTCGGTTGATTGTTTGAAGATTTCTATCAGAACAACATCCGCGCTGCGCCCCCTATCTAAATAACCCATTCCTTGCATTTTCAGGAGCTATTCTTTGCAGTACCAGGTCAGCCCTTTGAGGCGTATCGTCGCAGGCCAGCCTAAGCCGCTACCTCATTAGAAGGCGACTTACTGAGGGCCAGCGTTATTAATCCCAATTTCAACACCTTCTGATGTCCCAAAAGGTTTTAGTCGGCGGACCTTTTTTCACGCAGCAGGTATGTGATTACACTGCACAATCACAAATCAGATCGCCCTGACGTTTAAGAGGACCGGTGTGCATGAGCACCCGTCCCCCCTCCGAGCCTCTCGCCACTATAACGCAGCCATGGTCGACATCGCCGCGACACTCGGAGCCCTGCTCGTTGGAGGCTGCGTCGCTCTTGTGTGCGTGTTCATGGCCCGGTGCCTGCTTATACACCCGAGTGGTCCCAACTGATGCACTTTGCATAACGCAGGCTGAGCGGAGTTATCTCCGTCCAATGTATTATTTTCTACCGGCTGTACTCCAACGAGAGCCGGAGGACCAGTCTGATGGTGCGCGTACCCACTGCCTGCCTCGCCCGCCAGACTGACCTCCACCTCTCTCTCCTTCCATACCACAGGTCCTCGCTGTATGGTGCGCCCCCATTTGTAACACACCCCATTCCCCAAACTGGCGGATAACTGCGGGACAGGCTGCTGGATATGCTACACTCCGCCTTTATCGTGACGTCCTTCTTTGACTACTTCATTTCGTTTTTCGGAGATACGTGCGTTTTTTTCCCTCTTTCTCCAACTGTCCCGCTGTCCCGCTGACCGTCTGCCCCGCTTTTCAGTACGCGCATTGATCACATCCCATGGTGCGTCCTTGCTGTGCCCATAACACCGGTTTAACCGCTAATTGTAATTGCATACCACAGGTCTGTTGCTGTACGCCACAACTTTCTCTGCATGGCAGGAGGGCTAACTAACGGCATTAACGCAATGTAGCTGTCGGTCGTAGTCACGGTGCGCATCCACCACATTGCGTTATCTACAGGCATTAATCTTGATTTAGGCTGGCCAAACCCTCATTGTCCACTGGTTCGTTGTGCTCAATCCGCCCCTCTACATCCCCTCCCCCAGTCAATTAATGGCTGAACTCATCCGTTAACAGGTACTTCACGCACAAGATCTATGAATGTACGTATCACCGCACCCTTATCCCCCTCGCGCCGACGGTCCTTGTAGCTAGCGGCAAGAATTGGTGGATCGCGGCACCGATCGTGCGTCCCTTCCTCTTCTCCTCCTCCACTCCCCCCGAACGCTGCTCATCGCCCGTCACCAGGCCCTCCTGGCATTTCTCCGCCTCTGTACGCCTTCTGTGCCCCTCCGGTTGGTCTGTATATCTAATCTGCGAGGTAGTTGCGGCGTCGATTTCAACGAGCGAGATGTACGTCGCCTTCGAATGAGATAGGAAAGTGGAAGCTGACGCGGAGCGTGATGTATTACAGGATCATCCTGCACCGTTACTCGGCCTTCAACTTGAAATATCCGGGGGTGCGTCCAAACTCCTGGATGTAATACGCCGCATACTGACGGGGGAAAAAAATGAACAGTGGGTCTTCACGACCGGCCTCTCCCTCTCCGCCTCCGTCGACATCATCATTACGGGCTGGCTGTGCTACTTCCTGCAGAAGATGCGGAGGCGGACGGCGAGTACACTGTGTGTCCTGTCGCCTTTGTTTCAATGAATTTTACCGTGACGAATGGCCGTATGCTCTAGGATGGTGAAGGTCGTGCAAACGATCACGCTTTACACACTCGAGAACGGGTTGTTGACTTGGTATGTGCCCTATTTCAGCTTCACAAAATGGAGCTAACTTATGATGTGGTGAAGCATAACGACTACCGCCTCGTTGATATGCGTGCGTCCGCCATATGTCCCCTCGAGTCAAACAAAATATTAAGCAGACTGATAGTGGCTCGCGATGCCGAATAACCTCGTCTTTCTCGGGCTACACTTCGTCATCGGGAAACGTGCGTCCTCCCCTTTCGCTGATGTCCCCTCCTCTACCGCCTCAACGTTCCTACCACCCCGTACTAACCCGGGCGCTTGCAGTATACGCCAACTCCCTCCTCATGTCGCTCAACACGCGCCAGGGCCTGCGCGAGATGCACATGAACCACAAGTTAGGCTCCCGCTCCCGGCGCGACGGGACGCAGGACGAGTTTACGGTGCCGCACGGGTACACGCATGCGCACAGCCGGTCGTACGCGTACGGCGGGAGCACGACATTGACTCTTTCGGTGCGTGGTTCGGTGCCATTCTTTTTCGTGGTTGTGGCTCAATGGCAATTTGGATCCATCTAGTCCCCGACTCCGGCGTATCGGCCGTCGTTCAAGGTTTGTTCACCCCCTCCCAGATTCAATCTGATCACCTGAATCGGGCAGGTCAACCCACGCACCCTCCCTTCAACCCTCGAAATCAGCGTCGAGCGCCAGGTTGAGAGCACGACCGACGAGCTGTGCGAGATTGTGCGCCACGACCCGAAAGTAGGGAGGTACCGCCGTCCGTCCGATACACGGTCGGGGCTTGAGTATCTCAACTCTTTGCCTTGACCGTTATGAGCCCTGTTTTATGAGAGGCGTTATTTTTATATTTAAACTACTGTACACCTTACCTTGTTGTTTCCCGTCCTGGAAGGACCTCACGTTCGTTGCTATTCCTATTCAGCCGTCTCAGCGCTGCAGCTTACCATGCAAATTGTCTGGTTGCCACCGCATTTTTGATCGAATGGGATGAGCGAGGTTGATCGATGATCAATTGTAGGATTGCAGATTCCTTAGGGCGAAGAAGTATATTTTTTTCGTCGAGCGGTCACGGGTGACATCAGGATAAAACCTCGTTCGAAAATTTGGAGAAATATGGTTCTCGATTTTGAATTCCGCCAAGCATCTAGTCTCAAAAGTCAGAACGTCGGCTGCACGGGGAAGTCGGTCCCAGTCGGGTCGGGCCGACCCGACTCGTCCTGAAATGGTCAGTTGAGTAATCCGACCCGACCCGACTCGTGCTGAGTTTAAGAACTCATTCCAGATTGGGGCTACTTTATTCACGGGTGGCACGAGCAGCGGTACACCGCTGCCACTCCTTTAGCCACCCACCGCTGCTGAATGTGCACCAACTTGAATTTAGTACTTGGGCTTTAGGGCCATTGCATGCGCATGGCAGATCCGAGTTTGTTCTTTTTTTTCAGTGTTCTTTCTTTTGTGTACCATTCTCAAGTTTCCACCGTTACAGAATAAATATAAGACCGCAGTGTCTGTTTCTGCGGCTGCTCATCATTTCGCATCATCTTACCTATTCCTCATTTTGACGGCTCGCCCTCGCCTGAGCTTCGCTCGGCTCGAGCTCGCCGGGGGGCCGGGAGTTTTCACCTCAAGTATTCTACATCTACGGAAAGGATACCAAAGATTGGTTCCCGTTCCGGTTTGACGTTACCGTTCAACAGCGAGAGCTTGAAGTTCACTCTGAGTAAGAGGAAATGACAGTACTGCATAAGCAGAGATGACTGGATTACTATAACAGGCAGATAAAACCCACGGAAATTTCCTTTTACAGTAACGTTTCCACCACAAGTTTGGTACGTCATCGAAAAAAACCACCCTCACTTTGGCGGAAGAAACGGAGATAAAACCGAGTTAAAAAATAAATTTTTATAACTCGGAACGGACATTTTGAACTGCCCGTGATGTCTTCATCTGGGATGTGTTGGCCCTTGGGATTCTTTCGGGGACATTCAATGATCGGTGAGCGGCAATTCTGCAATCGTGACTGACAACGCGCACGTCATTACTTACACAGCTTCATTGCAACAACCTCCTTGGGCTGTATCCGGTTCACACGGTTGGAATATCACGCCGGGTTCAAGTTGAATCAACTACTTATGTTGGTGCCGTGGTTCAATTTGGGTTGAATGCCACCCGGCATTCGGCGCGGACACCGCCCTCACACAGCTGCAGAGTCGGGTCGAGTCCGACCCGACCCGACCCTCCTATGCCTCGGACGCTCACTCAAAAGTGGTATCAAGATATGGGGACCCAAGTTCGATGTTCCGATGTACCGGAATCGCAGTCTAGAGTACACTCGATGCAGTTAGACTACATAGATTGAATGAACGATCAAATCCGAGATGGCATCTCAGAAATCGAGAATTTATTGAACTTCAAGTTCAAGTTGTGTTGCCGTAAACGTCGGCTTTAAGAGTTGCCGGTCCTCAAGGCCTCACGTGCTGTTGGTCGGAAGAAGCACAACACTCGTCAACAACTCCCTTCGTCTTTCAAATTCCCAGTCGTCCTTCTAGACGTGTTGTGGCTTGCGGATGCTCTCCCGGCCTCTTCACCTTCCAATCCGAGGTCTTGTCAGTTCTCTCCCTATTTCGTGGGCAGGGTGAAAGTGACGTTGCGTGACGTTACTGATGTTGCACTGACGTTGTGACGTTTTCGAACTGACGTTCGCAGTGTCACACCGGCGCAGCGGACGAGACACAGAAATTAGGCACTTGGTGGCATTGGTGGTGCTGAAGTTGAAGGTGAATGAAAGACCACGTCGAGCGCGGCGACATTGACGGAAAGTGCCACATTGACGTCGGGGACACAATCGACGTTGACGTTGAACTGACGCGGGTATGTCACACTGACGTTGTGTCACGGCGCAGATTGACGTTAACTGCAAGTGCAATTGACGTTCGACAGTGTAGGATTGACGTTGGCCGGCGTTGCATTGACGTTCAAAGTCGTTGGTGTGACGTGTGTGACGTTCGCACATTGACGTTCGCTGATGTTCAACTGAGGTTGCACGAAAATTTTTGTGAGTTTTCCAAGCCTTTAACACGGACTACTGCATCGTATTCCTATGCTGAACGTCGTGCGCAATGCCACCCAACGTGCCTGTGAAAGATTGGAGCTCTACCATGGCGGATAAGGCGAGTTCGACGGTGTTGGAAAATTCAACTGACGTCGCACTGACGTTGCACATGTCAAACGTCAGTGCAACGTCAAAATATCCTTGCCCCTATTTCGTGTGTTTCGTGGCCGGCCCCTCGGCGTTCTCGTCTGAGTCGTCGCTCTCTGTCAGTACTTAACGGACCTGAAGCGGCGCCCATAAGTAGATGGCCCAGAGAACGGGAGCTGCTCTGTAGTGCAACAGAATGCGTCCTGCACGGTAAGTACTTCTATTCTGTTCACGCCCTTGCTCACTTGGATTTGTACAGTTGGAATCATACTTCGACGGGCATCCGCCGGATGGAATCCGGCCCCAATTCGTCCGCGAGCGTAATCTTGCGCTTCTCCTTTACGTGCAATATTAATAAAACATTCTCAAGTCATCAGTCGATGGTTGGGCACGCAATTATTCCAGACCTAGGACTCTGACTCGTGAGGGTGTTGCGAGGGCGGGGTCCTCTGGACAAGCCCCTGGCCATTTTAATGTGCCTCAAACTCACGTCAGCATAAGTTGGGCGCCTGAAAATCCTGTGCAGAAATCTTATTTCGTAAATAGCTGGCTCGTCCACGTCACAAACGCAAGGCAGCGCCTAAAGTCCGGCGCCTATATCGTCCCTTGTCTTGAGCCATGACCCCCCGCTCACAGCCCTTCGCGAGGTCATTGGGACTCGAGGCCAACCCTCTTCTCCCCCTTCTTCATCTCGCCGACGCCAAGACGATCTCATTGTTGAACAAACTGGCCGACTCAAACTTTGACAGTATCGTCGGCCAGCTTGTTGCGCTAGTCAATGCATCTGCTCCAGAAACTCTTATCATCGTCGCCAGACGGTGCTACGAGACTGCGATATCGCAGCCCGGACGTGCTGCGTCATATGCGGGGCTCTGTCGCGCATTGAGGGAGCAGATCAGTCCCGAAGTGCACGGCAAAGGAGTCCACAATGCCGCTGGGAAGCCTGTCGTGGGAGGTGCCCTATTTCGGAAACTCCTGCTCGTGCGGCTCCAGGAAGAGTTCGAGACGGTAGACCCTGGCGATGCCCGACGCTATCTCGGTATCGTCTCGTTCATGGCCGAGATATTCAAGGTACACATGCTCACGGAGCGAATTATGCATGAATGCATCCAGAAACTACTTGGCGACTCGGTTGATTCTTTCGGGGAACCAACAGAAGCAGTCTGTGTGCTGCTCGACACTTGTGGGTCGTCGCTCGACACCCCAAGGGCCCAGTAACCCTAGGAGATTTGTTTAAACAGCCGACGTTGCAACGCTAATCCCGGATTAAATCATTGCTTGATTAATCAGGGCGGCGAACAAATACAACAAAAAGCTGCGACGGGGTTCGAACCCAGGGCCAGAATGAAGGCAAAGGAACCTTAACCACTCCACCATGGAAGCTTGGCAAAGGCAGAATTTGCTGTTCCCAAACAACCTGTCCAGCACTCCGTTTTTAAATGGGTACTCCTTCCCCAGTTGTGAGGATGAGCTGTATCTCATCTGGACTTGATGTATGAATGAACATGGGCTGTTTAAACCGGATAAATGATTGTTAGACCAAGGTTTAAACAATTTGAACAACAGGGAAGATCCCGATCAATCAATCCGGTTCAACCCAAGGTTTTTCATTTGAATTCAACCCCAGATTTATGCCAGTATGTGATTGAATGGCCAGCCTGAGCATTTCAGTAGCCTTAGAAACGTCCAAATCAGACTTTGAGTGGATTTAATCTGGATTTTCTCGTGATTTTCCTCAAGGATTAAACAGTGGGGCAATCGTAGTGCACCATAGAATTAGAATTAGTTACATGTTACTGCTTATATACACATTCCCAGTTTCAGAGAGGTATAAATCAGTTGTCGGATTATGAAGAGTCTATGAAGAGTCTGGGCCAGATAGAATCAACCCCTCAGTGAAGCTAATTTTCGCACCTGCCATCATCGTCGCCGTGGTCTAACGGCTACTTGCACTCTGCACCCTATGGCCAGGAGACTCAGAGGTGCTATGTTCGAGCCTCATTCAGTCCTCCTTTTTGAGCTTTTACCATGGTTTAACCGCTGTTTAAACCGTCCGCCCTGATTAATCAAGCAGTGATTTAATCCGGGATTAGCGTTGCAACGTCGGCTGTTTAAGCAAATCTCCTGGGGCTTCTTAAGGGCCCGGGAACACATGGACGTTTATTTCTCGTGGCTCCAAGAGCTGACGGAAAAGTCTCCGAAACGCATCCAATTCATAATCAAGGTGAGGTCGTTTTCTTCTCTCTGTTCTCGGAATCTCATAGCGACACACAGGATCTCACTCATCGGCGTTCTCAGAAATGGGCACCTAGCGAGAGGAGTCATTTGGATGATATTATGCCGGTATGTTATTATGCACTTCGGCACAGGTTTGGTCCATTGAATCCAGTCGTCACAGGTGCTACCAAGCCCAGATCCAGAGGGAGAACCGTGCATCAGCGATTCAATGCTGATGGAGAAGATCAACAGCATATTTCACACCGAGCAATCCGCCAACGTTCAGTATAAGCTGTCTCGACTGCAACCCGATTACGTGCCGACCTTGATAAAAACCATCGTCCAACACGTACTGTCGGCCAAAGCTCAGAGCATCACATCGCTTGCCACACTTTTCCTTCGATCCGCTTCATCTCAGGACCTGTTCCTGACGTCCGCTGCACGTCTCGGATTTATTATGGTATTGGAAGAGTGCGAGCTCGAATCGGACTCTATTCCTCACTTGAGATCACTGCTCAACTCTGCGGGTCTTAACGACCTACGAGGCGCAGACATATTGGAAAGAGTCGTGGAACGTCAATCCAGCCAAGATCCCATAAACCCGCGTGCGAAAGACATCGAGCGTCTTTCTTCTGTCATGCCACCCGGGGCCACGAGTATCTTCAACGCAATATCGGAGGCCCTTTCCCTCCCTCAACCTATTATCAGCTCAGAAGGCCCAGTCCCGCTGTCTGTGTTCGAGGACTGGTTGTCTCACATCACAGGGCTACAGGTTGAACTCGCATGTGGACGGCGCAATATCCAGGATCTGAGGTGTGCAGTCGAACGAGCCGACGCGGACCTAGCCCGCCAACGCCGGGATGCCCGTGACTTGCTCGAGCGCATGTCTACCCAGCTTGATGAAAGCCTCGACGACATTCAGAAGGTCGAGCAGGACCGAGATGTCATGATCAAAGCGCGCAATTCGGAACAGATGCGACGGATTGAAGTAGAGGAGCGCCTCAAATCGCAGTATGCAGAAGCAATGGCTCTCAGGAATGATCTAGGCCAGACGCGCGGACGGTGCAGTGTCCTCGAGGCGGACATGTGTCGCATGAGGAGGAAGTTACAAACCCAGGAACAAGTGGAGGAGGATCTGAAACAGGCCCGCAGACGGTGCGGAGAACTCGAACTCGAGTTGCAACGGGTTAAGATGGCCGAGGAGGCACGAGCCAAGGCGGACATGGCGGCCAGGAACGCGGGACGGGAAGAGGGTCGTGATGGCATGCTCACAGAGATGATCCAGCTTCTCCACTCGAAGCGCGAGAGCGAGCGAAGAGCGCGGCAGGCCGAACTGGACAGGCTGAAGGAAGAACGCACCGACCGGATTAACCGCGAGACAATGGCGAAACGCAAAGCGGAGCGGGCCCACGGTGTGGAGCGCGAACGGGCGAGGTGTATGAAGCGGGATGAGAAGTACAGACATTTGGGACCGTGGACGCCCATCCTTGCATTTGCACGCTTCGAGACCATTCTCCTCATTGAAGAGTTCACAAAGTTCAAATTCTCCGATTCTACACCCCTGACCTTCGAGGCCATTCCCTGGCCCGTGCTCACCAAACCCTGGACAGACGCATACAGTACGAGTACCATCACCGCCGAAAATGTCCGCCAGTTTTTTAGGGCGACCGCTCTAACCACTGCCAGATCGGCGTCTCACCCTATCCCAGCGGACTATCGGAAGCACCTTCTGAAGCAAGGGCTCCTCGCGTTTCACGGAGACAAAATGGTTCCCAGGAGCTCGACTGTGGAGGATGAAACGTTGCGGCAGCAAATATTGGAGGCGGCGAATATTGTCACGCAAACGCTGAATGAACTCATGCAGTCTGTGGAATGAAAACATAGGTAGATGAATCGATTCGTACTAGTACAAGCGATACGTTGAATTCCTGTTGAGAATAGCAGGTTTCATCTTCCGTTGGGGATGGATTAATGATCCTTCAATTCAGTGTCGCTGGCCAATGTTTCCGCTTGAGAAGTACGTGGCTTGACGAGGCATTGGAAGTTGTCCGGATGGCTACCGCAAATTGGTGAACAAATATGGTGTATGGGCCCAGACGGCGCACCTCGCAAACCCATAGCTCATGCTCACTTCCGGAATAATGTCCTTTCCTTTATTGTCGACGGCATTGGTGATTGTACACGTGAATAGGATGGTTGCGATAGCGCTCCAGACACTGTTCTCCGCAAGATATTGCCCCGTGCAGATTCTGCACAGTGCATATATCAGACACAGTACGACTCAGAGTTGGGCAAGGATATTTTGACGTTGCACTGACGTTTGACGTGTGCAACGTCAGTGCGACGTCAGTTGAATTTTCCAACAGCGTCGAACTCGCCTTATCCGCCATGGTAAAGCTCCAATCTTTCACAGGCACGTTGGGTGGCATTGCGCACGACGTTTAGCATAGGAATACGATGCAGTCGTCGGTGTTAAGGGCTTGGAAAAGTCACTAAATTTTTCGTGCAACGTCAGTTGAACATCAGCGAACGTCAATGTGCGAACGTCACACACGTCACACCAACGACTTTCAACGTCAATGCAACGCCGGTCAACGTCAATCCTACACCGTCGAACGTCAATTGCACTTGCAGTTAACGTCAATCTGCGCCGTGACACAACGTCAATGTGACATATCCGCGTCAGTACAACGTCAACGTCAACTGTGTCCCCGACGTCAATGCGGCACTTTCTGTCAATGTCGCCGCGCTCGACGCGGTCTTTCATCCACCGTCAACTTCAACACCACCAATGCCAATAAGTGCCTCGTTTCCGTGTCTCGTAATCAGTTGCCCATGTTCTACCAACGCAACGGACTCGCAAGGCTCCGGGTTGAGTTCAACTTCACTTGGTGTCCTGCTGCTGGCAGCCTGGCACTGGTTGAAAAGGGTTGAAATTAGTTGAATGCCATCCCTTCTCCTTCATTGCAGCCCAGGTGAGTCCCGAGACATCTTAGGTAGCCTGGAAATACGACCACCAGATTCGCCGGCCAACGTCGATGGCTGCGCCTGAACGTCAGTGTACAGTCACCGACTCGGATGTCTGTTGCCCCCAGACTGGCAGCTCTGGGATTATTGAGGGATACAACTCGGAGTATGTCCGATATCTTGTCTCAGTAACAGCAAGACAGTATCTGAAGCAGTTAATAAGTTATAAGGTTGAACCAGTCGGAACGTCAGTGTACAGCCACCGAACGTCAGTTGTGCCAGAATGTCGACTGTCTGACGTTCCAAGCGTCAAGTCTGGGATTATTGGGGAATATGACTCAGAGGTATGCCCAATATCTAGTCTAAGTGACAGCAAGACCGTGTCCGAAGCCGTTAACAAGTTATTCACAAAAGACTCGTCTGGGTTCCATTCTTTTCCATCCGACCCACAAGGGCAACAGTGATATCCAAACCACTGCAGCCTGGCTGTCAGTGCTGACCAAACACTTGTATGTGGTTTACTTGACCATGGCATTGCATTGCGACCCTGCACACCGAACAACGTCAGTCGCGCCGGTCTGAACGTCAGTACACAGCCACCGAAACGTCAGTTGTGCGGCGACGTTGACTGACGTTCCAGATATGAATTCTGAGACGGTGGGAGAATATGACCAAGAGGTATTCCCTAAGGCTTATGACAGTGACAGAAACATGGTATTTGCAACCTTCAATGAGTTATACATAAAACACTTACGGGGTTGGGATTCCTTTTCAGAGGGCATGGACCTCCAGTCCGACGGGAATATCCACGGTACTGTTGAATTCTACTCCATTTCGCCCATCTGAACATACCTAGGGCAAAAAGATTGGATATTGCTGCTCCCAAGTCCGAGAAACACCCAATTCGACGGATTCGGGTCAAATAAGAATATCCATCTCTTTGCATCGGATCTGCGTACTACCCGAACCTTAATATGTTGAATTTATCCGGGTCGTCAGCAAGGGATATGATGAAGGTAGACACTAGCTGCTGCATTAGTGTTTAATCCATATACGCGCCGGCGAACGTCAATGTTCGCGCCAGTTCGAACGTCAGTACACAGCCACCGAACGTCAGTTGGATCGGCGTCGGTGTTGACGCATGCAAAGCCCAGCTTCGAGATTTTTGCAGAATCCTACTTTCGTACGTCCACTATGTACGGCAGGGACAAAACCTCACGGTTTCACAGTTCTTGGCTCGATTATTGCTTTGAACCAGCGTCAGATCATTGGTTCGATGAAATCTGTGAATATGTTCAAAGCTCGGCGGAACCACAACACGTCAACCTACCTCGTGAGCCTCGCAGGAAACATTTCTGCATGCTGTTGAGTGCTTTCTCTGTGCCCGCGGAATCGACGCGGACAATCAAGATTAATTGATGCTATTCACTCATGTTCACCGATGTTAATTGAGCCCCAGAGGGTGGTTTCACCGCGAAAAACACGTTCGGAGCTTTAATCCTGTATATTGCTCGCTCCTTGTGTTCCTTTTACACTGCCCAAGTATTATTGCGGCGATGCGTTCCTGAACTTCATCAAATGATGCGTGCACAAACAAAAGCCAAATATTGACGGCTTGTCTCTTACCACCATGATCGACATCACTTACCTCGTTCTGATTCTTGCTCTGTTGGCTACAAACCTCTCGAAGCTCTGGGCTCTTCTTCGCTGGCTGTATAATCTTGTCCCCGGCCGCCGGAACCGCGACCTTGTGCCATATTACAATCGCGATGGTTTGGCTGACCTCACGCCTTCTGATACATACAACTCACTCCGACTAATTAGGACAATTAATCGGTATGGTCAGAATGACCCCGCGGAATAATACGAATGATCCTACCCTTCGTAACAACTCAAGTCCGTTCTTCCCTTTAGTTTTCCCTCTAGCAATTAAATTATACTCTCTCTTTACACAGGTTCTGCCCGCGCGACCGAGAGTCAAATTTCTAGACCTAGAGCCCCAAGTATGTCCCGTTTCCCCGTCTTACTATGACTATCACTGAAGCTGTGTGCGTAATAGCCTCACTGCGCCCGCGTAACACTCCTGCGGCCGTAGCACCGGTCACCATCCCCACTCCGTCGACATGGGATGGGTGGCCGGACGGGCCATTTCAATGTTCCTTCTCTCGGCAGAACGTTGCCGACACAAAACAGCTTACAAGCAACTGGGTTTGCGAGCTTTTGAAAGGCCGAAGAGGATCAGCCGCCGCACTAACCTGGCAGAAGGGCCGAGAAGTTCGTCGCAAATGTATCGGAGTCTTAGAGTGCAGTTCCCTCGCATGCAATTTTGCCATGCAGATTGCCCCCGCTGTGCGTGGGGTGGATCGCCACCGGCAGCTCTGCAACCTCTGTCCCTGCGGCGAGCAATTGCGCCTCCGCGAGTGCGGCATCGAATCTTCGTTGTTTCTGTTCCGCGGCGGAGCATTCTTTATAAATTCTGGCAACCACACTCACTCCCAATTCACTCACTCTTTGATCTATCGCCCCCATGAACCGTTCGAATTTGGCGAGTATCTCGCTGCAGCCCCAATTGCATTGGACCCTCGTAGTATTCAGGTAGGTGATTTATCTGATCTATTCATTGCTGAGTTGAATAATCCCTCCAGAACTCCGACACGGTCCCCGTAGCGTCATCTGATAGCGAAGGCAGCTGGCACGGAATCCAGGACACAGATGGTATGTCTCGTGAAAGCCGCTCAACTCCGCGTACTCATTGCTAGGTGAAGATGATACAGACGAAGATAATGACGGTAATATTCATGAAACATTTTGGCCAGCCTGTTCATCAGCTGATGTTGAATGTAGACGATTCTTGTCCCGGAGAAGGTGAAAAGGCACCCAAATCCTCTCAGCCTTTCCCAGGCGAAGAAGAAGAGGATGGTGGACTCGAAAGCGATGAGGACGTTGTTGAACACGGTAGAGTTTTTTCTTCTTCTTCTGATCTTGACGAAAGCTCACGCAAATGATGATAGAACAATTGACTGAATTGAATGGCGAGCAGTTTGAATTAGGTTCCGCTGAATGGGAAGAGCTGGCAGAGGATGCGGAAGCTAACATTGCGTAGATGAAACGCGTGACTTGGTTACCGATCGTCGTCACGGTCACATCTTTGAAATTCATTCTTTCAAATTTCCCTTCATCCTCCCCCACAAGAACCCGAATCACGCTCCGTTATGGTGCTGGTCAGCTGGAGCATATTTGACTGGATCTGTACTGCCAGTTAACTCAGTTTCAGGCCTTCTTGACACGGCTCGCTCGCAGTCTCTTCGCATTTGGAACAGGCCAAGATAGAGACCTTCCCGTGTGTATGTGCCAGACTACAGCTCTCTTCAGCTACTACTCAGACCTTCTTAGATGAACTTGAGGACGTTCGGCCTAATGCCGTGCCTCTCTACGATACAAATGGCGGGATCTACGCATATCTTGCACCTGACAGTGAAATTCCGCGCTCGAGACGCGCCATTCGTGCGTTCCCTGGTTTAAATAATTATGTGCAATGCTAAGCTTCGCGTTCAACCAGAGGATGATAGGCCGTCCTTGGTTCAGCGCTCAGCGAGGCCGTCTATTCGACGGACTCCTTACGCACCGGCTCCTTCTCAGCCGGCGCCACCCACGCGCAGTCGCGCAGTACAAGGCCGACAGCCCAACGCCGCTGCTCCTCAACGGGTGCCGCTCCTCAGGCAAAGTAGCCCCAGCACCGTTGACGGCGACGCTACGGAATGGGACGGTTGGCCGGATGGTGACTTCTCTCGCCTTTTCTCGCTCGAAGAGGCTGAGGCTTGCGATAACTTGCGAGTGCATTGGGCTTGCGAGCCGCTTAGCGGCGGATCTGGCGGTGGCTCAGCCCAAGCGGAAACTTGGCCTGAAGGCAAGGTCACTCGGCGAAAATGCCAGGGAGTTATTTTCTGCACAACCCCGGGATGCGATATTCTTGTTCGCCCTCAGACCCGAGCGGCTGGAATCCGGAAGCAGCTTGCAGAGTCATGTAGCTGTGGAGGGTCCCTCGCTCACGAGCGGTGCGGTGTCGTTTCCGTTCTTCACACCTTCAAGCACGGTGTTCATTACGAAAACGGTGGCTTCCACGCGCACCTGCGTCCCAGTGTTCGTCTCCATATGTCGCGCAAGGAAAAAGAGACGTTCAAGAAGGTTGTGGAGGCCGATCCGAAGACAGGGCCGCTTCGGATGCTGGTGGGCCGCTCAAGCGTTCATGGACCGGGTCAATCTGTTGCGGACATTTCTCCGGTGCTGTACAACTCTCAACGTATCAAGTACGAGCGCCGGAAAATCCTGAAGGGCTCTGGAGGGAATGGCGGTGGCGACAACTTCGTCCATGACTTCGCGAAGTTCCAAGAGAAGCACCCGGATTTCATACGCGAAGCTCAGTTCGGCAAGGTCTCCGTCATTGTTATGCAGACCCCTTTCATGGCCTCGAAACTTGTCAAGTCTACGATTGATCTGGAGGCGGTCAACGGCATTGTCTCGGACGCAGCTCACAGGGTCTGGCGGGCGCCCAATTCTTTGCTCATTGTCAGTTCGACATTCGAGCCCGAGCGCCTCAAGTGCTGGGTCCCCGGAATCATGAGCTATTCGAATGGTGGAACGGCAGAGCATTACCGCATTCATTTCTTTCACCTCTTTGTCAGCATGGCGCGTGAATGCGGCAGTCGCAATATCCCGATTACTGATGCTCTTATGGCGAATGTGAGTTCTTTCTCAGTCTAGCGAGTCCGGCTGACCTCCGTCGCAGGTCGTGGACTTCAGTGGTGCCCAGCGCAAGGGCTTTATTCTTGCCTTCATTGATTTCTGGCTGGAGCATGCCCCCGGTGAACGTAGCATCGACGAGCTGATGGAGGCTGCTGAAAAATCACTGAAGGGATGCGCCCAACATTTCCGGAACCAAATCACTCGCGTGAAAAAAATCAGCGGCGTCGTGGATCCTTCCAAGGCAGATATTTTCGAAAACCACGCTCGGAGGCTGCTCACCTCCAAGAGTATGGACGAATTCACTGACCGTGCCAACAAATTTATCAAAGACTTTCCCCGCGCTGAGCCCTGGATTCGGTGGTGGATGCTCCCTGCGCATGCTATCATGCTATTCCCCGCGTTCCGCGTCATGAACCCAGAGCTGTGGGATTCCATCCCAGAGACCACCAACGCGGAAGAGGCGATGCATTGGAAGTTATACGCTGCCATCGGCCGCTTTTTGTCTCTGTTGGACGGAATGAAGCGCTTGTACAAGTTTGCGGAGCACTACCAGCGTCTTTTCGATGCTGCAGGACGTGAGTTATACACCAATCCGTTCGAGCTGCAGCTGAAAGACCGCAATTTAGATGGAGTTAAAATTTTCTACGGGCGCGACAGGCAGTCGTGGAAACGTGCAGCTGAGAAGTTTGGCACCACCAAGTATTCACGCCGGCGAGCGGCAATCCGTGCCGCCAAACATGCTAACGACGGTCGTCCCCCGGATACAGGGAAAGCGTTACTTGGTCGTGGCGCGAGAAAGCAGAAACACGAGTACGAGAAATCATACGCATGGAAGGAAAACTCCTGCTGGTTGGACTCGAGTCTCACCTTACTCTCTGCCGCAGCTGCTCGTGACGATGCGAGCATCGATGCCATGTTCGCCGATCTTCCTGCTGGCCATCCCCTTCGAGATTTGCGTCAAATGTTGCACACTCGCCTCAATTCCGTCAATCTCACGGAGTACGAGGATGGCGGTTGCAGGTTATTGAACCAGCAGCGAGATGGATTCCGCCGCGCGCTGTGCGAGGTTCCCCACAGCCCGATAGAAACGACAACTGGGTTCGACACGATGTTTGTAAGTATCAGCATCTCTTGTTCCCGGATTGAATTAATTGTTTTGTAGGGCTGGCTCTACCACATCTCTGGGAAACGCGTCCCACACACACGGGAATCGCGCCCATCCGTTGAGCGGGCACAATCTTACTTTGCCATGTCGCGGATTCTTTTCAAAGTCTGTGTCGGGTCATCAAACGAGCATTACCAAGTATCGCCGGTGCAGCTCCGCAATATCATTCAGCTCCATAGCGATCTGTGCCGGCGATACGATGGCGACCTTCGCAAATGGTTCCAAGAATATGTTCGCGTTTCCAAACCAGAGCCACTTGACCGTTGCTGGCACGCTCGGGACGGTGTTGCGCTCTGCGATGGCAGCGCTAATGCATTTGAAGTCGTGTTGAATATTCCCATCGTCCTCATAATCGAGCTCGGTGACATCCGTTCCAGTGTCTGGAATATCCCGAGCTCCCTCTCACCGTATGCCAACAATCCTTCTGCATCAAGCTCTGGGGTCAAATACACGATCGTCGGTCACATCTACTGCAGCCAGGCCGCGCAACACTTCATCGCGCGGTACCTCACGCCAAGCGGAAAAAAAATCTTCGACTACAACGGCATGAAACACGAAGGTCATGCGATTCGCAGTAAAGTGACCGCCGTCCGTGGCTCCCTGACTGGGCCTTCGCGTTCCATGGCGGGAGTCCCATCTGGATACTTTCTCTATGCGGTGATGTACCATCTCGTGGGCGGAGAGCCTGCACAGCGCTTTTTCCGCAAGCAGCAGATTAACGATGCTGCAAAGCTCGGGCTCCAGCTCGATATCGATCCTTCTAGCAAAACCGGCATCCCCTCTGCAGTTCAATTGGTCCGGCCGCGCGTGCAGCGCATTGCAGACGACGATCGATTCTGGCTCCTTGCGCCGCTCGCTGACAAAAACATCGACTACATTCTCCCGGAACCTGAGCCGTCTCCAAGGAAAAAGCGGGCGAGCTTGTCCCCTCAAAAGAAGCGTCAGCTACCGGCGGTAATTCACAGCATCGAGTCGGACAGTGAGGACATCGACAATCTTCTCCTCGAAACACTGGAGCCTCCAGTTAACAAGTCTCCCAAAAAATCTTCTCGTGCTCAGAAGCCTGCTAAGCCACGGACGCCGAAGGGAGCCGATACCAGTCTTCCTTATACGGACTCCACGACGCCATGTCCCGTCTTTTGCGAAGGCTGCGGGATGCAAGAGTCTGATGGTGACGACGATCCAGACGAAGTACAGTGCGAGAAATGCAGGCTCTGGGCTCACATTGCGTGTCTGGCGTCAAACGTCGATTGGGCCGATCCTAAAGTCAAGTTCATCTGTAAAAGATGTAGCGAGGACCCGCTCGTTGATCTGTACGCGCTCTTTTTGAATCTGTGTACGCCGTTTGCTAATTTTCAACGTCGCTAGTTGGCACCCACAGCAGGTTGTCTTGATTCCCTCCCCTCTCGTCCCGAGCTGGAAAGCTCCGGGTGTTTTGTGGTACCCAGCGCGGTTCATTGAACGCCACAAGAAGCGGGCGGGGAAGAAAGACGAGTACGAATTTCGCTGGTTGGAGTGCAACGATGGCACCATCTACAACTCAGCAACTTCGGACTTACCCGTCATGATTCAACGTACATTCCACCGGACGCGCAAGTTCTGTCAAGAAATTTACGAGGTGCACCTCAACGAGAATCAGGTACGCAACTGTCGCTACAGTAGGAATGCACTGAGCTGTCGATACAGGTTGGCGTGATTCGCTTGCCGCGCTATATGGACCCAACCTTCGAGCGGCACGAAAATCCAGCCCTCGCAGCAATCTTCGACGCTGCTGAACCGCGCATCGCCAAAATTCTAGCCAGGTTCAGCAGCAATCATCCAGTTGTTGCCAACTTTGAGGCCTATTTCAACGGTAAGAAAACGATCTCTCGAAGCAGAGATGCAGAGAAATGGCTGCGCACCTGCGAACTAATTTCCAACCCTGAACTCGACGCCGTCCTGGAGCCGGTGTTGAGCCGGTTGATGAACCACCCTGATTTGAAGCATATTCCCCTGCCAGAACGAAGCGAGCGGGTGCCTGGCGTGGGCTCCGCGCTCCTTCAACTGTTGGCCGTTCAACATGCACTGGGCGAGCCGCTGAATTTGAACGGGGATTTGCTGGGCGACCTTTTGGATGACAGAGTCGTGCATCGCCCAAACGACGGAGAGGAAGGTCTTGAGGCGATGTTTGCAGTCACTGGGGATGCGTCGCAGGTGGCAGGCCGCATGCTCCGGTTCAGAGCGCAACATGCAATGTACGACGAGGAGTACCGCCCTCCCACCTACCATCGCCTCGAAAAGTCTCGGCGCCCAGCCACCGATGCCATTCGGGTAATTTTCAAGCGGAAGGCAGACGAGGAGGTCGAGGAGCAGCCACCGGCAAAGCGCGCAAAGGGCAGAAAGGGTGAGGTGACGGAATCAGAAGGGGCGAGGAAGGTCAGGTTGAAAACTCCGCCGAAGCGGACGTCAGGGCGGAGACTGCGGTCGAATACTACTCTGTAGTTCAGTTCGAAGCACTCTATTGACTTGCTTATATTCAAATGTTGAGAAGCCCTTGACCTTATATCCGATGTGGATTCCACTCAGTTGTCGTTAGTAGTGGATTGCAGAAGATGATTATTCAACTCTGACTATGCTGTAACTTGATTTGCGATTGATTCAGTGTGTGTTGTTCACGTGAAATTGAAGTACAGAAACTTTTGCCCATGTCCAGTTGCATATTCACGAAGGCGGATCCCGAGTGGCGGCAGAGTGGTGGTGAAGTGAACACGGAGTTGTTAACGGTGAGAATATAGCATTGAATCGCTAGTAGTTGAGTAAAATGTATGGACTATCATGTTCAAGAAAGAACGACCTCGCTGTTGGCAAGTTGAACCAATTGGAAGTTTGCGAACATTCATCACGTCGTCGTCGGTCTCGGTGTCCTCAACTGACAACAATGGTGAAAAGTTAGCTGCGGAAAATCAGTGAGTGTGACTGGCGTTGTACAGTACAAGGGCGGGGGCAGAGGCGTCGGTCAACGTCAGCCCAGCCGGCGCACTTCACTTGTGCACGTCAATGACCTTGTGACACAGCGCCGGTGTGACACTGCGAACGTCAGTTCAAAAACGTCACAACGTCAGTGCAACGTCAGTAACGTCACGCAACGTCACTTTCACCCTGCCCCTCAGAGTTGGGTAACGAAACGAACCTCCGCCCGAAGCCAAATTTTGCAGGGAAATGCGGCTCACCTTTCCCGCCGGGCTGTGGGAGATATCGCTCGGGCGAGAATGTTGTTGGATGTGAATAGATCTTTTCGTCCAGCGTCATTCCTCTGTTCACAGCCCTGATCAGTAGCCGCCCGACAGTGGTAAAACACATACAAGATGTTAGCGAAAACAGTAGACCCTGCAGGTATGAGCATTCCGCGATATATATCGTCCTCCATGCATCGACGGGGTACACCTGATATGGGTTGAGTGCGATGTCTGTTGTTACTTTGACGACAGTACCCAGTGGGAGGCCTGGTCCCCAACTGCGGTGTGTGATGAGTTGGGTGTCCCTGTCAATATAGGCAGGACTGACCGGAATATTTCTTGGAATATACATTCTACGTACGGGAGGCTTTCACGATCCGAAAACTCAGGTAACCGTGCTTCTCCGAGAACGCGATCCAGCTCCTCCTGGGCTTTGGTTTGGCATTCTGGATGGAGGACCATGGCCAACAAGAACACCGATAGAGCGCTCCACGTCTGTAAAGTAGATCTGTAGTCAGTGTGTGTAATGTGGCAACAAAAATGGGGCCACCGTCTCTACACCGGCAGCAAACATCGAGGCTGTATTGGCTTTTAAATCTGCTTCATCTTCTGTGGTAACACGGTCCCACGTTTCCATTTCTTCCAATTGGGTAAGGACAAATGACGGTTTGGCGTTCCCCGACTTCTGCAAGCCAACGATGAGCGTAGGTTAAAATGTCTGCTGACTGTGTATACCTTTTGCTCCTGGACCAGACGCACCGGAAATTCGTACAGTTCTTGAACACTCGGTTTCCATTTCTCGGCCACGGTTGCATAATATGTACCAGGAAACCATCGTGGAAAGTGTTGTACTTAGGGTGCAAACTTCAGTGAAGAGACCATAGAAACATCCATACTCACGGAATGGGAAGAAGTCGATGGCTGTAGCCCCAGCGGCAGCACCGACCCGAGACAGAGATTCCAGCACCATCTTGGAAATATGCAAGTAGGGATCGTTATCAGCCTTGATTTCATGGCCCACGGTAATCTGCGTAATGATTCCCGTTGCAAATCTGCGTAAAAGTCAAGTGAAGCCAAGCCGTTTGCACCCAGCGAACGTTACCTGCTGAGATAGGCGTCATATTTGTCTGGTTCGGATCTCAAAAGATTGTTTGCCAGGGTGCGTGCCTCCCGAACTTGCATAGGCATGTAATCGAGACATTTCTGGCGATTCAGATATGCGTGGTGCATCTGGCGATGCTTGGCCAATTTCTTCCCATATCGAAGGGCTGCGAACGTGGACCTCCACCCAAATCTTGAAGTGAAATCAGGCCAGTGGAACACAACAATAAGAGGTCGATGACGCACACTTCAAGCAGAGGAAAATCTGGCCGATCGCTGTAGATAAGGCTCCGCTTGTCCAGTAGGTCCTCCGCTGCTCGAAGCGAGCCGAGTACTACTATGGACTGGCCTGGAACCTCTAGGTAAATCACGTCGCCTGAGGTGTAAATCGATATAATTAAATCACCCGGACGACAGCGGACGCACCGTATATCTCTGCCCATCTGTGGAATTGGAGCGGGGCTTTTTCCGACGGCATATGGCGTAGATTTCCAATAAGTGGATCGCGGGGCGGTCCAGGAGGAAGCATCGAGGCGCGCCTTCGCCGGGGAAGGGCCACGAAGTAAAAGACAATGGCCCAACCGACAAACACGGCGAACACAGACGTGGGGGACATGGCGTTACGACGGGAGGGAGATCATGGGAGGGCGTACTTATATTAGCCTGGCTGGATATAAATCTCGCTGCTTCTCGTCTGATTTCGGGACGTGCCGAATCTGGTCCCTTTCTCAGCACCAAAACGAAAGATCGGGAAAGGGGGGATCAAGCGCTGGCAGTGCAAAAGAGACTCTCGCAGTTCGGAGTTCAGAGTAGGGCAAAGCATGGAGACAAAGTTGGCCAGTCGGTGGAGAATTGGTGGAGCAGGAGACCCAGAAGTTGACCAGAAGCGAAGGAGCCACAGCGCCACAATCAGCCACGGGGTACCTTCATGGAAACATGCAGAGGTGCTGGAGAGTTTGTACCAGGGGAGACTTGACTTGAGGCTGGACTTTGGATGGTACAAGCAAGCTGCGGAGGTGAATTCGAATACACTAGTAAGTAAAAATGTCATCCGGTACCGCTGAGAGTTTAACACCGCGAACCAACTCGGGTATATCCCTCTCTTTCAGCCCCAACCTCGCAAGAGTTTTCAGCGTGGTTTGCTTGCGTACAGTATTCGAGTGCAGCGGCACCACCAAATAACGCGAGCGCTTTCCCTGTGGGATCACCATGACGTGTATCTCAAGCCGCTCGCCGCTCTGAGCAGCACGCGCAACGTCGTTCTTCCACTCCGCGGACGCGGTCAGCCCTCCGCGCCCACGCCAGCAAACCTGGCCACGGGGTGGACACTTATATCTATAAAAGCTTTTTTCACCGAATATTATGTGTTCTGAAGACGTTGCACGTACAACGTTGTTCGTGGTTGTGGTTTGTGGATAGCCGACCATTTTCCGGGGCTAATGACTAGCCGAGGTCAGCCGGATTCGGCTAGTTCGCGGCAAGGCGTCGCACAAGGCAGAGTGGAATAGGCCCACGCGGAAGCTACATATGTACTCCGAGGAAGTATCTGATAGTCAGGCATGTCGTTTTCCATTTGAACTCAATTGCAGAGGTCACCTTGCGACCTTCAAGTTGAACTGGCGTCACGGAAGATTAGCGTAATTTGGGACGATGCAACACCAAGTTATCATACCTTTACCTTCCAGGACATTCGCATCGACGGTTCCATTGACCTGCAGGACAGGAACTACGAAGCCTTGCGAGCAATCGTCAGGTTTCCATTCGGCCCGGCACCCAAATCAATCAATGATTGGTGATGTCTCGGTAAGCTCGGCAAAAGGGTTATAAGTTGAAGTTATAACCAAGTTATAACTTTGGAGCCTGCCATAATCAACCAAGAACAACGGCGTCTATCATTCAAAAGACCTCGGATATCACAAGTACTGATCACAGAAGTGTCCAAAAAGTACATTCGATGACCACGAAACACCCACAAACCACGTTCGTCAACCACGAATCAGTGGTAATCCAGGTTCCACGGAGAACGAGTACGTAGCAGTTGACTTTGCTCTGTTACCACATAATATTCAGTGATAAATACTGTCATATATATCGACGCGGCCGCGCCTGTAGTCGAAGAGCGTGAAATACGCCTCGCCCGGATGTTTCGCCATGAACGACAAATGTTGGGCGGCAACTGTGCTCCATTGCCCCTCCTTGTAGTCCTGCAGCAGTACGGCACGCAGGAAAGCGCGCTCACGGGCGCTGAGATCGTGTTGCTGCTCTCCTGTATGCGAGGTGAGGCCGAGGGAATCGTAAATAACACAGGCGAGAGCGTACCCAAGTGGAATGAGCTGCCTGACGTGCACGCTACTCTGTGGCCTCCGTCGCGCCAGTCGATGCGTTGACACTCGGGGGAGCAGTAGTAAAAGCTCAAACACCCCGCACATCGCTGAAACGCCCGCCGTTTGCGGATCTGTGCGCACTGTGTGGTTAAACAAGTAAGGTTAGTCGTGCAGGCGTTATTCCAATACTGGCCTTGATATTATCGCACGCTCGTCGATCGGGGCCGGCTCCAGCATTGAAATCGTACATGACAACGACACGCTCATTGGATGAAGTTACGAACGTCCGCCAGAGAGGGGCCAGCTTAGAGCTTTGAAATTCTTCAGTGACTAGAACCGGTTGGGCCTGGAGGAATCCGTTGTTGAGACGTTTGACATTCCGATAGGAGGTCATTGCCTATGGCAGAATTGTTTCCAACATGGTAGTGACCTGCTCCGGTATTGCGCCATCAGCAATGCAGGAGGCGATGCTGTACAAAAGACCGGCATCGAGGGCTTCGGCAACGAGGGAATGCCACCGGGCGTACGAGAGGGTGCGGGTGAGCCAGTGGACGCAATCTGCGAGAAGCGTACCGCCTGGCTCAAATACGTCGCTGACGGCGTACATGATCGATGTAAATGCGCCCACGAGGCCCTGGGCAAGCAAGGCCTCCCCAAATGCTCCGGGCAACGGATAGACTTCGCCCGGCATGCGGCCCTCGAAGGCTGCGTCCACGTCAGGTAAAAATTCGATCATGCAGGTGAGAACGTCAAGTATGAGAAGGGAGGGTGACTCGGGTGTCGGCAGGACAGCATGGGTGTGACGAATCAAGAGAGCTGCAAGATCGGTGTAGTGCCCGCCAGCACCGTCTATGAGTTCTTGAACATCCGCCCGCCGTATGGTCTCGCTGGTTTCCAGAATCAGACGCGACACATCGGGATATACGGAGTTGAGACTGTGCTCTTCAGTGTCGTCGAGACGGGAGATCCATGCGCAGGTGACCATGTATCGGAATCCTGGCGTAGCGAGCATGAGGTCGAGAATGTCCTTGGACTTGAACGAACCAACGAATTTGACAAAGTCTTGCATATCGTCCCGGGGTCGATGCGAGAGCGACTGTCGGCCTCCTTCCGCGAGTCCTCAAAGTGATGGCAGTAGGTGTGGTAAAACTGTACCCACTTCCACAGACGAGGCCACAAATCTGGGAAGGCGCCGAGGGGAATCCGGTGCAGCCTGCAGATAGAGTACATCGAGACCCCGACACAGTTTACGGGATGCGCCCAAGCCAGCGGAGCACCCGTATCCATCTCGGACGGCGTAGGGATACTTTTAACATCGAGATTGGCGTAGAACGCTGGAAGGCATGCAGTGGACTGCGCTGGAGACATTTCATCAATCAGTCGGTACAGACGTTCCAGGTTTTCGACTGAGCCTCAGAGCGCCAACGTCGCCGTCCTCTTGAGATAGAATTAGTCCCAAAGGCAAAAGGACGCTGAGTGTGGCAGACCACAACTCCAGATCAGCACAGGTCAAAACACCGGTGCCTATGGGTGTGGAGAGCAGAAAAAGAAACCACACGTGCAAATGATGTCGGTTGCTATCGAAGTATACCCATTTGGCGGCTGGCCCCTATGAGAGACTCCAAGAAACAGAAAGGGAAAATGCGAAGAAACGATAAGAACTTGAAATAAACAGACTGTAAGTATTTCAGCCGCTATGTAGCTCCACTTGCGTTGAAGGTTTTAGCTAGGTCCTGGCGTTCTGCCCAGTCTCAACCCTCGACCCCGAGTCTTGCTCTACCCATTGCTTACGCGGTCTTTGTTTCTTCTTTTCTTTGGGGACCGGCTACGACCAAATTCACAAGTGGGTTCGGCTCAAAAAATTGACTGTGACAAGATTGATTCGGACGCTAATCCCGCGAATCGGAGGGCGTCACCAAACTTGTATCGGCCGTTCTTTAACTTGGCAAAGATCCTCTGTGGAGTCTGGACCTGCCTCGGCTTTGGATCAATGGCCTCACCCGTTTCCATTCCGGATCCGGACTTCTTGCTTTCTTCACCAGACGGGCCTAGACACAGCATCATACACCGCTCGCTGAGCGATTCGATGGCCGCTACTTCGAAAGCCCGTGGCAGGTCCGTGCACTGCAGTCTCGACCTCCGGCAACGGTAGCCATGCGTCTTTGGGCCCGTTCACATTCCCCGCCCGATGGCCGTCACTCTATAAAACCGTGCGCAACGCAGACCCAACCAATTTCTCCCATGCATGCGTTCACCTCCCTACCTCTAGACGATGACTTGATCGATCGCATTCTGGGATTTTGTCCGGAATTTGACACCTTGCTGGCCCTGTTGTCCACATGCAAAACCATCTACTCGATCTTCAACACCCGCCCAAGATCAATTATTCGGACAGTGGCGTACAATGTGGCTGGCCCAGCCCTGGCTGACGCTGTACTTGCGCTTCGACCTCGTAAAACCCGTTCCACCGAGGAATGCCGTTGCTCACTTGAGGAGCTTCTAGAGATGCTCGCTCTGTCGCCCGCCGAGAAGTACAAGCTGCAGAAGAATGCCAACGTCGTGCGGCGATTCGAGAACGTTTTCAGCTCGTGGTGTGTGGCTTGCCCTGCAAAGCAATGACTATCAGAAGATGTTTAGGTATAAAGACCAAATGTCACCAAAGTGTACGCTCCTCCACGAAGAGTCGTTCCGCTTCCACCGGGGACTATATCGCATCATCCTATATTCGGAGACATTCAGCCCCGATTATTATTACCTCAAAGACCTTGAGAGGAGCGATTACGAGCGACTCGAAAAGGTGCAGACTGAGAGGAAGCAGCTTCTCACGAGATATTCGACGGAGGAGCTACTCGAGATGCATGCGGTCGTCTGTTTCGTCACGCAAATGCTGGAGGACGTTTTTGGTCCTAATAACATAGGTGCGCGACGTACGCTCCAAGAACACCTGGGTATTAACTTGTTATTCGCAAAGATCGAGTTCAATGGGGACTCAGCGCTGGGCCCGCCCAGACAATTGAAGCCTTTGAAACGGACTGCTGGGACCCGATCCAAGAGTGTTTCGAAATCGATTTACAGCTGGTAGATGACGACTTTGCAGAGTACGACGGATACTTCACCGACGCGTTTTCCCGCATGTGGAAGGAGCGATGCGTTACCCCTCCCCCGGACGGCCCGTACTTGGGGAGATCAATCCTCGACGAAATCAACCCTGAGATTATAACTGCCAGTTAGTGGAATCGAACTTGCATAAATATGTATGCTCGCTCACACACAAACAGCGGACCGAAGACGTCAAAGCAAGTGGCCAGTGTGGACAGCGCCCCCTCCTGCGCCTCCTCCTTTCGTTTATCCTCCTTTGGAATTCATGTATCCTCCTCCTCCGCCCCTTTGTATCGCCGACCACCCTCCTGGCCGACATTCCATCACCGGTGGGAGCTTTCCAGGGATTGAAGTGACTGAATTGACTGAAGAGTCTGCTGCCCCTCCGATCGGTGGTCCTTTGCTGTTGCCCACGTTCCCACCCGCGCTTGACATCCTGAGTCAGTAAAATGGAAGCTCTCCCGCCTCGAATTGAACCCGGCTGACGAACATACAGGCGATCGAAACCGCCAACATAATTATCAACCCACATATATTTAGTTGGTGGGCGGGTTGGGTTTTCAGGGGATGTTCCATACCGATGTCTTCATTGTCAGAGGATTAAAGGTGGACTTGGATTTCGAGGGGAGACTGCACTTGGCAATGAGGTGCCGATTCAGATCCAGAGGAGGCGATATTTCCCAAGAATTCCTAGTCCATTTTGTATTCAGCGTGTACCGTTCGTCTGTACTTGGTAGCAGCGTGGAGTTGTACAGAAGAAATGAAGAAGCATCGCAGCATAAGTGAAAGAACCCAGACGAATATTCTGTAAAGCAACAGGTCACATCATCATCTTCTCCAACGCATCCAATCGCAAGTCCAGCGCACCGAGCGCGTGCAGGCGCGGAAACCCAGTGGTGAGCACCTCCACTGCGCGCTCGTATTTCTCCAGCGTCGACACCATGGTCTGTAGGGTGCTGTTTAATAGTCATGTTTATAAACCGGTTTATAAACAGCTGTTTATAAACACGGTTTTTAATCTTTTGGTCAAACCACCTGTTTATAAAGATTTGTAGGGGGGGAAACCAGGGCCAAATCAAGATCGAAACTCACATTTTCCCGGCCAAATTTTCTTCCGCCCACAAGTCTGCAGGGGCCAATATTTATGGGGGACAGTTTATAGCTGTGAGTGACGCCCAAAGACCCTGCAAAAGCGTACCATTTCCGGAGTGGCTGACCAGAATCTGTAGAGTTTGCAGGTGCAGACATTTTCTGAAGTCCCCAAGGTATGGAGCACGCTCGTTGGTTCCATTTCAAAGACAGGGAGCGAAAAAATGAACTTTACCGCCTGTCCACACGCCCAGAGAGCAATTTTGGTGCCTGGTTTATAAACACGTTTATAAACAGCCTGTTTATAAACCAAACATTATAAACCGTTTATAATTCGCTGGGAATAATAAACAGGACCCTAATGGTCTGTGTGTCATTATTCGTGGGTGTCGGGAGCGGGGAGGTGAAAATCCGGAGGGAGAACGGCGGGCGCTTGGCCGCCACGGCGGAGACGACTTTGTTTGCGAGAAAAGTGTCGATGGAGGCCCATGCCTCGGGGAGAGCGAGGTGCGTGTCGAAGCGGGTGGCGTGGAACTCGAGCGTGAGGCAGGTGAGGACGCCGGAGTGTAGCGTGCGGATGATGGAGGGGAGAGTGGTGTGAATGGCGCCTAGGGCAGCGAGCACGCCAAACAATGGCCCGATATGGACACGTTGCAGACGTTTGAAGGCGCTAAAGTCTAGGATGTGGTTGACTTGCGCTGTGAGCCAAGACTTTGGTAAGATAATGGCGTGCAGAGTAGAAAAAGATCGACTAACCCTCATCCAGACGGGAAAAGTGGTGGATGATGGTACAGTCCTCGAGGGTTGCACTCTGACTTTGCAAGAATCGACGGAGGCACGTCACATCGGCTTCAGTGCATGTTGCCAAACGAAGGTTAAGCGTGGTGAGTCGAACGTGTCCGACCCAATCGAGCCAGTGAAGTATGTGAAAGACCGCCGGCGCCTCGATCGACAGGGTGGATAGATTAGGAGGCGGTGTGACAAGCTCCGGAAAAAGGTAATCGGCGTGGGTGTAGGGAACAGGCGGATCCAGACGCCACAGACGTTCCGCTTTGGTAGCGAAGGCCTTGACCGAGAGGGTGGCAAGAGCGGGAAACGCACAGAAGATCTGGAGTGTATGATCGACATCACCGCCGTCTGCGCAATCCACCTCGAGGTCCACTACATTCGGCAGGCTCTTCATGAATCCGCGCCGCGGTGGTGCGCCGTGCGCCGCCCAAACGGGTCCAATAAGCCGCAGACTCGTCACCTTCGTGAGCTGAGCCAGCACGTCCGAGATTCCGTCGAATTGTCGGGGCGTATGACCGTCGTTCCGCAACGATAGCTGGTGCACGTACGACCGAATGGTACACAGTGGAGAGCGGATGAGAGCGGCAAAACCGTGGATATTCTGGGAGTGAAGAAGAAGGCGGCAGCGTGTTAACATCTGAACAGTGTTACATCTATTTTCCAGTCACGTTTTATCTCTCACTGGTTCTTGATACGAACTTCCGTGAGAGGTATGTTCTGTCTATTAGCTATCCATACCATACAGCTTACTTATTATTTACCAGCTTGTACTGACTGTGTCGTACAGGTAAATAGAATCCACTGGTTCTTGATACGAACTTCCGTGAGAGCTTGTACTGACTGTGTCGTACAGTTCTCCCAGGTTCACAGGTTATAGGGCCCTGAGCAGCGCACATCCACGCGCAACCAGTCAACCTGCCCTTCTCAATGTCGGGCACCAAATTCCAGTCGTTCGACGACCTCGCGTACCGTAGTATTTCGATCAAATCGAACCCCGGCGTGACGCGTGACTTGTTTAACCAAGTCGAGCTTTCGATGGGCAGCTGAAAGGTGCGTGACACGGGTAAAAATTTCGATAATCGTCGGAAATGAGACGCCTTCCATAGCAAGAAGTGGAACAATCCTTGAACTCATGTCTGTCCTTGCAATATAATTTTCTTCCAATTTTCTTCTTGCAGGAATTTGGGGCAAGAAATTGGTCCGTGGGGCCATGAACACGGAGAATCAGAGGAATAGTGCAGATTTTGTGTTCTTGATGCCTGAAAATACTCACAAATGTCATACCGGATCTCCTGGCATTCTACGAGCAAATTTTGAACCGTGAGACCAATTCGATATTCACCTGGGTGACGCGTGACACGGACCAAATTTCGATATCGATAGGGGTCCGCGTGACGCGTGACTATCGATTTGAATGAAATACTACGGTACGAGGAAGGCGACACCCCAGACTCGTACCCTATATGGGAGACTCAGTGCCAGTCTGCACTTGTTCTCTCGAACTTATGGGGTTACGTTGGTGGGCGGGGTATCATTATCCCGCCCAAGGAGATCTACGATTCTTCGACGCCTCCTGTCAGAATTGACAACCCGTTATACGACGATTGGCTGGACGAAAATCTGATCGTCCTTTCCTGCATCCGGCTACGCATCGGGAAGAAGGACCTGCGTCTCATCAAAGACGAGGTCATCGCGAAAACGGCCTGGGAGACGCTAAAGAAGGCCCATCAGCCCACCGGCGCGCTGTCACAGCTCACTATCCTCCAACAAGCCCTCGCGCTTCGGTACTCACGCGATATCCCACTCGCGAAGACCACAGAGAAGCTCGACACTCTTATTGACTCCTTCTTCCATCTGGAAAAAAACCGGAGACTATGGAGATATATGTAGTCCGCATAGTCCTGATAGCACCGTAGCTTGTCCCCCGTTATATAGCACGTTGTAGCTCAGTGTTTGAGATCCATAGTTCTCCATAGCTGCTATAGTCGCGCGCCTTGGCAATATAGTCCCCTAGCATCATAGTGTTGTAGCCTACATATCTGTATGTAGGAATATAGAGCGCTTCGTTCTCGCCGTAATGCACACAATATATTTCACGTCTGGCTACAAACAGGGTATATGCAATACGGTTCCTCGTCCCCTCGGCGCGACATTGCGCACGTCTTGAAAACATCGAGATTGTACACGAGCATACCAGTACGGCGCGGATGACGATGGCGTGAACGAAAACGAGCGTCAGCCCATCTGCCACGATGGATGCGATGGACATCGGGTAGGTCGGTGCGTGCTTGAAAGTGTCCTGAGCGGGTCCGTGAAGGAAGAAGTCGATGTCCAGTGGGACGTACACGTACCTTGCACCACAATTTACGCTCCCATCGATGTCGGAGGCCAGAAGTAAAGGGAAAGCCTGGTGCAGGAGATAAGCCGGAGATAAAAAGGGAAAGGGGAAGGCGCACCACAAGACATAATGAGTGCCGCCACACCCATGTAGCCAGCGTTGACCGAGAGTTGGGACGAAGGAGGGAAGGGAAGCCAGCTTTGCGTTTGAATATTGGGGGACAGCAAGATTCAGGCGGTAGGAGCCCAGCAAGGTGTCCTTGACACTCTTGAAGTGTCTTGGGACGGCGTGTGGAAAGGAAGCCAAGAACTTGAAGATCTTGATAAAGGGACATAATTATTGAAGCCTTCATATGAATTGATCTGGGAGCAGGTTGGACTCAGGGGGCAGGCGCAGGGACAGGCGACGAGACAGACGACGGGCGCAGGTGGGAGGGGAAAGCGGGGAGATGGGAGGAAGAAGAAAGAGGCAACGAACCATTTGATGGCGTTGCCAAATCACGCCATTCCTGTTGACGTGCCGGATCATGATCCGGGCGGAGTTCGAATGACTTGATGAAATTGACTCGAGAAACCCTCGCACGACTCGCAGTGCGTGCCCGCTTGGTGCCCGCCAACTGTTCAAGTTGAACTTATGTTAGGTCTTCCACCTTAATGAAAGACCCTTCCGCAAGTCCCCGACTTTTTTAGGCCCGAAAGCTGCTGATTCGGCGTCTCGGACAAGCTGACAGGCAAGTGCGCGCCTTGCCAGTGATAAAACTCTTCCGACTCGTCGCTGCTACCAGTCTGCCAAGGGAAAAAAAGTAAGATTCAGAATCATATAATAGCTCGCATAGTAGCCGCACTAAAAAATGTAGCACAGTGTAGCTACGCCGAGTAGCGCTATTGTGCAACATAGTTTGCACCAGGAACTATGTTGGCTATGTGGTGCTATAGAACACCCACCACAAGCTATGCCAGCTATCGCAGCTATGTTTTGCTATGTAATTACCCGGGCAACTACGGCCGTGGGACCTTTTCCTGATGTCGCTGTCAAACCTCCCACCGAGGACGAATGGCGATGCATCCTTTACCTCAATGCGATGACGTCGGCGGAATTCAAAGATGCCCGCTCTTCCCTCGACACGCTCCTGAGTGCTGGGACACTTTCATCAGCGGCTGTCAGTGCACGAATCAAGCATGAACAAGTCCGCATTGACGCAGAAAACGCTGAGGCAGCGGCTAACGAGGCATCGTTTGCTGCATTCACAAAGCAGTATCACGGCCAGAATACACCGAAGTCTTTCCCGAATGGTCAGGGTCCGTGTGCAAACCCCCAGTGCAAGGGCCGCGCAAAGCAATACCATGACTGGGACCACTGCTGGAGCCCTGGAGGACGCATAAAGCCGCCCAAGACGTCTGAAGGAAAGCGAGGAGGAGCTTCCTCCCGTAACAAGAAAGAGGCAGCTAAGCTCGCAGCATCGGACAGTTCGGACGAGTCGGACGCCGATCGCGCTGCATTTGCGAGCGAGTCTTCGGGCTATAGGTCCTTCTTCGCGGACACCAACACACCCCGCGGAGAACGCACCTCGTTTGATTGGTCCACCATATCTGCCAACATAGTCCATATGGCGCACAACAAGCCGGACGTACTCGCGACACTCATACTCTACCTCGATACGGGCGCTACTAGCTCCATCTGTCCCATCCTCAAGTACTTCACCACGATTACACCATGCATGCGTACCGTATCGGGTGTCGGTGGATCATCGATCAAAGCCATCGGTGTGGGCGAAGTCCGAATCCGTGTCGGGAAAGGGCGCCACTTCATCCTGAAGAACGTGCTCTACTGCCCAGAAGCCGCGGTTACCCTCATCTCTGTGGGAAAGCTCTGTGATGACGGGCACAACGCGACGTTTGGCAGTAACTCGTGTCTGATAAAGCGCGTGTCAGGAAAGATTGTCGCAACCGGCACCCGTGTAGGGACCGGCCTATACACGCTCAACGCCGAGAACATCCTCTTTGCCACGGTTTCTGATCCCAGCGTCATGTCGTCCCGCGCCGCCATATACGAGTCGGCTCGCACACTGGCTAACATCGCCACCAAGGCGCGCCCCACTCTCAAGACATGGCATCATCGCCTAGGTCACGTCAACGCCGGAACTGTTCTCGACATGGCTCGCGGATCCGCAGTGACGGGTATGGATACCGACTTGTCCCACATCCCCGCCAAATGCGCTGACTGCATTCTCGGAAAACAGAAAAAGAAGTCCGTCCGCAAAAAGCGTAAAGGACCACGTTCCACGAGAAAGTTGCAGAAAGTGTTCGCGGATCTTGCGGGGCCGCAGGCTGTGACGGCAAAGGGGGGATACCTGTACACGCTTCAGTTAATCGATGATTGCACCCACGAGCAATGGACCATTCTCTTGAAGAGAAAATCAGACGCAGCGAGAGAGTTCAAAGGATGGCAAGGCATTGTTGAAGCAGAAGCCGGACAGAAAGTCGGCATCCTTCGTGTCGACGGCGGAACAGAGTTTGACTCGGCAGGATTTATTCAATACCTACGAGAACATGGGACGAAGAAGGAAACTTCCGCCCCTTACTCCTCCGCGCAGATGGGTCTCATCGAACGTACCCACCACACACTCATGAGCCGTGCCCTGGCATCGCTCTCGTCAGCTAAACTTCCGCGGAATATGTGGGGCGAGATGATGCTCACCGAGACGTACATCAAAAATCGTACCCTAACTAGCGCATTCCGAGCGCCCGAACAGACCCCCCATGAGCGTTGGACTGGCAAGAAGCCGGATCTCTCGCACATGCGCGAGATAGGCTGCCGAGCGTTCGTATTGAAATTGCCAAAAGCGCAGAATTCGAAGGTTTTCAATCGCTCCCTGGAATGTGTCATGATTGGCTACTCCCCATCCTTGACAGACACGTACCACTGTTACGATCGCAAAACGGGACGTGTACACGTCACCCGTAACGTCGACTTCATCGAGTCCCAAGACGAAGTTGCACGCCCGCTAAAAACGGCAAAATCACCGACGCACGGGGGTGCCGTCAAAATTGTCGACCAAGCAGACGATCCGGGACCTGAAGCTTCAGAGCTTCCCCCTCCAGACGCATATGGATCTGCATCCGAGAGCGAGGAGGAGCCTGAGAACGATGCAGTGTCAGATTTTGAGGAGCAGCCACAACTCGAGCACGCACCTGACCCTCCTGCCATTGCTAAACGTCCAGTGCGCACGCGGAAGACGCGTGGGGACGATGGAGCCTTCCCTAGCACTCGTAAAGATGCTGCCGTAGCGGAGGCTCGAGCTGCTGAGTCGCGTGCGAAGAACCGCCGCGCAGAAGCCAGAGCACGCCGGGCGACGGTCGAAGTCGTTGACGACGAGCCTCCTGCTGCCGCAGTCGAGGAGGAGCCTGCACCGATACCCGCAGACGATGCGGAATATGAATATTGGGCCTTCAGTGCGACGACGTCAGATGATGAGCCGAAGACGTGGAAACAAGCTCAGAACTCACCCTTTGCTGAGGAATGGCGTGAAGCCTACCAGGCAGAGCTCGACTCCATCAAACTCCACAGTGTCTACGAGCTGGTACCCCGTGAATCCGTGCCCTATGGACGCAAGATCATTCGGTCGAGGCCTATCTTCAAGATCAAGCGTGGAAGTGACGGCGAGATTCTGAAGTTCAAGGCTCGTTTAGTGTCCATGGGCTATGCCCAAATTGCCGGGCTGGATTACCGGGAGACGTATGCACCTACGTCCCGTTTTGAGTCCTTCCGGATGGTGCTGCACGCTGGCGCTTCTCTCGACTACGAGATTGACCACGTTGATGTCAAGACGGCATTCCACAATGGCTTGCTTGAGGAGGAGATCTGGCAGGAGCAGCCCAAGGGATTCGAGGTTCCGGGCAAGGAGAATTGGGTCTGGAAGTTGAAGAGAGGGATGTATGGCTTGAAGCAAGGGAGCCGATCATGGAATCGCCGCCTTAACGGCGCGATGATCAGCCTCGGCTTTAAGCGAATTTCGGTGGAACACAGCATCTACTCTCGCAAACGCAAAGGCAACACCTCCCTCGTCGCTGTTCATGTCGATGATTTGTGCATCGCAGCAAGCTCTACGCATGAGATGACCAATTTCAAAAGGGACCTCAAACGGCACTTCGAGATCACCGACTTGGATCCTTGGCATCCGAGTGACGCGAGACCGTGCGGCAAGGACTATCTCCCTGGACCAACAGACGTATATCGAAAAAATGGCTGTTCGGTTTGGTCTTGAGAACGCCCACCCCATCAGAACACCCATGGTCCATGGCGAGCCGCTAGCACACTCCATGTCACCGTCCACGCCCGAAGCGAAGAAGCGCATGGCCAACGTGCCTTATCGTGAACTCGTTGGCTCTCTTATGTACGCCAACGTTGCGACGCGAGCTGAGATCGCGCATTCCGTTGGAATTGTGAGCCAATTTTGCCAAAACCCAGGGGAATTGCACTGGCTTGCTGCAAAACGGATCCTTCGTTACCTCATCGGCACGAAGACGTATGCACTAGTTCTAGGTGGACAATCACCGATTCAACTCTCAGGATTCACGGACTCCAATTTTGCTCCCCCCGGTGACCTTGACAAACGGAAATCAACATCCGGCTATTCCATGTCGCTCGGTGGAGGGGTTATCTCTTGGAGTTCGAAGCGACAATCCACCGTAGCGACTTCCAGCACCGAAGCCGAGTACATGGCATGCTGCCATGCTGCTAAGGAAGCTATCTGGCTTCGCATGCTACTTCACGCTGTCGGTTTCACACAACGAAAGGCAACAGATATTCGATGCGACAATCAAGGAGCACTTATCCTCACTGCAGACCCCTCGTTCCACTCTCGCGCCAAGCACATAGATGTGCAATACCATTTTTCCCGCGACCGCGTTGAGTCTGGGGAACTGTCTTTCACGTACGTCCATACGTCGGAAAACATGGCAGACATTTTCACCAAATCTCTGCCGGAACCACTTTTCAAGAAGTTCCGAACGATGCTGGGCATTGTCGGTTGACTGGTTGGACGTGTTTAGCACGCTGAGGAGGAGTGTTAACATCTGAACAGTGTTACATCGAGCTACGCGTCATGCACGTGTCCGTGCCAAGTTATCTTATTTTCCAGTCACGTTTTATCTCTCACTGGTTCTTGATACGAACTTCCGTGAGAGGTATGTTCTGTCTATTAGCTATCCATACCATACAGCTTACTTATTATTTACCAGCTTGTACTGACTGTGTCGTACAGGTAAATAGAATCCACTGGTTCTTGATACGAACTTCCGTGAGAGCTTGTACTGACTGTGTCGTACAGTTCTCCCAGGTTCACACAGCGGTAGAAGAAATGGCGTCTGCTGCGGTATAGCCATGCGCGACAAACTAAGGAGCAAGCGGCCAGGTTTGCGCGAATCCGCTTGACTTTCTGGACAGCGACGAGGTCGATAATCATGTCGACGAGTTCCCAGGGCAAAGAATAAGGGACAATTAGGGTAGGTTTCTCGACGGTTGGCACCAGCATGGTGGCAAGGTGGTGGCAAGGTGGTGGCAGAAGAGAAGGGATGAAGAGTCACGGGGTTAGGGTTTGCGGCTTACACAATCTGTGATCGGCATTGTCCGGGCTGATAGGGGCTACGGTTCAACCCACCCGGTTGTGTTCTTGTTCTGTACAATGATTTGTTCATGCCTTTGGAATCCGTCTGTTTCTTATATGACTCGAGGGCCCTGGGAAAGGGCTGCGGGTCTTAAAAGGGACATTTCAAGATCTACAAACTGAATCAACAGTGCGACATAACCCTCCGATTCAACTATCCTCTCCAACTCAGATGAACCCAGCCGCAGATAAAAGTGAAGAATAGTTTGAGAAGCGTGCGGCGGTAGTGTTTAGAGTTGATTCCTGATGCTCTTCGCCAGCTAAAGACAAATTGGCGAAAGTCAAAGTGTCATCGAGATACTCGGGGTAGGCGTGCGACATAAGCGTCGTTAATTTGACTTCATTCTTGTCCGCGAAGTAGTTTGTGACTATGCTGCAGTTTTGGCAGCGGAAGATGAACTGTGCTGCCTTGCCCTCGTACGAGTATGTGGTCAGAGGGGACCAGGTCGTGTTGATAGGTGCATTCAAGATAGGGACCAGACTGTTGTTAGTTTTTATGTAAAACAGGCCGACATTAGCATGTTATGAATTATAGACGATTGAGTATGCGCACGCAGGAGTGACCATTTCGGCCATGCAATCAGCGATAGAGAAGTTGGATGTAGAAGCCTGAGCATTGGAGCCAAAGATGACAAAAACGACGAGCCTGTGATACCAATGAGGGACATTCTTAGGAGGCCAATGCTCTTACGAACCCCACTGCTGAGCCTTGTTCATGCAAGCTGTCCGGATCGCCCAACATAAATCCAGCGAACCCGTAAGGGAGAGGGAAGGACTGAGGTGGATCAATGAACATTTCAATGAAGTCAAGTACGTGAACTTGCCGCTGAAAATGCGAGAGAAAAATCAACAGACTGCAAAGCGAATTTCGGGGGCAGACGCACCGAGAACCAACACTTCGTCAACAAATTGCTGATCTTCTTTTGGAGGAAGTGCAAATCCGACCGTGACATTCAGCTTTGGCATCTATAGTAGGTCGTTGGCTCCCGGACAGCACTGAGTAGATCATGATTTACGAAGAGTTGTTCAAAGCACAAGCCGGTCACTCGGTTGCAAACCGGGTTGGAATTTCCAAGGCAAGCTCACAACGTTGGTCTCGATTGTTAAACGGGGGGGAGCATGGCTTACCCGCAGCAAGCCATCCGAGAACAAACCAGAGGTGTAAAAGGAGCATTGGAGTGAGTGTAGTATGTAGTCGGGAGACGTGCAGTCCTTTTTGAACGACGGTGGTATGGACGTACATACACCGATCAAGCTTCCATTCCACCGAAGTACGAACTAACGCCGGCAACGGGGTTGTCAGACGTAGAGCTCCAGAAATCAGAGCGCCCTCCGGCGTTCTATTCTGGGGAATTGAACTCAATGCTGTGGACAAGGCTGTGGATGGATCTATTCACTGATATATTGCCTTGCGCGCCTAGAGCGTCTTTCCTGACTGGTCAATTAAATTTGACCTTGTGAAGCACGCTGTAGCTATTCCGGGGTGCACATTGGAATTCCCACGGACCGTCGATTGTAACCGTTGGTCAGCGGCTATTCCAATTTTGGGGACATGTACTCTCAGGCGGGAGCCATTCAGGAGTTTGAAATTCACGCAGTGAGACTCGCTTGGAGCGGCATCAATGAGTTGGGATAGAGGCTATGTAGATGTAGGCGACAGATACTGCGCAACGGATTCCATCCGAAACTAAGCGATAATGGAACATGCAGTATCCTCGTTGTTCGTCTCAGACTTCGCACCGCTACCATCCACCGAACTCGACGAGTAACCATCGGCATGCTCCAACACCAGGATATTGCCCCCCACTTCGGTGGCTCCCGTGCGGACCGAAGTTTCGGCCGCAGAGGCAAATTCCAATACGTTTGGCGACGTCCATTCGTCTTCTTTGCGTGCATGACCGATGGAGACTCGGAATACCAGCAAAGTAGGCGCTATTCCCTGTGAAATAATACGTGAGCACACCCGGTACACAAGTTCAGAGAAGTGGGACATACGGCAATCTGAGCGTGAATACTTTCAGGATACGTTTGGTTGGGGTTTTCTGTGGCCTGGAGCACTACATATACGAAAAGACTAGCGGAGTAGAGAGCGGAGGATTCAATTAGCAGCTCCAACACTGGGAAGAAATCCCCAGGAATTCTCTTGGCTCCGTTCTTTTTTGCGTATCTCTGAACCTGCATGATGCGCCATACGATGAACCCCGTGGTGTACAAGGTAACGCCCAGTGACAGCCCGAGGAATGGAGTATTGAACCGGACGAGGGGTGCGAGCCGAACTGCGGAGCTGGCGTTCTGAAGTGAGGCAACAGCAATCTGTCCGGTAACCCCAAGTCCAACACAACTGAACTCGCACCATGGTCAGTCAACCAGTACAGAAGGGATGTAGAGACAGTTGACCTATCCCGGCAATGGTCGCTAAGATTGGCAAGACTACCACAACCCATGAGCGACCCCAGACAACCCAGCATCTCCAAATCTTATACAGATCCCATGAGGACGAATGTATCGTAGAGCAAAAAAAAACACACCATAATCACGTCTGCCAGAACAAATCCGACCACGTTGGCGATTAAAGCCAATATCTTCAGTCTCAGGTTGGGGTGTATCAAAGCATCCACCAGTGCAGGTGATGTTCCATGGTTCTGGAAGGCAAGCACAAGGAACTCCCAGGACACCGAAGAGTGAATTGTGGAGCATGAATAGAGCGAGATAATGACCGCCGACCAGAGGCTCCTCCTGGCATCGCTCCTTTTGCTCATCCCTACATAATGAGACACGCATTAGCTCATTTCTAACCGGTGGAAACAAGATTCAACCCACATATAGCGCCGAGGCAGACCATCAGGAGGCAGGTAAATAACCCTTCGTTGGAGGCCAAGTCAGTGCCGTGCGGAGAATACAGCTATAATCATCACCATTGAGGAATATCTCGAGGATGGGGCCGTTCAGTGGCAGCTGGTGTAAAAGGGCCGCCGCCTGTGCTGGGGTCGGAGGAGAAGACATGGCAGGGATCCACTGAGGGCGGTTGTGTACTCGAGTCTCATAATAACGGAACTTGCGCGTCTAACACCTTTTGGATGATCAATGTTCGACATTGCCGTTCTGACAGACCATGTGAGAGGTAAATGAACCTGGCTTCGGCACGGCCAGACATCATGATCCGGAAGCTCATCCTGACGGCTACTTACATTCATTCTGGCGACTACTGACCGCACACGGATCAAAATTACTGGGGTCAGTGTAACGCAAAAGAGCGATGCAAATTGTATCTGAGCTGTCTTGAGGCTGATCAGTGATGCGGAAGTGCTGCCTGTGTTGGTTTCGAAGAGCGAGATTGATTGGAGAGCCACTTATTTTGAAAGGGCGTTGGCCTTTGATGAGCCAACTCGCGTTTCACACAGGCCATTTCCTTACAGGACTGGATGCGACACACGGTCAGCGCCTGAAGATGCCCGGCATACCCGAAGACTCATTTTTGGCACGGAGAATTACGTTGAACTCTTACACGTGGCTCAGACTAGACGCCAGCCAATAAGAATCCATCTTACTTTCTCACCCGCACCTACAGCGAGTCAAAACGGCGTCTGAGGACATAAGCCGCCCAACTCACCTCTATATGCAAGACAAGCCTCAAATCGAGAAATATGGGGCGTGGGCGAGCCCTGTAACACCAGCAATAATATCGGACCAAGTGGGGTATCAAATCTCTCCCTGAAAGTACGCTTATCCCGAACGCCAAAGGTCGTCGCATACGAATGCGTTGCCGTAGACTCTGTTAACGGCACCGTTTACCATGTCGAACGCCGCCCAGCGGAAGGCCGCAGTGTTCTTGTCGACAGCCGTCGAGGGGCAGACTTGATCCAACCCGGATACAACTGCAGGCAAGCAGTCTTTACGGCCTTTTGATTTGCGTCCTGACAGATTCCACAGGTCCGTGGTTTATGGATATGGTGGCGCACCTGTTGTAGTCCGAGACGGCACCGTGTACTTCACAAATTTCCCCGATATGCGTATCTACAAGGTTAGGGGAAGCAATGTAACCCCCGTGACTCCAGGTATGCCTGAAGTTAATTTCTCACTGGGATGTGGAAGATTAATAACTGGGCCGTAGACAGCCCGCAATTTAGATTTGGGAATTTGACCTTTCATCCATCCCGTCCGCACCTAATGGTCGCCATCCGCGAAGATCAAACCAATTCAAACTCTGCGGATGTGATAGACACTGTCGTCTCCCTCAATGTCGAGACAGGAATATCGAAGATCATCTCACAAGGTTGGGATTTTTATGCTAACCCAGTCTTTAATCCCAGCGGCACGAAGCTCGCCTGGTTGCGGTGGAACCACCCCGATATGGCTTTCCGGTCTACTCAGCTCGTTGTGGGCGACCTCTGTCTGGATGAAGACGGTCATATCTCAATCACGAACGAAATCACGATTGCTGGGGAACCTGGTATTTCGGTGGCGCAGCAAGCACTGTGGATGGACGACAATCTGGTCTTTCTGTACGATATTTCCGGGTGGATGCAGCCTTGGATCCACATCTTGGGAGGCGATATTCGGCCAATATTGAACGAACCGATTTTGGGCGAGTTCGCAGAACCCATGTGGGGACTTGGAATGTCCTCCTACGCCATTCTCGATGCGGACCATCTATTATGCACTGTCGTGCGAAAAGGCTTTACGTCCTTCATCATCGTCTGCATCTCCAACGGAACCTTTGAGGAACTACCCTCAGACTTCGTGGAAATGAAGTACGTGAAACGCGTCGGTCCTAACCAGGTCGTCTTCGTAGGATCCAAGATTGACGCCGGGGAGGCCGTTGTGACGCTGACACTGGATCGTGGACGGTCCGTGTTCAAGGTGTTGGCTTCTTCTTCCAAAAGCGAGGTCCCCGACGGATTTACTGCGCGTCCCGAGCCATTGGTTCTTGCCGATTCTACGGGGCGAGACATTCACGCATTATTCTTCCCGCCGACCAATCCTCGTTTCGCTGGACCTCCAGAGGAAAAGCCCCTGTGTGTGATGTACCTTCATGCAGGTCCAACGGCCAGAACAACACCCAAGTTCTCATGGGAGCGGATCCTCTACACATCCCGCGGATGGGCCTGGTGTGTACCCGATAATATTTCCTCTTTCCACTTGTTGAGGAGCGATTTTTTGAATGCAGGTTGGAGGTCATGTACAGCGGGTCATCTGGCTATGGCCGTCAATACATGTAGGCGTATCATTCACGGAGCAAAATATCGTACTCAGGTCTGAGCTCACAGTGAACGATTGGACGGAGGGCTGGCAGAGTTGGACGTCCAAGACTGCGTCGAAGCGACCCGACAGACTGCCGCCAAGGGATTACTCGACATCGACCGCGTCGTAGTCACCGGTGCAGGTTCGTTCCTTCTTGGTTCATTTTTCTTCGCGGGACTCACGAACATTCCAGGCGGCGCGTCCGTCCTCATGTCGCTCATCAACTTTCCCGATTTCTACGCCGCTGCAACATCGCAATTCAGCGTGTGCGATGTTGCAGATTTGCCTCGCAAAGCGCCGAAGCTACAACTGTTCTACCCAGCTCTCCTCCTGGGCGGCTCTCCAGAGGAAATACCGGATGTTTACCGAGCGCGATCCCCACTATTTCACGCCGACAGGATCAAGATTCCTTTGCTAGTGAGATGCATTGTCTTTGCGGACCAGCCTGTGATTTTAATGGACCGGCATAGTTGGCACACGGTGCTGAAGACCTGGTGATCCCCGTCGAACAAACGGATGCGATCGTGGATGAAATCAAAAGGCACGGCGGCCAGGTTGAATACCTCCGCTTCGAGGACGAAGGGCACGGCTTCAGGCGCGCCGCGAGCATCAAGCTTGTGCAAGAGCGCATGTTGGCGTTTTTTGAGAAGGTCTTTGGGTTCAACGGTGCTGTGGGGGCGAGCTGAATTTGAGCAATGTGATTGCGATAAATATTCAAGGTACGGTTGCACGAGCACCAAAAGATATACGAACTGCATGTCCGTGGCTAAGATAATATTACTGGCTTTTGACTTCGTTAACGCGTTCGATCTGTGAATGGATTTAGATCACATTTGGGCGACAAATAATGAACTTACCATCCCCGAGTTTATATTCCCACTGAGCCACTTGAATGAGGACCGAATGTCCACTTCCAGACCGTGTGACCGCAACTCGCGGAGGCTGGCAAGAGCGTTCTCCACCTCGTGATCGCGTTCCACCAAATCAAGATCGGCCCAATTGTCGCAATCATGCTCGAAGGTGAGCGTGAAAGACTGTAGTTTCGTTTCGGCCTGCGCATCCGCCGTCCGCGCCGCGACCATCTGAACGAGCGGAGACAACGGAATTTCAGCGTCCCAGTGGTCAATGTGGATAGACTCGAGTGCGGGGAGAATGGATGGCGTTTGAGCGATGGTCTCGAACAGCTTCCTAAATTCATTGAATTTGCCATGGAGTCTTGTGTTCGCACCACTAGGACACACCACCCGCAGCGCATGGACGGATGGAAACACATCCAGGTAACCCACATCAAGTTCTCTCCCGAATTCGTCGCCTACGTGCAAGTCCAAGAGCCGCGGGGAGCGCCCGGAACGAGTAACAAGGGATTTGAATTGTTCGACGCATTCACTGGAGAAGGAATGCAGGTGAAGATGATTGAGGGCCGGTAGAGCAAGATGCCAAAGGATGTCGGAATCCCGGAAATAGGGTCCGAAATCAACGGTGTGGAGGCGAGGGAGAGTACAGACAGAGGGGATTGTGAGGACCGGTACACGAGGTGTGAGCTGGTGGATACGAAGGATCTCGATGTTCCGTGTATGCCTCAGCATCTCTAGGCAGTCACTATGCGTGCAGTAGCCAAATTCGACCATTGTTAGTTGATCCCAGGGAAGGGACGTCTGCCAGCTAGACAGCGAGAAATCCTGTATCTTCACCTCCCGAACAGCCGTGGCGTTCAGCAAAACCGGCAGGGGCGTCGACTCAGAGTGCACGGAGAACGCTCTGAGAGCCGTGAAAGGGCCACGAAGGTTGGCGGGGAAGGATATTATTGGTTCCTCCGAGTAAAGTTCAAGAGTCTTCCATTGCGAAGAGTATTGGCCTAGGAACAGGACTATTTTGTCGGCTTCGGATATGGAGGACGGCCCGGGGAGCATCAGCCGCAGGTCCAAGAGTTGTTCCGCCGCACGAGGGAGCCAAATGGGTAGAAGGTGCATGAGATTGGAGTTATAATGTTCTTCGTAACAAATGTCCGTCCAAAGTCTGCCAGTGGAAAGCGCTACTGCCCTCCACGACGTGCAAACACTGGCCAAGCGCATCGCGGTCCGTCGCACTCCCGCTTGGACTTCTCCACGTACTGGAGAAACACCTCCGAGGTGATCTCGTTCGGAAGGGTCAGGATTGGGTAAACGATAGCGGCGAGCTCTCCCGAAACGTCCTTGCGCTCTTTTCGCAGCATCGTCATCTGGGACTCGAGTGCAGCCATCCGCTCGTCAATCAAGCAGAGCTGTGAGCGCAGTTCGGACGCGGTGCTTTTCGGTGAGCTGTCCTTACCAAGGCAGCTGGATGCGGTGGTGTTTACTAGTTTACTATTGTATACACTGCCTATGCTTAATACAAAGCTGTGTTGTCCATAGTGAGCGCTCAGGAGAAGGAGGTCACGCGTAAGTCACGCTTCGTCACACGCGGAAACCTCGGCTTTCCCCGGATCCACACTGGCGCCCCAAAGCCTCCCATAAATCGGAATATTCGGCTGAATTGCAGATACAGCCAGTCCATGTGCCTCACTCTTTACCCATCTTTTTTGGTCCCAAATCGCGTCGATTCGAAATTTGAACTTTACGATATAACGTTGATATCATGCTGACGGGGACGCGTACCTCGTTTGTTAAAGGGACGCGCACTCCCTGGAAAGCAGAAACGGGTATACGGTATAATGAGCGAGGTACGAGCTGGTAACATTATAGCGTCTGTCTTAGAGAGACTAGGTATACGGTGCCAACATCAGTTCGGTTTGCATCCAAAGTGTTCCTAATTGGTTATATACACGGAAACCGATATACAGTCAACAATCCAGGAGTACAAGAGCGCCCAGGGAGCCGTCAGAAATCGTACAACATATATTGTCCCGCGACTCAAACATCACGGCCTGCAGTCATCCATCGATCCGCTATGCCATCATCTGTCTCAGTCCGCATACGTAGGGGGATGCTCCTTGGTTTCCTTGATATACCCACCCGCACCGAACGCCTCCAAATCTTTTTCATCGGAGTGCAACATCGCGATACCCCCAACCGCAAGCCGCTGCGCCTCCATGCGATCGAGCTGCTCATATAGCGCACGCACATCGCTCTCCAATGCCGCACAGCGTATTCCAAGCTCCTCGTTGTGTGCGCCCTGGACGGCGATGACCATGGTCTTGCGGGTGCGGTAGCGCAGGAGGAAGAGGGTGCAGGCGAGGAGGACGAGCGAGGCGCCGAGACTAGCGCCTACCGCGGCGCCAACGACCGCGCCTGTAGATATGCCTTGGTTAGAGTCGCTCACACCGGTGTCGTTAGTTGCGGGGAACAACGTTGCGGTGACGACCACTGGGGCAGTAAAGCCCGACGCGCTGGGTGTTTCGAAGGGGCCCGGATCAAGTGGGAATCCACCCTGCGAGGGAAACGCCTGGATAGACCAGCGATGTCAGTGAGGGTCCCCGAGAAAATTCGCCGCAGGACTCACCTGCCCGGCGACGAGTGTCGCGGAAGATAGCGCGAACGCCAAGAGGAGCGAAGAGATCTGCATTTTCTAGGGAAAATAGTGCGGGGAAGGGGGGCAGGGCAAGAGTAGCAATTCAGCGGGCTTTTAACTGTATCGATTCCGGGATATAGAAAGAGGCGTGGGTCTGATAACGGTGCCAGTAGACCCACGGAGAGCCACGGGGTATAGACATACGCTGTTGATCAAACAGTGGTGTTGCTCCCCGCATTTTGCGGCTGACGGAGTGATTCTGAACGGTGGACAAGTAGTTGAGGATTTTTGAAGGTACGTACCGCCGTTTCCTGGTCTCTCAAAGTCTTGCAAGAGAGGTGCGCTTTCTCAATCCTTATTGGACATACGAGACCGGCGCCCTGGAGGTATGTAAGAAGCACGATCGAATCAAGGAGTGACAAAATCCGCAGTCGAGGTTTCGATTCCGCAGCAGATTTACCTAACAATTGAGCGTTTTTGAACGGTGGTTGTGCGGGGATTGTGGCCGTTATCGGCAAATAGTGCGACATGACAGACATAGCGTTTGGGACTGATAGAAATCGCCATTACTTGCTGGTGTAGACCTGTGTAGACCGAGGGTCGACATAGAATGGTCGAAGGCGATCCTGTAGTTGTTGCTGCAAAAGATTGGCCGGCGCAGAGTGTCGGAACAATGTGAAAGTTCATGTCATGCGGGCAGTAAAGACCGGCGAGACCTTGAGCTTTTGAAATTAAACCCATCGAGGTACACGGCTATTGGGCAAATGGCGCGCGAAGGAACATGCCCAACGATGACTGATAACCACAGACCCGCATTTGATGGACGGGAATTCAGCAACAAAAATTAGAGACATGAGTGGAACCAGTATTTTTTCCAGAGTCCGTCGCTACCCGTAACCGGAATGAGAGACCGCTGGACTTTATGCAAACTTTATGATTTGCTGAATCGCAGGGGTGGCAGGCCGGGAGATGGCGTTGCCACACAGGAAGTCCAATGTAGCAGGAAACAGGAGAAGGAAGCCTATCAGTAACCTCCGGGAATTCGTCCAGTGTCTAGCGCCCAGTGCCCAGTTGCGAAGAATGGTGAGAGGAAAGCAAAGCCGGCATTATCCGGCGGATCGTGATTGATTCGTGATACCATCAAAACGTGCCTCATTCGGCGGCGTTGACTTCTTTGTAAAAAAGAAAGAGAAAGAAAAGAAAGAAAACCAAATACCACGTTCATGCGATGGCAGTCTGTACTTTGCCCCAAACGCGAGTTCGCAAAAGAGCTTTTGAAAATCAGAACAAAGGTGCATGTAGATGTGACCCCATTGTGACATCTAGTCACACACTCTTCCCTTTCTTCTTTCATGTGGCTTTCTCAACGGTGCTTCTCGGAGCGTTATATGTCGGGTTGTCAACGATGCACCCTACTATTTCCACACCTCTTTGCCTCCGTATCACTGTCCCCTCCCGGTGCCCACATCGTTATCCTCTTGGTTAAATTCGGCTCGTATGGACTCTCCGACAGACAACAGTTCCGACATTTCGACAGATACTCGGGTCGAATCACCTCCTTACTTTGATGCTCTTCAGGACCCGAATGACAGTTTTGGTCGGATGCTTGGCTCATTGCAGAGCCTGACTGCAGCGTACCGGCTCCGAGTCGTCAACCGCCTCTCCAACGGCGTCTTCGCAAGCCGACGCGCACTGTCGAAACAGGAGCTTGACAGCCTGAGTGCTCTCCGCGCCGCTGTCCACGACTTTGACTGGCAATGGATGGATACGGTTTCGCTCCCAGGCATCTGCCGCGGTCTTTCGTACCCCGACGGCAATCTCGTGGTCCAAGCGGGAGGCATGATATTTCGTGTATACCGGGGGACACTCGCTCGGAAGTCCTCTGTCCTGGAGGAGCTGCTGAGCCCTGAGAATCTAGCCACCTACGATACCTTCGAGGGTTGTCCGGTCTTCCGAATGCCCCACAGCGAGACAGACGCGCAATATTTCCTCGACGCGATATTTAACCCAGAGTGCGTAAAACTACTTTCATGTCGGGCACCTACTGAAGTTAAATTATCAGCTCATTCGACCCATTCGTCACGAAACGCATACGCTTCGACGCTATCACCGCCATATTCCGCGTCAATCTCGACTATCAAGTACCCAATCTGTCCCGGAAAGCGTTGGCTCTTCTCTCGTCCGTGTACCCAACCACTCTCGCGGACTTCACGTCTGCGGGACTCAGCCCGTCCTATTGCAGAGATCAGATTATGCCCGTCATACAGTTTGCACGCACGCACTCTGTTGACTGGATTCTTCCCCTCGCCTTCTATCGGTATTGTCTTGAGGGGACGCCCCGGGATCTCGCCAAAGGAATCGAATAAGGCGGGATGCGCGTAATCCTCAGCAGGGAGGACGAGGGGCTCTGCGCGGACGCGCGCGCCAGCCTGGTCGCAACAACCATGGACGCCTTTGAAGAACATTTTGCGAGCCGCGGTGGCGAGTGCGCAGGCGGCGCGGACTGCCGAAATTGTCGCATCGAGGAAGGCGCCGTGCTCCACGCTCGTCTGCTTCGTCTGCGGTTCATGCCCAGGCTCAACTTCGTCTGGCCCCCGCAGCCAGGATCCAAGCTGTGTGGGTCATGCTTGGAGGACATGCAACGCTGGCACGTCCAGCAGTGCGAGTCTGTGTGGGACAGCCTGCCCGGACTATTCGACCTCCCGGATTGGAACACGTTGAACAAGACGAAGCACGCGGCTCTCCAGGAGGCCGACGAGGACGACGAGACGTATTAATTTCTCTTAATTTCTCTTACTTTTAGACTTGAACGGTCATACGACGGGCATACATACAGCATCGCTGTATTTACCACAATCTTGTACATAACGCTTCTTTCATCTTGGGATAATTTACGTTGTCTACAATCGGTTATTTGTACCCACTGCAATGGCCAGCCAATGTTCAGCCCATTTACTTCCCAGGCCGCGGCTTCACAACCTCATTTCGCCGCTTTCAGAGAGCGGCCGACAATGAGCGACCTGCCGATGGTCCCGGTAGCGTGCCATGACGGAGCCGCGCCAATCGGAAGAGTGCATCAGTCATGCCGCTACATTAGAATTTAGAAAATAACCGATACACGTAACTATTAACAGTCGAAAGTGTGTCGGTTCGAAACGAATTCGCTGTGCGCAAATGGCCTAGTGACTTCCCACCCAAGGAAACCCGCACTTTGCGCGCCATTACATTGGTGCAAGATTTGAATCTACTTGATATATCTACACCTCGGACCTTGTTGTCCGTCCGGGAACAAAAAGCGCTGGCCTTCGGTATATCCCAGCCGACGGTTTGAGAAGTTGGAATTGGGGGTGCGGACTCAGGTGGCCGGATATCCGAGATCGATCGCCCGTCTCCAACAAGGAGATACAAAAAGGGACAATTCACTGCACTTTCGGACAGGCGTAGTGCCTCGCCGAAGTGTTTCCAGTCCAAACAGTCCAAACCGCTTTTGCGGGCCCAAAGGCCCACTGGCCGCGTGTGGGATAGGCCACTCCGGTCGCCGCCATTCAAAGCTATGCGCGACGTTCACGCAGAACACTAAGCTCCGGATATCCATTGGCCGCGGCGAATCTGACCGATGGGTGGAGCGCGTCGCGCAGGGCGCAGCACTCCTCCAGCGCCATTTGCGCCGTGGGGCGGCGCGTCGGGTCCGGGTTCATCATGCGCTCGAGCAGCGCGCCATAGCCGGGCACGAACTCCCGCAGGACCTGATGCGCCGCCGTCGGAAGGTCGTCCGGGTTGCCGAATGTCTGTGCAACGTCCGCGGAGTAGAAAGGGCGTAAAATTAGCGTCTGACAGGAAATCTGCACCGCGAAACGCCGCTGACGCACCTTGCAGTAGAGCTGTTCCCATGAGAGGGCGCGCGCAAACACCGACCCGAGGGCGTACACCTGCCAAGAAAAAATAATCTTCAGGCGGACCGGGGTGGGGGAGAGAAGGCGCACGTACATCGACTGGGGGGAGGTGATATGGTTGCTGCGAATGGCGGCTATCGCCACGCGGAATCTCCGGGGCGGCGTGGTCCTTCGTACCCCAGTACCCTGTACCCACCCACGACGTGGGACTCGATCCGGCGGGGAAGCGGCAGGCACACCCAAAGTCGATGTACGCCAGCGCGATGTTGCGCCGCGTAAACGACGAGTACACCCCCGGCACGCCGTAGTGCACGTTCAATAGCATATTTCCCACCGAAATGTCCTGCGGGGAGATACAGTGGCGCCTCGAGAGAAGCAATGCGCCGCACCCTATGAATGATCCCGTGCCGATGCATAAAAGAGAGGCCCTAGCGCATCGGAAATTAGTCTCAAACCCAATTCAACGGAGCATATGGTACCTCCAATGCTTGGGCTAGTCTGTTGAAATAGTCTTCCACCTCCCAAGGAATGCAGGTCTGAACTGACCTCGGCCAGTACGGCATCACAACGAATGTCCATTCTTCGGTCACGATTTGGTCTAAAACGGGGATGGTGTGGTTGTCGGCGCAAGCGCGCATTTGGGGTGAGTTGAGGAAGGTGATGATGTCAATTTCCGCCCGGGAGCGCGAATTGTGCAAAGCCTTGAGAGCACACTGCGAATTTTCTCAGCGGCGGAATTTAACATATTGGAAATTGTGGTTACCACACGATCTTGGGCGTCGTAAGCCATTTTTAGGCTCGCACACTAGGATTGACGCTCGGTAATAGCTCCTGAAGTGGCTAGATGAGCTTACCTGGGTCACCCAGCCCGTCGTTTGGTGAATACCATTCTGAGTTGGGTTGCCATCTGTGTCATATATGTGAACGAAACCCTCCTGGCTGCGCGGTCGATATGGGTCCCGTGCCACAGGATAGCTAAGTGCTCTTGTTCGGATGGGCGTCTCGGGTTGCGCTCGTGAGTAGTACTTCCAGCAGAGTGTGTAGCCATGAGATGCAAGGTAGGGCTCGAAATGGCGCCAGGGCTCGTCAACCAGATGTGCCGTGCTGTTGTGCAAGTCAAGCCGTTCCCAGTGCTCAAGATGTGGGGGCAATGGCGCCTCTGGGTAGAAGCGCTGGCGCATGGTAAGCTGGATGCGAGAAAGCGATGTTGAGTGTCCCGACGCCGCTTTATAAGGCTGTAGCCGCGGACCGATTATCCCGCGCTGCCCTAAAAAAAAGCGGTGGTTTTAAATTTAAGTTAAAAAAGCGTGAGAGCTCCGTCGCCGAGGTCGGTCCGATCCAGCTGTCAGGCAATGCGCTACCCTCAAATGGGCCGGGTAAGCCAGGAGCGAAAGCATCTAGCTGAAACTCCATTCTTCGGAAGTATCTACACTGGGAAATGCGCTGGTTGGGTGAAAAACAAGAGGAGGAATCCACGAGAAAGCTGCTAGACCGATGCAGGGTCGTAATCGGGCCCGAAGAACAGTCGAGAGATAGGAAGCAGACAAATTGAAATTGTGCCGGCACACATAGCCATGGCGTTGGGAGGATAACTGATAAGGATAACGGCAAGAAGAGATTTCCTGCAGCTTCGCGTCACCGATCACGGTGATCCCCGCATTGATCCGGTGGAAACGCCGTGTGTTGAGATTGAGCATTGGTTCAATTCTGAGTCGGTCTGCCCGGAATAATGAAGCGAGGGGAAGGCCCTCGTCGGCCATTTGAAGTCGACAAACAATTGCCTCGAACTTGCATAAAAAAATGGGAATTGGCAACAGCAACAACGGTTGAACGTATCAATGCATCGGCGCGTTCTCCGGGTCTGGTCAAGCCTCAGCTCCCAAAAGAGGATTGCCCGCATGCTTCTGGACCGGCGAGTACACGACCGAAAATCTCCGAAATCAAATCCGTCGGTACAACCCGAAAAAGAAAAAAAAAAACGGACCCCCAACGGAGTCCTCGCATACTTCGTCACTTCGTAGGATAGCGGGATTTGTGCAAGTTCGTCGGCAGGCGAAGTCAGATGCCTAATTTGGCATCCTAACTGAGGAAGTTCGTCGGATGACACTGCTTGCGAAGCAAGCTTGCCGTGTGCCGAATTAGGCACCTGTGAGAACGCCTCCGCTGGATAAACATCATCGCGCGATTCTGTGGCCACCGGTTACATTACAGTGCTTGGAAATTCCTCACGTGATGTCGTGTTCAACCGCGATTTGGCTGATTTCGGGCCAGCAGAAATTAACGCGCATCGAAGCGGTGCGACTAGACGGCATGGACGGAAATATTAAATTCCTGTCTGGCAGGTCAGCCCGAATTGGATTCCAGAACACTCGGTTAGACTTCGCTTCCAGCGTGTACCATTAGGAATAAGCGGACACTTGAACTTTGAGAACCTGAACGGGGAAGTCAGCTTGGGTATCGCCAGCAATTCAGGGAGATTGAATGCAAAATAGAAGTTTGCCAAGTCAGTGGAGCGGGGCTGATCTACGGCGCTAACGTAGATAGGTTCGCTGTTCAGTTACTTCAGTGACTCAAAACAATTTTTCTTCTTCGAACAAGTCCTGCGTCAGGATTGAAACTGGTTTCAAGCGTGTGAGTCATCAGGATTGCAGGATGACCCAGGTGAGTCTCGAGTACTGGGCGCTGGAGTAAAGGTGAAGGTGGTAGTGGTGTCATTCCGTTTCAAAATCGTCAGTCAAGGTGACAACGAAAGCCGTTTCACGTACTTTGGATATAATATAATCACCAGTCACTTGTTATCGTCACCACCGTGCGTGTCAAGCCAGGAATCACAGGAAGCAAGTGCTTAAGTGCCAGGAATACAATCTAAAAACTGAACAAGCCCTCTCGTTACCCAGCCCATCCTTATCCCGGGGTAATAATTACTACCTATCATGGACGGAAAAGTTGGTCAAGAGGAAGGTGGAGACAAGCAAACCCGCGCATGTTATGGATCCAGTCACAAAGGTCAACCAGCTCGAATGAACGAAACTCCGTCGATGTAATACAAGTTCTAGGAATCAACCACAAAGGGCTCCGTCCTCATCGTCGAAATCGACACGGTGAAGGGAATGAAAGTCAATCCCGCGGTAATGGAGAGCCACAAAGAGCACGCCCTCGAAATCAAGCCAATCTCTCGTCGTAACTACATCCCGGGGGGCTATTCGGAGCAGAAACTTAGGCAAGTACTCTACTCACTCGTGACTCAGGTTTTAACGAAAGATCAACCAATCTGACATTGTTAATATCCCCACATTTGCGGGGCGGGTTGAGAAACAAGTTGGTAGAGCAGAACATGAAGAGAAACAAACCGGGCTGCCCAAGTTGAGCCGAAAATGAGATCAAGGTCACAGCTGCCAGCCTGCCTGTAGGGGTGGACATGGGGACATTAAGCGGCGGACTCGAAACGCGGATGCGGCGCCAGCTTGGTGTCGGGAGGGGCGGTGCGGAAAAGGCGTGCGAGAAACATGGCCGTCGGGAATAATCCTCACATTCCCTCGTTTTGCAGCTACCCAGCATCTATCCACCATGCCACGATTGTCGGGTATCCCGGGGTAGAATTAAATGTAAGATTTGCACCGCTACAACACTCAGTAGTTTTACCTAAAGTCTCAGTATGAAAGCAGAAGAATGCACTGACTCTCGAGAGAATAATCAAAAATATAGCCTCAATTGCGTGCGTGTATATGTCCAACAAATATGTAGTCTACCAGTCAACAAACTGCGAGGTACTCAAGGTTAGTGTTGATAGTCATTTGAGTACCGCTTCTTGAACTCCTTCACAAGCGTCTGTCCGAGGCTGTGGTGCTCCCGGGAGTAACAAGTCTCAGCAAAATTAAACAGTTGGAACTGAGAAAAAAACGCACGATGAATCATCGTTGATCTAGGCCGCACCGTCCCACTGCGGAATTTGAAGAGGGACATATGTAGGTGAGCTGGGGAGGGTATGAACCTAATAGGCAATGCAAACACGGAACTATTTCGCTTGATATTACCCGGAGGCCGGGAACTCGACAGTGCGGCGGAGGCCAGCCGTGAGCTGTTCGCCATGAGGAAATTGCCGCGGGAATTGGACTTTTATCTGGAACCTGGATTACACCGCAATAAATACGGAATCTGACCTGCAGCTACTATGGACAAAATCTTCTTTGCACTCGAACTGGTGGACGGGCCGGGTTGGCACCGGTTGAGCGCTGCAGAGGTCACGGTAGTATATATTAGCGGTACACGGTCGCATCTTGAACCAAACTACGGCGATCTGGAATGTTTTCCAGCCGTGGGAACACTGAGGAGATATATACCAGAGGCTACCAGATGGAAACACTGAGGCGGGCATGGACGCTATCCTCGATGAAAAGCTGGATTCGGCTGCGATCATCGATCAACGTGAGCGGATAATTGTTAGGCACCGACAGCGTGTGTACGCACCGGGGAACATGAATGAATCGCGCAGGCCGCTGGAACCGACGTTTTGTGCGCGCTTTGACTGTGTAGGAGGGTGAAAAGTGTAGGAGGGTGAATATGGTGGATGTGGGTAGGGGGGAAACAGCGAGAGCATACCGCCACCGTGGCTCACTGCCGGCCGCGGCCCGCGGCGGCGCCATTCTGAAGGCACCTATCGTCCGTCAGCACCTGCGGCAATGAGAGATTAGTCGGTGGTCACTGTTGGCTTGCACGTACCTGGAGGCGCGTCAGAACGTATGCGGGGCGAGAGATGATGGTGGGAGAAGGAAAGAATTAGAGCGTATTCGGAGCCCCCAAAACCACTCGATCTGTCAAAAAAGTGATGGCTGATTTCAGAAAAGTGTGATATCCAAAACGGGAACGGCACGCCGGCAAGGTGCATGAAAATCGACGAGGAAAAGATGCACCCCCTCGTTTCGTCCCGTTCTTTCGAGGACTTACACTCAATCTAGCCCTAGTGTATATGGCTTGGCCATTGTGAAGTGTTTTGGGCAAGCAATGCACTTTGAGGTTCAAGTTGGCTATCCTTGGTCACATCAGTCACCGCACTCGGCTAAATCTGAGGACTGATCTCAGAAAAGTTTTGGGGGCTCCGAATACGCTCTATTGACGGGCGCATCACCCGAGCGATCACGGATCAGACGGCTAGCCCGATTTGGGCTTCTGACGAACTTTCATCTCCTCCTGACGAACTTGCACGGTTTTCGGTACTTCCTACGAGCTTTCTCTCGCTTGGCTCTGATCTGACGAACTTGCTCCATCAAACAACGAAGATCCTTAACACAGCCACATCCTACGAAGTGACGAGGGTGACTACGACTCCCCCCAACGGACCCTTGCAATTTATCGATGACCTCAAAACCAAAACAACTCCGCGGAACATTACGACACAAGATTGAATTGTCTCGCTGCCACGGACCGAACAGAATCTCCTTGATCGACAGAAGTGTACAGCGCAAACCATTCCGATGTGAAAGCGGCTGGGTAGTGGCTCGGAATATTTTTGTGTGCCAGGGCGGCCACTTTCCAATTACCCCTCAAGCGCTGTTCGAAGATAAGCGCCAAGAACGTGGGTCGCTGGACCCACACATATACATGCGCCAAGGTACACAGATAATTATAATTATATAAATCGCGTGCGGAAGTCGGGCCATGGTCTCCGGATAGCTGGCTAGAAGTTGACAAGACGCGAGGGACATGTCCACCGTGTAATCTCTTGTTTCCAGGAAATTGGCTGCTCAAAAATAAACGCTTCAAGTGTGTCTTGCAGTCATCCGTCAGCGGCACGATGTTTTTAGACGTCTCTGCTGATGCTATGGCGGCACTGGCACATAAATAAGCACCGCGGTGTTCAGGCGCCAGCACTACTGGCATGGCTGCAACGGAAGATTTGCATCGGACTCTCATGAGACAGCCGTAACAAGCAAGCAATCTTCGAAATCGGAGACCAGTCTAGTTTCAAGCTGATTTCCTTCCTGGAACCTAAGAAGCGGGCAAAGCGAAAGTGCCGCCCAGTGCCGCCCAGTGCCGCCAAGTCGCCCAACGCGGCAGGGGCGGCACTCGGACAATACTTTCTCTCCTTTTGGCTGTATGGAGCTTTAGAGTAAGGTAGCTGTGTGAATATGATAATTAGCAAGTGTCTCATACCACAAAGGGGGCAGAATAATGAACTTTCGCGGCGAAATTATATCCCCAGGGGCGGCAGATATGTAGGTCGTTGGGGGCGGCTTTTGGGACGGGTGTATATTAGAGCAGAGGCACGAATAGTCAGGCTCCGTGAAGCAGGTATGCAGGTTTGATTATCGGAGAAAGTGGCAGGTGAAGGTAGACCTCTGAGCGTGGCGGGGACGAAAGGACAGGTCAAGAGTAACTAGAAATTGACCTTTATATTCGTTGTCATTGGAATTGAGGTATGAAAAACTCTAGTGCCACCCGAAACCCGGAGTATATGTTAGAACCTGCCCATATTCGTTGAAAACCTTCCGATTGAGAGGTCAGAGCACGCCGCCAACAATAGATTGGGATTGAAGCTCACCTTGGCGTGAACAGTTTCAGCGCCGTTGAACCGCTCTCCGAGCATCCCGACATTTTCGTACGGATCCAACGGCTTCCCGAAAGATTGTATCTCAACATACCATCCCTCTTGGAATGACTGAAAACCCTCCTCGCTCGCCACGTCGCCTGCAACCATCCACACGTCAAATCAAAGCGTCCGAGTCAACAATAACTTTGCCGGAATACGCACGAACGGCATGGGCAACAAACTCTCCAATGGTGAGATTCTCGTTATAGTATGCGCCGCGCCTGAAAAGTGGATCCGCGCGCCTCACGTAAATCCACATGCCGCCATTGCATCTGTGGTCTTTCTTCATCGCGCCTTTACCCTTGACATTGCGGGTCGACGGGGGGTATACAGTGGCGCTATGGAATGCCATTGGCCGCGTTTGCTGAGGTTTCTGTTGGTGCGAAAACGGCGGGGCACGATGGTGGACCGTAGTGGGAATCAAGGAAGTTTGATCAGTCCAAGCACATCCAAGCAACACCACACCGAACCACACACAGGTCACAGCTCTTGCTTTCTTCTTTCTTACTCTCGACTTAGATCGTCCGCCCACAGTGCTCTCAAGAGGTCTTCGCCTGATTTCGTTGCAACACCACCGCTCCGTGTTGCCCAGCCTTCAAGAGTTCAAGATGGATTGGCCTGGATAATGGATTGGCTCCAGGCTCGCGCGCTCTGGCAAACTGCGATTGGGCTGCACTGTATGACGTTCACTTTGTACATTTAATCAAGCGCGCGACTTTGACAGCGCGCGACTAATAGACTCATCAAGCGCGCGACTTCTGGCAAAGCGCGACAAACACCTTGACAGCGTGCGCGACTTTACTTCTTGCCAGCGCGACTTCTCTTGCGCGACTTTGACTGTGGCCGGGCGCGACCTCAACTAACATGCATCGCGCGACATCAACAGTGTTTTCACGCGACCTCAAAACCGCATCCTCGCGACATTGCGGACGAATCCTAGTGGTACGCTAAGTCAAGCTAACTGCTAGTGTCTTTGCCAGACCAGCCAGAGCGTCGTCTATAATGTACTCCTCTTTTTTAAAATCGTTCTTCCTCCCCTCGGCTTCCCGGATCTTGTTACAAGTCAGAATCCGGCATTCCCCAGTCATCGCACCCGCAGAAGTGATGTCCAGCGCATCATGTATCACCGAACCGGGCAGCTCTTCCCTGAGCAGCATCCCCAGGATGCCAGTCCGCGAGACCCAGGCCTTCTCCCACTCGGTTGTGCAGAAGTACTCGCTATGGCACCAACTCACATGGGTAGGTGCGGGCGGGCATATGGCGAGATTGAGACGGTGGTCAAGCACCGCAGCCTGCGTCTTCGCCAACGTCCAAAGGGTGTCCCAACCGAGAAGGGCTTCGTCTTGGAGGGAAAGTTTGTTGATTGGGATACACATGAGCTCGTCGAAGCCCTGCGTGATCCAGCTCGCAATATGGTAATCACATCCCATTCGGAACCGCAGAGCTGCACCTAATTCGGGGTGGTTTTCTAGATGGTGTATAGCGTAGTCGACACCGGTTTCAACGGCAAAGAAGTGACAAGTCCTCAAGATGGCACAGATGTTGTCGAGCGGCGGGGCTTGCGCAGACCAGCTTTGGCAGAGTCAGTTCCGTTACTCGTTTCAGGACTACGTTGACTCACCCGCGTGTGTTGAACACAAACTCGAGGAACCTTTCGCAATCTGTGGAGGAGAATTGTGTTGGGAACGGCACCGCGGTCGCATCGCTAGTCCCGTCGAGCCCTGCAGCTCTTGCTCTGTCCAGAAACACCTTGGCGTTGTCGCTCTCGGAAGGTGCTGGATGGTCCGGAATGGGCAAGGTGAGCATCCCATTGAAGCAATCACTCAGTACGATGAGATGGTGGCGGTAGACATTGTAAAGAGTGCCATCTGCGGCCTGGATGAATTAGAATCTCGGAATAAAAGTGCAATAACAACACCGTTTACCTTGAATGTCAGAGTCCCGTCGTCAAAATAGAGCTTGGGATGCCTATTAGACATCCGGCACGTCGAGGTGAGTTTTCAAGAAATGGTCACTTTTTGTCACACTGGTTTTGCGTCCATACACCGTCTCGTTCCTCGATGGTGTCGTTCAATTTCCCGGAGAATCTCCCTGCACTCCCTCTGACGGACCACCCGTGGAGTGCCAATGTCCTCACCGCTCGCCAAGTGCTGGAGAACGCATATAGACGTGCTCTACAAACGCTTCGCGAGGAAGACAGCGATCCTCTCCGCTACACGCTCTTGTCGGCCAACATAGTCGATAACATGATCCCCGTCTTGGAGGGGATGGAGGCGGATGTCCCTCGCGATTGGATTGACGAATGTGCCAATATTTTAGGGCCACTCGTCTACGAACTCCAAGTCTCTGCTCTTGCGGCGGAAGGAATGTGAGTCCTATAATTTGTCCCGATGATCACTGACAAAACTTCCTTCAGAGAACGTGATGAGATCAAACTTCTGCAGCCAGTCTCCGAGCAGCGTACTGGCAAGCGCGGTCGCCCAAGAAAGCACATCGACCCAGAGTATCTCAGGGAAGCCACCACGTCGAACCGCAACATCAAGACCAGTGCACTTGCCGCCGCTCTTGGAGTGCATCGCCATACCTTGCGAAAGCGGATGCGGGAGCTCGGCGTAGACAAGAAATTCGACGACTTGGATGACGACGAGCTCGACGCTATCACTCGGCAATACAAGGCCAAGAAACCAGCGTCTGGCCTGCGATACCTCCGGGGCTACTTCCGGCGGAATGGGCTGCGCGTGCAGAAAGAACGCGCTCGACACAGCCTCAAAAGAGTCGACGGTCTCGGGCAGGCGCTGAGAACACATCTTGCTATCAAACGCCGGCGCTACAAGGTGCCCCGCCCGAATTACTTATGGCATTGTGATGGGCACCACAAGTTAATCTGGTGGGGCATCGTTATCCATGGCTTCATCGATGGATTCTGCAGAACGGCGAGTAGGATTCCATTCTCATCTCACAGACATCTGACCTGTGCTTCAGGTTACCGGCCTCAGAGCCAGCACCAACAATCTAGCCTCCACGGTACTCGAAGTCTTCATGAAGGCAATTCAAGAATATGGTGAACCTTCACGAGTGCGTGGGGATCGGGGCGGCGAAAACACCAAAGTAGCCATATGGATGGTGATGCATAGAGGGCCCGGGCGTGCATCCTTCATGTGGGGCTCGTGAGTTTTCAATTTTCTCCGCGCTTGTGCTGCATCTAAAGTCCTTGTATCTTCTAGGTCGACACGCAATACTCGTATAGAAAGATTGTGGGTCGAAGTAGGCACCCAGTTTGCGCGCCGCTGGCGGGCTTTCTTCACCCGGCTCGGACGACTCTATCGCTTGGATCGCAAGAACCCCAGCCATCTCTGGCTCCTCCATCGTTTATTCCTGCCTGACATAAACGACGACTGCCGAGACTTCCAGGACGAGTGGAATTTACATCCCATCTCGGGGCGACTCACCAACGACCAAAGCCCTGCAGTGAGTGGTCAGACCATGCCGTCTATTATTCATGCTGAATTTGTACCCAGGACATTCGTTTCCTCGGGCAGACCACGGAAGGGATTTACTGCCACGACCCTCTCGATGGCATCCACCCAGATGCTATCAACCGCTATTACGGTGTCGCCGGAGCCCGCTGCCGTCGTTCTCGAGGCCAGACAGGGGCCGGCATTGCATCAGATGATGAAGGTGACGAGAGTGGCGACGAAAGTGATACCGAGCCAACACCAGAGGAAGAAATGGAGAATCAGATTGAAGGGGATCTATCTCAAAATATCCGCCACCAGCCCGTCAAAGTTGCCAGACATCATTCTCCATTCGACGACCCCGACTCTGAGGAGACTTTCCTCGACCTTCTGGAGGAAGTCCTTTCAGGTCCCGATCTTCCTGAGAACTACGGCATCCTCGAGGACGAGTGGGAGGAGGACGATTACCCCGAGATCGAGAGCATCAAGCCGGGCACCAGCGGCAAGGAGTTGCTCATTGTCCTGCCGCGAGCAGAGTGGTTCCCGAAGGCAGCACAATGGGTTCGGGCGCTGGATCTCTTGACGAGGTGCCTCCACGAGCTGCAAGAGGAGGCGGAGGGCGAGGATCGCGATGGGGTTTCAGACGATTCGGAAGGACCGTAAATCCGTTCATTGAATGTACATATTTCATACACACGTACACGTACTTGCAGCCCTCTGTAATCTGCAATAGACTCGCGTGCATGCACTACCCATTGTAGCAGCGCGCGGAAAGGTTCCCCGGTACAGTGAGGCAGCGGCGCAGCGAGCATGCCTCGCGTGGACAACGGAGTCGCTGGTTTTGCACGGCCTCAATTCGGGGGCGAGCATCGCAGCGAGAGGTTCGTGCCATCTGCTGCCTTCGAAAAAGTATTGGCGTACATAGACAGGAGGAGGGAAGGGAGAGACTTACCAAATGACCGAACACACCAGCGCCACACCACCCTGCACGCCTTCTCACTGTCCCGCTGCCCAAGCCGCATACGGTCGCAGCAACGCGCTTCTCGTGTGCGATGCCATCGTGCGCGTCGTCCTTGCCTGCTCCCAGGTCCGCGTCAGTGTCGGCGTCCGTGACTTGAGCGTCGAAGTCGAAGTCGTCGATCGGTGGTGTGTGAGGGCGAATTGGTACAGGGCGCGGTACCAGTCGCCCCATGCGCGCGCGGCGAGAGGCATACCGGTGGGGGGCACCGCCGGGACCTGGGGAAGACATTAGCGAGGTGCGCATGGAGCAGAAAGCCAAGGAGGGAAGATGAGAGGGAGCGTGGAAGAAACGCGAAGGATGAACGAAGACGAGTGACGAGGGTGTAGGAGGGATTATTAATGCTGGCATCGAGTGCGCTGCCCTCGTATCCAGCACATCGAGTGCGCGCACTGCTTGCGTCTCGTCTCGACGCAGCCGCGCGGTGCATACGAGGTGGAGTCGGGGTGCGGCGAGTCCGAAGAAGGAGGGGAAGAAGAATGAGGATGCAGGTGCGTACCTTGTCTCGTCTCCATCTCCGCGTCCTCTCCATCTCTGACTGTCTCTAGATACTTGAGGATCCGGCGGGTATGCGTGTTACAGCCGCTGAGTGTTGGGGTCGGCACATGCGTGGCGAATGTGAATACAGATGGGCTGCGGGGTGGTCAGTGTGTGTGCGTGCACGTGAGAAAAGAGAAAAGAGAAGGAATGAGCGCAGGGATGAGACACGCGAGCCACATCAGCGGTGCTGGCAGCGAGTCGAGCCGAGGCTGCGACAAGTGGAAGTGCAGTGTGGTGGAGGGATGGGATGAAAGAAAGGAGGGAGATTCAGTACGCACCTTGCACCGGGTTGGTGCGAGACTCGACGGGGGGTTCACGAGCGTGATAGGGCGGCGGGCGTCGCAGAGGAGCGGGCGACGGTGTGGCGCGCGGTGCATAGACGCACAACGGAGAGCGCGCGGCACCGAATCCGAGTACAAAGTCAGCATGTAGATGCCATACAATGTCTCAAGAAGGTGGAGCCCAGTGTCGGCATCTTGTCAAGAAGTGAAGTGGGGATGGCGCATCGGGGATGGGCGCGGGGTTTGCGACTGCGGCGGCCGTTGAGGAGAGTTCCGAGCTAGAAAAGAAACGGGGGCAGACACACCACCCAGAGGTGGGAGTACACCAATATTCGTCGGAATAAGGGCCCCGGGGAAACGAAGAAACAAACACTCACCCTTATATACTTCTCGCATAAGGCCGTGTGAACCAGCGTTGTTCCCGCGGCCAGAGTAAACGAACAAACGCGACGCGTTTGTGTGCGGTGGTGGTGGTTGACGAAGATGTCCCAAAGAGGAAATCGGCTCTTCTCTCCGTTCCCCAATGCACCACAACCAAGGTTCCCGAATCCCCTAGTACCCCACTCAGACTGTCCCGATGGTGTTCGCTATCAAGAACGCAAGCAAGCACAAGGCTGCCAAGGTTGAGAGAACCAAAGAAGAAGTCAAACCTGCAAACATATGTCAAATTGAAGCATGCGACAAAAACTCACCGCAACACGCTGGGGCCGAATGTTCACACAAGGGCTTACCTCGAAGAGGCGAAGAGGGAGGAAGGGAGAACATACCGGAAGGAGGAGGATGAGGGGTGTACGGTGTGCGGTGTAGATTCGAAGAGCTGCCACTGGGTGAGTTTTTTGCTCCATCACCGCTGTATTCGTTGCTAATTCAGCTATAGACCTCGCACGGTGATACCCCGAGTTCCAGCGCCAGCGCCACGATTGTGGTGCGTCAAGACGAAAGTTCACGTAGAACCATGGCTGGCTCGCGGAATCAGGACCTGGCGGTACGGGACTGGAGTAAGTACAGCTTTCCTTTGAGCAGGGCGACGTCGAATCACCCCTAGTGTGCAGATACGAACGCGCAGGGACGCTGGGGCTTATCGGAGGCGGTGGAAGTGGGTGTGTGCGAGGCTGGGTAAGTCCTTGCATCCAATTCACTTGTTTTGTCTTGTTCTTGACGAGCGTCGACAGTCCGCACCGGACTAGAGTCTTGGGGTATTTGAGATGCAGGAACGAGTTGGAAGGATGTGCTGCGAGCGACACTCAGGTGGAGTGAAGTCGGAGATTGCGAGAGCTCGGAAAGGAGGTAAGTACTAGCTTTATTTCGTGAATATGCTCACCGTACGGACGGAGCGTGGGCATGCAGACGAGCGACGGAGGTCGCGCGCATGAAAACAGGTACGTCTTGCATGCAAAGGCGATGCGTTTCTCTGACACGCGTCGACAGCCATGCTATGGAGGAGGTAAGTATGGACTCTCGGTCCTGTATCGAGGACGAGTACTCACCGTGTGATGCGCATGTGCAAGTGCGCAGGAACGTTGGGAGGCTCAGGTACATACCCGCCTTCGTCCACCGGTTTTGTGCTGACATCCTCTTCCAGCTCTTTGTCGTTTGTGTTGCCACAGCTGCAGTGCTGGTGCCCGTCGTGGGCTCGGGGAGCCCGCATTCATATCTGCGCGAGGTGCTGCTAGGTGCCAAATGCGACGTGCGCACACCGATGTATGTACCCCGCTTGGTTCCCTGCCTATTCACTGACCACTCTCTTCTAGCTTGCTTGCTGCGCGGGCTCGCCCGCTCAATTGCACGCTGTCGTTGGCTCATAAGCACAGTAAATAGCATGAATATATAGCATTCTTCCATTGCATGTGCCACTTACTTCTCCACGTCCGACAACAACTCCCCTGGGCCGATACACTGTCATGCCCGCTGTGTTTCCCAGCAGCGTCTGCTGTAATATGCACAACGGCGTTCACGACTCGGACTCCAGTCCTTCAGACAAAGTTATACACGAAAAAATTATTGTTATTAATGCTTCCAGAGACGTCTAGATATACTATATTACGAATGGAAATGGATGAGTAGGTAAGGAGAGTTAAATGATTGGTAGAATATACAGCGAGTAGGCGTGGTTAGAAATAATCATATGTTTTAATTGGTTCCCCAGGGATTTTGGCCAACGCGTCCCATTCCCATTCGAGTGAACCGGGGCCGCGGGACGGAGGAGGTGGATGAGCCTTCGCCTGGGCCACTCGACGAGCTCCCCGCGATGGTCGCATCGGCAGACGTGGTCGCGACGGTGCTGGGTGCATGGAGATCGAGCGCCCATGTCAGAACAGCACTAGTGCTGGCGGGGTTGGGAGTACTGGATGAGGACGCAATGGAGGAGGAAGTGGTGATGGAAAGGTCGGGCATCATTCCGTAGTCCGCTTGGTCGTGGCCGTACTGGTAGTCCTCCAAGAATGTCGGAGGGTCAACGTTCGGCGATGGAGATTTGTTGATGAAAAGGGGGGAGTTGAAAGCCTGAGCTATGGCAGAGAGTGGGGGCGTCCGACGTAGTCTGTAGTTAACCGCGCCACCGTGCAAGGGTGGCGGCAGTATTAGTAATCGTCGGAGTTTCAATGATGTTCCCACGGCCTTTCCCACCACGCCACCATTGCTCTTCCGCTTTCCTTGCCTTCCCCTCACTTCATTTCGGCCATGATGGCGCCCCAGCTCATCTAGAGTCATCCATAGGGCAATTCGGCCCTCATCAGGAGAAATCCCGCCACCAGAAGACCACCTTATTCCTCGCACCCAAAGCTGATCCTTCACGACGGATTGCGCGATGCAAAGATACTATGCTCCATTATCTCGTACTTGAAATCCGAAGGCGACCCTTGGAATGTCATCTGCGTCAATCCTGGACGCGTAGGTGACAAGACGGCGGCGAAGTCAGCGTGTCCGACATGTCTCGCGCAAACATGGGAAATGGTGCGCCGAGGCGCCTCGTCCTGGCTTTCTGCAATGGCTAACCCTCGCTCACAGTTCTTACAACGTTGGATTCGGCCAGAAAAGTTGGTGCAGGCAGGGGGGAGTTACCAGCTATGTACGTCGTCTGTCTCCCACTAGTTTTGGTCCTTGCGCGCGTTAATCCCTATCGATTACAGGGTCATACTGACCTCCGTGAGCCTTCAAGTGTACCGGCGCAGAAGTGTGTCTACTCTCGTAGCACAATCGGCCCCAACGCAGCTGGGGCTGGTGGCGAAATGGCGCTGGGTTCATGCAGCCGCGCGCGCGCGCGCTTTCTCGTGCTATAACCGCCACGCAGGCGCTGTCTCGCCTCGTGCAGACCTAGTCGTGGCCGTGCCCGATCCGAAACACGGCGATGTGGTGCGCAAGCTGTCCCACGTTCTTTCCTCTCATGACTGACGTGCCAATTCTGCCCTACGTCGCTGCAGCGACGAATACACGGGCGATCCCCACCTGAACGCGAAACGATCATGATTGGCTCATTTTTTTTGCGCACACGAGACGCCAGCACTCGATACTACGCCGAGCCGTCTCCCGTGCGCCGTCGGATCTTGCTCAGATGGACCGCAAGTGAGGCGCATATCCACTCCCCCTGTGCATGGTGAGGCAGCGCCATCCGCATCCGCCATGGCGCAGCAACCTGTCGCGCGCGTCGACCGCCGAATCCTGAGCGGACGTTGGCACGGAATTATACTGTACGTAGTCCTCCATCTCCTTCTCTACCATCTCCTTCCTGCTCCCCAACTCTCCGGCAAAAAACAACGAGTTGGGACCGCAGTGTACTATCCGATACTAGTTTCGATGTCCTCGATATGGCTATACAATGGAGTTATTCTACCATACATTCACAGCGGAACACAATCATTCAGAGTACAATGAGACAATACGGTCCGACCAAGTCTGAAGTGAACGAAAGTGAACGGCTGAAATAGAGTGTAGACCATCAAAAAAAATGCACCTCGGCCCTTTGAAAGAAAATCTCATCCGTTCTCCCAGGGCAGTGTCTGGGGAGGTTATACGCGTCATTAGACACGCCGCAGAGGCTCAAAGGCGATGAGAGTCGGAGGAAACGCGAGAAGACGCGTCGAATAAGCGTGGGAACAATTTGAAACTCCGATCATTACTAATACTGCCGCGACCGAACACCGCATCGACCTTAATGACAGACTACAACATGCGAGGTACGAGCAAAGATTTGTTGTAGCGTCTGTTTAGAAGAGACTACGTCCGACGAGACAGCTGGTCCACCGGAGGGAAGTCCTCGTCGTCACTGATCTCGACAACATCTTGAGACTCGGATGGGCCAGCCTCGGGGAGGGTCGGTTTCAAATCATCGTTGCTGCTGCCTGGGACGATGGTGTCCTTGCGCACGATGGCACCTGAGGATACACAATGAGGACATGGGAGACTTGATAAACGTGGGACAAACCTGTACTCAGGCGAGTTCTGATTCTTGCTGCGCTCTTCATGTCCGATTCGATGACCTCCTGCTTGATTCTCCGCGCTGATAACACATACCGTAAGTTGGCCGATATCGAACAGAACATGGCAACGAAACACACCGATAGGCCTACGAGGAGGCGTCTTGATGATATCCTCAGAAGCCAACGTGTCGATGTCGCTCCCCAGGTCCTCGCTCTCGGGCTCGGTCTCGGGGTCGTCCCATGCCTGGTATCGCTTCTTCGTGATCCGGGCCTTCGAGGCTGGCAAACAAATCAGTTAACATTTCACAGGTGTGGAAGAATACGTCAAGCGTACCAATGTAGAGCACCCGATCAGCTTGCTTTTTCCCACTGGCCCCTTGGCAATGACGGGCAAGCTCGACACCGCTGGGGAGATCGTCGCTCGCAAGGATGAGAGTCTTGCTTTGCTTGGCCTTGATGACCCCCAACCAGAGCTGCTTCTTGATCTCGTCCGATGTCTTGTTCCTTGCTGCATTCATTCCATAGATTTAACCAAGGGAGACAGCCGTATATTTTGTGGGTGTGGGGAACAGCAGCGGTGGCCAGATCCGTAACCGCTGATGCCCAGGGCGTAGGGCGATGGAGATGCACGAGAAGAAAAGAAAGTGTGGCGAGACGAATGTTGAGCGTAGCAGATCGCAGTTGAGCCAAGGAGGATTTAGTGGCGAGCAGAGAGTCGTGGTCAATAAGAGAGGAGCACCCGATCACTCGTCACCATTCCGCTGTCACAAGACAATGCACTGCCTCCGCAGGCTACTGCAGTGCGCCCATCTTGTTCCTTGCTGCATTCATTCCATAGATTTAACCAAGGGAGACAGCCGTATATTTTGTGGGTGTGGGGAACAGCAGCGGTGGCCAGATCCGTAACCGCTGATGCCCAGGGCGTAGGGCGATGGAGATGCACGAGAATGAACCCAAAAAGACGCCCAGACGAGGGCATTGTCCAGAGCCCACGGCTAACCCAAAAGAAAACGGCGGCTGCAGTTCGAAAATAAACCCGACTAAACAGCTTGGAGTTGGACCGGTTGTGGGCTATTCCCGCGTATAAGATATTTGGATGGTTTCAGTGTTAGGGACTTCCACGAGTGTCAAGGGTTACAATTTGATGCCGAGTCCTGAAGACGAGCTTGGAGGGCTCGGAGGTTGTGATGAGATACTCCCGCAGTGTGAGCAATTGAGGCGGAGAGAAATTATGCACGTAGAGTGGAAACAGAAGATTGACGGTGGACGGCTTCTTGGTACGACGAGTCCGTGTATGAGTTCACAAAATTGTGATCCAGATTATTCGAAACATTGATCAGCGTGAACGGGTCATAGCAATGATCTAGGACTAGTCAATCTTCGGAGTTATGGTGAATATTTGAAGACATAAACTCGAGCGTGATACGCCGTGATCACAAGTTGGGCCGAATGGTGCGGCGAAGGTATGAGAGGTAAGTAAACAAACATGTGTTACGATTCATTTTATGGTATTAAGTGTTGGCTTGAGTTTGAAGGTTGAGGGAGTCACCAGAATGCAACATGATTCGTAAGGTGACCGTAAGAGCATAGCGGGAGCTGGAGCAAACAGTATAACCATAAACTCTGTGACTGTTTCATAAGTTGAAGTTGGAACAATCGGGCAAAAGTCAATTTAGGGTCAACTCGGTCTAAGATATTCCCTGACTTGGTTGTTCTGAATAGGCCACAGCGTGGGTACCGACGTCGGGAAGCAGATGAATGGAAAGCAGTGTTCGGAGTTAGGAATCAGATGCGACATAGGCGATGGACATTAAATTGGGAAGGGTTCAGGCCCAATGAATGCCTTGAAGCTCCAGGGGTTGGGACAGTCTCTATGTTGTTGGGGCCGAATACTTGCTGTCCATACGGAGTTCAATAATCGTGTGCCTGATCGTTTATTGTGGTCCAGTCGCGAACAACGCCAATCGAATAGTGTATGATTAGTTCCTCCAGCGCTGTAGTTCAAAGACGGAGGTGGGATCGTGTGAGGGCAAATATGGTTTGCCTTGATCTGTTACGTTGCGGATTGCATTGAAGGTCCGCTAATTGTGGTTGGAGCATGTGATGTTCGCATGAGAGCGCCTCAATGAGGTTCTACGATTTTCGATGTTTCGGGTAAAGAGAAGGAGAAAGTGAGGATCCGTGAGACCCATGCAGTATGTGAAGCGAGGTTTGAGTGCCCGACCCGTCAACGTGAAAGGACGGTTAGGAACGAATGTAGTACGAGAAGATGGCCATCACTCCATCGCATTGAATGGCAAGTAGTAGGTCGGCCATGTTTCTCGACTCGGTACCAAGTTGAGGGACTCGGAAGGTTAAAGGTAAGCGTTGGTATCTTCCGAAGCGAACATGAGAGCCTCGGCGGGCCAGTAGCATGACGGGTTCGCTCGTTCCGTGACCCGGTTGTGGACCGTGGTATGCTGTGGTATGGGAACGTTGATTTTAAGCAAGTAGGAGTGTAATGGAATGGCGCGGGATATATCGAATAATGGATCGAGATTGTCAACGAATGCAAGGGTTCAAAGTCAGAATAATATAACACGCGCTGCGTTTGCAGAGTCCAAAGTCCGGGGACAGCTGATACGGTTGAGGAGCATTGAGCGCGAAATAATGGATGCATGTTAGGATGTCAAGTGAAGAGGCTGCCGAGACGGTGAGTCCGGTAGGTCACAATAGATTTCTCCGGATGATGCAGTGGAACATGCCGAATTGGACCAGAAAAGTACGACATGAAGCATCAAGAGCTGTAGGAGACCGAATTTGAAAAATTCGACACGTTGCACACATAAGCGGACTCGGATGCAGGAGGTCTGCTTGTGAGGCGATTCGCCAGTCTACGTCGATGTACGAGAAATGTCCCAATAGTTCGGAACGCACGGCAAGTGTGGTGAGATATGAGAGGATTGAAAGTTAGACCGATTCGACGATCGCGTAGTGTGTGATAGGACGATATATCAACGAAATGAAAGCTGGTAAAATTAAGGGGCATGACCCCAGTTACCATGAGCGTGTCTTGAGGAATTTGCCAGCTGGGAAAGCGGAGAATAGGGGGGATTGACTTCATCGTACAACATGATAAGCGCGGATAGGGTAAGTGTAACCCGAGTGCAACACGCAAATGTGAAGGGAATCGGCCGACTTGAACCGAGCCTTTCAATAGGACATAGTGAGTAGATACCCCAAATGTGGTAAAAGTGCAGGTTGAATGCGATTTGGAACCATGCCTTTGAAATTGAGACATGGTAGGGAATATGTAACAAAAAGGCGCTGTGAACGCAAATAGAATGAGCCCAATACTGGAAGCAAGTCTTTTAAATTCGATAGGGCATGGTCTGAGGCGACACAAATGCGGCAAATTAGCAGCAGCATGAGTGCGAGTTATCTGGCCCGTGAATGCAGCTCGTTGTTAGAAGCAGGCCTCAAGATAGGACATTGCAAAATTAGCACATGGACCTGGGTGCCCCGGTGCGACATAGAATGGCGCACGACCCGAGTGTAACATAAGCGCGACGTGAATGTGGATGGAATCGCATCCTTGGTAGAACCAAGCCTTTTAATCAAAACACGGCGGGCGACCCGAGTGCGACAAGACCTCGGCTTGAACATGAACGGAATGGGCCCGCTTGTAGAACCAATCCTTTTGATAGGACATGAGGGGGAACAACCTGAGAGCGCCGCGTGAACGTGCACGTAAATGGAATCGGCCCGCTGGTAGAACCAAGCCTTTCGATAGGACATGGTGGGGCACGACCCGAGTGCGACATGAGCGCAAACTTGAACGTGAATGGAATCGGCCCGCTGGTAGAACCAAGCCTTTCGATAGGACATGGTGGGGCACGACCCGAGTGCGACATGAGCGCAAACTTGAACGTGAATGGAATCGGCCCGCTGGTAGAACCAAGCCTTTCGATAGGACATGGTGGGGCACAATCCGAAGTAGCTTTACGCATCGCACGGTAAGCGAGTACGAGGGAATTGAACCCATGTTTTTTACGCATCGCGGAACGGGTTACAGAAGACCCGGCGAATACGAGGGTATCGAACCCAAAATGAGTCTTTACATATCGCGGAGTGGGCTGCAGATGGCCGAGCGAATATGAGGGGATTCAAACCCAGGATGATGTTCTAAATATCGCGTAATGGGCTGCAGATGGCCAAGCGAATATGCGGGGATTCCAACCCATGGGACTTTACGCATCGCGCATGAGGCGAATACGAGGGTATTGAACCCACTGGGCAAGCGATGCATACGGGAGGACATCAACCTCGTGGTTTGATTTGCGCGGGCGTAACGAGCCCGGCGAGGGCGAAATGAATCTATCAGAGGAGTGATAAGCGACGAGATCTGAGTGGTCCGCAAATGGCACAAAAGCAGGGGTGGATTGGAGATTGCGGTTCCAAAGCAATGCATGATTTGGGCAACCCGACAGCACTGGCGAAACTTGACCGATGGGATGATATTTAGATGATATGGCTTCGAAATTTGGGAGGTGATACTGGCAGGGGAGAGAATCGGGCGATGAGGATCACAGAATTGTACCAGCGAGACGGACGGGGCCCGCTGGCTGAGTGTTCCAGGATAGGGGTCGGTGGCCGGGAGTAGGAGTGAATCCAGCGAGTAGTTGTGATGGTAGTGCGAAAAGAAAGTGTGGCGAGACGAATGTTGAGCGTAGCAGATCGCAGTTGAGCCAAGGAGGATTTAGTGGCGAGCAGAGAGTCGTGGTCAATAAGAGAGGAGCACCCGATCACTCGTCACCATTCCGCTGTCACAAGACAATGCACTGCCTCCGCAGGCTACTGCAGTGCGCCCACATCGCGGTCACCCCTAAACGGCTGGCTCTCGAGATAACGAATAGCCTTGGGAAAGTGCTTCTTGACCTCTCTGTTGACCCGATCGTTGCCCCAGCTGGTGTTGACATACAGCTTGCTCTGAGGCGTGGAATAAATGACCAGGTCACCGCCTCGCATGTCCTGGAACTCTTCGTCGTTCGGGACCTTCGCCTGCCGCAACACACCGTTCTGAAAAAGTCAGAGTCAGATTGTGTCTGAATGCATAGCAAGGAATGCTTACAACGACACCCCCAACGAGGAGGACCAATGTGCCAAAGCAAACGACCTCGCCTTCGGTTTTCGGGGGTTTCTCGACGTCCTAGCAAGAATCAGTCGACAGAGCGGGGAAGATAAGGAGAAGGAACATACCTTGGCTCTTTCTTTGCCTTTGGCCTTCTTGCTGGGAGGTGGCTCGGTGTCGGTGTCGGACCTGCGTTTTTTCCGAAGCCCTACGTTGGTCTCTGCCTCTGCCTCTGCTCGAGATGACTTGAGGGAGCCACTGTCGAGCATGGCAGCGTCTCGGAATCGAAGTATTGTCGCACCAGGCGGCTTTTTCGGTGGCTCGGGAATCGGATGTGCAGTCTCTATGTGGCCGCAACTTCTGCAGACTGGACGATCGTCGACGAGGTGAGTCTCCGTGACTCGGATACAGATGCATTGGGAACCGTCTGCGTCTCTCCCGCGGCACATCGTAGGGTCGGACATTTTTTGAAGGAGTGGAAGGGAATTTGGAAAGAGTGAAGAGCAGTTTTGTTCACTCCATCCGATGGGTACTTAAGCCGTTTTTCGTTTTCGGCCGGCTGGCCCCGCATTTGGTCCCGCAGCCATTTGTCGTGTTCATCAAGTGTTCGTTCAATGCGCTCAGTTTAAGTTTTGCACAATAAATCTGAGAGAGGAAACTGTTCGATCCGTTCACTTCGAGCCAGATTACACCGTAGAACGCCAGAAAGCTCGGGATGGTCGCGTACAAGGGCTCGGACACGATTGATGCGTGGTTGATGGCGGTAACAAAGAGCGGCTGACCGAATAAGGGAATTGTCGCTTAATCAAAGTCGCGCGGACCCACTCAAAGTCGCGCGCTCAACTGCAAAGTCGCGCGCTCAATTAATGTACGATGTGAACGTCATAGCACTGAGCATTATTCGATGTTAGCTTTACGTTTCTTGGGTGTGCAGCTTCGGCAGTCTCGTCAGGAATAAAGTTTTGAACTCGTCCTCCGCCTCCGACAGTTTACCTAAGGATGACACCGACTTCCGAATCAAGACGGGAACACCCGACCAAACACTCTTGGCACGTGCCAGCAGATGGCTTCTCGCCTTCTATCTTTTTCTCCTCCCTCCTCTTGACTTCCGTCGTGCATCCATGGCTCCTGGCACTGGGAATATTTTCCGCGGAGTGAGATACCGAATTGCTTGCTCTGACGATGTCAACTCACTTCGGATGCTCCTTGACACGAACGGCGGCGCACAAGAATCCGATCTCAAACGGACCACTCGAATCATCGTCGACTCCAGTCATTTTGCGGAAGTCGAGAAGCTGGAATGTAAAGGAATCATGGTGACTGTATGTCCTTGTGATTCTTAGACAAGAGCCTGCACTGATACTTCTTGGATGTAGCCCGAGTGGGTATACAGCTCCGTCAAAGCAGGTGCAAAAAAGCCGTGAGTGATCTAACTGCCTATCAAAGCTGTCGTCGATACTTATCGCCCATAAAGGGCTCACTACTACTCCGCCGACCCCGCTATGATTTTCTCGTCGGCTGTCTTCTCTGCGGTCGATGTATGTTCTCGCTCCTGTCGTCCCGGTGTATAGCAATTGATCCCTCGCCGTATCCTAGCTATTTGCCGCTATTACTGCAGATATCCTTCCCACTCTCATCGCCAAATGTGGGGGACAATGGCTTCCAACGATCACCGACGATGTTACTCACTTAATTGTGGACCAACAAAGCAGCGGTGTCGATTGCCAGGGATTTGAGCTGACCCTGGTGTCGCTTCGTTGGGTTGCTGAGTCTGTAAAAACTGGAAAGCTCCTACCCATCGAATCTTCTGGGGTGGCAACACAACAAGCCAACACATCTCCTGCGCGGCGGTTCTGCGCGGCCCTTCTTCTCGAAATGCATGACGCAGAGGCCGAAGTCACAGCGGCGCCCACCGGACCTCGACCGGATCTTCCCCTGGAGATCCTCGCCAAGAGTTTCATCATGTTTCGCGATCTCGAGCTCGAGAGCGCGTCGCCTTGTATCAGCGCGCTCTTGACCGTCTCACACGTCTGCCGCCGCTGGCGCGATATCGCCCTCTACACCACCGCGCTCTGGACGCATATTGTTCTGGACTTTCACACCGAACGGCATTATGCGCGTCTGTACAACCTTATCCAGCAATGGGAAATACGCAGTCGCCCGCGCCCTCTCTCTTTGACCATTCGCAGCTGCTATCCTCGCAAACACAATCCTGTCATAGACTTCATCTCTACCCACGGATCACGCATCCGCAATCTTTCTCTCCAACTTCCCGCTGCTCATTTTCATCCCTTCTTGCAGATCAACGGCGGTTCCTTCCCGCTGTTGGAAGCGCTAACCATGACCATCATCCAAAAATCGGACTCCACCTACGATGCTACCAGCGGTCTCACCCGCTATGAATATTTCCGTTACCTCGATTCGTCCGGCGACTTAGACGAAGGCGTTCTTTGGGAGGATCTGGAGGTCCCGATCAGTGTACTCGAGAACTTACCGCGCCTCCGCAAGCTCACGATAGACTGCAGCAGTCTCGTCACTCTTGATCCTCGCACGCTTCCGTTGACTTGGGGAAATTTGACTGACGTCGACTTGAACGTGTCTCTCAGTGTGCTTGATGTGGCCTACATGCTGCCCATGTGCACCGGCGTCGAGCAAATGAAATTTATTGCGGACGACTCGATGGGGGCTTCGATGCCACCAATCACTCGCGTGACCCTCCCCCTCACCACGTTAGACTGGCAAAGCTTGCTCGTCGACGACACCTCGATCTTCGGCCAGCTCATACTTCCCCGCCTTACCTCAATGGACATGCGTGGGGGTTGCGCAGAGACTCTCTTCCACATGCACGAGCAGTCCGCCTTCGTATTGGTGGACCTCAGCCTCACCTTTTATTCCCTATCCCTTCCCCGTCTCTCCGACTTTGTGCGTGCCATGCCATCGCTCACGTCTCTCCAGCTCTACATGACCATCACCATCAGCGACGAGCTGCTCGGCGTTTTCACATACAACAAAGATGAACCCATCCTCCCGCGGTTGGAGCGGCTGGTCATCTGCGACCACGAGCAGCACTTCGACGAGAAGGTGATGCTCCGCATGGTTGAATCTCGCTGGCGCACGACACCGCTTGCCCGGGTCAGAATTGCGAGTGGCCGCACATTGCAGCCTTCTGCTCGTGCTGCGCACCGCATGATTCGCGATAACATTGCAGAGCTGAACGAGGAGGGACTTGAGTTCGAGTATGATTGAGATGTAGTTCATTGCAACCTTCCAAGCACAGCACATGTATTGTGATATTATCTTGTAGCGTGAATGGATCGACGACTGCCTTGTGAGCCGAGCTCCAGGTCATCTGAAGGGGAGTTTGAGCGTGGAACGCGCCGTGACAAGATAAACATGAAGGCAGTACGGACATCTTGAACGCCAAGTGGAAAACATAGGCAGAAGCCCCCCTGCGGACGATACGTTGATGGCGGTCCTTCCTGGATTTGTCGCCGAACATTCGAGTTTCAGAGGTGTGGCAAGTTTGGCGTCAAGAGAGGGGTGCGGCGGAGGTCGCGGGCACACGCCTTGCACAGAGCCATAAAGACTGCAATGTTCCAAGTGTATCATTCAATCGCCAATACAGTACGGAGAGGACGCAACGAAAGCGAGGATGCTATCACGATCGATTGCGCTCAAAGGTAAGGACACCAAAACTCGACCTATGGGACTGAACAGTAGGTACAACGGTCGGCCGACGCACACCTATGTGGGGAAAGGGTACCTCAAACGGACTGCCCCCTCGTTGAGCTCGACCTGCTTCAATCGCGGGCACAGCGTCCTATCCGACTGCAGCACCTTCAACACTGCTTCCGAACAACTCTGCAGCCGGAGACGCATCAGGGCTGGAAATGCTCCAAGAAATCGACCTATCGCCGGGGAACCCATGCCCATAAAATGCATGCCCCGAATGCGAAGGTCCGTCAGGTCCAGGTATCGTGCGTCGCCCATTACGGCGACTAGAAAACTGATCCATGTGCGGCTGCATGGCCAGTCCTCGATCTCGAGGGTCTGAAGATGAGGGGTGTGCCGCTGGAGTCCCATAAAAAATGGCCGTGAGTCTGCAACTTGACTCAACCGAGTGGGCGCGCGGAGGCGTAGGAGAACGAGGTGGGTGATGGAGTTGCTCGGAAAAAGAGCCCACGGAAAGTTATTCGGGACGAGGAAGCGCTGGAGGGTGAGTCGTGGGGTGGTGGTATCAAGCCACGTTCGGAGATTTCGAATGTCGTGGGTGATTCGAAAGTCTGCGAGCGTTTTAGGTGGCTCATTGGCAAGTTCGATGTCGCGGAGAGTTAGTTGTTTCAGTGGATGGTTGGGTGGCAAGGTGAATGGCCTCAGGTGGTCGTCATAGTTCGGAGCGTCCGTCGGTTGAGTGCCCTCTGCTCGCATATGGCAGAGGTCCAATGCCACCAACGCTGTGTATTTTTCCTCGTGGAAAATGTCGCCCATTAAACACCACACCCGCGCAACTCGCGCAATGATGGACAAGGTGCGGCAGCGGTGCAGATACGGGCACACGGTGTCCAACAGTGTAACAAATTCGACGGGGAGGGGCGGGAGCGTCACCAGGTCCCCGAACCGCAAGACAAGGTTGATCTTCCGATGAGCAGAGCGAGTGAGGAGTGCGTCCAAAACGCTGGGATCATGCGCGTCGCGGGTGGCAACGTAGATGTCGCACCAGAGGGCGGGGTCGCCGATCGCAGCGTCGCGCCACCGGCGACAAACCTGGGACGCCGCAACGGGTCCATCGCGTGGCTCGGTCCACTTGAATATTTCCTCCAGTATCTCGGGAGCGAGGGTGGTCATTTTCTGCTTTAATTCGAATGCAGGAGAAGAGTCGGTAAGAAGAGAGAGAGAGAGAGGTGGCATTGGTTGTTTGGTCTAGCATTCATCATTGTTCGTGTGGCCGCAATCCGCCGTCCCCGAATGGAAGACAGTGGCCACCAAACAACATATAGATGGTAGAGGAGATGGCGGGAAAAGCACCGCAATCAAGTATGTACTTGCCTTACACTTTGTTCTCCTTGCGCCAGTTTTTCTCCGTCAAATCCTGATGGTCGCTCGCCTAGGTATAATGACTATACCTAGACTGACCGAAGAAAGGAGCAGCTCCGTCAATGCACGACTGGCTGGGAGTGTCCTGTGCGTTAAAATTTGGTTCTGTAGATTAAGGCCACGCGCCTCACACAAATACCAGGCGGGCGCCACGGTGCAGACTGGAAGTTCAAACTTGAGTACTGTATTGTTCAATCAATCGTGAGGTGGAAATACAGGAGAGGACACAGTAAGGAGTTGTATCACGACCGATTGTCCTCTCCCATTGCCGCGATCTGCGGAAAAACTCAGCACAACCGTAATTGCGTCCCAAAAAAAGAACCCACGAATTGGGAGCTGATACTCTCGCTGAGCCACTCGATGTTCGATTTGATGTTCACTTTCAGCCCTTGGGAGCGCAGTCCGCGGATGCCGTCCAACGCATGGTCCACTCCCTCAGCAAGCTCCACCAGATCGGCACCGGACTCATGACCGCCGTCATCCTCGAAGAGAAGACTGAACGATTTGAGCTTGCCCTCGCCCATGGCCCTCGCCTCAAGCATCCGAACCAATGTCGGAAGCTCAATTTCCGCCCGGCAGTGGGTGATCTCGAGAGTCTCAAGCGCAGGGAGAATGGAAAGATCCTGCGCAAGAGTGTCGAAGAAGTCGCGGTAATCAGCGGCGCTCCCACCGGGACACCGCATCTCCAACACGCGCAACGACGGCATGGCCGTCATGCACCGGTAAATCCGCTCGAAGCCCGGCTCGTACATGTAAAAATCTAGTCTTCGCGGCGTACACCCCGAGCGGGCGATCATACCTTCAATTTCGTCAGTGGATTCGTCGGTGAAGCCGATCTCGATGAACTCCAGGGCAGGGAGCACGAGGTAGTTGAGCAGCTCGGGGCCGTGTTCACCGCACAGACGGATGGAGCGCAGATGCGGGAGGATAAGAGGAGGGGGAGGCGCGGGATTCGGGCCAGAATTTCGTGCCTCGCAGGTAAACTCAAAGTCTTCGAGATTCGGAGTGCGCGACAGTCTGTACAGGCTGCCCTCGATGTCGAAGTACGTAAGCTCGAGCTTTGTTAGCTGACTCCAGGGAATGGATACCTGCCAGTTTCGGAGGGGGATCCATTCCAAATGCACTTCGCGAAGGAAAGGCGCATTGGAAAGCAAAGGTAAGGTCGTCCAAGCATGCGGGGACGTAATGGAGGTCTCCAAGTGAAGTTTAGTAAGGAAGGGGAATGGAGGAATGGACCAGGGATATCGTCGGGGAAAGTGATTCGGCCTGGGGCGCGGATTTCGAGACTGTGCCATTGTGCCGAGTACTGCCAGAGAGTGCGGAGGATGTCAGCGGACTGTGCCGACGATTGGGGTAGGGTTATTTTCAGGTGCAAAGGCAGGCCGCCTGCGCGAGGGAGCCAGATCCGCAGGAGATTCGTGAGGTCATATCGGCGCCAGCCCGAATTGAACTTCGTCCAAAGGCTGGAGTTAGACAGCGCAAGTGCCCGCCACAAACTGCAGACGCTTGCCAAGCATAACGGGCTCTTGGGTGTGCGCCCGCTGTCGACATATTGGACGAAGATTTCGGAAGTAATCTCGTTCGGAAGAGCGAGGATTGGGTAAACCACGCCTGCGAGCTCCTTCAAAATGTCCTCGTCCTCTTTTCGCAGGATCGACATCTGGGACTCGAGTGCCGCCATTTGAGCCTCAATCGCGGCGCGCCGTGAACGGAGGGCCGCCGCTACGAATTCCTGGCTTGAGTCCTGTTGTATCCGCATCGCAAGGGAACCTACCGTCGTACGTGGTCATGGTGGCGCAAGGAAAAAGAGGCGGAGTCTGAAATTGCATCGGATCATTGATAGCCTCGGCTTTGTTCGGCCGACGTGTCCTATATATTGCGAGCCAACCTTTCCAGCGTATCGCCCAGCTGTCGGATTGGTAGGTGAGCAGGTTTCGCCAAATTTCCTCAAGAAAATGACTCGGCCGTAGCCTTGAACTCCGCTGCGTGTCATTGCCAAACCAACCTAGAATTTAAACATGAAATTAACAAATCAATCATACGCTTACTTCTCATGGTAGTTCCCCCCCCTCCTCCCAGGGTCTGCATGTCCTAGACACTGAAGGACGCGGTAAGTTCGAGAACACGTACATCTGTCCGGACCCAAATCAGAGGGGACGTGGATTCAAATCCTGGGACGCGTTCTTTACTCGCGAGGTCCAGGCGACGGCTCGGCCTGTTTATGTGGCCCGCGACGCGATTACCCACGACATACTCCCCGGCGACGCTGACTTCATTGTCAACGCCTGCGAGTCCACCGTCTTCCGCATTGCGTTGAACGTCAAGGCCCATGATCGATTTTGGCTCAAGGGGCAAAACTATTCCCTCTATGACATGCTCAACGGTGACGCACTGACCCCCAAGAAGATGGAGGGCGGGACGGTCTATCAGGGATTTCTCAGCGCCTTCGACTATCATCGCTGGCGAAGTCCCATCGCTGGCAAGATTGTGAAGACGGAGCTCGTTGCCGGCACCTACTACGCTGGTTTGCCTGACGACGAGTTCAACAAAGTTATACTGCGCTCCCAGGCGTGGCTCACTCATTCGGCCACTCGCGCCATTGTTCACATCGAGTCCGCCAACCCAAAAATTGGCCTGGTCGTTTTCATTGCGGTTGGAATGGTGGAGGTGTCGTCGATAGTGTTGCCGCGGCTCAAGCCGTCACACGCTGTCACAACACAACATTTGTGCGTTCATGCGAGTGTAACGATCCCCTCCATCAAGTCCAGTGTGGTGAGATACACAAGGAAGACCTATACACAATATAAGATACTTAGTGTCACATAATATTTCTTGTGGACCTTTTGAGGGGGCCAACACGAAACGGCTCCGATCACGGCTTGAGCCGTAAGCCGCGGAATAAAATGTTCATCCATTTGCTTCATAGCGCGCCACACATTATAGATACCACCCAAGTTACCTGGAAAAAAATACAGCTAAGGGTCTTGTAAGCATGCGACATAACATAGACATCCGCCAAAAACTTGTGGCAGCACAGGGAAACCCGAGCCATGGTCGAAGCCGGCCTGTCACGCGAGCCGAGCCGCGGCAACACTACGGTGTCGACGTGCGAGGTGTTGGTGAAGGAAAATCAGGAGGTTGCGAAGGGCAGCGAGCTTGGCATGTTCCACTATGGTGGATCCACCCACACCCTTATCTTTGGTCCGGCCACAGCACTCGTATTCGACTCCGATATTGTGGTTGGCAAACATATCAAGGTTCTATTCTGCACTCGCGACGAAGGTCTAGGTCCTCACATTTTAATTGCGGCTTCAAGTGCTTTAACCCGGTTTCCAGATTGAGCGGTAAACGACGGGACGTGGAGCTTCGGGATCTTTGTATGAATCGAGTGTACTTCCATCAGCCACGAATAAAGCACCTTCATCTGACATTTTAAACACATGTCTTACATACATACATATCTTCTGCGGTTCTTTGTAGATATATTCCAGCTGGGAATCAGACCATCGCCTGCACCTGCTTCGCCCCAGCGACGGGCGCGATTGCAGTCCAGCGGTCTTTCACGAATACTGCGAAACGGAGTTTGAGTCAGGTCCAAGTTCCTCTGCCATGGTATGGAGATGAAAGGAGAATTTGAAAAGGGAGTGCGGAGGAAACGACAAAAACAACAACGCCACAATGGATCAAAGGAGGAACAAGGCGGCTCACACTCCATCCCAACCGGCACCTGCTTGAAGTCGGGGAAATTACCCGTCTGAATAGCCTGCGCGTCGCCGAAGGCGGCGGTGAGGTGCGAGATGGCGGAGCCACAGTTGGAGCAGAACACGCGGGTTACTAGGGGTAAGGATTAGCGTCGAAAGAATAGCGGGAAGATAAATAACGGTGAAAGCGGATAGTTGGATCAACACCGAGAAAAATAAAAGAAGGAGACTAAGCTCCTACTAATTGCAATACGCCCACTCACCAGTATTTCCACTCGCAGCCTTGATGCTATACTCTTTCACCGGCCCGCTGATAGTGACGTCCTTCTTAGGTGCGAGCACGTTCGTGCTGAAAGCGCTCCCGGAAGTCGTGCGGCAGTCTGTGCAGTGGCAGATGATCTGGCGAGAGGTGAGTGAGCAACGAGGATGGGGAGATTCAGTCCAGGCAGAAAGGGGGACCAAAGGAAAGAATAACGCGCAAACCCACCTGATCCTCATGCGTCGACGCCAACTCGATCGTCGTCTGTCCACACAGACATGCGCCTTTGTGCGGCATCGTTAGTTGTCTGGTTTTGAGTTGCTTGTATTGTTTTGAGCTGATTTTCCTCGCGACGAACTGCGAGAGCGTAGCGTGGAGAGTAAAGTGGGAAAGAGTGCTGTGAAGGGAAGAATGAATGAAGGGAGGCGATTATATACGCCCGCAACGAGTGTGAGTGTGGGCGCGGTGGAGCAGCTAATTCAGTTTGAAGGAGGACATGTGACGGCCCACGCGCCGGGCATAAATAATCTGGCGGACTAGAAGTTGGGCAAAAAGGGAGACGGGCACCCGCATTTGACAGTGCGGGGTCACATCGTGTGGCAGCGTGGGAGTTGGAGGTATTGGGTTCATTACATGCCAGTGGGAGGGTTCAGTTTGTGTCCGGCTTAATGCCACGAGTTAGGTCATGAGCGGGACGCAACGTATATGCTTTTTATAGTCAACATCCGTTCGACCTTGCCCGCCCAGCGGCGAAGCATGAGGCGACCCGACCCAACCCTCTTCCATGCGGTAAAACACCCAAGGCTGTCTTGCGTGCGACGAAGAACGCACGGGGCGCGGGACATTTTCGACCGGAGAGCGGGCGCCCGTATTCCATAATGCGTGGAAGTTTAGTTGGTCTCCAGGGATTACGGCGCGGTAAACGTTGGTTTCCGTGCCTTCGAAGGGTCGGCTGTCATCGAACGCCAGCCCAAAAATATATATAACCTTGCCGAGAAAGATTTGAAAGACGCATCCAATACACCCGCAGGTCACAAGCAGCGAGCGCTCGCAGGTTGACACAAGTTACAAGACAGAGTCCCCAGACTGAATGAGGTTTGAAGTTCCAAGCTCGGTCAGACCGTTGGAACAGAATATTGGTCTTGTGAGTTGGGACACGATATGCATCGATGGTGACATAAAGAATTCCGGAGAGACGTGGTAGAGTCACAATCTGTTGCAGTGCCGGCGAAGAGGGCGAGTCGGGCAACAGAAGGGGGCCGAGGGGCGGGAAAGTTCATGGGTAAAGGGGCGAAGGAGCGACGACGACGAGGGAATTACGAGCGTGATTGGATGTTCATGATCATGAGAGGCTGCTGGAGTCGGTGGAGAATGAGCTCGTCCTGTGGTCGAGTTCTGAGTCATGCTCGGCTGGCAGCAATTGTTGATTGCCGTGCAACGCAGCATGTGACTTGCCGGCCATTGCCGAAGAGCCGATTCAACAGCCGCCAGCGTTGAACGTTGAACATTTACGATGCCCGCAGAGCCCTTGTTGGATTTTCCTCCTCCGTATGACTCGGATATGAAAAAAAAAACATTTCTGACCCCTTACGTCCCTGGAGCGAATCGAACGCTCGTTTCGAGTCCAAAGTTCAAACTGTAACGTTATGTGTCAGTGGCGCGATCTACATTAATCCACAGGGACTATCACGCTCAAGCCAGTCCACGACCCTTCTGGGGGCACAGGAACGGTTTTTGGTTGAGACGAATCGTTGCTTTGCCAAGAGCTCGCCCGCAGTAACTTGTAAGGAGACGGTCGTTTGAAAGCACAGATTGAACGACACGACTTTATATCTCCGCAGTCACGACCACAACCGAGATGAAAGTAAATTTGGGAGCTGCTCACAAATGCCGCAAGAGGGCCATTGATAGGAGTTGTACTCCGCTCAAAATCCAAGTGCTACATACATGTCAAATTGAACTTTCTTTCATGCCTATGTACTTTGGACGTCCGCCCCAGGTTCACAACCACTGGTGGTTGTTGCCATAATGAGACACGAACTGACCCGTCTGCTCGACAGTCCACCGGTGAATCACTTCCAACATCATGCTAACAGACTGCTCCGCCGTAATTGGCCCTTTGAAGTCCGGCAAGAAAGCCTTGATGCGCTCTGCAGTTTTTTGGAACACTGCCTCATCCTCCGGGGAGCCTGTCACCACGGCCGTAATTAGCCTGAGGTTATAGGTTGCGAGACCAACTCACGCCTACCGGCCTTACTATCCACCATTCCGGGACTGATTGACACGAGCGCGAACCCCTCTGGTTTGAGCGCTAGGGCGAATTTTGCGATTACCATGTTCATAGCGGCTTTGGAAATCGCATAGCCTACGCGCCCGGGGTTGGCCATTGTGAGTGTAGCTTCGAGGTCCGCATTGCCCGTCGAAAGCACGGCGATTTTCTTAGTGGACCCCCTACGGAGGAGCGGGAGGAAAGACTTGATTGTGTGTACGACCCCGAGGACGTTGGTATTAAACTGGGGCAGCAGTTCAATAATGCTCAGAATGGAGAAGTCTTCAGCGAGCGCACTTACGTGGCCAAGTAGGTCCGCATCCAGCTCCTCATTCGAGTCACTAGAACCCAATTTGAGCTTCCAGCAGGCTGAGGGTCTGGCCAACTTACAATGCGAGGATAGGCTTGTTCATGTTGGTAGCAAGTGCTGCGACAATGATAATATAGTCCAGCGTCCCACTCGTCGCTGAATCCACAGCTTTAGCTGCTTCCTGAATATCCCAGCTCGTAATTTTGCACTGAAGAATATGTTCGAACAGCCGCACCTCGACGGCCAGAGAGTTGGTTATATCAGCTTCCAGAATTACAAGATTCTTTCTTGATTGCTGAAACTCGTAGAGTGCCGGCGCAGTGGCCTTGTTGCGTATCAGCGCGAAGACCCTGTTATCGGTTGTGGAACTGAGCTGATTGACGAATTCGAACTGTCACCCGAAAGCAATTCAACGACATTCGAAACGGTCATAACACAAGACCCACCCCAAGTCCTCTCGCAGCACCAGCAACGACGTAGGAAGGCATGTTATCGCTGAGGACAAGCACTGTGGGCGTGGGCGGGAGCTCACGGCATCTCCCTGTCAGCCCCGGGGCTCCAGGCCCGCCCAACCCGCGATTCCCTCAAGGCCAGCTGACCACCTCACTAAAATAGCCACCTGCGAACGCTGAATAGTACCTTTAAGTTTCGCGTTGAATTCAGCAGGATGTTGTATCTAGCCGATATCGATGTTGACTGCTGCGCCGAGCGGGCTGTTAGAATAATGTTTGGAATGAAGGGCTCGGACTGGGTCAGACAAATGGGTTCGGAAACTTCGGAAAGTAAAGGACCTAGGATTTGTTCCTGCGGATCTGAGAGAGTGTGTGATCGGTGTATGCGTGTCAACTTTTTGTTCGCTCCTTTGCGTAAATTTGACGCCGCACCGCGGTAATCTGAGTGTCGCTTTCTCACCGAACGGTATGGATGACCGAGTTCCGTACTACCTCCTTAGATGTGTCTTCTCTCACCCATTCTAACTTGACCGAGCTCTCCCCTGGGCTTATCATGTCCTAAGTTGCTGCTGACCGGTTGCGAAGCACTGGCAAACTAGTAGTTCAAAATCATTCTCATTGTTTCTTTCATCAACAAACTCGACTTGCTCAACCAGTGTGTTCCGGTTTGAATAAAGGTAACCGCTGACCACTCTTCCTATGCATCTTTCCTTTGCAATCAGGATTTTCTTCCCCTTTGCACTCACATTTACAAAAGTCCCGGAGGTAGGCCTCTATATGTCTCTTCTCCTGAAATTGTAGGTATCAGATAATGTCAACCAGACATGAAATAACAAACTTTTTCACTTAGTTTGGTTAGATCCACGCCGTTGGCAATGAGAAGCTTGAGGACACCGTTCTGCTTGAAATCTCTACAGTGGCGGCAAAAAAGAATTGCCGATGTCGTTTGAGCTGATCTCTGCAGCAAATCGCCTCAAATTACGAGTACTTATGTAATTACGAGTACTTATGTAATAAGTATTCGTCCATTTCACAACTTTCTATATGAGGATTTTGAGACCACCGCGAAAGTCAGTCCCTCGATTTCGTTCTGACCTTTTTAGTGGCTGTGTTGAAGGCTTTTTCGTCTTTTCTTTACCTTTTGAATGTGGCAAAATAGTGGCTGTGTTTCTGGCTTGGTAATCCTCTGCGATCAATGCGAGCGTTCGATTCCGGACCCTGACTATGGTTTTTTACCTCAACTTCTCCCCATTGTTCGCAATTTCCGGCAGATCTGTTCTGGACCAAATCCTTTACCTCTTTGAACATATGACACCGATCTAATGGGCAAGTCAATATGGTGCAAGACAAAGAAATCAACACACACGGTAGAGTGAGGTTTGCGGGATACCTTTGTTGCTTTTTCTGCACCTTTTTCTTGCCTTTTTCCAACCTTTTTCTGCACCTTATACGTGGTATACGTGCAATCAAGGGAACGGGGCAACATTGAAGACTCAAAGTGTAGTGTTACCGGAGTCGTTTGGAGCCTCGGTCCAACTCATGGCCCGTTGCATACTTCATTTGTTTCCAACGTGGATCATCCGAGATGGTATCCAGAGTTCAACTGAGTCCTTGGCAGAGTAGGACTTTCTAAATGCTTTGAGCGCAGTTATCAACAGTGTGTAGCATTATTTACCCCGTGATGACAAATATTTTACACCGTCCGGCGTCAACAACGTACCAACTGTACTCTGAAAACTCAGGAACATAAGTACGAGTTTCTGCCGGGCAACGCCACGGCCCTACACCCAAGTAAGTATTCGTCCATTTCACAACTTTCCATATGAGGATTTTGAGACCACCGCGAAAGTCAGTCCCTCGATTTCGTACTGACCTTTTTAGTGGCTGTGTTGAAGGCTCTTTCGTCTTTTCTTTACCTGTTGAATGTGACAAAATAGTGGCTGTGTTTTGGCTTGGTAATTCTCTGCGATCGATGCGAGTGTTCGATTCCGGACACTGACCATTGTTTTTTTGCCTCTCCCCCATTGTTCACAATTTCCGACAAACTGTCCTGGACCAAATCCTTGACCTCTTTGAACATATTACACTGGTCCAATGGGAAGGCCAATATGGTGCAAAACAAAGAAAACAACACACGCCGTAAGTAGAGCGAGGTCTGTGGGATACCGTTCAAATTGTTGCTTTTTCTGCGCCTTCTTCCAGCTTTTTTCTGCACCTTATACGCGGTACACATGTATTCAAGGGGGCAGGGTGGCATCGAGGACCCAAATGGTATTGTTACCGGAGTCTAACTCATGGCCTGTTGCATACTTCATTTGCTCCAAGGTGGATCATCCGAGATGGTGTTTACAGCTGAACTTTGGCAGAGTAGGACTTTCTCAATCCTTTGAGCACAGCTATTAACATCGGGCAGCATTATTTAATATATTGCTGTCAGGGGAACCCTCTTCCGACGCCCCTCCGGTCCGTCCCGATACCATCACGCCTGTGATCAAGCCCGGGATCTCTGCCGATCACTCCGGTCACATGTCTCTGTGCAGTAGCTATATGTACTCACGGCCTGGCGTGGGGATCCTCAGAGTTTCTTCTCTTCGGATTCCCCTCGCTAGGTGCGTTACTTGTTGTTTGTAGCTACTGTTTATTCATCTTCGGATTCCCCTCGCTAGGACTCTTGAGTGTTCTCGGGCCTCGAGGTTGCCCTTACAGCAGAAGAAACTCTCTAAGGGATTAACCGGCCAAGATTGCGAAGTTTGGACTTGAAGGCTCGGACGACTTCGTCAGCGCTCCCGCCTCTCCCACTTCGAATCTTGCCCCCTCCTCCCCTGTCTCTGCTCCCGACGCCGACATGGCCGATGCTGCCGCTGCACAAGCTGACGCTCGGATGTCCGCCATCGAGAGCAGACTCGAGCGCCTCACTATGCTACTAGAAAACTCCACCTCAGCACGTGCGAACTCGCCTGCCCCGTCCCTTGCTGCTTCAGCTCCGGACCCGGGTCCACGGCTCTTTGAAAACGTCACCCCTGGAGCAAAAACGGTCCTTCGACCGAACCCCCCGTTCATCTTCGACGGCGACCGCACCAAAGGCCGGGCGTTCTTGCACGCGGTCCGGACCTATGCTCGCCTTGTCCCGGAGGCGTTCACCGAGGCTGGAGAGCCCTCGGAGGAGAAGGTCGTCAGGTACGCAATGTCCTTTATGGCTACCGACACGGCACAGCGCTGGGCCGAGCGCTACGCCGCCAAGAACCCCTTCCCTTTCCCGACTTGGGACTTGTTCCTGGTTGAGTTCCGGCAACGCTTCGTCCAGGAGAACGAGCAGGACCATGCCCTGATCAAGCTCGAGTCGCGCGCCTACCACATGGGCAACCGGGATGTCTTCCGGTACACCGACGACTTCGAAGACCTCGTCGACCTCGCTGGCTTCAGTGACCCCATCGTCAAGGTCACGAAGTACCGCACTGGACTTGACCCGGCGATCAATCTCGCTATAACCGGGTCAAGCGACCCTCCCCCGCTCACGGACTACGTCGCGTGGCGCGTCCGGGCCTACTGGCAGTACGAGTCCCAGCTCCGGGCTCGCAACGTCCCTTCCAGTCGCTCTACGGCACCTTCCGGTCGCACCACCTTCCCAACCGGGAAGCCTCTTGCGCCCCCCGTCTCCGGTTCCGGTCGCGCCCCGATTCCGGCTGCCGCACCGCAGGTGCGCGTGCCCGCTCCGGCGCTCCCTCCTGGCATTCCAATGGAGGTTGACCGCACCAGAGCCCGGCACACACCCCACCGTGGCTGCTTCCGCTGCGGCGACCCCAACCACTTTGCCCGGGACTGCACGACCCCGGCTGACGTCCGGTCGATCGACGTCCTCGATGAAGTGATCCAGCAGCTTGGTGGAGACCTGCTGGAGGAGCTGTTGGCACGCCTTGCGTCGACTGAGGCTGTAGCCGAGCATGCTGCAGCTTCGGCTGCTGCCGTTCCGGAGGATTTTCCCCTCCGCGACGAGTGAGCAGTGCGCCCTCAGTCGCGTCCCCTAATCGCTTCTCCATACTGTGTAATGAGTCTGACAATACACCTCTTACACCAGAAGCAATAGACGCACCCCCCACCCATGCTCCACAGGCGGCTCCACAAGTGGCTAAAAATAGCGATGACGCGAAAAGCATAGAGAACTTCTTCTCTAGCAAAAAGACGTCATGCTGTGCAAAATCCGCTCCACCCCCCACTTGTCGACGTCGTCCCCCAGTGTTTGATGACCCACTCCGCCTGCAGCGTAAGCCTATGTGGGAGCGCAAGCTCCCCAAACGCTACACCATTGCGGCTGAGCCCGGCACAAACTCCCTCCTGCTTCCCCTTGAGATCGAGTCTACCGGCGATGCAGTGAAGCTTTCTGTGTCCGGCCTTCTGGATTGCGGGGCAACTAGCGAGTTCATTGACACTGAGTATGTTGCTGCCAATCACATCCCAGTCCGCAAGCTCTCGCGTCCTATCCCAGTCTACAATGTCGACGGCACCCCCAACGAAGCCGGAGGCATTCGGGAAGTCGCCGATCTCATCCTCCGCTACAAGTCTCATAGCGAGCGTGTCGTGTTCGCTGTCACCCGCCTTGGCAAGCAGAAGCTCATCCTTGGGTACTCCTGGCTCCGCAAGCACAACCCGGAGATCGACTGGGAGACCCGAGAGGTCAAGATGAGCCGATGCCCCTCTGTCTGCACGACTTGTCGCGACGAGGTGCGGACCGAGCGTCGCCATGCGGCAACTGCTGCCCGCATCCTGCGGCAGCTCCGAGCTGGCCCCATCCCTGCCATTTGTGCAGTTGACACGGATGAGCGCTCTGGCGAGGATGACGATGACGAGTTTGACACTGATGAGCTGCCGGAGCTGTCGTCTGACGACTCCGATGAATCTGACGACGAGGATGATCGGGTAGAGGATGGAGACCGCATCTTCTACACGACATTCTCACCACCTGAGGACATCCGCGCTACCAGCACCGTTTCCCAGCGGCTGGCAGAGGCATATGCCAAAAACTCCGCACCCGGTACGGAAGCAATTCCCGAGTGGGCGCGTGAGTTTGAGGATGTCTTCAATCGGGAGTCGTTTGACTCGTTGCCCGAGCGTCGGAGCTGGGACCATGCCATTGAGCTCGTCCCAGACTCGAAGCCTGCCAACTGTAAGGTCTACCCGATCTCACCCCTCGAGCAGCGTGAGCTGGACGCTTTTATCGAGGAGGGCCTTGCTACTGGTAGGATTCGACCGTCCAAGTCCCCGATGGCGTCTCCAGTCTTCTTTGTCAAGAAGAAGGATGGAGCGCTTCGGTTTGTCCAGGACTATCGGGCGCTCAATGCGATGACCGTGAAAAACCGGTACCCCCTCCCTCTGATCAACGACCTTATTAACCGATTGAAGGGAGCCCGGTTCTTCACGAAACTCGACATCCGGTGGGGCTTTAACAATGTCCGCATCCGTGAGGGCGACGAGTGGAAGGCCGCATTCCGTACAAACCGTGGGCTCTTCGAGCCTTTGGTGATGTACTTCGGCCTGACCAACTCCCCCGCGACCTTCCAGACCATGATGAACGACATCTTCCAGGACCTCATCCTGTCTGGCGATGTCATGGTCTACCTCGACGACATCCTCATCGCGCACTCGGACCTCACCCGGCATCGCGAGATCGTCCGGGAGGTCCTTCGGCGACTCCGGGAGCACAAGCTCTACCTGCGCCCGGAGAAGTGCGAGTTCGAGAAGTCGTCGATCGAGTATCTCGGCGTGATCATCTCCCACAACCACGTCGAGATGGACCCGGTCAAGGTCGCTGGAGTCACCGCCTGGCCGACACCGGAGAACAAGAAGGACGTGCAGCAGTTTGTAGGCTTCACTAACTTCTACCGGCGCTTCATCCGGGACTTCTCCGACCTCGCTCGTCCGCTCTTCGATCTGACCCGGAAGGGCCAGGTTTGGGTTTGGACTGAGAAGGAGGCCGGTGCGTTCCAGGCGTTGAAGGACGCGGTGACCTCCGATCCGGTTCTCATCCTTCCAGACGAGACCCGGATGTATCGCCTCGAAGCTGACAGCTCTGACTTTGCCTCCGGCGCCGTCCTTTCTCAGGAGTCCGATGATGGGAAGTGGCACCCTGTCGCGTTCTTCTCCAAGAGCTTGTCTCCGGTCCAGCGCAATTATGAGATCCACGACAAGGAGATGCTCGCGATTGTCCGGTCTCTCGAGGAGTGGCGACACTTCCTCGAGGGCTCGCAGCTCCCCATCGAGATCTGGACCGACCACAAGAACTTGGAGTACTTCCGGAAGTCGCAGAACCTCAATCGCAGGCAGGCGCGGTGGTCGCTGTACCTGTCTCGGTTCGACTTCACCCTTCACCACAAGCCCGGGCGCTTGATGGGTCGACCGGACGCCCTCTCTCGGCGACCGGACCATGGGGCAGCTTCGGATAATCAGGATGTGACGCTCCTGACTCCCGAGCTCTTCCATGTCCGCGCACTGGAGGGCATCACCATCTCCGGTCCGGAAGCCCCCCTCCTCCGCGATATCCGCGACGCTCTTGCCGGCACTCCCGATCTTGAGGATCCCGTTGCTCGCGCGGCTCGGGAGCTTCTCAAGGTTCGTGGTGCCCGCTCGTCCCGGAACGCTGAGTGGAACGTTGCCGGTGGCCTCCTCTACTTCCGCGGTAAGGTAGTTGTCCCTCGGGACAAGGACCTTCGCCGCCGGATCCTAGAGCAGCACCACGACACACGGGTTGCTGGGCATGCTGGGCGCTTCAAGACGTTGGAGCTCGTCTCCCGGAACTACTGGTGGCCCCAGATGTCCCGTCACGTCGGCCGGTATGTGGCGACCTGCGACTTGTGCTGCCGGACGAAGGCGCTTCGCAAGCTTCCGGTTGGTGAGCTGCATCCGACTGAGGTCCCCCCAGACCGCTGGCACACGGTCTCGGTGGACTTCGTCGTGGAGCTTCCCGAGGCTCACGGGTATGATGCCATCATGGTCGTAGTCGACGTCCTCGGTAAGCGGGCCCACTTTAATGAGTGCACCACGCATATCGACGCCGTCGGCGCTGCCCGGTTGTACTACCGGAACGTCTGGAGGCACCATGGTACGCCTGAGAGGTACATCTCTGACCGCGGTGTCCAGTTCATTGCGGAGTTCACCAGGGAGCTGTGGCGGCTCATTGGTATCGAACTGGCGACGTCTACGGCATACCATCCGCAGACTGACGGTCAGACCGAGCGAGTTAACCAGGCAGTTCCTGCGCATCTTCACTAACTACAAGCAGGATGACTGGGACTACCTTCTTCCCGCTGCGGAGTTTGCATACAACAACCACGTCCACTCCTCCACGCAGCAGGTCCCGTTCATGACCGACTCTGGTCGCCTCCCTCGCATGGGGTTTGAGCCGACCGGAGTACGCTCAAAGGTGGAGTCTGCAAACGAGTTCCGCGACCGCATTGCCTCTGGCGTCTCGGAAGCTCGGTCTGCGCTGGTGAAGGCCAAGGAGGAGTACAAGCGGTACTACGACCGCCGCCGTACTCCTGCTCCGGACATCAAGGTTGGGGACCGTGTCTGGCTTGACGCTTCGGACATCCAGACCACTCGTCCGTCGCCGGGCCTCTCTCATCGGCGCTTGGGCCCTTTTAAGGTGCTCAAGGTCGTGGGGAAGGGCGCATTCAAGCTGGAGCTTCCGCCCCACTACTCCAAGCTTCATCCAGTGTTCCCTGTCGTGAAGCTGGAGCTCACGGAGGATGACCCATTCCCAGGTCGTCCAGGGTATGACGAGCCTGCTCCAGTCCTTCCAGATGCGCCTGGAGACGCTCCGGAATGGGAAGTTGATGCAGTTCTGGATGCTAAAGTTCGCTGGAAGAGCTTATGGTACTTTGTCAGCTGGAAGGGCTACAACGCAGCGCACAACCAGTGGGTCAAGCACTCCAACTTCTTCGCTCCGGAAGCCCTCGCAGCGTTCTACGAGAAATACCCAGCCAAACCTCGTTTAATTGCCCATGCATCCTTCGACTCCCTTCCCTTCCGAAGCACCACTCTCCATGTCCGTGCTATGCGTCGAGGCGCCACATTCCAAGGGGGGGATGATGTCAGGGGAACCCTCTTCCGACGCCCCTCCGGTCCGTCCCGATACCATCACGCCTGTGATCAAGCCCGGGATCTCTGCCGATCACTCCGGTCACATGTCTCTGTGCAGTAGCTATATGTACTCACGGCCTGGCGTGGGGATCCTCAGAGTTTCTTCTCTTCGGATTCCCCTCGCTAGGTGCGTTACTTGTTGTTTGTAGCTACTGTTTATTCATCTTCGGATTCCCCTCGCTAGGACTCTTGAGTGTTCTCGGGCCTCGAGGTTGCCCTTACAATTGCCCAGTTATGAAAAATATTCTGCACCGTCGACAACGTACCAACTATACTCTGAAAACTCAGGAACATAAGTATGAGTTTCTGCCGGGCAACGCCACGGCCCTACACCCCAAGTAAAATGCTACAATCAAGTGCAGGGAATTCGATAGGCTCGTCCCCATCCGGTAATTCCCATCAAGATCCTCGCGGAACTCGTCGACAGAATTACCGGCTGGGCCGTCCCGTCGCTGATTTGGGTGATGGATTTTCGCCCGCCAAATGAGAGGTGTGAACTTAGAAAAAAACCGCACAAAAGGTGTGGAAATGTGTCCCGGGTGTCTCGATCAAAGATGGATAACTTTTGATTCCCTATCCAATGGCAAAAAAAAGTTTTTCACGGGTTTTTGGACATTTTTGGACTACACAGGCAGCGGAGGGGCTCAGAGAGTACGTACTAAAGCATGACATACAAGGCATGCATCTAGTCAAATATTTCAAGCACATTCTGGGGGAGACAAAGGCAAGGAGGAGTCGGAATGAGGGAAGAACGGGGCGGAAGATAAGATATTGATTGGATTTGACACATCGGTTACCGCGCTTTGCAAAGGAAGGACGATGCTCATATTTACCTCAGAAAATAAGTGAGACTCGTTCGATAGAGAATTGAAAGTTATTCATTATTCATAAGGTGACTTTGAGCACTTTTTTTCGACCTTTTTGACCCTCTGCGACGAAGTCCGCACCTCTCATTTGGCGGGCGCAAATCCATCACCCAGATCAGCAACGGGACGGCCCAGTCGGTTAAGCAGGCGACCCCCTCACATCAATCAATCAAAATGTTGGCTCTATTTGTGTTTTGTTCTTCCCAATCCGTCCGTCCTCCGTGTGCCCAACTCGGATTGGAGCCTGCGAAAACCGACTTGTTCACGAGTCTAGGAATTTGAACATGGTCTACACAGTTTAAGTGATACCATACCTGTCTTGTTCTCCCGCAATAAAATGATTTGTCCGAATTTGGAAAATCGAGAACGTGGATTTTGATGCCATGCAAAAATGGTCATCATGGCATGAAAGCACTTGGAAAATTAAGTACAGTCACATTTTATTTGGTATAGATCGATAGGTAGGTTGGCTCACAAGACAGCTTTCAAGTTGGCCATTTTGACCAAAAATAGACCAAAACTGCCCCAAAATGGCCAAACTAGCCAACTTGTGGCGGCTATTGCGAGAGAGCCTACCAATCAATCCCATTGAAATAAAATGTCGACATACACTGTTTTTCAAGTACTTTCATGCTAGGTTGACCGTCTTTTTATATCTTCTGTATTTGAAAAGTTGATTTTTCAGAAAATGACAATTTATTTTATTCTGGGATATTGAAACAGACATGGCATACCTTGGATGATGCATATCCTGTTAAAATCGACCATACTTCATGGTAACATTTTATTTGAAGTGATTCAACCCAGAGATCAGCTCAAACGACGTCGGCAATTCTTTTTTGCCGCCACTGTAGCCTTTCGAATGGCAGTCTGGATGACCGTTCGGCCTCCATCCCCTGGTGCATTTATATCCGCACCGTGGTCAATGAGCATCTGTAGATGTGACAAATTATACCACCCCCATGCCACAGCACGGTGGAGTGGTGTTTCACACCATTCTCCACGGATATTTACATTGGCACCATGCATGAGGAGACATTCGGTCACAGATTTTCTCCCCACTTCCGCGGCAGCGTGCAGTGCTGTGCCATATCTCCCTTGTTCGATTTGATTGATATCAGCACCCTTTTCGATGAGTAGTTCAATTATAGACGTGTGACCACAGCCTGCGGCAGCCTGCAAAGCTGTTGCATATCCACTCAGTCGAGTGGTGTCTTCTGGGTCTATCTCCCGTCTATAATAATCACCCCGTGCACTTATGTCTGCCCTCTTGTCAATGAGTAATTGGGCCACCAAGTAATGTCCGGAAGAGGCAGCCCCTTGCAAAGGGGTCGCCCAGAGCTTCGGAACATTGACCTTTGCACCCCGATCAATTAACAATTTAGCTGTCGACAAGTGACCTCCTTCCGTGGCAACAGTGAGGAGTGTTTTCTTTTTTCCCACAGAGTTTACATCTGCTCCCTTGTTTATGAGGAGCTCAATGAGAGAATCTTCGGGTGGTGTTCTAGACACAGCTATCCAGATTGCTGTTCTGCCAGCCATATTTGCAATATTAAGATTGGCTCCATTTTCAATAAGGAGATCAGCTATTACAAGATGGCCATTTTCTAGAGCAGTGATAAGAGGAGGGGATTCTGCTTCCGCCGGTAATTCATAAACAATTCCACCACTTGATTTAATTGTGCGGATTGCCGGAGTATAGTCATTCACATTAGCACCGTTTTTAAGAAGGACTTTGACCACAGATTCATGTCCACCAGATATGGCAGCAAGCAATGATGTTCTAAACTCCCCTCCTTCTTCTGCATTTGGATCTGCTCCCTTCAATTCAACCACACAACTGTGTCCCTCAGCTGAAGCAACATAGAGGGGTGTTTTGCCTCCGAACCTTGTGTTAACACCGCCACCCCTCTTAACAAGGACTTGAACCATCTGAAGGTGGCCATAATCTGATGCAATATTCAGTGCATAGTCCAGCCCATTTTGGAAAGTTTCCTCTGCTAGCAGATGTGTGATTGTCTTGCACAAATTGAACCTTGCACAAATCCACAGTGGCAATAGAAATGATTCTGAGTTCCTCGGTGCATCATACCAAGACCAAAAACAGTGCACCCACTTGTAAGCACATTTCAAGAATCCCCGGATCTCAGGTTGAAGCTCTATTTCAGGCTCTCCAACAGCATGTAGGAGACAATGTTGGCTATATTGGACAAAAGGGTGCTCGTCTATCAGCAAGCTTTGCCACTCTGTGGGAGGTTTGATGAGCTGCAGATAAATGAAACATCTTTGTGCAATATCTGTAGGAAATTGCTGTGGCTGGATACAATCCAAGTAGTGCTGGGTGGTATAATGGATCAAGCAGACACCAGACATGGTATCATCAGTAATGACCAGCCCAGCACAAACAGATAATATAGTCCCAAGATCCAAGATGTTGTCAGTATCCAGTTCGGTCGAGTCTGGTTCGATGGTCAAAGCTTCTTGGAGTTCCGCAACCAACAAGGGTCGTTTGGAGTTTGCAACCCACATGAGCACAAGATAAGCCAACTGTCTCTCTTCCTCTGGCTGATTGTTGATCCTCTGCATAGCTTCATCATATGTCTGGTTCAAATCTTTGGGCAAATTGGTCAGTGCATCCTGGACCGCCCTGATGGTGAGCTTCTTGGTGAGTGCATCCATGTGAAGTTTTGCGAGCAAGAACCTGCAATTAGATCATTCACACAAGTGTTCAAATTATAACAGCTGCACTTACATTCCTTGTGCATTGTGCACAACTTTATCCAAAATTTCTGTGTGCAGTGTTGGTTGAGCCTTGACATGCTTTGAGAGCCGCGCAGATTTCAAGATTTGGGTGTGTACATATTGGTAGACATCACTATCTGCTGCTTCAATATTTAGTACTTGGATTTCTGGGAAACATGAATCCAGGTTGATGTGAGGCCGTGAAGTAATCATCAGGTTGACATTACTGCCAAGTGTTGCCAGAAATTCGATGAGAATATGTCGCTGAACTTCTGGATATTCATCCAATGCATCAATGACCAGGGTCATCTTTCGATATTTTGTTATAACAGATGGAAACACATTGATGATCTCCTCGCACTTGGGCGTGGTTTGTTGAACGGTATGGTGCTTGTATAGGCTCTCAAGCCCAGCTGGTACAAAGTTCAGTTTGAGTGCGAGTTGTTTCAGAAAAACCCCAAGCACATTGGCGGGGGTCTGGATCTCTGTTTCCTTGTGATTGAGATATACCCATGCGACTCTGGCATCTGCAGCCCGATCTGCAAGATGGTGTATAACAAGTGACCTGTATATAATCATCATTTGTCTTAGATTGTCACCAAGTAAACTGGTGACCTACGCAAGAACAGTCTTGCCAGCACCCGCTGATCCCATAGGCTCCATTCGGTAGCGTTACTTGCGGGCACTTTGCGTCATTTTGCGTTACTCCACCCGCTTAATTTCGGGGCAAAGTGACGCAACGTAATGCCAAGTACCGCTAAATAATGGGGGCCGAATGGAGCCATAGTATTTAGCTCGAGATCGAATGCTATCAGGTTGAACACACGAATTCCACGGCACCATAGGACTTGTCCGGATCCATCCTGCCATTCCTTGAATATTGGATTTGTAAGGAGCCATTGACCGGTTACGGGCTGTGATGTGCTGAATATGTCTACTTGTCGCTGGAAAGAGTTCAGAGGGGATATCCATTCAAGTATCTGGTGGCGCTCAGCGGCTGGGAATTTGCAAGTTAAAAAGCTTTGAACACATGATACATGGCACTCACCAGCATTCTTCTCTTGATTCTCAACAGCCATGTGACGGACTGATTCCACGGAGGTCTGGAGGCCTGGGCAGTACTATGAGATAATACACACAGCATTTCCAGGTGGACCTACGATCCTGGAACTTGACCTGTTGTTGGCTAATGTCCCTGATTTATGCAGAACAATAAACCACATATATTTCTAGGAATATCCCACTGCGCACCAGATATCAATGGTCAGCCAGGAGTCAAGTAGGGCCTTGAACCGTTCAATCGTGACAAGATCCTCCTTTGCCTCTTTCTTGTTCCAGAGTGACCACGAGATTGCCTTGGCCAAACTCCCATTGCCTTGCAGTTTCTGATTGCACCGGTTCATAATATCTTCGAGTTGAGACAACGGGGCCTGAAGATTGCTGGTCCCCAAGCTCGAGCCATTATTGTGTATGCGGCCTCGTAATGCATCAGCAAGATGACATTCTGCTCGCGTACTTTTGATCTTGTGAGGTCTCGTGAGGCTCGCGTGCAAGGACACGAGAGCTACGAGACCACGAGACCACGAGAGCAATTGCTATTGAGACTACTAATTGTACACCAGATAAATAATAATGTTATATGAGTTCATGGGTATGATGGTCGGCGTATTTATTAACAAAAAAAGATTGAAAAGCATCGAGAGAGTAAGAAAAGTGAAAATCTTCGGGCAACAACGCGGTACCATACACGGGCAACAGATGTGCCGCGCGGGCAATACAATCCAGGCTCACAATAGCCAGAGATTTCAGCCCACCGAGCTGCATCTCCGGCGTAACCACCCACATGCCAGTGTCGGGATCGGGGGAATCACCGTGGCGACAATACCAATGGACGAGGGCGCACGAATGTGTTGTCCTGTCCGCCGGCGTGGTAAAGGGGAAGAAGAGCAGGACACGGCCAATGACCATGCCCAGCATCCCCTGAAGCTCCGAGTCCAGCTCGATAAAGACCGTGTCGTGCCTCGGATAGGATCCGTGCCAATTAGGATGGGCCCGGATCCGTTCGCGGCGCATCCCTCCGACACCACACATGTCGCTCGGCGCGTAAAACGTTGCGATGGCGGAATGGAAGACATCGATGCGGCCATGGAAGGTGGGGCAAGCATCGATGGGCACCGTGTCACTGTCCGCATCGGGGTGAAGGAGGGTGTAGAGGAAGCGGCGAAAGAGCTCGGGGAATGTGGGCTGGAGAATGTGCAGAGCGAGATCGTTTAGATAGCGTGGATAGTTGCGAGCTGGAGGGCGACATCAGTCCCTTGCACGTAAACGAAGCTCGGAAGTGCTTACCGCGAGTCCGGGCAACTTCGATGGACGATAAGGACTGCTGGCCGGGGATGTCACCGCCGTCGTCGTCCTCGTCATCCTCGTCGTCCTCCTGACCGGGGGGTGTGGGCTCTTCACCCCTCATCAACATCGATGCGTACGACAAAGCTGTCCCCGCCATCATGCCCTGCTTTCGAAAGACCCCGCGGATGGCCGCCAGTCTGTCGAGGCGGCAGACGGTACGTAACATCTGCATGAGCGCGTTGTACCGACTGGATCGGCGCCACGGTTCCTTGACAGCCTTGATGTGCTTCGACTCCGTGATGGAGGAGCACAGTCCGTTGGCGGTTCCAAATGAGCGAATGGAGGGCTCATAATGGACGAGGGAGTGCTGACGGGGAAGGGAAATATCGACGCGAACCCCGGTTTGGATGAATATCTCGCGATGGAAGTGGAACCGGGCAAGCGCGACTTTGAGTTCATGGAGCCCGTCGGTATTGAGCGCATTGCGCCGCGCCAGATAGCAGAAATCCATGAAAGCGGCCACACATTTCACCATTTCGGGTGGAACGTGGCCGGCGATAGCTGCGATGTAAACCTGGGATCATGAGTTTGCGTAGGGTTCCTGTGTAGTGCGTACATACCTTCATCAATGCCTTTGAGTCATCGCCGGTCCACTGAGAGAAGTCCCGACCGTCGGGGAACCGTCTAAGGCCAGGGAACGAGGGCACGGCAGCGATGCTGTGTGTGTCAGTTAACGCTGTCCAATGGCTAGGAGCTAGACGACGTACCGATGATCAATATCAGCGATGATCTCCAGAGCTCGGGCTTCGCCGTATTGCCCATGCAGATATTGATTCACCCATTCCACGAGGTGATCCTTGAAGGTACCCTTGATTACTTGGTGGAGGAGGTCGGGGGTGAGGAGTTCATGGATGTCCGCGCGGGGAAAGCCATGAGTAAACGGCTACACATATTCGGTCAGCGATCCGTAGCAAGCACAAGATAGCTTCACTTACCACAACGTCCGCTCGAATTCCAAAGTCGGACCATAGAATTCCCGGATCGAAGCAGGTGATGAGGAAGTCGGTTTTTTCGTGATTGCGACGACGAGCGCCAGCAGTATCAAGGTGATGCGGTTTGGCGTCGCATCTGTTAGAATAATGAGTAGAGGACCATAGAGAGGAATGGTAACGCACTTGGGACACCAATTTTGGACTACTGACGAAAGCCATACTTGCTCCGGATAGTCCGCAATGTATGGACCGAGACCATATATTGCGCGACGAAAGTGGCCATCGGGGCACTTGATGACTTCGGGAGTCGTCATTCCAGCTTTCAGGGGCTCGAAGACCCGAGCCAGGCAAGCGTGGTACAGCTGGCGCACGAACCGCTGGTACACTTCGGACTTGCGATGCTTCTTTGTGGCTAGAAAAGTGAATGTAAGAGAGAGGTACCTGGTGAATGCCTCGCACGTACTTTTGGGGATGGGGAGAAAGGCAACAGGCAGGACTCCATTGCCATGTGCTCGACGAGCGACTCCAGTGAGCACGCCTGGGGATTGGTAGACCGGGTGGTACTCTTGATGCCCGGTAGCCACGGAAACTGTGGTCTTGTCACTGCCTGCGACGAGCGGGATGAAGGTCGTGCCGTGGGCTGATTCATCCTTGGCTATCTCCTCCTTCAAATCCATAAGTCCTTCCGTTCGAAGGTCGAGAGCAAAACATACCGCTTGTTTCCAAGCCCAATCACCGGACATCAGATTCGACCAAACTCGTTTGCCGTCGGCGTCGTATTGGCGGTACGGTGAGTAATCAATTTTGTCTTGGAAGTCGGAGTTCGCCAGCTGCTGGTGGAGAACAGTGCGAGAATCTCTTGTACAGAGTTCGTATGTCTCAGACATCCACTTCGGAGGTACCGGAGGTCGTGGGCCTGTGTATTGTATTTGATAGACCTTCCAAGGTGCGTCTCCGTGCTGAATGGAATCGATGGCGTCGTACAGGTCTTGAGCGGTGCGCCAAGGTGGGGCACCACCGTACTGAAGAACCTGTGCTGCCCAGAGATCGAGTGCCGTGTTAATTTCCGCAGCGGAGCTCTGCAGCTCCACGAAGTGAAAGTGGGCGAAGTCGAAATCTGTCCGTGATTCGAAAGGAGCAAACGACCCCGGTGGCTGGCCATTGAGCTGGGCGAATGGTGGTGGAGCAGCTCCGGGCGGGAGATAAGTGCCATGCCTGTCGCACGGACGTCCTAATTTTTTCGCCCTGTCAGACGGAGGTGCTGCGTTACATGCATGCGAAACTTGCCATTTAATTGTGGGTGCGTGATTTTTGTGTACTTGTGGGCATTGGCTGCGTTGTCCGGGGCCGCCGTGAACTTCTTGTGCTGGCAATTTCGATGCCTCGTACGACCTCCGGCAGTGGTGAAGGAGCGAGGGCAATCTGCGCATTGCCATCTCAAGTTGCTGGCCATGCGGAGAGCGAACGGACTTAGCACAAATGTGACTGGTGACTGGTCAAAACTAGGTAGCTGATCACGCCCCCAAATACGAACTTGAATCACTTACCTCCACTAAAAAACGCTCCCTCCTCGACGATGCCCCCCAAGCGAGGAAAAAATGCTACCAAGGTACTGCACTGTTGAACGGACGTTAGAAGCGGTTGCTGACATGAATTCAAAGCAAACCGGTCTCGACTCTGAGCAGAACGTTGGCCCGACGAAGCCCAAGAAAAAAACCCCTGCAGTGAGTTATGAGAATGGTATCCAGCGGAAGATGCTAATGTACATGTAAGGCACCCACCGCCGATTCCGATTACGAGGAGGCTGGAGCAGCTGGTAAACGCGGCCGCAAGGTCGTCGCTGTTCCTCCACGTTCTCCCCTCCCCACTCGCTCCACGCGGGTCCAGAGCCCGGGTGCTCCTGACCGGAAGAAAAAGAAAAGAACCCCTGAGGAGGTCGCTGTCGCTGTTGCCGAACAGGTTGCTCTCAGTCGCCAGATTGCAGAACTGGAAAAAAAGCAATTAGCTCAGTTGGCTCAGATGGAGCTCGACGACGAGGAGGCCGAGGAGGAAGCCCAGGACGCTGCCATGATAAATGACAGTATCGCTATGATGCCGACTGCAGCATTTGGCCAAGTCGGAGCGCGCTTCGACGACGAACTGTCTCTCATGATTGACACTTTTAATCAGATGAGCTCTCCCGACCGCGACCGTGGAGGGTCGAGACAGAGCCTGCGCACTGCTGGGCAGGCACCAATGCACCAGCCGCTCTTCAATCCACCGTCGAGTCCCGAGGTACGTCGTGCATAACAGGGTTGTTCCAATCTGATTCAAAACAAGGTGGAGGATGTGCCCGTGCCCAAAGCCACCAAGAGAAAAGCGAAAGCGAAAGCACCCGTCCGCGACACTCTGGAAAGTGTGAAGGAAGAGCTTAGACGAGCGCGAGAGAACACTGCCAGGAAGTGAGTTCTGCCCATTTCTTTCTTTCCAATGTCTGATAAGCGTATACCAGCCAATTCTCGCAGTTGCAAGCCAAGTTCCCGACGGGGCTGAACTTCGATTGGCGCAATATGCAGGTCGGAGGTCAAGTCTTCAACGCGTCCACTGCCAGTACCGCGAGTAAGGGAACTTCGTCCAAGAACACTTCGGCTGGCAAGGCATCCGGGTCAAAAATTCCTGACGAAGGTGTGTTCGGCGGGCTGTCAGACGGAGACCTCCAAGGTCGACGGCCAGCGATAGGAAACCACCCGCCCAAGCTTCGAGTCAAGTTCGCTGCCAAGTCACGGAACCAAAATCGATCGAATGATGTGAGCTGTCGACGGCGATCAGATTATTTGTCACCTACTCACGACTCTTACTGCCAGCATGTCCTCGTTCTGAGCAGCGACGACGACGAGCCGCCGGCCAACTCCCGCCAGCCCGGTGCTCCCAAGAAGAAGACGGCCCCGGCTACCGTCCGCGTCAAGACCGAACCCGCTAGCAATGCCTTGCAGGCTCAGTCCAGCATGGTCTCCGTCGTCGACACTCCCAGCCCCGACTGGATCCCGACCGCCATCTCTTCCGTATGGGATCGACTTTACATCCCCACCCTCCTCCATTTTATGGGCAACTCTGAGGATCCCTGGGATCTTACCGTCGACGACTTCGTCATCGTCTTCAGTATTGTTTACCCAACCAGCAGGTACGACATCAGGGTGCCAGGAAATCTTGTCTTGAAGCGGGTAAGCTCGCCCTCCTCTTCTTTCGTTGGGTGCTGACTCACTCCCATAGACTCGGGACCGCATCAACAACGGCCGCTCTTGGTTTGGGACGTACGCAACGCTTGCCATGGTCAAGTTCTTCAAGACGGCCCAATTTACCAAGACAGCCGAGGGCCCCGAAGGCAAAGACATCCCTGCGGATGAGGTGAAGGCCAGAATCCGCGCATTCGTGGCCATCGCGCTGCAGCCGAAGGGGCTCATGCTGTTCACCACTCCGCAGGTCGGCAAGGAGCCGAAGGAGGACGAGGAAGCCGAGCCAGGCTATGTAGTGAGTTCAAGTCGTCATCAACTCGTCGGGAAGCTGATGATCCTCTCAGGCGGCGTCGGGCTTCTGTGAAACCCAATTCGTCGTTTTCGTCCTCTCTGCGTTCGTCAAAAAGATCGCAACTTCACGGCTTAACTTCCGTTGCCTAGTCGGCGCCCTCGCTCTGACCAACGCCGCGGTACGTGGCCAGCATGGCTCGTGTATAACTTGCACTGACAAGCTGCAGCTCGAGAAGACCTTTTTGATGTTCACCACTGGCGAACTCGTCGACGACGGCCTGCAGTTCTCCCGCGACAATGTGGCCCACCTCGTCGATGATTACACCACCAACATCAAGACCTTCTCGCTCCGCAAGTGGGACGTCATCCTCCGGCTTTGCGGCGCCGCGGAGGCCCAGCCGACCCCGGTCAGCGCTCCCGCCATGACCGGGAACCGTCGCCAGCTCTATGTCTCAAGCAGCCCTATCCGGGGTGACGAGTAACTGTCGAGTGAGTCCCACCTTGCGTATCCCATGTCTGCGCTGACGTATTCCAGGTTTTCTTGGCACGGTGCCTAGCCATCTGTCCGTTCGTTCTGTACACATCCCCCTCGCCATGATACCCTCCCTCGTACACCGCCGCTCGTTACCGCCCGCTCTTTACCGCCTGCTCTTTACCGCCCGCTCTTTACCGCCCCGCTCTTTACCCACTTCCTACCCCTTCCCCTTATGTGCACCCTTCGCGTCGTCCTGTCGTTACCCGCATTTACCGTCTATTTTCCCCTGCTAGTTTATGATACATATTTGTTAAATCTAGCACTACCCTCCCCCGCTCTTGCCGTCTCGTAGCTCTCGTACATCGCGCGAGATTTCGCTTAGACCATTTTGGCAGCTCTCTCGTGAGATTTTTGACATAGCGCGTGCTCTTGCACTCACGGGGTCTATTTGGTCTTGTACGCGCTCGTGCGAGCGCGTACAAGAGGTCACGCGCAAGTTGCTTAAATCCCGATGTGCAGCAATAAGCAGCTGCAGAGACTGGATCTCGGAGAACAGCCGAAGTTGTTCTTACGGAGCATTATTGTTCTTACGGAGCATTATGGACATCCTTGATCAGGGTGACTGCAGCTGTGAAGGTACTGAGGAGCTGGAGTATGCTGGTGACAAGTCCCAGGACTTCAGCCATGGTGGAAGACGACAAGAGGTGTAGCGCACTCGTGCATGTCGCGTGTTGGTCTCGTGGTCAGAGCTGTTGCACAGGATCAACACAGGTTCGGATATATCAGGGCTTCGATCTGTCAATCAACACAGTCTTTTTCAAGTTTCAGCTTGGTTTCAGCCGCTCCGCAAGCTATGTATCCCGAACTACATAAGCATTGAATGGGTAAGTTGGCGTAGATATTTGCCACGATTTCGTCCACAGGAAGGTGGTTTGTGACGGTGTGTCCCAGACAATCCCAGGCGCTGCGAGCCATAGCCGTAGCCTCCGAGAACCTCAAAAGTTGCGTCCAATCGGCGACAAAAATGCCTCATCGATAATCTATGGCTCGGACCCAAATGGAACGGGTGGGTGGTTCTGTGGCGATGTATTTTCTATTGTTGGAATGTCAAGGTACTTAAGAGCATCGGGGCTCGGCCAACCGTGGGAAGAAGATTAGTAAACGGGTTGTGGAGTGTGCCCGAGGAGTACACAACGAGTCTTACACATTCTTTCACCCTTGGATGCCCTAAAAAAAATTGCTCCCGATCGGGAAACAAAATCCCTTTAAGGTTGACAACTTCGTATGGCTCGGACCCGAATCGAACGGGCGTGGCCTGCAGACATCGACAACCATGTTCATGAACGCTTGCAGATGCGTTCCGCACGCTACCGAGCCTTATCCACCCACTTTGAACCTCGCATCACCTCAGGCTCAAGCGCGGAATTTGCGCATTCGATGAGATCGAGCAGGAAGGAAGGGAAAAAAAACCGCGCAACAAATGATAGCAATGGCTCGGGCCCGAATCGAAGGGCACCGTCTGCGGTGTATTCTTAATTCCTCACCTAGTAATTGCAGATGCGTCCCAGACGCTACCGAGCCATACCCACGCTGAGTCTTCCCTTCCGGATAACCTCAAAAGTTGCTCAAATTTGCCAACAAAAACAAATACCACACTCATCGGCTCGGACCCGATTCGAACGGGCGTGGTCTGCAGACATTCACTGACAACGATGTCTTTCAAAGTTTGCAGATGCGTGCCGCACGCAACCGAGCCTTATCCACACCTTCAACCACACCTCATTTCGAACTCTGAATTTGTGCATCCACCAATGAAAGAGAGTCGGATGGGAAAAATAAAGGCAACGAATCAAATGCACATGGCTCTATATATTCTTGTACTGCTTTCCAGATACGCGTCGGACGCCACCGAGCTTTGCCCAACTTTGGATGGCTCCTCAATTGATCTTTCACCCCAGTGAAACGAGCTGGAGCGACAAAAATAGAGACACAACACCTAAGGCTCGGACCCGAGTCGAACGGGCACTGTCTGCAGTGTATCCTCAGTTTCCAAGCCAATAATTGCAGAGGCGTTCCATCCGCAACCGAGCCTTATCTGGACAGTTTGAACCACAGGTGATATCCAGAAATTCGGAGGAAATCAAAATACGCAGCTTCCATCCCAGCCGAAGTTTTCCGCCGTACGAGGATGCAAGACAATTTCCAAATTTTGCTGCGAGGTGGGGAGCAGCAGACCGTGCAGCTTATCGGATGACTCGGGTCTGGATAGAGCGGAGGGTAATTAATTCAGGGGGTGCCGATGTGGGACGTGAAGATAACAAAAGAACAAGACGCTTTGTGGTGGTTGAACCTCCAACAAGCGTACCCATCACAACGCCACTGCTACAATAATACATTTGAGAAACCATTCAGTTTGAGCCTTGGATATCGATGGCACTTTTTCCTTCTACCTGTAGGCTATCCATTGACAGCGAGTGATTTATGGTCGCAACCCGACGCAAGTGGCGAGGAAAAACTCGAGAAAAATACCGGAACAGCGAGAACAGTCGTGAACGACGGTGTAACTCTCGGTTTCCTATCAGCACGAAACGGAAATTTGAAAATTGCCTAATTCGGCGTCAGGCGTTGTTTGCTTACTTGCAGAACCAAGCGGATGAATCCAACAAAAAAGGGAGTCCATCGTCAAAACGGAGTGGCTCGGACCCGAGTCGAACGGGCGTGGTCTGCCGACTACTTTAGATTCCCTCAGTGAGTAATTACAGATGCGTCCCGGACGCTACCGAGCCATACACCCTCAAATTCAACCTTCCTTCTACCATACCCCTGCACGCGAGTCGTCTGCACGCGAGTGAACCTGCGAGTTGCCCCAGATGCTCTCTACGATTCCCTCTACTAGGCGAAGAGTTTCCTGTGCGTCCCAGATGCTACGAGCCATACCCCCCACTCGTCCTCTTGGATAACGTCAAAAGTTGCCCCGGATCGGCAATAAAATTTGCCTTATCGACAACTTATGGCTCGGTCCCGAGTCGAACGGGTGGTCTGCAGACATTGAACCGATGATACTACCTTTAATTCTCTCTACAGAACCTGCGCGTCCCAGGACCAGCCTTAGCCGCTCACTCTCACCGGCCTTGGATAACTCCAAAAGCTGCGCCAATTAATTGCTTCGTTCGTTGTTGCCTCAGAGGTATACAAGCAGAAAGAAAGATATGAAGTTGGTGCCAGATGGTAGCTGTTGAACGCTGCTGTACATTCTAGATTGCATTGACGATGAATCATCCTCAGAACCATAACGATTCAGATCAGTATCCGTGACGATTCAACTTGTTCTGTTTCCCGTTGGAATCAGGAGGAAATCTCGGAAAAGGTTTATAGCTGGTAACGTCATGGCTCAGCCCTGAGTCGAACGGGTGGGTGAGCAATCCTTAACTCTCAACAGTTGCATGCGCAGACGCGTGCCGCCCGCAACCGAGCCGTACGTCCCGACTTTGAACCGTGGATGAGCTTGACGGGAAGATCCATGCCTTTCCCAGTGACAGTGAGCAGGAAGGGGTAAATATACTCCTGCATACACTGGGCCGGGGTCAAACAGGTGTTGTCCGGCCGTCAAGAAAAATGCATCAGTTGCAGATGCGTACAGATGAGACGAAGCCCTTGGATTATCTGCATTGCCAAGCAGGAGGGGAGCGGAGGGAAAAAAGTGAGCACAACGACTTACATATGGCTCGGGCCCGAGTCAAACGGGCGAGTCTGCGGATATTCAATGGCATCCATCGGAGGAGTTGCAGATGCGTCCCGAGCCTTACGTGGACAATTTGAGCGATGGATGAAATCAGGGGACTCGGAGGAAAGACAGGTCCTAACTCGGCAAACTCATCATCCTTCAGTTTCAGGAGTTTGCAGATGCGTTCCAGACGAGACGCTCCTCTTCTGCATTTCCTACGTGGGAACGAAAAGGTGGGCTGCGAACTACATACATGTAGACTCGTAACCAGTCTGCATCTTACGGCAAATCTTTAGTGCAAGCACTATGCCATACGGTTACGAGTCTAACATACATGGCTCAGACCCGATTCGAACAGGTGTGGTCCGCGATATTGATGCCGATTCTCAAGCCTTTCCGGATCGAGAGTTGCAGATGTGTCCCAGACGCGACCGAGCCTTCCCTGGACAATTTGAACCGTAGATGATATAAGGGAGTTCCCAATCAGCCGAAGCTTTCCGGTGTACAACTACTGCGGGAACTGGACAGAAAACAATACCGCCCAAGCCAACGAATGGCTTCGGACCTGCGCTCAGATTGAACGGACAATATTACCAGTCTAAAATTATGGAGTGCAAATGTGAGACTTGTTGACGCAACCGCACCTTTTCTTGACAGTAAAACATCCAGAAAAAGACACTAGCAAGCCTTTGCCTGGACGTACTGTGAGCTCTCAACGACCTGATGCACCTATCGCGCCCTGGTTATAAAGCAAGGAATTTGTGCAGGTGAGCGGGGAGGGACAAAATACACCAACTGACAGGCGCATGGCTCGGCCCCGAGTCGAACGGGCGGGTCTGCGAATAATACCGCAAATGGTGGGTCAACGTTTGACAGATGCGTCCCGGACGCAACCAACCCTTTTTCTAGTTGATTTGGGCATCGTATAACCACGGAAACATTATTACTTTAGTTAACTCAAGGTGTGTGGTGAATTTATGGACGTACCACGGGAAAGCAAGAATAGAATTTCCAAAATGACCGATTCCAAAATAACCGATCACGCCGCTCGCAGGAGATTTCGATGGAACAAATGCTGCAGACCTGATCTCCTTTGCTTTTTCAATTCTTGACTGGAAATTTCCTAATGCGGCAGCCAGCGTTGTTTGGTATGTCGTGTGATGGCAAAACATGTCATCTCCACCATCATCGGGCTTTCAGCGCGCTGTGGACGCGCATCCCTCCTGCTCGTGGCCGCCGACGTCGGTTACCAGCGAAACTCTGCATGGGCTGACACTGTTGGTGCGGTGCGTCATCGCATCGTGCTCAATCCGCTGCTCTCGGGGTGTCGCGCCAGCTGCCCATCTCACTCTGCCACCCACCTCCCTCCTATGGTTGTGCGCATATGCCCGGACACACACAGCAAGACGTGCTCAGCACGGCACAGTGCGAAGACGTACCGGATATGTATCGCGTCCCGCAATCCTCCTCCCCATGGCCCGGCGCGCATGCGCACAAACACTCAGTGGTCCGCGCTGCACCACGCCGTGCACCTGCGCATTGCTGATGTCGTGGGTGTGGACTGCACGCAGCGCGCCTTCCGCTGCTGTCTGAACGGCCGAGCACTTGTGCCCTCGCGGACCGCGCGCTCGCGCTGCTTACACTCGGTCGTCCCAACGTGCGGCAATGACTCCCGCACCTATGCGCACGCAATCACAGGTGCGGTGATCAGCCTCTCGACGGGCCAGCGGCGCCAGATTGCGGAGGATCTCGGGCAGAACGCTGGTGATATGATGCGCCCCGTATATCTCGTTGCGTTCTCGCCGCCTCGTGATATGAAACGACTTATCGACGCCCGCCCGCCGGATTTGGCCCTCGACTCCTCGAGAAACGCATCGTCTACCAGCAAGCTGCGTGCCACCTGCCCGCGCGCGCTGCGCCGTACTGTACACCACGCCTAATCACCCCTCCCCCACTACGCCAAGATTTCAGATGGGGCTCTCCGTCAATCCTGCGATGTTGGCAATGCTGGGAGCCCCGCAGGTGCATTTTCGTAGACCTTTCCCGCCTGTTTGCCTCTGACGCTTTCCCGAGCAGCGATCCTTCATGGAAGCGTGCTTTGCTCTCCGTCGTCCGTCGCTCTTATCCGGCCGCGCCGTTGAATTGCCTCTGCGCTGTGCGCTGGTGCACTCGTTGACATGCCCGTGCGTTTGCCAATCCTTTTTGCGTCAGATTGACCTTGCGCCTTCGTGTCTCTTAGCCGGAAATAATGCCGCACAAACGTTGCGCCGCAATTGTGCCAACTCCAATCAATTCACTCCCCAATGCTGACGGTCTACACTGGCGGAGAAGAGTGTCATCCAGTCCAGTCTGTGCGTCCTCACGTACGTGCCGTCGTGACCGAATCGCTTTTGCAATCCTGATCAGCTGCGCCACCCGCACGGCGCTCAAGACAACACGGGGCTACGCATTGTACGGCAACTGCTGCCCAAGTCCTGCTCCCTACCTCACTTCAGATGGGCTGGCGTACAGGTACCTGAAATACGATTCTTGGTATGCCCAACGCAGCCCATTTTGTCCGCTGCTCGCTGACGTATCGAATAGTCTACCGGTTGCGTCGAATGGGACACTTATATGCATCGAGCACCCTTGCGCGATGCATCTGACATCGACGCACTGCCGGACTGTGGAGGGCATCTTGGATTTAACGCACTGTAACTGTGGATTCAATGTCATGGAAAGTCTCGGCCGAGGGGTGAACATAATTTCATCACGGCGTCGCCAACACTGCGGAAATTGAAGATCCGTCCGTGTACATGTATTCATGCTGATTTTTTTTGAACCTTGAACGCTCGTGAACAGTTGTGCTTCGATGCAGAAACGAGCAGGAGAATTTCAAAAAACAAGAAAAAGAAATCAAGGCAGAGAGAGACGAAGTGGCTCGGACCCGAGTCGAACGGGTGAAGTCTGCATAAATCTCCGACGTGTGCAGCAATTCAGGAGTCGCAGATGCGTGCCACACGCGACCGAGCCTTACTTACACAACTTCGCATGTAGATCTCGATGACATAGTAGTTTGTGCGTTGTCAGGTTGTGCGTTGTCAGGTGAGGTCGAGCAGGAAGGGTAAAATCAAGGATAGACGAGCCCATCTCGGACCCGAGTCGAACAGGCACAGTCTTCGGTGTAATCTGGCCCGGGCCCGAATCGAACAGGCGAGTCTGCAGATATTCGTAATCGAGTGATCCTTCCTCAAGAGTTGCAGATGCGTGCCGCACGCGACCGAGCCTCACTTCAACTCCTTGTCTGTTGTAGATGCCTGGTACCTTTGTGCGTTATCGGGAGAGATATGTAGGACAGGAAGCCGAAATATGGAAACAGTGAATCGCAATGGCTCAGCCTCGAGTCAAACGGGTGGAGTCTGCAGAGTACTCAGGAATTTTTAAGCCGGTAATTACAGAGGTCCCAATGCGACCGAGCCATATATCCAGGCTATCTCAACCTTCTGCCCAACCCCTGTACGTGGGAGAACGCGCAAGTAGCGCGGGTATTCTGCAGATTTAAATTGTTCAAATCCGGAGTTGCCTTTTTTTTTTTTTGTCGCCGTTCCAGATCCAGACGCTACCGAGTCTGACACATCCACTCACCCATGGATAACCTAAAGAATTGCTCCCAATCAGCGAAAAAAAATTGCCGAATCAGACCTACGGCTCGGGCCCGAATCGACCGGTGGTCTGCAGATATTCTTTAGGGTTAGATGGCCATGCTAAGACGTGCAGATGCGTGCCGCACGCAACCGAGTTGTACCTACGAAGTTTGGTCCATGGATAGACGAGCAAAGATGTTCGTATGGCTTAGGCCCGGTTTGGTCTGCAGATATTCAAATTCTTTCAGATGCGTGCCGCACGCGACCGAGCCTTCCCCAACTGTGGATGATCCGCCCTTTCATGTTTCAGTAAACCAGAGCAAACTGGAAAGGACGAAAAAGCGAGCCAAGGCAAACGATGTATGGCTCGGACCCGAATCGAACGGAGGTGGTCTGCGGATGCGGTAGCAGTTAACCGTTGAGGGGCAGGCGTTCCAGACGCGACCGAGCCATAGATAGACAGTTCGAAACATTATCAGATTATGCGGAATTCCAATTCCAGGTGAAGGTTTTCGCTTACAAGGACGTAAAAATAATCTCCAAATGATCATGCCAAGTGGAGAACAAGAGAGTGTGCGACTACCAAAGGAATGGCTTCGAACGAACAGTAGTGCGTGCTATACTGCACCAGCCTAATTGGGGGAGGGTGGATGTGGATGTCAGACGTGCAAAGAGCAGGAAACTGACAAGCCTTTGCTTGAACATACTTACCGTGAAAACCCCTCACAGCGTCTCAGAGCGATAAAACAATCCATGCACAGAACCTTTGTAAGTGAAAGCAAACGTGGGGGCTTTTAAAACAAAGCTGCTAGCAGACCGGGGGATGGCTCGGCCCCGAGTCGAACGGGCGGGTCTGCGAATAAGTTGAAAACATTGCATTCGTTTTGTCCATGGCTTGTAGATGCGTCCCGGACGCTACCGAGCCTATAGCTCCTTAAGTTGACCTGTGGATAATTATGCAAACACTCTTACAGCAACCTCATGGTTGACTCGAGGTGTGTGTGAATTTATGGCCCAAGTAGGGGGTCAAGTATCGCACGAGGAAGAATAGAGGTTCACAAAAAATCTTGTTACGTTCCTCAAGGAAGTGATGCACATAACGAACGTGGAGTCCCCGTGCAGACGTAAATTTCTTCCCAAATTTAACAGCGAATTCCAGGGGACTTTCCTGATCCGGCAGCAGGCGTTGTTTGGTATGTCGTGTGATGGCAAATATGCCACCTGCTTCTCACCGCCATGACCTCTCCTCCACTCACCGCGTTCGGCGTCGCCCGCTCTGCCCCACTTATTGCTGAGGGCTTTCCGGCTGGCGGTGAACCTCTGCAGGCTCCGCTACTCGATGAGATTCGATGACGTCTCGACTCGGACTCTCGGAGCTGCGTTCTCCACACGCAGCGCAGCGCACCTCTGTCTCGCCTGGCACGGTTGTCCTAACGCGCTGTCGACGGGCCCCCAGCGCCGCGGCGAGATGCATAATGCGGGGTGATTCGATGCGCCCCCCGTATATCTTGTTCACGTTCTCGGCGCCTCTCAACATGTCACTGCTTATCGACGCCTGCTGGACTCGGACCTCGAGAATAGGATCGTCCACCAGCCAGCTGCGTGCCACCTGCCCTGTACACCAACTCAGATCCCCCCCTCGCGGCCTCGCCCACGACGCCAAGATTATAGATGACGCGTTCCGTCGATCCTGCGATGCTGGCAATGCTGGGGAAGGAGTCGGCAGTCACACAGGTGCGTTTTCATACACTTCCCCGCCACGTTTGTCGTTGACGCTTTCTTGGGCAGTGATCCTTCCAGGAAATCCACTTCATAAACCCACCTCGCTCGCTGTCGTCCGTCGCTCTTCCCCGGCTGCGCAAGCCGCGGTGCCGCTAAATCGCCTCTGAGCTCTGCGCAGGACTCGTCGACATGCCGGTGCGTCGTGTATGCTTGTGAATAATTTTTGCATCGGGGTTGACCGACTACGTCTCTATCGTGCTGCTTGTGCGCCGACGGCCCGCCATGCCGCATTAACTTTGCGCCTAACTCAATTTATCCACTCACCGTCCTCGCGTTCGTGCGTATCTCGCGCATCTAGCACGGTATCAACGCCGTCGGGACCGAACCGCTTTTGCTTTCACTTCCCATGCCCAAATCCGCTGCACCCCTCGCACGGCGCGCTCAAGACAGCACGGGGCTCCGCGTTGTGCGATGCGGCTTTCGCAGCGTACACCACTTCGGATGGGGTGGCTACGTTCGCGTCTCGCTATGTATCGACGTACCACCGGACTGTCGCGGGCTTCTCCTGGCCTGGAGCCTTTGAATTTAGCGCAATGTCAATGTAACTGTGGTCCCAATACGCACAGTCAATCTCACATCGTATCCAAAATTCTCGGGCATCGTCCGAACTCAAACTCAGTGATTCAACCGCGTGTAAACATCTCTGCGGTTCACTGCATGCTGACAGAGTACTTCGTTATCTACTTGCAGAACCAAGAGGATGCATCCAAGAAAAAAGTGGGAGAATTGAAAAGTTAGGGCTCGGACCCGAGTCGAACGGGTGGGGTCTGCGGGCATACTTGACACGGTTTAGGGCTTGCAGACGCGCTCCGCAAGCTACCGAGCCTTATCCACCCACTTTGAACGATGCATCACTCAAGTGCGGATTTCGCGCAGGGAAGGGAAAAAACAAGGTCACGAACGAATTGCAATGGCTCGGGCCCGAATCGAACGGGGTAGTCTCCAGATACTCGGCCGATCCTTTTCAGGAAATAGAGATGCGTACCGCACGCAACCAAGCCGTGCCACACAATTTATACTGTAGGTGGTGTGCGAACCTGTGCGTCTCCAAGTGGGAGCAAGGCGGAAACTTCCGTTGCGAATCGAGCGTGCAAGGCTCAGCCCCGAATCGAATGGGGAAGTCTGCAGAAATTCGACTCGGAGTCGATGTTCTCTCTAGTGGGTAGCACGCACGCGAGCGAGCGAGCCTTATCCACCCACACTTTGACCCACGCATGCTCAACCGCCGGATTGTGCACTCCCCACCGAGATTGAGTAAAGAGGGAACACTCAAGGTAGAGGTTGGCATGGCTCGGGCCTGCGGGTATTGAGATTCTAGTCGACTTCAAGGAAGTACAAATTAATGTGTACAACATGCAACCGGGCAAACGAATTGCGCTAGAAGAGGCAAAAAAGCGGTATTCAGGAGCTATGGCTCGACCCCGAGTCGAACGGGCACTGTCAGCAGATGCGGTAGCAGTTGACCGTTCAACTGAATCCCAGACGCGACCGAGCCATGCATGCAACATTTCAACCAGAGTTGATATATCACGGAACTTGGGCGCTACGTTCACATATACAGCTCCAATCGCAGTCGAGGATTCCCAGTGCAAGTTCACCAGGCCAAAAGTTAATCTCCAACTATTGTTGTGAATTGAAGAACAACAGACCGCGACGTTCGCCGCTCGAGTCTGGATGCAGCGGAGGCTACTTAATTCAGGGAGTGCTGATGTGGGACGTGAAGATAACAAAAGAACAAGAAAGTACTAGTAGCAAGCCTTTGCCTCAACATACTGTGGGTTGAACCTTCAACACTGAAACCCATCAATCGCAGCGTGAGTGTCACGGGGAAGATTCTTCGCAAGTGAGAGGGTGTGGATGGAAAAACATATGCCAGGAGAAAGGCTATATATGGCTCGGCCCCGAGTCGAACGGGCGGGTCTGCGAAAATACAGGGGGTGGAAGATTCACGAATTGCAGATGTGTCCCGGACGATACCGAGCCTATATTCACTGTATTTTGCCGTTGGATTTACCCTGCAAGAATTTTGTTAGCGACGGTCAGCGAAGTTAGAACAGAAAATACACAAAGGAGGCACGGGACAGCCGCGGGCGAGTAAACGGGGAGCAAAAAAAACTCAATTCAGAGCATACACGGTGAGTGCGCGGCTTTATGTTGCCTGTTAGGCTCGTTACCAGCCTGCCTACGAGGTGCAACAAATGTGGCAAGCACGTTGCCGTTACGGCAATGTGCTTGCACAGAGAAATGCCGTGGCAGGCTGGTTACGAGCCTAGTTGCCTGTTGGTAAATCTGAGCGTGATATAACATCAACATGAGCCACAGAAAGAAAAAAAAGGGAGGCGTGGATTGGTTAAATCTCAGGCCCGAGTCGATCGGGTGGACCTGCGTCTAGCTATAGGCTATATAGCCAGTGAATCAGAATCAGAGTGATTTATGATCGCATTGCAACCCGACGCAAGTGGCGAGGAAAACTCCGGGAAGAATAAAAACGGAAGAGCGAGAGCGCTGATCGACGGGATGAACTGCCAGTTTCATGTCGCCAAGAAGCTGCGTGTGGCCAGGAATTTGAAAATTGCCTAATCCGGCCGCAGGCGTTGTTTGGTTCATCGAGTGATGGCAAGCACGTCATCTGCTTCTCACCACGATCTTCAAGGCCTCACCTCGACACTCATCGCATTCGGCGCAACTTCCGCGCTGCGCTAAGTCTCTGATGTTGCTGCGGCTGGCGGCGAACCTTGGTCCTCCGTCCGCTACTCGATGAAATCTCGATGACGTGTGGACTCAGAGCACTAGACGCTCCGCTTCGTCCTCCTGCACGTGCGCGCACGTCCCGCATTGCTTGTCGCTGCTGCCTACGTTCCGTCACCGCATCCAGCAAGGGTGCCTCCGCTGGTGTCGTTCGGAGCCCACCGCTACTTTCCAGGCATTCTTCCCCTTGCGTTCACCGGCCCTCGCCTCGCACCCGCCCCTCGACGACCGCCCCCTCGTCCTGCCCACGCAATCCTGCCTCCTTCCAAGGCCGCGCATTCAGACCAACCCCGCAGTCCCGCGCTGCACCCGCGCGTCGCTGACGCCGTGGGTGTACACTGCGGCTAAGCTTGCAATGTGATATTTGTACGGGACACGCACGCAGCGCGCTTTCCGCTGCTCTGTGAAGCGCCGGGCGCTCGTTTCTCTCCGCCGCTCCCGTGCGCGGTCGCCCCAGCGCGCAGCAATAGCTCCCAGGGCCACACCTTTGAGAACGCGATCACGGCCAATCGGGCGACACAGTGATCAATCTCTCGACGCCCCAGCGGCGGATCGCGCCGGATCGTTGGGGATTGCGAAGGATTGCGGGGACCACAGGCAAACAATACACAAGGTGCATCCTTATAGACCTTCCCGGCCTCGTTGTCCCTGACCCTTTCCCCAGCAGTGATTCCCCACGGAAATTAGCACATGCTTTGCTCTCTGTCGTCGGCGGCGCGCGCCGCTGAATTGTCTGCACTCTGTGGCATGCGGTGCGTCTTACATGTTTGCCACTCCTTTTGCATCAGATTGACCTACTGCGCAGTGTCGCTCAGCTGACACAGACACCAGCGCCTCCCATCCCTCCAAGTTTCCGCGAACCACCACGGAACCTGGTTTCGTGTCCCTTGGCGGATCAATACCGCACAGACGTTGCGACCCGATTGCTCCCACTCCAGTTTCCACTCCCTGATGCTGCTAAGCCACCCTTACCGACGAAGGGCGGCATCCAGTTCGTGCGTCCTCATGTTCGTGCTTATCTCGCGCATATCGCCTGGTATCATCGTTATCACCTTCTTTAACTTTGACCGGATCCGCTGCAGCATTCGCGCGGCGCGCTCAACGACACGGGGTTACGCGTATTCTGGCGCGCATATATCCGGAATTATTGCTACGGTCAACGCAGCTGTCAGTACACCTCGTCCTATGCTCGTTAACGTATCGATCGCCGGAAGGTTGTTTCCTCCCCCTGCGTTTTTTTTTTTTTTTGCAAATCTTTCCGGTTGCTGTTCCGCTGCCTGGGAAGGTCGTATGCATGGCACGCAACGCTGCATCCCGATATCGTCGCACTGTGGAGGGCTTCTCCTTACCTGTGGATTTACTACAATGTAACTATGGTCCTTGTTACTAAACACACAGTCACTGTCATAGTGAAATTTTACGGACGTCCCCCCCGCTGCAACCAGCTGACTCATTACACTCGTTTGAGTCTTCAATACTCCTGAACATCTCTGCGATTCACTGCATGCTGATCGATTACTTTGTTGTCTACTTACAGAACGAAGAGGACGAGCTCTCCAACAAAAAAGGGAGTCCATCGTCAAAACAGAGTGGCTCGGACCCGAGTCGAACGGGCGTGGTCTGCCGACTACTTTAGATTCCCTTAGTGAGTAATTACAGATGCGTCCCCGACGCTACCGAGCCATACATCCTCAAATTCAACCTTCCTTCTACCATACCTCTGCACGCGAGTGAATCTGCGAGTTGCCCCAGATGCTCTACAAAATTCCCTCTACTAGGCTCTGCAGAAAGACGTCCCGTGCGTCCCAGATACTACGAGCCCCACCCATTCACCACCTCATGCTTGAGCTGTGACCTCGAAGCTACTCTGAATCGGCGAACAAAATGCCTCGTCGCAGCCTATGGGGTGTGGTCTGCGGATACCCAATATACGGTCCATTCCAAGAGTCGCAGATGCGTGCCACACGCAACCGAGCCTTGCCTAGCTGTGGATGGCTCGCCAATTGATGTTTTACCCCGTGAAACGAGCTGCAGCGACAAAAATCGAGGCACAACCACCTATGGCCCGGACCCGAGTCGAACGGGCGTGGCTTGCAGAACTGGACTCTTAACTTCCGCCTCACTGAATGCAGATGCGTGCCACACGCAACCGAGCCTTATCCACACAGTTTGAGCCGTGCATGGCCTCGACACGTAATTCTAGGGAAGAAAAGCAAGAAGAAGAAGAAAAGAACAGCTAAAGAAAGCACATGGCTCGGCCCCGAATCGAACGGGCGTAGTCTGCGAATGTGGCTGGAAGTAATGCAGATGGGTGCCGCACGCAACCGAGCCTTGATACCTGCTTACAAGTTTATCCCTAGGTCGAAACATTGTTTGCGTGATGCTCAAACGGCTCATTGTTGACCGAATACGAAGGCTGGATTACCGTGAACAGTTACAGCTACGGCTTAATTGCTGTGTACCTTGTCTCCTGAATCCGAAGGTGCAATATTTCTCTGTCGCTTCTCATCCTGTGTGTCCGCAAACAGCCAAAAGGAATGTGCCTGATCACAGCGAAGCGCTAAGGCTCGGCCCCGAGTCGAACGGGTGAATCTGCGAACAGCTTGTGCCCATATACGAATTGCATATGCGTCCCGGACGCTACCAAGCCTTGTTCTCCTTCATTTGGGCGTCAGATGACCATGCGCACATCATTATAGCAATCTGGTTGACTCAAACTGTGTGGTGAATTTATGGAAGTGTGGTCAAGTGGCGCACGAGGAGGAAAAAAACCTTGGAAAAAAAACCGGTTGCGCCGGCCCAGAAGGATGCACCTAAAGGACTTGAAGTCGCACTGCAGACGTAAATTTCTTCCCAATCTTTGACGGGGACTTATTTGAAAATTCCCTAATCCGGCGGCAGGCGTTGTTTGGTATGTCGTGTGATGGCAAATACGTCACCTTCTTCTCACCACCATCTGGCCTTCAGAGCCCCACCTCGACACTCATCGCGTTCGGCGCAACTCATTTATCGCTGGTATCATCGTGGCTGGACATGTAGCACACCTCCAGATGGCCTGACGCCGTCCCTGCGTGACGCACCCGGTCCACTGCTCGTCGACCGTCTTTTCGGCATTCACGGCCCACGACGGCTCTCGCCAGCATCCCGGCCCCGCCTCCTTCCGCGCACAGGTATGTATCCGGAGACACGTATGCAGCACGACGTGGCTGATATCGCGTTCCGCAATCCTGCCTCATCCCATAAACACGCACGAAGTCCGTGCGGGACACGCAGCGCACCAGCGTTGCTTGATGACGTGGCAATCGCCGGATGCTCGTCCGTCCTCTGGCGCACACGCGCTGCTGTTACTAGCAGTGTTAGCGCCGCAACTGCGCCATATCACCCAGCAACGGCTCCCGTCTTCACTTGGGCACTATGTCCTCCCCGCAAGACGTGCCCCGACCGATCTTCACCTCACCTCCGCCCGTCGAGACGCCGGTGAACGCCCATTAATCTGTTACCGCCTCCTCCCAATCGAGCGCATCCCTCACGTCCTCGTCTTTGGAATCGCTTCAATATTGACTCGGCTATCTGCAGCCCTCGATCCCCGGCTCCATACGTCTCTCACAAGCGCAAATCGGCCGACCCTCAAGCCAGCTGCGCTCCGCGCCTCTTCCCCCGCGATTCCGTCGCATGCAGCGACGAGTCTGGTCAATGCCTCGTCGTAACTGGACCTGAGGCGTCTTTGCACTCGCGGCGTCCATCCGCGGGCTGGCGCACAAGTACCCAGGACGCAAACCCGCGCTCCTTCGGAATCCTCCCGATTGCTCGTCCGCCTCTCCCAACGCCCTACCCATCCGGTGCGCAACGTTGTGCATCCACGGCGAGCCCGGAAATCGCGGCATACGATGCGCGGGATTCGAATCTCGCTGCGGGGCCCTTCTCTACACTCTCACATCCGTGACGCGCGTAACGCGTCTCGCGGCACCCATCCATCCCATCTGCCGCCCATTCGCTGCATACTAAGCCCACGTGATGCGTCCTTGGGCCGCACTCGTGCGACTTGCACGAACCTGGGCGCTGTTCGTGCGCGGACGGTGTACTAGGCGGGCACGTGCAACAGCGGGCACGAGGATGGGGTAGGATTATAGGTACGGGTAACTTGCGATCTGCTCCCTTGGGCGCTGCGCCGGGTCTCGAGGTGCACGACAGCGTGATGCTCCCTGTGTATCAACCCCCGCCGATCTTCCACCGCGGATCTCTGCTGCACAGGAGGGAGGGACGGTGGCTGCATACACCCCTTCAGATGGGCGCGGGATGTATATGAGCGTTGGTACGCTCAACGCGCACACCTCGTCCTGTGCTTGCTGAGGTGTCGATCGCAGTTTCTTCTCAGGTGCACACACGTTACCGGTTGCTGTCAAGGAAGGCGTGCAACGTCGCTTGTTTGTGCGTTTGGTGCAATGTAACTGCTACGTGCACCCAATGTCCTACTTCATGGAAAATTCTCAGTCGATGGGTGGACGGATTTCGCAGTGGCGGATTCCCGAGCGCGTGCGACAAGAGAATTTCAACACTCATTCACTCCGTTGTTTCTAGGTATGCATGCTGGCAGAGCCCTTTGTTTCTTTGAGGATAACCCCAAGAAAAAGGGCAATGTCTCCAATCTATGGCTCGGGCCCGAGTCGAGCGGGCATGGTCCACTCCGGAAAAAAGCAAAATTTCGGGTCCCTGAAGATGAATCTTAAACGTTTAGTGTCAGTAACAATATTAGTAGCACAAAAACTGTACCTGAAATGCAGTGTTTCTGGCCGCCTGAAGAGGTTTCTGAAATGATTAGTTTTGGAAAGAATATCAGGTGATCCGAAACTTGCCGTTTCGGGCGCAGTTTCTGGCGGCCTGATACGTATAGTTCCAGGCGCACCGAAAGCGTTCCCGATTCTTTTGTTATCCGGAACCCTTTTGGGACGCCCAAAACAATAAGTTTCGGCTACCGTTCCGGGTGCCCCGAAACAGTAACTGATACTTTACGTTTCGGGACCCCAAAAATTTAGCTGCCGATGAGCGGCAGCTCATCGGCAGCTCATCGGCATCTTAATCGGTAGTTCGGCGACAGCAAAAAATACATTCACTAAATCTACACTAGATCTACACGAGAACAAGATATACATGCGCGGGAAAGTCGTTCAGCTATCAAGAGATACATACACAAGATATTCGTCCAGCTATCTGACTATACAAGCAGTCGCTACGGCAATCACAACACCGTCAAGGGCGCAGTACGGAAAGGATCTGAGCCGCACATCGTTCGGTAGCCTGGACGTAGTCGGGGCATCTGCGCTCCAGTTTCAAATTGTGCTTCCATTTCGCATGTGTAACAAGATCTCCGGCAGGTGGGTCTTGTTCGAGTAGTGCCAAGCGTTTCTGGAACCACGCCTCCCACATTGGGGTCCACCATCCGACGGACATTCCTGAGCTGGCCGTCGATGCAGGTCTGGGCCACCAAGACCTGGTGGTTGTCTGTTCGCCGGAGGAAGAGCCTGGGTCGACTTGACCTATATTCCTGTCAGTTTGTAAGTTAAGGGAAAATGATAAGCAAGCACCTGTGGAAATGTGGTAAACACCGCAGATGAGATCAATCTCCTGCTCCGTCAGGCAATCGTCCCAGTACGCGAACTGGGAATGCCCGTCCCAAAAATATACCCCAGCGATAGACGCATCATCGGTGGGACCTCGCACCACATCGTCCACCGATACCACCGCTCTGGCCAAACGCCCGATGATTCCTCCATATTGTAAGGCCGCACGACCTCGAGGAGTAATCAGGAACTGGTCGCGGATTGCTACGTACGACCTGTAGTCGTGCGCGTCAGGACGATACGCTAGCGGTCGGTGGCCAAGACCGGAGTACAGGTTGCGCGCCCTGGGCCGTCCGACGCGAGCCTCATCGGACCGAAAGCAGACGTTGAACTCATGACCGCGGGACAACAGCTTTTCCATGATAACTCTCAAGCTGGGCCCCCACTGCTGTCTCACAATCTCAAGGGCGGTTGTCGCACTCGAGAGGAGAAGGTATAGCAGCACTTTGGACCCATCTTCGTGGAGAACATAATACAACTTGTCGTTGAGGGTTTCTCTTCGAAGTTGTATCGTCCATCGCGTGAAGATATCCGCGTCCAGGTCGTGGTAATCAAGCAAATTTCTGGGGATGCTATCCAGGTTGTGTGCTTTTTTGCAGTGCGCGAGGAACAGTCGAAAGTTATCGAATTGTTTTTCATTGACGGCTGGGAGCGTCCCGCCACCAAGAAACTTTTTAGTTATGTCGGAGGAAGGGAGCATTAGATCCGCGGGAACGTCCAGCTTCTCCGTGGGCGCTGTGCATCCGAATCGTAGGTATATTATATCGTCAAAGGATGCGGCAATGGACGCGTAGTCCTCGATGGAACGGGAGTCAAAAACTGCTTGATGAGATGGTACCGTAGGAGGCAGTTGACCTTCTTCCAAGTCATCTTCCGGGAGAAGCTGAGAAGGAGCATCGTCGTCGTCGCCTTCATCGCCGGCGCCGGTGAAGCCCGGCTCGATATCCAGATCATCGAAATCATCGTCATCCTCGTCGCCACCTCCTTCTGGGCCGAAGGCCTCACAGACGTCCCACTCATTGTGGAACCCGTCGAATCGCCGCTGAAGGGGGCCGTACTCATCCCAAACGTCCTCGTAGTTATCTCGCCCTGCAGCCCTTCGGATATAGTGGCCATGGGATTTCTCCCAGACGTAGACTCTGGCGCCTTTGCGGCCCGGGACCCCACCCTTGGCAGCATGTTCTTCCTGCTGCTGGCGCCGTTTAGCATCGTCGGGTGATTCGTGCGCAGCCCGGTTAGCGTTGCTTTTCGCTCGCCGCGCAAAGAATTCGGCCATGGTTTCGCCCGATCGTTGTTGGCTGTTAGCCTCGACGGGGGGAAATGGACTCGACGGGCTCGACGGTGTCACAGACGTCGACTCGATGGACGGGTCGCTGTCGCGAAGACTGGAGATTACAGTGTTTTCTGCACATTCTGTTCGGATCCAGCGACTGAAAGCGACCTTCCCAGGCAACCTGCTGAGGTAGTTGATCTCGAGCATGTCCGGTACAAACCGAAGCTCGCGCAGGGAGTATGGTACAAATATCTCAGGTCGCTGTGTGATAACACCCCAGGATATGTACAGAGGTAAAGGAAGCCGCTTCGCAATGATTTTGCCGAGGAGAAAATCAAGGCTATGAGAGTCTCTGAAAAGCTCCGGGTATTTACGATGCGTGAAATCTATCAGGCCACCGAGTCGGGGTACGTCGAGGTCCCCGACGACGGAGCGTTCCAGATCTGCGAGCCACTGAGGGTGGACCCCGGCCTGTTCGCAGAGTATTTTCCGCCAATCCCAGTCCGGCATGTCCTTCGACTCCATTTGAATGAACCAGAACAGCATGGCGAGGTTGCCGATGAGGGGAAGAAACGCGTGGAGACTGCGACAGACGACAGTACGAGCCGCGTTCTCGGTACGGTACGGTCGCAGGTAGCCAAACCGGTACGGTAGCGCGAACTGCACCATCTCCTCTGGATACGGTGTTTTGGTTAGCGTCATCATGCGTATCGCGACACGGCGCAGCGACCCTTCCAGCTTCGACCACTCCTCAGTCACCGGAACTTCCAACCGCCAGCGACCGTCCTCCTGCTTCACAAGGGGGAGCTTGTCGCGTCGATAGTTGAGTTTGCCAAAGATCGGCCCGTACCAAGGAAAGCAGGCGGGGATGAACATAACGTAGGGGTAGCGGGGAGATATGTAAGTGGGGGACCAGAAGTTATTCCCTTTGACTCGGGCATACTCCGGCGCTGGGGCTTCGTTTGGAGAGGGCATCTTCAGCAAAAGCTGCGGGTTGCCCTGGTACACGCCCCAGATGGAATCAGAAATACGGGCGTGTCCCAGAATGCCAAAGTCCGTCTGAGAGTTCGTTAAGCGCGCGGGATAGCAACAGGTCACTGGTGTGACTTACGGGGACGGTGGGGTGATCGGAGGCCATGAGAACAAGGTTTGTCTACGGGGGGTCTAGCGGTTTGAAGAATCACTGCGCGGCGGTAGGCACCGCCCAATGACGCGAAAACGGTTCCCAAAGAAAGAACACTGGACAGCGGTATACACCGAACAGCGACTTTTGCGATTGCGGAGAATTGCTGCACGAACGCCTGTGGAAGGAACACTGCGAGGCGGTAGGCGCCGAACAGCAAGGAGCGGAATGTTACACGGATGACACCGGGACCGGGAGCAGGTGGGAGGGAGGGAGAGAGTGGAGGTGGTGGTGAGGGAGACAAATGAAGAAAACAGCGCACGTGCGTGATCCGCAGCCGATTAATTGATTAATCGGCAATTTCAAGTGGCGGTGCGGGCGGACGCCAGGACGCAGAGTTCATATCTGAGCTCAACGTTCAACTTTCAGCTTATAACCGACGCAGAGCACTGAGACGTCCAGTTTTAGAGCAGTTTTTGTAAAGATACATATTCACGGCGCAATCGCTCGAGCAAAAAATAATAATATACATAAAATCATATTTGGTACAGACAATGACCAGCTGCACAGAAGCTTCAAGCAGAACGGCGGCGGACGCGCTGGGGGTTGAATCCGTGGAGTCGCTATCCTGAAAGGTACTTAGTAAGGCCGCGAAACCACTATCAAGGACGCACTTCTGTCGCCGAGCGAACCTTCACCAGAGCGGGATGAGATGCGCAAGTCGCCGTTGATATAGAGAAACAGTGCATTGCAAAGGACCTTCAACAAAGCAGTGCATCGGGTCAGCGACGAGCATGGAGCTCGGATTCCAATACGGCAGCCGCCCCAGCTCAGACCAGCGCACACCAGAATCTGCGGACATGGCATCGCCCTCACGTGTGCTCGAAGGGGGAGGGGGGGTGGTCAAGAGGGCGGAGACGCAGCTCGCGGCGTCTGCGACGGTTATGGAGCCGGGGTTGAATCCGGTGGGGTTCTGGGCGGAGCGGTCGTCCTGAAACTCGGCCCGTGACGTGAAGAGCTTGGACGGTTGGCTGGCAGGCGTCGGCCCATTGTCAGTCAATGTCAACGCCGCGATGAAGGTGCTGATATCGTCGAGGGAGTCTGGCTCGGACCTCGTTTCCGACGAATTACAAGCAGGCTAGGAAGAAAAAACGGTTAAAAAGGTACGGGCGGGGGGAGTTGTGCAGCGTTACCTCGCTCTCGGATGCGCCGTTCTCGCCGATGCCGCCCTGGAGTTTCCATTGGGCCAATTCCTCCTCGTGCTGCGTACGCTCGTTGATGGGGACGCGATGTCTGGAGGGCTTGAGTTCGCACGAGCAAACATAGAGTCGAGCTCTGCTCATTTTATCCAGCGTATGCACCGGGTAAAAAATGCGGGAAGATGGACTTTTCGCCGAATAGCTCAAGGAATGGGAGAGGGACGCAAAGATTTCACGTCGTTTGCAGAGGATTTCAGCAGCGGGGTGTTACGGTGTTGGTGATTGTGGAGAGAGAGAGTGGATGTGGCGTTGGTAAGAGTAGTTATTCGGCGGAACACACCGAAAAACTTGGGGAATGTGGGCGTTCTGAATCCATGGCCGTACACCGCAGGGCTTTATATCTGCGTTCGTCCGAGAAGCCTTTCATCCCGTTTAAGAACAACGAATGCTCCTCGAGGCGATATCAAGACCCTCGAGGTGACTTTACGTGTCAGACTTATTGTTCGCTCCAGCTTTCGGCAACAGAATACAAAGTCGACGTTAAAGTTGCGGAACAATAATAGTACAATTTTACAACGACGTCCACGCCGTCCAAGAAAGCGGTTGCCGGTTTTAGATGTAGCAGAGGGCGATGCCGATGAGGTACGGTAGAATCAGGTGACGCCAATCGCCTGCGATCCAGGATTCCACAATGAAGATGGTGACGGGAAGGGAAAGAGGAACGGTCTGGAATGCGAGAGGACGCGCTGAAAAGAGCGGAGATTAATGCATGCTGACGAAAGTTGGAAGTGAAGCGACGTACTAGGGTGCGGTGCTGCTTGCGCGGTGGTGGGAGCTGCGACCGGAGGAGGCTGGGTGTCCTGAGTCTCGACGATGGGCGGAGATCCGCAGACTGGGCAGGGGTCACAATTTTCGCAATAATAAATCAAGTCGTCCTCGTCGTCCGAATAATCTTCAATTTTGATGGGTGTGAGAGGCTGCTCGAGGGAGAAGTGAGTGCGCATACCAGGAGAAACAGACGGGCAACGAACCATGATAATGAATAGCGAACGAGACGACGGGGAGGATGGTGAAAGCCTCCAGCAAACAGCCCTTTTTATGCAGAGGCCGAGGGCCAGAGAAACAAAAAGGCTGGTGCACGATTCCAAAGACGGTTCCTCGCAGAGCAATGGAAATTCCACGCGGTGCGAAAACAATAGAGGCAGGATCCGCAGACAAAAGCAGTGGCGTTGGAATAAATCCAATTAGGAAATCTGAAAGTCGAGTCCGCGGAAGCGTGGGGTGGGCGGGAGCGAGGCGTTGAGTCCGGTAGGATCGGCGGGCGGGGCTGCAGCACAGCAGCTGTACGGCGTACGCACCGCGCAGCGCTGTGGAGTACGCATGGGCGGCGGTTTGTGAGACTGCACGACGTAGGCATCGCACGGCCTCAGACCATTGGTGAAAGACAGGATCTGCGGGACGCATGCGCCATACAGATGGATATAGGTTGGGTTGGGTCTACGCGCCGTATGCAACGCGTAGACGGGATGCTGGCGGCGGCTTGGACGACATGGCGGAAGGGAGGACGGTGGTGGAGGGACTTAGAAAGAAAGCGAGTTCGTGACTGCACGTGCGTCAGTGGCGGTGCCGCCCAATCTAATCAGCCGATTATCGGCTGCGGATTAATGGCACGGATTAATCCGCACCGGATATTCGAGTGGCGGTGCTACCGCTGCTCGTTGCATACGGCGAGCAGTGTCCTCGTGTAACGTCCTCCGCCGTCCTCCCAGCCCTTCAAATTGCGGCATGTGCTCCGCGACCCATATCTCGTACACCATCTCCCCTTCAACCATCCTCTGCGCCGCCCAAATCGCCTGTATTGCTGTTCAGCGCATACGTGGTGCAGCTTGCCTCAAGCACTCGCGATTTATTTCCCTGGACCGCTGTGCCGCGCATACGTGGTGCAGCGCATCTAGTCCTGGCTCAGGCTCGCGCGGGCGAGGCTCGTGAGTCGCTGTGCAGCGCATACGTCGTGCAGCGCGTCCGATCCTCGCTCCATAACAAGAAATCGCAAGCCACAAATACATTCAAGAAAGGACGCGCAACATACACATAATTTACATTACACCCAAGTGCGTCTGACGGGGCGGTACCCATCACCCATATATACTGCGCCTGCGACGACCAACATGATATTCACCACGACGATGGAACCTATCCACAGACGGCGTCCGCTCTGCGGCGTTTTTTTCTTCTTCCACACTGTGATTCCGTTCGCGCCGCCCCAGTCCCGCGATCGCGCAGCGATGATGGTGGATATTCCATCCACTTGGGTGGCCTACCATAACGGTCAGTTTTCTGGACCCATGAGAAAGACTTTGAAATCTTACCGTGACGGTTTGCACCCAGTCATTCGGGTGAACGCGCAAAGCGTCGGTGACCTCCCCGCTACGTCGGTCGTGAACGTATACGACACCGTGGTCGCTACCGCTAACCACTGAACTGCAATTATCCCCGAAACATACTTGACGCGGCCTGGCGGACGGTTTGGTGAGTTTGTTCTCAAAGACTCGCACTCGAGCCTCGTCGTTGATGCGATATAGGACAGTTCCTTCGAATGGGTCATCGAGACAAAAGACACCGCGGCGGCTGTTGTAGTCGACCGATCCACTGTGCATCTATGTCAGAATCCGGATTCCAAATTCATACAAAACTTACACCATGCACCCAATCTGACGGGATCGTACCACCGCCCCTGTGTCCGCGCTCAGAGTCATCCTTTTACGAGCTCAGGGACTTTCTGAAACGGATGAGGAATTCCTCACATGGTTCCATCGTGGAAATTGAACACTACCAGCTCCCTTTGCCGCTCTCCGGCGAAAGCCAGTGCCCTCGGGAGAAGGTTGTTCACACATACAGAAAACACAGGCGAAGGGTTGAGCTTGTCGTCCATGTCGTGGACCTGGACGACCGACATGCGGTGGCAAACCGCGAGACGATTAGACGAAGAGTCGAACGCCAGGCCGGTGATCTCCGCAGGCTCCGCCATCTTGAATACGGACGTTTCCTCGAATGTCTGCTACTCCCCGTTGATCAGCGTTCCAAAAACAACGAGATCCAAACCTACCTTAGAACTTGCGGCCTGCCGCCAACACACCACAAGCCCCGTCTGCGTCCCAAAGACAAGGATCTCCCCGGGCTTGTCTTCCCGCCGCAACCAGATGAGGCTGGACGTCGCGCCTCTACTTCCGGCACCACTAGGTCGTTCGAGCTTCTGCATTCGTTTAAGGTCCCAAAGCATCACACCGTCCGTGCCTAGCATGTGTCAGACCGAGTTATACAGTGTTGCGAACCAGAACGTGCCTCCGCTAGCCAAAAGTATGCCATCTTCGGTAACTTTCAAGCAGTTCACGGAGCCTTTGTGGCCGCTGAGGACCCCATGAAGCGCGTAGGCGCCGGTACCATTCTGGCCAAGGGCCTCGTCGTAGGATTTGGCTGAGAAGAACGACATTTATTGGAGAGATACTGGGCAGCGTATGCGCTGACAAGCGGGATTGGATGTGAATGTCGTTGTCTTGCGATGCGACTCGTCTTTAACTCCTCAAGAACAATAAACTGGTTCCTTCCTGATACGGCCTTTTGTTTCTTTTGTTTTACGTCGGCGAGCTTTTACGTGTAATGTTGCCTTTATTCCTCAATCGGCAGCGGCAACTTCTGTCTGGACTTGCCTCATCCTTCGCCCTCTTTCACTCTTGCGTCCATCCACTCCACTCTTGTGTTTATGGCCTCCCTCACGCCAACGTTCGTTTCTGCTCCCACCGTTGGCGTCTTCAGCTCCGTCTCTACGCCTCCAGCTCCCGTTACGGTCCTGCTGGCAGACAGTGACATCTCCAGCGCCGACCTTGTTCCCATCCTTGCGCATACCGACATTCGGCGCCTCCGGGCAAGTGCTCCCTTACCCGCTGCGCACAACGTCCAAGGAAGAGCCAGAACCCCGCTCTCGGTTCAGGCCCACGCCCAACGCTCTCCCTCCCCACTCACAGAGGACTCGGACTCTGACGACGGCGGTGTCACTCACCCGCCGCTTCCCGTCGCCACGAAAATTCTGGTTCCCCGTCCCACCGGCGCTCAACGGGAGGAGCCCCAGGTCACTCTGAGCAGCTCTACAGTCGCTGTTATCAAGGTGCGTGTATTCTCGTCTTCTCCACCCCAGTACTCAGACGTCGCCAGGCAACCGTCGCCGCCACCGCGACAGAACTCCTCAACCTCGATAAGTCATTTACCCGCCAGACGAAGGAGGCCTTGGCGGCGTACACTCGTCGGGTGCGTCTTCTTGTTTTCGGCTATTCTGCGCTGACCGTTGATGCAGATGCATGCGTCCCACCCGGTCTTGACGAACTACGCCGGAGATTGGCTCCTGCAACGGTATACAACCGTCTATCTCAAGAATGAGATGACGAAGCGCAAATCACAAAAAGCCGCCAGCATCCTTCGTGGTGTCAACGCGGCGGTTGGGAGGTCTTGAGTGCGTTTTCGTTCTTCTTGTTTCGGATCCCCTCTTAACTTTGTTCCCAGTGCGATTCTTCATCCCTATTCTCTATCAAACTATCTGGCTTGTTGTAAAATATCGAAATTTTCTTGCAATATACTATTCTCGACCGAAATAAATCCCTCTGGTAATTCGTGCGAACTTTGAAGGATCAGATCATCAATGGCAGTGCTCGCCTCTCTGCTTTGACTTTCCACTTTGTCGACCTGCAGTGAGTACGGCGCCGACGTCCTGCAGAGAGTGGGGGCTTCTGCCCTGTATGGCGCATACGCCGTGCAGGGTATCCCACTCGCTTTCCGTCACCCTCGGCCCCGAGCGATTACCGTGCGCCAGGCCAGCGACGAAGAATCCGAAAGAAAAACACGCTGTGGACCAATCGCTGAGTCGTTTCGAGCCCACAATAACAACTTGACCTGATGCGCAATCGCGACAGCTTCTAGCACGGCAGATTCTCCGTCCGACAATAACATCGAGTCGAGTTTGAATGAGCGACCGCGCATGGGTGCGCTGCCGAATAAGCAAACAATAACCGAATCGCGCTCCAAAATAGCGAGCGTACACGATGCGCCATCACATACGACCAACAATAACCGCGACGCGCCACGCGCCCAGAGAAGGCAGCAGTTTGCTTGGTCTCCGTTACCGCCGACGCCGCATACACGTAAAATCGCGCCTTCACAATAAAGGATTGGATTCTCCGCGATTCGAGACCAAAGTGCTGCTTCCATCCCACTCTTATTGTCTTGCTGTCCCCATTGAGCCGTTCTTTAAGGCGCGTCGGACGCGACAGCAATTTAACTTCTCGACACACCGCGACTTACTGAACAAATCACTTCATCCATGCCCAACTCCCGCACTTTCGTGAAGCCGACGCCTCCGGTGAGCGGCATCCCTTTTGCGATGTGTGCTGGTCCTGAAGAGTTTTTCAGACCCATAACGTCTTCCTCCGGTCCCGACTGTATGCCGCGTCGGCCACTGCCCCTCGCACGATCACGATCCAAACCAGGTGTCTCACCGCCGACCCCCAGAATATTCGGTACCCGATCGTAGAGGGCGTACTCGACGGTGTCCCCATGCAACCTCACGTCCACGACGTCGTTGTCGAACTTAAACACGGCCGACGTACCACCCATTTTCGGGTATTTTTTAAGCGACATCGCTACCTCGCCGACAACGTACTCTTGGACATCAAAGGGGACTTGGTCGTTATGCGCGTTTCGGCGACCAACCCGGGGTCGGTGGTGAATCTGCGTTCCGGCGATTCTCGACTCATCAACTATGTTACGAAGAAGTGAGTCTTTGAATATCCGTTCAGCGCGCCTTATCAAATTGTTTTCAGGATCCCAGCGATCATACTTCCCTTCCAATCGCCTCAGCGGGTCCGCCTGCCGTCTCGCCTGACGCTTGTGCGCAGCTGGTAGAGCATTGTCTGTATTTGTAAAAAATAATAATTTAATGTATATGTATTTCTTGCTTCTGCTGGGCAATCGAATGTTATTGAATTGGATTCTGCCCGGCGATTTTCACCTGAGCGCCCCGATTGTCTGTCGAATCGGTCAAGTCGTCAGCTTGAACACGCGCAACTTGAACATACGTAGGAAAAAGCTTAAAAGTCGAAAAGGGAAGAAGATCAGTCAGAAACAACAAGCCACGAGCGAGCAAAAGAACAACGATCAGTCAGAACACGAGGAAAAGAACAATAAGGCCGGTATGGTATTAAAAGCGAGGCTACGGTACAAGCTCGTTCGTCGGTTCTCCAGCGTTTGACGCCCGAGTACATTTCGTATTTTGTATTCATCTCCATGTCGCGCAAGCACAGCGAGATAGAGGACTCGCCCATGGCGGAGGGCAATGTCTACCCCATCTTGCCCCTTGCCAACAACCCGTGGGAGAACCATGAGCCCACTCGCCACACTTACCCACCCAATCCCAACGCCCATCCATACACGAACCTCTCGTACCCACCCCCCCAAGCTTCGCTTCCGAGCAGCAGTCAGCTGCAGGTCGTAACGCGATCCCATCCCCTGGTGCGCCTCATTCCGTTCTGAAGAAGATTTGCAGCTAACATATTGTTCAGCAGCCGCCACTTCCACAGGCGCAGAGCAGTCAGCGCAGGCGCGACGAAGACGGCCATCCTCCTTTAAAAACTTACTACGTACCGGCACCAGAACGAGCTGAATTCGACGAGGTACGGATTGTTCTCTGAAAAGCCGAAGGGTTGCTCGAATCGGAACAGGTGAAGGCGTCGTACCAGGAGGAGAAGGCGGCGCGCATGGGGCTCGAAAAACAACTGCAAGCGGTCCAAATGCAGCTAGACAGCATGCGAAACGAATCAGAAGCTCGAGTGGATGGCATGCGCCGCGAATCGGAGGCTCAGATGGAACACATGCGTCAAGACGCGGACCGCGTCATGCAGGACTGGCGAACGAGGTTTGACGAGGAGTTGTACAGGACGCGACGCGAAGCCCACGAAAGCGTGGTGGCGTGGCAGGAGTGGGCTCAAGGGAGGGGTCAGACGACGGTCGACGAGGATGACAACATGGAAGGCGCAGACGCACCAAACGCGGTGGTGCAAGTAAACGAGGCTGACAAACGCGTAAGGTTTACCCTCGGGTCCACCCGCAAGTACTGAATGGTTGTATTATTCCAGGCAGCAGAGGCGGAAAAAACCATCGTGAGTTCGAAAGCCGTTCATTGAATGCCAGCCAGCCCTAAAAAAAACATCGCAGCACGAACAAAGCCTGCATATTGCTGCGCTCATGTCAAAGCTCGAGACTCGCTCGGGTCATGGTCGACCAGAACCGTCCTTCCCCCGCGACCAGCCACAGATGATCCCACAGTTTGTTAGCCGGGGACAGCGTGAACAACGCCGACTCCAAGTCATCCAGCAGGCTCCCCGACCGCTCCCCACCACGTCTTTGAGGCCCATCCTCGAAGCCCCGAATAGCGGCGAATCAGACGAAGACAACTCGTCGACCATCGACGGCGAGAACGCAAGATTGACAGCGCTAGTCACTCAGATTGTGGAAGATGTGATGGACCGGATGGGTTACAAAGCTAAGCCGGATAAGTCCACTGGAGCAAGGCGAAAGCGGGCTCCGACTCCGCGAGCGATTGCGATAAAGTTACAGCAAGAAAAAATGAGCGGCGACGATGACAAGCTGTACAAGGTATGCCTTTTTATCCCAAGGAAAAATTGCGGGTCTGACTTGAAGAATCGTAGCGCGCCATACGCGCGGTATGGCGCAAAAAGTATAACGTCAACACGGCGAAGGACTTCGCCAAGTATCGACCGGCATCCAAAGGACTCGTGGAGCGCTGCGATGAAGGTTGCGAGGAGCCAGATGACGATGAATTCACCCTCGACTTTGGCACAAAATACGCATCGTCGCTCTGGAATGAAATCATTATCCAGAAGCTCGCGACCTTCGTGAAGGCTGCGCAAAACGCGAGCCCAGACGGCTGGGGTCTGCCAGCAGTGTCCGAGGATTACATTGTGGGGGAGTTCTATAACCAGCTGAAGCAAGCGCAAGAAGCTTGGAAGATCTGGAAACCCCGGATCGTACCGGAGACACTGTCGAATGAGAGCACCGCCCAAGTTGCGACCAGGGTCACGAGCACGGAGTTGAAACGTCGGAAAAAAGGGAACAAGAACTCCAATAAGCAACGGGTGAGTCAGGGCGGGTTGAAGATCAATGCTTTGACTGATATTAACCTCAACAGAAATTCGATCGCCGCCTCAAGTGCGTCAGGATCTTAATAGAGCTGTACAGCGAGGGGCACCCAGAGTATGAGACGTGGAGATACTTGGAGTCTTTGTTGGAATTGTTGCAAAAGGACGGGATGTCGTCCGAAGAAGAGGACACATACGACGTTGGCCCGACCATCGTCGAAGTGTTCAAAATCAACACCTGCAGTTGGAGAGCTGCGCCCATCGCGGACTACATGGACATTATCGACAAGGCGCACGACGACGTCAAAACCGGCCGAGGAACAAAATTGACCCCGAGGATTCGCTCAGGGGAGGAGGGGTCGTCCGAGGCTCGAGTCGGCTTGCCGAAGCAGATGTACGACGCAACCTGGCTCGCAGCACAAGAGCGGACACGGCCGTCATACGTGAAGAGGCAGCTGAAAGTCTCCGACAAAGCATTTCGCTTTTTGGCCACCGACAAGGGGAAAGGGAAGGCGAGGGATGAAGACGAGGATCTGTAGATAGATGATAAATTTCTTGAATTTCGTACCGCCCCGTCAGACGCACTTGGGTGTAATGTAAATTATGTGTATGTTGCGCGTCCTTTCTTGAATGTATTTGTGGCTTGCGATTTCTTGTTATGGAGCGAGGATCGGACGCGCTGCACGACGTATGCGCTGCACAGCGACTCACGAGCCTCGCCCGCGCGAGCCTGAGCCAGGACTAGATGCGCTGCACCACGTATGCGCGGCACAGCGGTCCAGGGAAATAAATCGCGAGTGCTTGAGGCAAGCTGCACCACGTATGCGCTGAACAGCAATACAGGCGATTTGGGCGGCGCAGAGGATGGTTGAAGGGGAGATGGTGTACGAGATATGGGTCGCGGAGCACATGCCGCAATTTGAAGGGCTGGGAGGACGGCGGAGGACGTTACACGAGGACACTGCTCGCCGTATGCAACGAGCAGCGGTAGCACCGCCACTCGAATATCCGGTGCGGATTAATCCGTGCCATTAATCCGCAGCCGATAATCAGGCTGATTAGATTGGGCGGCACCGCCACTGACGCACGTGCAGTCACGAACTCGCTTTCTTTCTAAGTCCCTCCACCACCGTCCTCCCTTCCGCCATGTCGTCCAAGCCGCCGCCAGCATCCCATCTACGCGTTGCATACGGCGCGTAGACCCAACCCAACCTATATCCATCTGTATGGCGCATGCGTCCCGCAGATCCTGTCTTTCACCAATGGTCTGAGGCCGTGCGATGCCTACGTCGTGCAGTCTCACAAACCGCCGCCCATGCGTACTCCACAGCGCTGCGCGCTGCGTACGCCGTACAGCTGCTGTGCTGCAGCCCCGCCCGCCGATCCTACCGGACTCAACGCCTCGCTCCCGCCCACCCCACGCTTCCGCGGACTCGACTTTCAGATTTCCTAATTGGATTTATTCCAACGCCACTGCTTTTGTCTGCGGATCCTGCCTCTATTGTTTTCGCACCGCGTGGAATTTCCATTGCTCTGCGAGGAACCGTCTTTGGAATCGTGCACCAGCCTTTTTGTTTCTCTGGCCCTCGGCCTCTGCATAAAAAGGGCTGTTTGCTGGAGGCTTTCACCATCCTCCCCGTCGTCTCGTTCGCTATTCATTATCATGGTTCGTTGCCCGTCTGTTTCTCCTGGTATGCGCACTCACTTCTCCCTCGAGCAGCCTCTCACACCCATCAAAATTGAAGATTATTCGGACGACGAGGACGACTTGATTTATTATTGCGAAAATTGTGACCCCTGCCCAGTCTGCGGATCTCCGCCCATCGTCGAGACTCAGGACACCCAGCCTCCTCCGGTCGCAGCTCCCACCACCGCGCAAGCAGCACCGCACCCTAGTACGTCGCTTCACTTCCAACTTTCGTCAGCATGCATTAATCTCCGCTCTTTTCAGCGCGTCCTCTCGCATTCCAGACCGTTCCTCTTTCCCTTCCCGTCACCATCTTCATTGTGGAATCCTGGATCGCAGGCGATTGGCGTCACCTGATTCTACCGTACCTCATCGGCATCGCCCTCTGCTACATCTAAAACCGGCAACCGCTTTCTTGGACGGCGTGGACGTCGTTGTAAAATTGTACTATTATTGTTCCGCAACTTTAACGTCGACTTTGTATTCTGTTGCCGAAAGCTGGAGCGAACAATAAGTCTGACACGTAAAGTCACCTCGAGGGTCTTGATATCGCCTCGAGGAGCATTCGTTGTTCTTAAACGGGATGAAAGGCTTCTCGGACGAACGCAGATATAAAGCCCTGCGGTGTACGGCCATGGATTCAGAACGCCCACATTCCCCAAGTTTTTCGGTGTGTTCCGCCGAATAACTACTCTTACCAACGCCACATCCACTCTCTCTCTCCACAATCACCAACACCGTAACACCCCGCTGCTGAAATCCTCTGCAAACGACGTGAAATCTTTGCGTCCCTCTCCCATTCCTTGAGCTATTCGGCGAAAAGTCCATCTTCCCGCATTTTTACCCGGTGCATACGCTGGATAAAATGAGCAGAGCTCGACTCTATGTTTGCTCGTGCGAACTCAAGCCCTCCAGACATCGCGTCCCCATCAACGAGCGTACGCAGCACGAGGAGGAATTGGCCCAATGGAAACTCCAGGGCGGCATCGGCGAGAACGGCGCATCCGAGAGCGAGGTAACGCTGCACAACTCCCCCCGCCCGTACCTTTTTAACCGTTTTTTCTTCCTAGCCTGCTTGTAATTCGTCGGAAACGAGGTCCGAGCCAGACTCCCTCGACGATATCAGCACCTTCATCGCGGCGTTGACATTGACTGACAATGGGCCGACGCCTGCCAGCCAACCGTCCAAGCTCTTCACGTCACGGGCCGAGTTTCAGGACGACCGCTCCGCCCAGAACCCCACCGGATTCAACCCCGGCTCCATAACCGTCGCAGACGCCGCGAGCTGCGTCTCCGCCCTCTTGACCACCCCCCCTCCCGCCGTGGGCACCCATGAGGAAAAGGCTCAAAATCTTGCGACCCGCGTCCGCCAAAAAATCCGCGCCGCGGAAGACAGTCTGGTCATTTCCCCCGACTTCCAAGACAATGATCCAGTGGCTGTTGCAGAAATGCACGAGAAACTGGACGCCGCCACCAAAGTCTACAAAGGATGCCAGTCGACCTTGGAGACAATCAAGAAAGACATACCCGAGAAGGCGGAGGCGCTCGCCGCGCTGAGAAGTCTTGATATGAGGGTCAACTTCATTGGCGGTGGACTCCCAGCTCGCCCAGAGGATACTAGTCCTTTCTTCTATGACGCTTGTGAGTCTCTAAATGTGTATCGTCTACGGCTCCGCTCAATGTGCGTAGCTCACATCAGTGAAAGTCCCTTGAAAAAAATGGACGTTATTCCTCAAATGTTGATCCTTCTCGGGGTCATTTGTCATGTCATCATCGGTGTGGCCGAAAACCCTTGCAACGTTATCATCGAAGCGGTTATCATGATAATCAAATGCACGATGGCTTTGCAGCTACGCAACGAGGACAAATATGATGCGAAGCAGGAGGATATCCTGAAGCAGCTCCCGTCCAGCTTGTATGTCGCTCTCAACCGGTTCAATATCGATGGGAAGACCATGATGTATGCGGTCTGCCCGTCCTGCCACCACACCCATAAGCCGCTGGACCCCGATGCTGCAATTCCGGTGTATCCCGAACGCTGCGTGAATCGCATAGTGGGACGAGAGGGCATCAGCGATTGCTCAACCGAGTTGCTGGTGCTGCGCAACGGGAAGCGGCGCCCGATAAGAACCTTCCTTTGTCCTTCCTTCATCGACCATCTGGCTATGGTTCTGGCCGACCCGGAGATCGAGCAGCTGCTGGATAAAGCCTGCGATGACGCGTTCGCTGCTCAGGGGAACCCATCTCCTGCCTTCACCACCAACGTGTTTCAGGCGGAGTTCCTGCAGGATTTTGAGGGACCCGTCCCTGGGCAACTTTTCATCGACAGGGGTGCGGAAAAGCGAATGCGAATCCCCTTCGCGATCCATCTGGATTTCTTCCAGCCTCACGGCATGCGCATTCGCGGCAACTCGGACAAACTGGGCATCCTGTCGGCTGCGATTCTCGGTTTGAAGGAGGATAAGCGATACAAGGCGGAATACATTTACACGAGTATCATTTCCGGACCCGATGGACCCAAGCTTGAACAGACCAATGCGTACTTGAAGCCCATCATCGATGATGCGGTCATGGCGTGGAATAGAGGAATCCATATTTCCTCGACCGGGACTTCGCCAATCACCGGCCGCGACGTCGACCTCGCCTTCGTCCTTTCCGTAAATGACCTACCCGCTGCTCGTCAGGCCTCAGGATGCGCGCATCACTCATCGCATTTCTTCTGCTCCGTCTGCCATTGTTACGGAATCCCGACAATGTACAGAACTGATTTCGACCACCCGGATTGGAAACCGCGTGACGCCAATCTTCTGCGCGAGAAGGCCGAAGCATGGAGGGATGCCACGACGCTCAAGGAACGGGATGCCATCTTCGAAGAGTATGGTGTGCGCTGGTCTGAGCTCTGGCGTTTGCCGTATTGGAATCCGAGCCGCATGCTCGTCATCGACTCGATGCACTGTATCCTCGAAGGCCTGGTTCACTACCATTGCAGGCAGGTCCTGGAAATAGACGCCGAAGTAGCAAAATCCAAAGAAAAACCTGCCGAAGCTTTTTCCCATGATTGGGTAAAATACGATGAAGCAGAACTCGATAAAAAATACCACGTCCCCGAGAAGCAGCAGAAGCAGATCCGAGCTCTTCAGAAAGTTTTGGAAACTTCCCTCGGTGCCGGCGGCATCACCGAGGAGCTTATGGAGAAGCGACTGCTCAGCCGGCATTTGGCTCCGCTGAAATTCGTCGCCTGGTCGCTGGGCATCATTCTGCGAGACACTCCTCCCAAGGCAACCAAACGGGACTTCGCTTTTCACTTGATGATCTGGGTTCGTGCAGTCAGTCAATTCTATCTGCGCTCGCTGACAGTCGCGATTTTAGAGACGAACCAAGCCGCTCGAGCCTCCTGATTACGAATACCGACCAAAGACTGTCTCGACTTCGGACATCACATTTATACAAAATGTGATCAAGAACACAGCCGTACCGTCTTGGATCAGTTCGGTGCCCAGAAACTATGGGGAGAGCAGTGCTGGGTCGATGAAGGCGGACGAGTGGCGGCTTCTGGCGACAGTCTATCTCCCGATTGCGTTGATCTTGTTATGGGGGCAAGACAACTTGGGAGAGAACAGCGCGCATTTCTTTGCGATTCTGCAACATACCATGGCTATCTTTCAAGCCACTACCATTGTTTGTCGATATGGTATGAACCTTGCCCGCGCCAGCGCTTTTCGTACGTTAATGAAGGAATGGCTGGACGGATTACCCAAGATTCACCCCCACACAGAGTCGCACCATTTTAAACCTAAACCGCACGCAGCCTTCCATATTTATGACTTCCTGCTACTGTTTGGACCCATCATCTCTTGGTGGTGTTTCCCATTCGAGCGTCTCATCGGCATCATACAAAAAATCAAAACGAATGATCAAATTGGTGGTAAGCTTGGTTCCTTTTCTGAACTTGTCGTCGTTTGATCAAAATAACAGGTGAGATGGAGGCTACCATCATGAGATCTTTCATGCGGGGTGCCAACCTCCGTCGCTGGCTGGCCAGGAAAGACTGCCCCGAAGTTATCCGCCAATTCAAGCGTGTTTTCGATCTGGCGTTCACCTCCCAACCCAGCGGAGAGCAAGATGAAATGGTTCCTGGGAACGATCGGGAGAAGGCTCACCACCGCGTGAACGGCGTAAATTTCTCTCGCGCGTCGACCCATCTCGGAAACAGTCTCGTCATCTACTGCCCTCCTGGAGAGACCACTGCTGTCGCTGGAAGTATCGAAAAAATCGAGATCATCAATAACCAGGCTACGTTCATCATCCGCCGTCAGAAACCCCTCTCGCAGGGCGAGTTCGACCCCTTCAAGGCCTTTCCTTATTTTCCCGCCTCCAGTTACTCCTCTCAAATGTCGACGGCGCAGGCTGACCGAGTTAATCCGGCTTGCATTATATCCCACTGCGCGCGGTTCCAATACTCAAAGGACCGTGTCGTCATCTTGAACTTATCTAGGGTGCGGTTGTTTCCGTTATACTCTTGTGACTCTGACTGAGATCCTTTCATTCCAGGACTAACATGCATGTAAATATGGCATTGAAGCCAATATACCAATTTTGGGTCTCGATCTGACGGGAAAAAATTGAGAATATGATCTCAGGTAGGGTACGGACTGAACTAATGCGAAAATGAAATTTATGCGCGTGCCCCTGGACTTTGAGGACCGACGAGGTCCGGTAACCGATCGGTCCAGATCAAAGTGAGCGTCATATATTCATCTGTTAATCCATACTGAGCCACTTTAGAGTTACTCCGGACAAGAAATGATGTGAAATCAAAAATCAGAAATCAGAATTCGGAGCCCCGTTCCGCCGGTCCGGCGCTGCCACGGATTAGATCACGATAATCTCTACCTCTCCCTCGTCGTTCCCTGCGATGCCGCCGCCCACTGACTCCCGAGAAAGGGCCAGATGGGTCATAACCATCGTTGTCTCCCTCCTGCAGTACATTCTGTATGGTGTAATGCTGCATGTTGCGCCACAGTTCATGAAGGAAGATCTACACACTTCGGCACTCTCTGGGCGAGCCTGGCTCAATGAGCTATTTGTGGGTCATCCAGACCGCATGTATATAGCTATGGGGATGCGCCGTCACGTATTCTTTGCTCTCGTGTTTCAGATTCGGGCTCTGGGATATATGGAGGCTCAGCAAGCACGTATCGAGCTTGATGAATCTCTCGCAATCTTTCTGTATACTTGTGTCACTGGCCTCGCTATAGACCATGTTGCAGAGCGATTCCAGCACTCTCACACCACAATATCCCAGTGTGCACATTTTTTCTAGCATTGAAACCAGCTAACTTTGTGCTTGCAGCCACTTTCGGAAGATCCTGGATATTTTCTCCTCTCCAGAATTTTACACACGATATGTGCGCCTTCCAGCAGCAGGTGACCTGCCTCCCGAGGAGATCCGCCAGAATCCGAAGTGGTGGCCGCACTTCCGCAATGTACTTGGTGCCATCGATGGAACCCATATCAACTGCTCCCCGTCTGCGGTTGAGCTTCATACGGCGCGAAATCGCAAAGGCGGAGTGACACAGAACTGCCTGGCTGTTGTCTCCTTCAACATGCGGTTTCTATTCTTTGTGAGCGGCTGGGACGGCTGCGCGGCAGACTCAGCAATGTACAACAATGCTCGCCTCGCCGGTTTCACGATTCCACCTGGCAAATGCTATCTTGCGGATTCAGGGTTTGGGATTTGTGATGCACTCCTAATCCCATACCGTGGTGTTCGATACCATCTGGCTGAATGGGCGCGTTGGGCGCAGCGGTGAGGATTTTCTCCTTGTGTATATTTGTGTCTTTGCTGACAATCGCACAGCCCACACAACTACAAAGAGTTGTACAACCTTCGCCACGCTTCAGCTCGGAACGTTGTAGAGCGGATTTTTGGTGTAGTCAAGCACCGATGGACGATTTTGACCCGCGCACCACATTATGACATGGAAACACAGTCCAAAATTCCGTCTGCACTCATCGCGCTTCACAACTTCATATTGGAGCACGATGAAACCGACCTTGAACGCTGGCTTGGGAAACCAGATGCACTCGACAACCTCATGGGTCTGCGCCGTGATGAAGAGATTGACTTTGGGCAACTTGCGACCCGACTGGGCACGGACCCGGCAGAAAAACGTCGCGCGGAAATTGCCCGTGATCACATTGCGCAGGGGATGTGGAACGACTATCAGCAGTATCTGGCGGATCAAATGGATATTGACGAAGAGAATTACAACGGAATACAGCCTGCGGATTTAGACTAGTTAAACTACTTTTTACGCAGACTGTACGGGAACGGGACATTAGAAACGGTCAAGGAGAATGCCAGCCAATGCCTTGCGGCCCGCTGTGGTTTTTTCAGCTACGTACGCATCCGCGGACTTGCTGTTGTTCGTGAAAATGAGGTTGAGAGTGACACGCTGCTCCTCCGTCAGAGCGCCGGCCTCTTGTTCCTTGACGGCTATCTCGCGGGCGCGCTCGATCTGTTTGGTTGGGGACACTGCAGACGACTTCGGAGGCAGCAAGACCTCACGAAGTGTGTCTCCCATCCGGTCGACAGATCCGCCAATAGCCAGAAGTGCATCCGCGCCAGTCGTCTTGCCCTTCTTCGCAGTCCACGGCGACTGGAACTCGTCCGAGGCTGCGCGCTTCACACCAGCAACGACGGGCACAGAGGGCCCGGCCGGGGCAGTGGGCCGCACAGGACCAGATGGCGTGGCAGCATCTATGTGCGCGGGCGCGGGCGGGGGCGTAGGCGCGTGGGTCGAGGACGTAGTCGAGGCGGTGGGCTGCGTGAAACCTCCAGCTGTCTGCGAAAGACCAAACTGGGTCTGAGACCAGTCGCTGAAGGGCTGGGACTGCGTCTGAGACCAGTCGGTAAGGGGCTGCGACGACTGCGAAAGGGTGAGGAGCTGCGACGTGTCCGGGAAGTTGTCGTCAAAGGTGTCGAGGAGGTGCAGCCCCGGCCCGTCATTCAAGGCCTGGGATACAGCTGCGCCGTTTGAGGCCTGGGATGGCGTGACGGCTGCGTTGAAGACATGCAGTCCCCGCTCGCGTGTAGGGAGAATTTCTTGTACGTCTTCGAACAACTCCCAGCCTTTATTGGCGAAAGGCTTGAAGATGCCGTGCTGCTTCGTGAATGCCTTCCACTCAGCGCGATTCTCGTAGGTGACACTGAACCCAGCCTGCTGGTCATAGGTCCACCCAGAAGCGCCAGGAAACTTCTTGTGTAGGACATCGACGAGCGCGTCATGAAGCTTCTTCATCTGAAGCCGTAGTTAGCGCAATGAAATGGCGGGGAAACAACGACGCACCCCAGCCCAGACGCCCCTAATCGAGGTGGCGTTCTTGGGTGCCCCCTTCATCGGCGGACCGCGTTTGGCCATGTGCGCAGCCGCCGCCTCCAAACACGTCGTGTCCCAGCTCCCTCCCTGCCCGATCTTCTCTTTGATGCTCTTGAAGAACGCGACAAGCGCGATTTTATCGCCTGGGTCGGTAGTCCAGTCACAGGTGGGACCACTAGGAGCCATCCTGGGGGTATTGACGCGCGGAGGGACGGGGTACGACGCGAGAGGGAGAGTGAAAAAGCGTGGGAGGCACTAGTCACAGACATTACAGCATGTTACAGCACCGGGACGGGGCTCCGAATTCTGATTTCTGATTTTTGATTTCACATCATTTCTTGTCCGGAGTAACTCTTAGGCCGCTGATACTGTACATTACTCGTTTCGATCCTACCAACTGATTATATACAAACTACTTTTTTACATTCCTAGCCCGAAGAGAAACCCTGAAACGGAGGTACGTCAGAGTCGGATTAGATTTCGCATTGAACGTACTTACCAAATCCGTTTAGCTTGCCCTAGCGCTTTCATCCAGAATCTTGCCAAGTTCTTGACTCCCCGAACGCCGCCCGCCTTTTTCAAGTCGTAAAATTCGCGATGACACGTTGAGCAGGAACATTTCACCAGGGCGACGGTAGCCCCACGCTCACGAAGGCTCTCGTGGATCAACGCCTCTAAAAATCAGCTCAATTGAGCGAAAAAGAAAGAAAGCAAAGGTACATACCGAGCAACTTGCGGTTTGGTGTCCAGACCTTCACCTCCCATATCAGCACCCAGTCTATCTCGCACTTGCGGTAACCGCGCTGGCGAGCATCGAAGTTTTTCGAATGCCCAGCTTTCACTTGCGTCGCGGCGCGATACTGTCCTCGTGAAATCTTCTTCGCGTCATAAGCTTCCTGTACGGCGCGGGGCACGCGCCGAAGGATATAGCAATCGCCCGCCTCGTCGTGATACGGATTGCACCTGTGAAATGTCAAAAAGTGGTCTAAACGAAGGGATAGGACGCACAAGGCGGCGAGCGCGGCGAACGGAAGGCGTCCAACGATTTGTTCACGAGCAGCGATGTACGGACCGACGCGTCGGCGCCGACGGTGCGCCATTCTTCAAAAGTAAGAACAATATCTATTGAATGCAAAGAAATATACTTACCTAGGAACGCCAGGTTTTAGAGAACGAAAGAACGGCAAGAAGCGTGCGAACAGGAAGTGTGTGAAGAGGATGTGTGCGAAGAGGAAGTGTAGAGCTGGGTGAGGACACGACGGGACCCACTCAGCAAGCGTCGATGCGGATGGCTGAGGTCCAAGAGGACAGACTGATTCGTCAATTGTAATAAATAGGTATTGTTGCGGGAGCCCGCCGAATTCTACAGTACAAACGATGTGTAGCTCATAGCGCCTCAAAATTCTATAAAATCCCGTCGCCGCCCTCTGCTTGCCGACGTACGCGACGCGACGCACTTTACAGCGAAGCGGTGTGAACTGACGTAAGCAAGATCCTTTTGTTTCCTGCCCCCATGCTGCCCATCGCATACGGTGTGCAGTATCCCTCCTGTGTTGCCCAATCCAACGCACTGCCCGTCCCTCCGGTCGCAGACACACACCTACCGCTCCGCTAGCGACGTCGTGCAGCACCCGGATGACGACGCACCCAACCGATGAGCCGTTCATCCCTCGCCCCACCACTCAGGAAGAGTCGATGTAGCCAGCGCGTAGCACCGCCCGCCCCAGTCCGGGACGCTCAGCACGCCGCGTATCCGCTACACCCCGCCGCAGCGCCCCGCCGGACTGGCGCGCCTCAGCACCAACTATCCGCCGCGCACTTGTCCGCGGCGACGACCGCCTCGTTCGACGGCGAGCACTCCGCGCTGCCGTCGCCCACGTGCGCGGTCCCGGGGAACTGCATCGGCCTGCATGAGCGCGCAGGGCTGCCGGGGATGTCCGACCTCGAGGACGACTCGCGCTGCGCCGCCGCCAAGGTCGTGCGCGCGGCGCACGCGCGCAAGGGGCTCTTCCACGGGCTTGATCTCAATCGGCGCAAACAAAAGACGTCGGCGCACACGGATGACGACGACGACTACGCGGCTGTGCACCACGGCCACCGCACGGACGACGTGGACCAAGTACTGGCGGAGGGCGCGCCGATAGACCCCGCGCTGGGCGGCGGCGGCGTACTCTCCGCACTGCTGACCCTCTACAACGACGCCTATGACGCCGAGCCCGCCTCCCTCGCGTCCACGCCCGGTACCGAAGAAGCCGAGCCGTCGTGGGTCACGGAAGCGAATTCATCTCTCCGAATCGTCTTCTGTGTCGTCAATCCCGCCGCCGCGAGTCTCGTCGCCCCTCTCCACTCTCCGCAGGAGGAGATCTACCCCGAATGCGCGACTAACCTCGCGTCCATGGCACTGGAGAGCTTGCGCCTCGCTCACTGGATTCTTCTATATACCAAATCTGGACGCAAAAATAGCCAGTGCTTCAGAATGGCGCCTGTAGGTACCAGGCCCGGGATCGAAGACGCAGCGAAAGGTCGCGCAGTCCATGGACAGCCACGACCAGAACGTCCATTGCGAATTGCGCCCGTGCCCGACCAACTCGCCGTGCGGCGGTGTCGCGGGGATCATCGTCTGTTGCGCAGTACGTGTTCGCGTTCGCGGACTCTTCGTTGAGGTTCTTCTGCCGGCGGCTCAATCTGCGTGAACAGAAGCGCGCGACGACTATGCGCCTGTGCACCACCAGGCGGAAAGCAAGGCCTATTCAAGGGTGCGCCGACAACATCATACCCACATTCAAGGTAATAATCGATTCCTCATGTATCGACAAGACCAGTCTCTGTGGCCAAGTACGTCCCCCATTCTCCTGGTACAAGCCCTAACTAATCTCCCGTTTTCAGTGCATTTCCTCCCTGTTCCTGTCCTCCTACCGTGCCCCAATCGGCGCAGACTTCATCACAAACACCCTCGTCCCGCTCACAGCCGGCGGCGAGCCCGTAGTGCTGCAGATCCGGGACAAAGCTGGCCAAGAACGCTTCTCCTCGCTCGCCTCTACGTTTTTCCGCGGCGACGACGTCACGGCACTAGAGATGCTGCACGCGCTGCGCCGGTGGTTGGCCGAGTTCCACGAGAAGGTGCCCGTGGCGGATGACAACGTCCGCCGCCTTTGCATTGGTGGGGAAAAGGCCGATCAGCTCGGGAGGATGAGCGTCGAGCGAGGAAGAGGAGTAGTGAGTCCAGCGCAGGGTGCACGGTTCATGCGTGCGCTTGTACCGCGCCTGGATAACGTGCCGCCGCCGCCGCCGCTCTTGAAAGAGGACGAAGATGCAGACGCCGACGACGCACTGGCGTCCTAGGAACTCACCGCCCACGCCCCGCATCCCTGCCTTCCCCCATCTCCATCTCCATCCTCCGCCACCGCCACCTCGCACACCGCAAGACGCCCTCCGCGCTCTCCTCCTCCCCCGACTCGCACTCACCCTCACATCTAAATCTCAGCTCAGCCTCGCTTGTCCCCGGCGGTATAGCGGCGCCCCGCGCCTCCTCGCGCTCGCGGTATGAGACGCGGATGAATAGCTCCCTCGCGTCCTCGCCCGAATCGAAATTGAGGAGCTCGATCTCAGCTTCGTCAAGAAGCAGGCTCGAGGCATGCCAGCATGACAACGGCTCCAGCTCAGCTCTCAGCGTTCCCGCTCAGCGCGCCCGTGGCGGCGATTCAGCTGCCAAGGAATGATGTAGCGTACGTGTCTGAAAAGACCCAGTAATACGCCGACGCTTACCATTCCCGTTGTCTGCATTGCTCGCACCCGCCGCCTGTTGTACAGTTGTATATAGACGAATCTTGTGTATCTATTGGTCTGGTGTGTAGATTTATAGTTAAATATTTTTTTTCTGCCGCCCGACTGCCGATTAAGATGCCGATGAGCTGCCGATGAGCGGCATCTCATCGGCAGCTAATTTTTTGGGGTCCCGAAACTTAAAGCATCAGTTACTGTTTCGGGGCACCCGGAACGGTAGCCGAAACTTATTGTTTCGGGCGTCCCAAAACGGTTCCGGATAACAAAAGAATTGGGAACGCTTTCGGTGCGCCTGGAACTATAAGTATCAGGCCGCCAGAAACTGCTCCTGAATCTTTGAGTTTCAGGAGCAGTTTCTGGAGGACAAAAATGGCGCCCGAAACGGCAAGTTTCGGATCACCTGACATTGTTTCCAGAACTAATCGATTCAGAAACCTCTTCAGGCTACCAGAAACTCTGCAATTCAGGTACAGTTTTTGTGCTACTAATATTGTTACTGACACTAAACGTTTAAGATTCATCTTCAGGGACCCGAAATTTTGCTTTTTTCCGGAGTGCGTCTTGCTCTCGTCTTTTGACGACGCTCATTATCCCCTTTCAAACTCATTTACCGGCTTACCCATAATTAGTAAAGCATCATTCAAAAGATGATCGTGAGTTGCAACGCCTTTGCCGCGGACCGATTTGTCGGCATCTTGCGCGATGAGATGCTATTCGAAGGACGGGTGGAGGCATAGCTTGGGGGTTAGTACTTTCTTATGAGAATTGTGGGTTGGATTCAACGCGCATTCCGAGTCTACCTCTCATCCAAGTGGAGTATATAGCGTAGCGCTGCCTTACCGCATCCACGGCGAGGCACTTTGACCCTGGTGTCTACCGGGATCCAGGGGACCACAATCCACCTCCAGGCTTTGGTCGGACCAGTCTAACCTACGTCTCATCAAGGTGGAACTCCTGCCAAGGCATGTTTGTATCTTTTGATCCCACAACGCTGCAGGGTAAATCCTCCGCGAGTCCACATGAAAGAATTTACTCCACTTTGAGTGGGAATCTGGCACCATTCGCTGCGAAAGACTCGGGCTCCCACTCAATGCATTTAGTATGCTACATGCATTGATATTGCCTATTCATGAGGAACACGAGCATTCACCTTCCTTCATTCATTTTCCTTCCCTAAAAATATGACGGCCACAGAGTAGGCCTGCAAGCCTTCGTAGATCAAGATAGATCGCTTCCTCTGCACGGAGAAGCTCTGTATCATGATGCTGATATAGGAAAGAGATGTGGGTTCGAATCCCGTCAAAGGCGTAGCTTCTCCTCCCCAGTATTTTTGGCTGCACTCGATTCGTTGGGATTCGGACCAGCAGCAGTGATTGTGCCTTGAATGCCCAGCGGAATCTGTATTCCTGTTGTGTGATGTGAAGATTGAACATTTTAGGACGTATCAGTTGCATTGCATCGCGGCAGCGTTTAGACTAGGCAAACAAAAAATGGGGAAAGTTTGCACCGCCGTAGCGGATGTTTATTTCGGCCCATCGTCATTGGCATCGGGCACATGGGAAGTAAAAAACAAAAACAAAAAGAGCACTCGCATCAAGTAGGCCTTCACCGGGACCCGATCCCGCATCCTCTCTAGATTGGCAGCTCACCGGAAGACGCCGACAAATCGGCCTGCAGCAAAGGCTTGGGAGACTCTCGGTGGAGCCATGTACTGGGGTCACGCATAGTGTTGACTTCACCGCCTCTTGTTGCCAGCTCAATTCAGACATTGAACCCGAAGTTATTGCTGTGGCCGCGAACACAGCACAAGCTCGAGCGTGATGCCCAGTCGTCGGATGGAGGGAACAGTGACCTGGGCGGATGGATGGGCCTCTGTAGGGCGAGCAAAATATTGTGCGTTGAGTAATATTAGCAACCCAAACAAGAAAACAGCTTCGAACCGGACCCATGGCCGACGCTCGAGTCGAATGAGCAGCCCCGCAGCAAATGCATGGGTTGTGACACCCGTATAAGTATTTGGTGCGACGGCGGATTCTCCGTTACAGACGGTTTGAACGAAGTTTTTTTCAGCATTCTGAGCAGTAGAGACGACTGTGCACACCGGCAACCCACATCTTGGGGACAGAGCGGATGCCGTTTATCTACCATGGCAAAATAAGTAGAAGATCGGACACACCGAAAGTTTTAAGGACTGCATAATTTCGGGGATTAACGCAGGCACCCACGGAAACACTGCAGTCCGCTTGATACTCCACGGAGTAAGCGCCCAAAATTGACTGATTGCGAGACTGATTGCAAGAACCGTGCACCAATCTGAGGTGGATAATGATCAGCCAGCGAGACAAAAGAGGGGGAGAAAACGGTCCCGATCGCGGTATGACCCCAGCTCGAGTCGAACGAGCACTCCCGCATACGGAGCAGCCGCTCCGGAGCGTTTGTGAATTCAGAACGGGCTCGCTGGATTAGCATCGGGTGAGATAGGGACTGATTATTCAGATCCCAGTGTCGTCAACCACAGGATGGAGCGTATGAGTTGTTTACTGATCATATCATCCAGCATCCGGCCAGATAGAAAAGGGAGAGAAAAGATGTCGGCGCTGCACAATTGCAAGGGTGCGTCAATCATTGCAATTGAACCTAGAATTAAGGGGAAAAAAAGGTTCGCCGTGGGGGCCCGAGCGCGGAGACAAGGTCGTGCGCAGGGAAGGGCCTGAGGCAGCGCAGGAGATCACAGTAGTTTGCGTTCCTGACAACGACAAGGGTAAGGTGCGGCATACATCCAGCTGGCGGATTGTTAACGAGAATGAGAGTGGAGGGAAGCCACAGATTACGCGAGGTCTGAGAGGACTTGGAAAAAGATAACTCAACAGAGGCAAGAGGCTGAAATGAATGTACGCACAGGACTCGGACCAACAAGTGGTTGGGAAGGGAAAGCCCAATGTGGGGTATGAAAGAGAGAAACTCGAAGCCGGGAACGGGCAAGACGGGGCTTTAAAGGATTTGGACACGCGAGAGAGCTCATCCACGAGACAAATGCGTACCTCCCACGCAGGTTCCTCTGCGCCCTCTTTTCTATTCCGTGTCCCAACACTTACACAGCCCGGAGGGAGCCCAGATCTGGAGAGGCTTGCACCAAGTGCTACATTCACCGATAACGCAACGGATTCAGTATGTCTATCGGTGAACCCGAGTGCGTGACCTGCGAGGAGCAAAGTATCAGCAATTACATTTCTATCGTTGTAATATACGAAAGCTTGGGGAAGGACTCCGAAGGAGGTGTGGTGCGCGGAAATCGCGGGAGCGGAACTCACAGTATGGCAAGTTGCTTGGCTCAGACACACCCTGCCCTTCCCAAATCTGAGGATGCGCCGTCCGCCGTTCCACTCCCTGCCCCGATTCCTCCGCTCTCGCCGTCACTGCGTTGGTCGAAGGGTCGGTAGACAAGAGAAGAGAGGACAAGCCGGATGCGGAGGACAATGATGCGACATGAGATGGGGCCTTGGAAGGCCCAGCAATGGGACGGATTTTAGGGGGACTGGGGGTGATTATGATAGGTGGGGATGTAGATGGAGGAAAAACAGAAGCGGGGATATAAGGTGAGGGCAAAACAGAACGAGCAACGGTTTCAACATTATAATGATCATGGTTCAGAGTTTTAACGGTTTTATTATCAAGGGCGCGAGGCCCGGGCACTATTCGGCTTTGGTCAGCTTTTAAGATAGTGAATGTGCAGAGAAGGGTGCGTACCAGGAGTTCCATCAATCGCACCGACCCCCGAAGAAGCGTTCACATCCACTGATACTCCTGTGATCGAGGGTTTAGAAAAGGAACGGCAAAACAGTACAACACTCACTGGCCCGATAGAGCACTGCAGCATCTGGAGTAAACCAGACGATAATCAGTAGACTGTTGTCGAAACAACTAGGTGGCGTACCGCCCAAGGGATGATCCGGCAAAGTTAGAAAATTCCACGCGTTGAATGTACTGCCCAGGCGATGATCGGAATCTAGCAGAGACTCCCGCAGTTGCGAGGCCCAGTCGAGACCGAGACAAACATCGGGGAGGGAGGGTGTCACATTGTCTACGTTGACGTCGACGTAGGTTGTCGTCGAGAATGGGCGATAGGCCGGGATTGCGGTAGTCAAGAGAATGCGCCCATCAGGTCGGAGATGGACCGTGCGAGCGAAAGGGCCAGATAGAACAGTCCGAGGGTTGCCTGAGAAAGTCACAGAAGATGCAAGAAAGCCTTCGACGTAGATCGACATCCTGAGAGGAGAGAACAGCGGGAAGGGAGTTGGGATCAAGTTGGGGTCAAGACTTCCACCTTTTATGCGGTACAAGCAAGGCACAGGGCATAGTAAAGGGGTCTGATCGATCTATGCGAAACACGGAGTCGCATTTTGAAATGCGTTGCGACGGGAGAACTGAAGACTCAAGATCACATGGTGAAACAATGGTGAAAAGAGAAAGATCAAAGTGACGCAAGAAAGTGACGTCAGCTTAGTAAAAAGTTGCAAAAACGAGTCCGATCGCTGTTTCCAGACCACTGCAAAAACCCACTACTAAAGATAGCGGGATTTTTTTTTCTTTCTTTCCGGTACCTTGGGAGTCAGGAATCCCATCTGAGATCGAGAGCTTCCGCTTGAGTTGTTTGGAGATTCGCGGGGTTAACATTGAATCTGATAACGATTTAAGAAGCTTCGTGCGCTGGATTGGACACATCTCGAATATGCGCCAATATTGTCAAATTCCTATGCGCTGTCTGAATGGAACCTGGAAAGTTCGTCAGAACACAGTCCATGGCACGGTGATCGATATCGCACTTAACTTCGAAGCCTTCGTGGACCAAGGCAGGTCACGCCCAGCCTATTCAAATGCAGAGACAATGGGTGAGGCCGGGTTCGACTCCCGCCGAAAGCCGTACTGAAGGGCCACTGCGTTGGCATTTTTTGAGGAAGATTCCTGCTCGAAGACCCACCAACCCAAGAACCGCGTCGTCGAGGCGAAGCCAGAACGACTGTCTGGCCAATACAAGGTGAATGTCAAGCCTCACCGGCGTAATCCGACAATCTTGGCAAGAATAGTCCGACTGTCGTAGATCCCAAGCCTCCCCGTTCAAAGTCAAATCACCTCCTCTTCATCGAGGACTTCGGTCCAGCCATCAGACCTCTCCGGAACAAATGCGCGTTCAACGTTCAACTTCCGCCGGAGGCATGCACCTGGATTTTCTTTCTTTGATTTGGGCTCTCGTGAGTTCGATCGCCTACTCGCACTCGGACCGGGAAATTAGAACGAGCCGTCCCGCAGAGTTCCCTGCGACAGTCATGTCAGTACACAGCGTATAGAGAGGAAATCAGAAAGGCGAGACAACAGATCATCTCCAATGACGATGGCCCGAGCTCGAGTCGAACGAGGAGTCTGGCGCAATGCACGAGGATGTGATATTAGGAGCGAGCGCGGACCGTATCTTGTACCTGTGAACCTTGATGTAGAAACTCCAAGGTCTCTTCACGGGGAGCAGGGTGGGCATCGACGAAAAATCAAAGACACATTGTTGAAAGCGAGCGGAGGGTTTGTGCTGAACGGGGGGAATGGCCAGACAGACAAACAAAAGACGGTAGCATTCCTGCAAATGGCCCGAGCTCGAGTCGAACGAGCAGCGCTGCAGGAATCCTTGCTTTTACGGGCATTTAGTGCAGGCGCGCGGACCCACCGCTACGTGCCTTCCTCCTAGCCGTGCAAAACACACATTAGTATTGTTCCATCCACCCATGCAAGCACCGCACCGAGGTTAGTATCCGCGGGAAATTTCAAGGAGTGCATCGAGATGTGTAGCGCTGGGTGCTTGTCAGGATCGTAAGTTACGCGATACTCTGAGAATTGAAAAAGGGACCATACCATCCCGAATCAGCTTGTCTACGTGGGTCCTCGCAACAGGTCAAAATTGGAACCACGCTGACCACGAGACAAGACTGAACGTGGCTGGGGGGTGGCCAAGGCTGCATTACTCTGTGAAAGAGGGTAATGCGCAAGCATAAAACTGTAACCTCAGCGTATAGACCGGACTGAAGTCCCGTTTAAGCGAACTCATTGCCTTGCATTTTGGGGCGAGTGCAGATACTCCGCTACGGACTATCTGTGAACGGGTGGTCTTCGAGATGAATGCTCTCATCGAGAATTAAGAGAGAGTGACCGACGTTCATCCAAAGTCTGGGAGCAAGAATCGGCGCGCAAAGCCTGCGGGGTTCCCAACGAGTACAGCGTACGGGAAAAAAATGACACTTGAAGCGCGCGAGAATGGGCCAATGGCAACGGATTCATACGCAACATGGAGGTTAAAGATAAATGAATGGATTGAGATACGCATCTCCTCGCACCCTTCGGGATCTGAAGTACCGTACTCGTGCCGCCCAAACAAAAACCGGAGTCGGCGGGGGTGGCACTAAGCGCTACATCCACCACCGACGCAAGCGTGCAATCACATCGGTCGGTGACGAAGGAGAAGAGGAATTTAGAGATGCGTAACCCAATAATGAGGGCCGTCGAAGGAGTCTGCGGACGCAGGAATAGAGCGTAGTATAAATCATGCGGAATTCGGAGTCATCCAGTCAACGGGAGTGCGTGACCTGCGAGGAGCACAATATCAGCCGTGCAGTGTGGAAAAGGAATGAGGCCAAGACGCACCTCGGCCGACTGATGACACGCGGGGCGAGCATCGAGGAGGAGAGGAGATGCGCACCCTCATCCGTCCTATTGCTCGTCCGCGGGCCAACCACTTGTGTCATCGCCTCCCTCCAAAATTTCCTTCTTTACGCACCCCTTCCCCGACGCACACCTTCCGCTCTGCAGGAGACGTCGGACATCGGCCGACGGCGTGGGATGGGATTGCCAGATTGCGAATCGCGATGGGGGGCTGGAAGCAGCGGGATTGTCAACTGGTCGCATAAGTTCGAGAGGAGGTAGGGAGACGTAGATTCGTGAGGCTCGCGGGCCCCGGTGAGAGGAGGAGAAAGGCGAAAAACGATGTTTGCTTGTGCTTGGCACGAATGATCATCAAACGCGGTCACATGGTGCTCATTGTGAGCTTTTGCGAACGAACTTCGCGTAAAGTGGTGTGTTTCTCCCGAACGCCTCTCATTGCATGGAGACACGGTGCATCTCATGTACTAACCCACAGCTGCGCCACTCTCAGTGCGTACTGCATCGAATATTTGCAATGAATTTGGAACTTGAATGACGCGATATTGTCTTCCGGTTCATCGTGTAATTGTCAGTACTCAGGGAGCTCTTTCACTTGAATTCGCAGTCTGTGTGAATCAAGCTAAATTGCTGTGGCCATTCGTTTAATCCCCACTTCCTATGGGAAGTAGTGTTGCCGCGGTCCGGTTCGGTCCAGTTCAACACAAAATTTTCCGAACGTCGAACCGGACTTTCGGTTCGGTTCACCCAACCCTCTGAACGTTGAACCGGACCGACGTTCGCGGTCCAGTTCAGGTTCGGACGCGTTCGAACCCATTTTTTCTTCCCACGGCTCAGAACCACTCAAATTTTCTCCCGAAAGCTCGTCAGCCTCGATATACAACTGCCTGTTGATTATAGAGTCACCTTTAACCCTCATGGAACACCGTGAACTGCTGAATCCTCACAACCCGTCCGTCCAGTTCTATCTGATGGGTGTTTGATTCCATCAGCAGTGGCAAGTACTTCAGAACGAGTTCCTTCGTGTTCATTTTCGAACCGTGGGGTGAGTAGACATTCCACGGAGGGCCCATGAATTGATTGGGCTGACTTGCTCTGGGTTTTTCTACAGAAAAAATCCCTCCCAAGTTCAATTTTGAGGGACGGAGATATGTTCGCGTTCGACGTTCGAACGCGTTCAGGAAATTTCGAAAATCCCCGAACGTTGAACTGGACCTTCGGTCCGGTTCAGTGAACGTCACAGCCACTGAACCGGACTTCGGTTCGGTTCAGGTCCAGTTCGCGTTCAAAATCGGTTCTGAACGGGACCGCGGTAACACTAATGGGAAGAGATGTGGGTTCGCGTCCCACCACGGGCACTGAGAAGTTGCTGAGAAGGATCTGATGTGTATTTTTTGCGGGGCGGGATCCTGGCTCTGGTTGTTTCTGCTTTATGGCGGTGAAATGGATGCCAGTGAGGAACATTCGCAGGTACTGTGGCATCGAAGATCCCGAGTTCAGCGCAGGCTGCGTCGAGTATATTTTCTGGCAAATTGGACCCATACACTGCCGCGAGTCCCAGATCTCATCCGAGTATCTCTTTGAATATTCAGCCCTGGGGAGGCACACGCCACACCTCTTCCAGCCTTGCTCGACCAACTTGAACAGCGACCGGCATTTCTGCCATTGGATGTGAATGGGGCAGGGTTCGATTCCCGCAAACGCATGTTTGAATGATCTGTCTTTTTTTCGATTCAACAAACAAGTGGGAAGTCTTGCGTCGTATAGAGATTGTCATACTTGTGCTTGAGGACATCAAAGAGAAACAATCTGACCACGACAAGTCATCTCAGTACGAGGCTACCAGCTGCTTCCTCGCCGCATATTGTTGTCATTTGGAATATTATTCTTCCGAAGCTACGTACAACGTACGGCCGCAGACTCCCCATACAAGCCTTCGTCGATCAATATAGATTGCTTCCTCCCTATAAAGACAATGATATGGGTTCGACTCCCATCGGAGGCGTGGCAATGTAGCCCCTTTCGCTCTTTTGCTGCCAAAGTCGGTTGGGTTGCACCCATCCTGTTGAAAATCAGTCCGCGGAGAGTTGCAGGACGGATGCCTCCTGGGATGCGCGTCAGTCTTACTCGAGGGGTTGCTCGCGGAAGAAACCAATCTGGCTTCGGCTGAGTGGGGGTAGAAAGGTAGATGTTGCCTTTCAGTAAGCTGTCGGACGTTCAAGACACCCATTCACCTCCATTTCATTCTCGAACGTATCGCGGTCAAAGAATACCTCAGTAAGCCCTCGTTGATCAAGCTAGATCCCTGCCTCCACATAGCTCTTTTACTATTTCTTGAAGGAAGAGACATGGGTTCGAATCCCGTCGAAGGCGTGTGTACGCATGGCATTTCTTTTTTTCTGTCTTCGCTCTGTTCCCTGGCTGAATTCTGTTTCTGCGCACTCGATCACTGTCGCCCCCATGGGCTCCAATTCAACACCGGAGAATCAACCCACAGGTAGAGCCAGTGCCCAAATGTCAATGACTCTACATAATACATAATAACGACTCGGAGTGACAAAACACAGAGCAGGGGAAGGACTGCAAGATGGTCCAAGCTCGAGTCGGACGAGCAGCCCCCAGAAAGCACAGTGGAGGACCATGGTGCGCGCGGATGTATGCCTTAGCAATTCGAAACGCGAGTGTTCGATAGTCCAAGCATGGACTTTCACGGCGCAGCACGATTTCCAGAACTAGCGCAGCATTATATGAGATCTGGGTCAGTGTCGGTGCAAAATTGAGATGGGTGGACAAGGCCCAAGTAAAATTAGAACATACAAAAAACAGGTTGTCTCCAGGACCATGGCTTGCGCTCGAGTCGAACGAGCAGCCTCATAGAAGTCCCCCGAGTCGATATCAGTATCCATTGCGGGTTCGGATCGTCCGCTACAGGCCTTGTTATTAGGGGCATAATACCTGGGTTAGCATCAGCGCAAAGTGGGAGTTTCCTCGTTGGTCTGGAATCCTGGTTAGACACAGGCCTGGGAGAGGGAAAGTGTTTGGGAATGCACAGAGCAAGCACCTAATCTACTGACCGGCGGGTATTCATGCACTAGGTACGCCAAATCCCAGAGTGTATCACGAGTGTTCTGCATCGAGTTCACGCCGCGAAACAAGTTACAAAACAAGGACTGAACGCACAGACTTCGGCGAATCTGTCCCGAAATTTTGGATCCATTCAGGACGACAGCTCCGATATAGGACCGTGTTAACTTTCCCAGTATCAGGTCGATGGCACACGGCGGCTTACAATACCATTCACAGTAGGTACCTAGACATAGGTATCTTAGGTACCCACGCGGAAGGAGCCTGCGAATCGCTGCGATGGATTGGAAACACACAAAAAAACAAGAAATCAGTGATATATGACCCGAGGCTCGAACGAGCAGCCCCGCAGATATACATGCCATCACAAAGTACTACTTGGTGCAGGTGCAGACCGCCCGCCACAGACGTCGGTTTGACCCTGTGAACACAGGTTAGCATACAGTGCGTTTGGGATTCCACAGAGCACGAAAGAGTAACGTATCGCGGCACCCAAGTGCGCAGTAGCAGCGTCTCGAACACACGCTGGAACTAATGATTCGGAGTTGAATGTCCACCGCTGGTTTTTCCCCGACACACCGACCGGTTGGATGTCTGAATCCTTCCGTTACGAAGGAAAGAAAACGAGTTTTAAGCCACGAACGACATGGCCCGAGGTCGAGTCGAACGAGCAGCCCTGCGGAAATCCGACCGATACGAGTTGATCCGGTGCAGACGCGGACCGTCCGCTACAGGCCTTATTAACATACATCCAAATGTTAGTTGAGCATTGGTTCGGTGTGCGTGATAGCCTCCGATCGCTTCCGGATGGATTGAATTCAATTAGCAACTCCGGACGCTGTGGTATAATTCCACGCACCTGTTTTTCGAACGCCTTCGTCGTTCAGTACATGCCACAAAATACTTGAACAACTAGTACTGGTAGGCTCGCAAAGTTGGCAACATGCAAGACAGGACTGTCGCGGTGAATCAGAGTGTCTGGCGAGGCATAGACATCATCAACATTTCCGTTGGCGCCGAAATAACGCTCCACAAAAATGATGTCTTGCCCTCGTGGAAACACTGCTTGTACTGGAACGGCGACACTTGTCTCTGGCGGGATCACGACTCTTTTGGCAGCCCAGACTTCACAGTTCTGACATCTCAGGCGCTTCTTCCGGTTCAACTTCTGATTCCTCCGATGGACTTTGGCCTTGGGACCGTGCTGCGTCAAGCCGGTTCGAACTTTCACTCGGAATGCATGCCCATCTTCATCCTCATATAATGCGGATGTAGATGAATTGACCTTGAGCCGCCTTTCAGAGCTTCCAAATTCGAGGTACGCTTCACTGTCATCACGAATGACCGAAATTGAATATTGATCGGCGAAGTCGTTACCGAGAATGAACGGTGCAGACATGCCTTTGACCACGTAGGCCTCAACAGTCAATTTCACTGGTCCATCGGGGGTATGGAAGAAGAGGTTTAAGGTAACGTACCCTGAGATTGAAAATTTTCCCGTGACCTGGACTGGCTTGATATCCTGTCCAGCTTTGATCTTCGGAGGATTAAGGAGTCTTTCCAACGCCTTCAGCGAAATCAAGGTAATATCCGAGCCCGAATCGATGATGACCTTCACAGGGTCAACATTCAGTCCGTTTACTGTCGCTAATGCTTCAGTAGGTTGTGCTCCCAGAAACGAACAGCCAGGAGGGCGCGACATGTGCCGGCGAAGTTCAATCAAAGCTTTCTCGGGTGGAACACCAGGCGAGTGCTTCACGTAATTTTTCGCTTGAATCTCCCTCGCTAATCTGCGACGAGTATTTCTATTCAGCGCAGGCTTCGCATGGTAACTGGTACATGCCGTTTGCCTTACCGGATTTGTATTCGGTTCTGAGATATCGTCACACCCTTCACTAGTTGAACCGTTGACTTCGTCCTTGTCTGAATTCACAAGATAAGTCTCGGATTCAACCGTTAAAGCAGATGACTCAGACTCCAGAGTCAGATTATCCTTGACCTCGTTGTTCCCCCCCAGAGCTGAAGCGAAAGGCTCATAGGCAGCCGTCGATTCAGTAGGCTGAGGGGGTTCTTCAAAACCCTGCTCAGAAGCGTCCGACAACTCAGAATCATCGGCATCTAACCCATAATATAGGTCATTATAGTCGTCCTGAGCTTGAAGATCTTCGCTCACCAAAAGATGCCACCACAATGGAATGTGGCCAGTGCTTAGTGGGGGCCACATTACAATTTCCCCTGTAGTTACTGCGCGGTAAGCTATAGCCACAATGTGATGTGGCCGTACATGATGCATCAGACTTTTGACAAATAACTTGTGACCTTGTATAAGGTCATAAAAGGCCAAAAAAGAGCTGAAAAGGCTTGAAAAGTGCGCAAGCTGAAAAGGTCGCAAGTCTATGTCCCGAAATCGCAAGGTCGAGCGTTCGACTCCGACCAATGACCCATTTCCTTCCGCTTCTCAAATAATTGCTCGTTGGCAGGGGCAAAGGAAAACATTCATAGGAACGTTGGGTTAGTTTCCAGCGCTTGCTTGACACCTACCAAGCGGCAATGAGGGGTTAGTTTTTCATCAAAAAGCCCAAAAGGCCCGAAAAGGCAATAAGCTGACAAGTTATTTGTCAAATGGCTGATGTGGTATGCCTCGGTACACTGCTGTTTGGTTCTCCACGGCAGGTCCGGCATTATATGATTTCGGTCCTCGTTCCTCTCTGGTAGTGTTGCCGCGGTTCGGTTCTGAACCGCCGCTGAACGCGAACTGGACCTGAACTGGACCGAAGTTCGGTTCAGTGGCTGTGGCGTTCGCTGAACCGAACCGAAGGTCCGGTTCAGCGTTCAGAAAATTTTGGAATTTCGTGAACGCGTTCGAACGTCGAACGCGAACATATTTTTGTTCTTCAAAAGGGACACTAAAAGGGATTTTTTGGCGGTGGAACTCAGACTAATTTGGCTCAACCTCACTTGATATTATGACGTTCGGAACGTTGCAAAAATCAAACGCATATAACTTTCGTCGGTTCTGGAAAGTTTTTTTTTGCTCAAATGCCAGATTGGTACTGTACTGTGTGTAGGTGTAGTATGAGAGCCCTGTGTGTCTATCCTGTAAGGAACAGGCCCTGAGGATGATGAAAAGCAACCTAACCAGCCCATCAGAGTCATTTGATGGTGTCGGGAGTTTCCGATGCAGGCACAAAAATTGAAACCAAGGTTTGGTTAAGTCTGAATTGAACGATGAAGGTCCTATCGGTGTTCCCACTCCCTGACTACTGAAGTACTCGCGCTGCTCTTGTCGCGAGATATTATTGCACATCCGGAACTTTCCGAGATTAGCCGAAGTTGGAAGGCCAGCATCATTTCCGAGATCGCGACTGACACCGATGTTCATTTGCCAATAGGCTCGAATCCAGCCTGCCTATCGAAACTTAACTGTGTCGATAGACAGGCTGGTCGATCTGAGTTTGAAATGCCATAACGCGCGATCAATTCTCAAAAAGGCGATTGGTCAGCATTTTTTGTGAGGGCGACTTGCGATCCAAACAACGACAACATACGCGAACATACCCTCTGGTGACTCAATTCTGCCCCGTTCCTGCTCGAATAAAGACGCGGGCTCCCAGTAGTACATTATAACGCTCGCAGTGCTTTAACATGATTAATTTGAACAATTCAAACTGCAGACCGCAAGGTTTGATGGCTGCTTACAAAGATCCCATATGGGGTATCTCGCGCGTATTGTAATTTCAAACTCAGATCGTCCGGTCTGTCTATCGACAGTATTCATAGACAGACGGTCACCGGTCTAATTTGCCAACTTGACCAGCAATCCTACAACCAACCATATCTCGCTTAATTTTCCCTTTATTGTGCGCGCACTGGCAAATTCCGTGGTACAATCAATTCCAGTTCAAAAATCACTGATTGGCTGGCTATCCGTCATCTTACAAGCCAGTTTCTTCGAAAATATGCATACAGAGCTCACACAGTGGGCTACGATACAGCACAACTGGAATCCGACACCCGAGCTAAAAAAACCTCTGAAACTAGCAAAACTTATTTGGATCTCATTTATGCAACATTCCGAACGTCATATGATATGCCCGTTGTGCAGAATTTACTCGCCCGAGAGTCGGAAAATCACCACGAATTAGCCTTTTCAAGAGTGCTGATGGCATCAAACGTCCATCCGAGAGACACATCCACGAGTTGTGGGGATTCTGCAGTTCACGGGGTTCAGATGAGTTCAAAGTGAGTACTTCATTAACAGGCATCTATATATAAAGGCGGAAAGGTCCTGGTAGAAAATTTTGAGTGGTTCTAAGGCGTGGGAACAAAAAATAGGTTCGAACGCGTTCGAACCTGAACTGGACCGTGAACGTCGGTCCAGTTCAGCGTTCGGGGGGTTTGCTGAACCGAACCGAAAGTCCAATTCAGCGTTCGGAAATTTTTGGCTCGAACTGGACCGAACCGGACCGCGGCAACACTACTCTCTGGGCCGCCAACTGATAGTTTTTCTGTTGTGCCCGCTATCTTTAGTAGCGGGTGTTGTGGGGGACTCAAAAAACACGTTCAGCGCTGATTTTGGAACCCGATTTAGTATTTTTTTTGTCCCCATATGGTGCGTGATTGATCATCAATTTCAAATCCGTTTGAAATTCGAGTAACGTCATTTTGTCTCCCAACTTGCTCCCCGCATCTCGTTCATCCTTTTCGGAGGATGTCCACCGTTCTCTCAAGAGTCAAAACGACGATGCGGTCGGCCAATGCAGCGCTAATTGGGCGCCAATCAATCTCACGCAGCCAAAAATCGTGCCATCATGGCCGTTGTCTCCACAGCTAAGTGCCAAGCACCATCCATCAAGATGGCAGCTTGAGAGCGATGTTGTCCTCTTTTATTTCTCAGTGAGCGATCCTTTCTTTTGCTAAACTGCATTGCAGAAACTTGTTTGGATTTTAGAAACCATATCTTCCCTTGTTGTTCTTGATCCTGAACCAATTCCGTTTTACTCTCGCGGGAACCTACCCACACAATATTCTGGTTTACTCTGCAATTGTGTGTGCTACACTCGCTTGATTCATCGGTTCAGATTGTCTTCGACGGTTTGGACCGTCCGACTGGGTAAGAGTCGATCGTGGTCGAGTCTCAACTCGATGAATTACATGCAACCTCTTGCGAAAGAAGGGCATCATCGATGTCAGCGCACCTGCCTGCACTTGCTGTCCAAGTCTCAACACATCAATTTCCGAACCAGGCTTTCCAGATGGATTTGGGCTGTAAACCTTCCTACATTGCCAGGTAATTATAATTGCACGATAATTGAGCCGATCGATCGTCGGGCGAGGCTGCTGCGTATGCTGCGCCCGACATACCCAGATTACTATGTTGCAGTGTAATGAACTGAATGTTTCGTGCAAACTCGATAGGCAGGAATTAGACTACCAACTTTCTTCAGATAAAAATTGCGAAACGGTAGTAACCATTGTTGCGCGGGAATCGAGCCGACCGAAGGTCGGGCGAGGTTCCCGCGCCGTACATACTATAGTATATTGCAGCTTCAGGAACTGACTGTACAACAAGTTTATTAGTCCCGATTATACTTAGGCCCATGCATCTTTGGAGTCTCCCCTTGCGGTACCGCGATGGTTCGAACCTTGGAATTTCACGCTGAACCAAATAGCGGGCTTTGCCGCGGTACGCGGGCTACATCAATTATAATCATGTCGACGTGACAGCCGCTGCGCGGCGCGTACCGAGCGATGAGGTCCTTCCAGAAGAGGCCGCAAACCCGGCCCATCACTTGATATCTCGGCATTTCAACAGGCATCTCAGCATTCCCGCCGTCGGCGACGTAACCGCATTGGGAACACAGCGATCAGATGCTCTGGGCGTCGTGGTCGACGACGAGCACGGAAACTTGGCACAAAAATTATGGAACTCTATCGCAGTGTCAATACGTATAGACGGTACACGTTGACAAGTAATGGAGGGTCGCTATGAGGCGTAGGAAACTTGTGGAAGGTTTGTACACCGCCGCTGCGAGCGGGACGATTTCACGCAGGTTCTCCCCTGCCATCCCCAGGGTAGGGTAGCTTGTCCTCTGTGAAAATGGGTAGCAGGTGCACGAGCGTAGGTAGCGCTCGACGTGCTTCGGCAACACATGACGGAGGGACTGGGCGATTACAATATCAGGTACGCAGCGCATCCGACCGTGCCGTGTTCCCTACCTAGCGTGACCACACCGGTGCACATGCATGGCGGCGCCGTGCGACGTCTACGTCGCGGGACGTGAGCGATGGCCGGGCTGCTGGGCAGCTGCGTCATTCGCGACAGCTTCGCATGCCACTGCAGCGCCGCGACAGCGGCGGGAGCGCGCCGCAGTCGGAGAGCGCGTAGCAGTCGGAGAGGTCGAGGTGATCGACGGGCAAAGAGATTCGTCCTGGCGGGTGCAGGGCTCGTGGGGCAACTCCGTGCTAGGGGGATGACATGGCAGCTGAATGTGCACGCGATCCGCCAGTGGCGGCCACGATATGCGATGTGCATCAGATGGACACACCTTAGCATCGCTCCCTGCCACTCAAAGCTCCCTCGCGCTCCCTCGTTGTCGTACGCCTGTTAAAAACAGATTTGTCGAAAAGGGGATCTCAAAGAGCAGAACAGTAGTAGGGGAAATCATTTGGAGAGGGAACATAAGGAGTCCCAGGGCGTAACGTCTTGCCAGCCCGAGCGGGGGAGGAGTTGGGCGTCGAAAAGGACAACAAAAGAAAAGGGTCTACAGCGGGGGATCGACTGGACAAAAACAAGTGAAAGGACATACAGGGAACATAGAATGACTTACTTTGCGATTGGGCATCTAAATTCGGGGCCAGGAGACTTCAAATGCACGGTGAAGCGGACGGTATGGGAGGAGGAAGAGGGAGCGTCACGCATGTCACGCCGTGGCATCCGCTTCTGGTTCCGCCATCAGCAACGATGTTCGTGTTCGTTTGTCGGTCCTGCGCACTCCGAACAATTTTTGAACAGACAAAACATGTTATAATCACATCCTGGTCAATTCGGCACCAAAAAGTGTCAAAAAGGAACTTGTTCAAAAATCCAACACAGAGAAAATTGTGTCGATGGGACCTGCAACTGCCCAGAATTTCGGATCTATCTACTCAATCATGGTCAGGGAGCTCAACCGGTCAATGCCAGGACCACGAAGTCCCAAAATACATGTATTCAAAAATCCAACACATGGAAAGTCGTGTCGATTGGACATACAACTGCACAAAATTTGGGTTCTATCTACTCAATGTTGGTCAGGGAGTCCAACCGGGTACCCAAATGTAAAAGTTCATCAGCTTGTTCACTGTGGTCAGAAAGGTACACAAAAAGTGCCTATTAACAACCGTAAAGCAACTGTAGTACTGTGCGGGTGTGGGACTCGAGTAATGTTCACATCCAAAATTTCTGTATTGATATACTTTGTTAATTCGGAGACCAAAACCTATTCGAACGGTATGGATAGCTAATTATTCAGTAGTCTAGATTTGATTGATGGGTCAATACCGTAGGTCGACCTTCCGCCGCGGCTGTCACCCTGTAGCCACTACATCGACGTAGGTCTTAAAAAATAGCTACGCCTCTAGATTATATGTCAAGCTATCTCCCTGTATTTTTCCTCCGAATTCTATGTACGTCCCACCTTCAGCAACAGAAATTCTTGTCGTGTGAGTTTCGTGCACCGCCACATGATGCCAAACCAAAACACACCCTGTACCCGCAGTTTTTTGATCCAAGAGGAATTTTAAAAGCCATATGTCTTAGAAAGATGTACAGCAGCATACCCGGACGGAAAAACGGCTCGAGAATCTCACTGTGTCGCAGGACGGGTTTCCCAATTGGGCATTTCCTAATCGGGAATCCTGACCTACGGTTTGGGACGCGCCATTGAAATCAGACCATAAATGAGTTTTTTTTCTCTCTCCAAAATCTAAAAAAAAAAAAAACTTATTTTTGGTCTGACTTAGGGAGACTAATTATTCAGTAAGTTACCCTTCAAGAGCACCAACAGAGTCGGATTTCGGTCCATCAAAAGGCACTGATGTGTTCGTTAAGCCATCTGCGTCCCAAAGAGCAACAGCGGGGCTCCAAATTGAGCACCTTTCTGATACACAAAGCCTATTATGTCCAGCAAAAATAAGGATCACATTCTAAACAACGGTGGCGGAACCCCGCACACATTTTCGGTGGAATTCGGGGGAGAACACAATTGGAGGCTTGAAATGTCATTCAACCATTGCATTCATATATAGAGTATACATGTAGAAGCAGCAACATGGTGTTAATAGCCATAAAACAGACAAACCTAGAAGCCCGTGAGGCCAGGAAAAACAAAAGTTGTGTCGGCCGTGGTCTGAAATGTCGAGTCAGAGTACCGATCGACAGCAACATGCGTCACGGGTAATGGGACGTAGATACGTCAACGAATCAAAACCAATGTGCCCACCCCAAGAACACAGGCATGGTTGCGGGGTACATTTGGGGTACGGCTGATTCACCCCGTTGCAGATTACACACCGCACCGACGTCGTGGACAAGAAACGGGCTACCAGCAATGCGCACTGGAGAACATTGTGCGCGGGAGCAACCATCCGAGGCTGTGGAGTAGCGGCGGGTGCCGGAACGAGAACAAAACCCGGCGAGCCCGGATTTGCAGCTACAATGACAGAGAGGTAGAGTTTTAAGCCACAGGGTGAAGTAGATGCCAGTAGAGTGGCAAGGAATGAGACGGCCTGCACCAGTGGAGCGCAGAACGAGCAGAACGGAGGGAACAAGCTGAAATCATCGCAAACCTAAATCACCAATTGCGGCGGAACCGTGGCCGAGAGCGAGACATGAGAATGTCCAGAAGTGAGGGACGTGAGCACAAAGTCTATAGCAGACAGACAGCCCGCCGTATGCTGCTTTTAATTGGCTTTTGTGGACCAAAGGGGCGCTAGCGGCTACGGTACACAAAGAGAAATCCGGAGCCGTAGAGGGCCTGACAGAGGTTTCCGGGACGAGGATGTGTGTGGTAGAGATCCACTGAGGGAGGTAGAGACCAGAGAGCAGCGGGCCAGCGTGCAGGAGCCCGCAAGTGGTGGGAGGAGGATGACGCGAGCTAAGTGATTCTAACATGTGTCAATAAACCTATCCCATTTAGGAAGGGGCGGGCGCCGCGCACGGGCCACAGGTGTATTTATAGACCCCAGCGGCGAAGGCTTTTCAGCCGGGCCCCCAATCAGATGCGGTCAATCCGTATCTGCAAGCATATAGCGAGTGAATGATTGCAGCAGCCAAAGAAACCGAAAGGGGCACAACACTGATTGTACGACCACATTGCATTGTGCGCATATCTTACTGATCAGTAACGACTGGCCACAATGTAATGCGGCCCCCAGTAATTACTGACCACATTACATTAATGTTAACGTTATTACACCTTCGCTGGCGGAACTAGCCAGGTTCGTCCGCGCCGTCTTGTTTCCTCTGGACGAGTGCTTACATTCGTTATCCCAGTGTTTACCGCCGCCGCAGTGTCGACAAGGTCGAGCACCCATTGACTCGGGAGTAGCCTTCTTGGAGAGGTTCCCATCGTCTTTCGGGAATTTCGGTGGTCCCATGTTTGCAGACCATCCCACGAGATTGACACGGGCAGTTTGAGTATTATCACGACGATAATCTCTATTTCTGTCTAGTCTCTTATAAACAGACGCTAAAACGGGAAGCTCGTACCTCGCATGTTGTAATTTCTGTCCCGGTCACGATCTCGATCCCGGTAAGTGCTATCCCGGTCATAGCGGTCCAGCTTCATCAACGCGTCCTCATGGTACCGAATCGCGGATTGGAAATCAACTAGGTTACGGTACATCTGAGTTGTGAGGATCGTGTTCCAGGTCGAAGGTGCGCCATCCATTACTTCCAACATCATTTCCGAATCACTCATCGCGTAGACTGTGTTCAACAAATCAGTCTTACGAATGAAGTACTCACTCGGGCTCTCGCGGGAGTGCCCAGTATCGCGGTAAGTTGCTCTATTCGCACGACCGCGCTGTCTATCGAGCCACTTGCGATTCAAATAATATGTTGAAAATGCGGTCCTCAAGGTATTCCAATCTCGTTCGATCTCTGAACGATAACTGACAGGCAGTGAGTAATACCAGATCTCAGCTTCTCCTTCTAACCGCTTAGGTACTACGCGGCCGAGCTGCTTGAAGACGGTGTCAGATTCCTGGCCGATGTCGTTGATTTTCAACATCCACCGAACTATGGTGTCGACATTACCGTCCCATTTGGGTACGCTGTCATATTTCAGTTTGAGATCGAAATGTGGTTCCATGATGGTTGAAGTTTGACCTCCAATCTTTCCCAGAATTACCTCTGTCTCTGGGCAATCGGAACGGAGCTGAACGGCGGCGATATGGCTCGTGTCCATCATCGTCGTCGTCATCATCGTCTCCATCGTCCGGATCACCAGCAGGAGGCGCTCCTTGCTGTCCTCTCTTGATCGGTGGAGGCGTCTCCTCCCAACGGCGGCGTGGTGCGGGAACATGTGGAGGTAAGTCCCTTCCTATGAAATCACCTTGAGGTGTCATACACCTCATTTGTTTGGCTTCTGCTGGTTCAACTGGCACAGTATCTCTCGGATAGTCTCTGGCTGGTTGAAATGCAGAGGCCATTGGGCGCAAAACCTCTCCCATGCGACGGTTATTTATCGGCAACTCTGGATTTTGGGCCGAGCCAACAAACCTTGGCACGGAAGGCGACCTTAGCGGGTAGGCAATAGATGCACTGGCCTTCGAAACAAATGAATTTTCAGCCGACCATGCAGCTATAAAGTCATTCGCCGCATTGATCGTTTCCAGATCGCGCTCTTGCGGCTTATCCTCTGCAAAGTCATAATACTTGTTCAACAGCCACAAGTAATTTTCAACTTCCACGCGAAAACATACCGCCGCAATCTCATAATCATTGGGTAAGAATCCATTGGTTATGTCCTCCTCATCGCCCCATGAAGGTAGGGATGGAGGTGTTTTCCCTGCGAGGAGGAATGAATTCCTTGTTGGCTTTGCAATGTCATGCAAAATGCGGAGGAGTAAGGTATAGCGAGCCTTGTCTACTCGATATGCAAACTGTCCCGAACGGGTCTCGACACGGTTAACATGGGTGAGCAATGTTTCCAGCTAGACTCGTAACCAGTCTGCATTTTACGGCAAATCTTTAGTGCAAGCACTATGCCGTAGGCAGACTGGTACAACTCGGGCTAAGCGGAAGGGCTGAGCCCGGAGTTTGAATTTTTTTCTTCTTAGCTAGATTCAATCAGTTCCGACTGAATCCATAAAGCTCAAAGGGAAAATATGATTCAAAGCGACCTCTCTTCGATTCTGCTGGTTCAGAATCTCACCAGATCTCGTGGATGTTGAGTACCGCACACCGGATTTACAAGGGAAATGATGGCACTGCGCAGCCACCGTTTGATGCCGCGGATCGGCACCGCTTAAAAAATTCAAACTCCGGGCGCAGCCCTTTGGCTTCGCCCGAGTTGTACCAGTCTGCCTATGGCAAAGTGCTTGCACTAAGATATGCCGTGGCAGACTGGTCACCAGTCTAGTTTCCAGCAATTCAAGCTCTTTTGAGAATGTTGACGTGTAGAATCTCCTCGTAGCCTTTTGCGCGGTGACAAGGAATGCCTTACCCATTGCCCGTGAACCAATCAAAATTGCTTCCTGACGACGTGCCACGATCGTTCTGCGCGATCTTGGTGAAAGGTCTCATGGCTGCAATATCAATCTGTGTCTGGACAGGGGCTTGGGACTCGTCGATATCGGCATCATCAATAGCACCGTCATAACCCTCAAACGTCTCCGTTCCAAACATCGACGAGTCCGTGATATTGGAATGGGGAACATCTGCGGGGTGTTCCGGTGATTGACGACGAATCGGAGTGGAAGTGCGGCGAGGAGTGATGGTGCCATAGGAACCGTGCTCCTCGTGCTCGGTAGTCGTAGCCATGTAGAAGATAGAATCACAGAGAAACTAACAGATGCTTACCGGAGGGATTTCCCAATGTGTCCACCAGTGTTAGCGAAACGGTTAATTTGCTAGTATGAGTCGAATGAAATACTTAAGAGTAAGCGTTGAGGGATTTGGTATAGCCGTGTGGCTATAAACTTAGTTCAGAAATCCTTCCAAACAACTTACGTTTCCCGTGAGTCAATCGAGCAACCGAACAACGAGAGCGAGCCTTCGTTGTACGCGAAACGAGAGCGAGTCTTCGTGTCTTTAAGATTGCAGTCCTAATCTTAGTGCAAGCGCGTAGCCTTTGCCTCAAGATAGTCGAGTGATCACTGATTAGACTCTTTCAGATTCACGCAGTAGTGAGCAAGATGATAGTTGTGGGCAAAAGATAGATTGCATTCACATTGAAGAGACATGGTATATATAATGTAGGTAAGGAATATTCTACAAAGATCTGTAACGTTCCATGCCCAATCCAGTGAGGCGGTGTTCACCCGTGGTTGGATTCCGCGATCACGTGGCCGGGCGCGGTTGCGCGCATTCGAGTTTATTGGGACGGTAAAAGCTAAAGGTGAGTAGATCCATCACAACCGGCACAGAACACTTTTCCAATACACATATTACAGGCTCCCGGCTGAGGTGGCGTAGCGTAGCGTTCCCGCACCCACAGTCCACACTTTTTTTCACTCTGATGTCCAAATTTGCTTGAAATACTTCATTGAACCGCACGACTTCTGAGCCACACAGCTTGCCAGTTGCAGGAGTATATCCGGTGCTGACTGTAGCGCGCGCCGGCTATTGCCAAGAGGGCAGCAGGAAATCTCGACAGGTTCGTGCATTCATCGATTCAATGCTGGATGATCATGTACAGGTGTAACGTATCGGTTCGCACCCGCGCGAGAAAACTCCGAGTTGAGGTGTACCTAGTGAGATCGACTCTCTGAGGGTCCAATGCCAATGGGATTTTTATCGACTCTGGTTTGGTATTTTGTGTCAGGTCGATACGGATTGGCAGGGGAGAACATTCCGAGGGGCTGGGCACCATTCGACCTAGGCACTAGGGGTTCAGTTTCAACACCAAGATAAAATAAACTGGGAAACCATGTACACAGTGGGTCACAAGCTTTCGTGGACTAAGCTTTCGTAGATCAGCGCCAGATCACCTTGTCCTGGTCCGGAGTTGTGTAGACATTATTGATGTGAAGGAGATGCGGGTTCAACTCCCGCCGAAGGCATACGCTCAAGGGGATCGTTTTTCGTTTTCGTCTTGGGCGCTGGCCGTGAATGGTTCAACTGTAACGCGTACTCGGTGCGATACCGAGCGAATCGGAGGCGCAAAAAGGTTCAACTCCCACCGAATGCATCCGCTTGAAAGTATTGTTCCTCGCTTTGGCTCTGGTCGTGGGTGGTTCAACTGCAACGCGTACTCGGTGCGATACCGAGCGAATCGGAGGCGCATGCGCGGATATGTGCACGGGCAATCCGCGTTCCCAGAGAACTTGGGGTGTAGGGCCGTTGCGTTGCCCGGCAGAATCTCGTACTTATGTCATTGTATTTTTCATCGTACATAATGAGTACTAGGGCATCGTTGAGCTCAAGATAGGGGTCACAAGAGCTCAGCAGACATCACAACGCTTGATGCTCATACTACTCAAGACGCTGCGGATACACTCCATGAGTGATAGGTAATGTGATTTTCAGGGCCCAGAAAATGTAGGCAGTGGCCGGCCGAATTTACAGGCAATCACAGTCAACACAGTTAAGTGTGAATCGTCAGGAAAGGTAAGATTGGTTCAGCGAACAGGTTACATACTTCGATGCTTGTGTGGAAAATGCATCGGGATGCAAGACCCAAAAAAGGTTGGATTGCAACTTGCCGCAACGGAATGGAACTGCACGACTCAAAAAAATGGTGATGGTAGGATATGATTCAGTATGCAACAAGATCATGTTTCCAGTGCTGCTGCGAGCGTGTTGGTAAATATCCTTTCGGTGTTGAACTTCTGTTCAATTTTGCCTTTTGAGTAGGATTTCAAGTGGGCAAATGTCCAAAGGGAGGCCTCGCAGAATCAGAGAAACTATTCTTCAGCAGGATTCAGACAATACTAATGGGGAGAAATACGAGGCTGCTACGACTCATGTTGAGAACACAGAAATTAGGGTTGGCGTCAGGAATCGAACCTGTGTGTTGATGGGCAAGGATTACCAAGCCACTACCACAGCCACTAAACAGTCAACAAAGAAATGTAATGTTCAACACAGCCACTAAAATGGGTTTAACGCTTAGACGGGACTGACTTTCGCGGTGGTCTCAAAAACCTCATATGGAAAGTTTTGAAATGGACGATTCCTTATTACATAAGTACTCGTAAAATGGACGATTACTTATTACATAAGTACTCGTAAAAGTTTTGAAATGGACGATTACTTATTACATAAGTACTCGTAAATAGGAACAGCACGGCAGAGCACCATGACAATTATACTGGAGTTTATCGCCTTCGTTCGCCAGTTCAAGTCACGACCAGCTTATGTATGCGTGAGAAAACAGCAAAGATGTTGGAGCGGCAGCCAACGGATTGGGGTTTTTTTTTGGAGAACACTGTTGGAGATATATGCTCTGAAACCCACCCCAAATCCCCGCGTTGAAGCCTCGAAAGTGAGAGTGGGCCACAAAACTTGGCAGAACAGTCCAATGGGTTCGCAAGTAAACTGGGGAATCAGGACCAAGCCTCGTCAGTCATTTGCCTTCTCGTAGATCAACGCTAGATCACCTTCGCTCGATACGAGGGCCAAGGAGACTAAATATTCCGAAGGAGATGCGGGCTCAACTCCCGACGAAGGCATTAGGGCAGCGGTGTTTCTTTTGTGTTTGCTGAAATTGATCTAAAAAACTGTGTCAGAACAGCACGTGGGACTGAGGTTTACAACTTGGGATGATGTGGGTGCTCTGATGTGATTGACACTTCCTTTAAAAATTTCAGGTTGAAGCCAAAGGCAAGCCAAGCCAAAGCCAGACGAAGGCAAGCCAAAGTCACGGTTTGCAAGCCACGAGATGGGAACGAGCCTAGATTTTGCTCAAAGCGGTGTTTTCAAACCTTCTCTACATGATCCTAATGGATCCATATCAGTATTTACCACCTAATTACTTCTTTTTCAGGCGTTAATTGGTGTCTCGACAAGGCAAACCGAGTCCGCTTCCCTTTATAGATCTCGTCATGATAATCGTGTCATTGTTCCGATCAACGACGTTGGGATATCAAACAGATTTCAACCCTAAGTCCTCCAGAGGCAAGCCAACATAGATGGATGTGCTAACCCTCGAATTGAAACCCACGGAATCCATTTGGGTTAGTTGCAAGCGGTTAGTTGCAAGCGAAAAAACGAAAGATGCCACCGAAAACCCCGTTTCCACTGAGATGCAACCATGCTGTCACGGTACGCAGCTCTTTATCACATTGATATTGTGGAAGGGAAGAGTCATCTCTTGATGTGCGCACCACGCTTTCCCTTTGCCTTCAAATCGAACCTCATTCTCGGTCTGACGATCCCAGTGTATTTTGTGCTATGGAACACAATACTTGACACTCATCATTCTCAAGCTTGCAAGTGAGCGGGGCTGGGTGAAAATGCCGCGCACTGACGCGGCATTGCCGCGCATTGACGTGCGGTGGCTGTGTTTTGCCGCGGCAGTGCCGCGCGCACCTTATAACTTTCGAGGGAATGCTCTGGAAGCTTTGAGTGACTATTGTTAGCTTTGCCTAAGCCATATACACTGTTTCCAGTCAAAAAAATTGACGCCGCAACTTTGTCCACCATCGAAGTTGCATTCGGTCCTCTCGACCGAATAGGGTATTTTACAAGAACCACTGCACCGATTCCCCAGGGTCCAAGCACGGCTTAAACTAGTCGTTAGGAGCCGCTAGGCCTGATATTTACATCAGAATAATCTGTACTTGAAAAGCTCGCTGTCCTCGATCGCAACAACCGAATAGGGAAATTTCCGAGAACCACTGCGGCGATTGCCCAGACTCAAATGGGGGCCTAAACTCCTGAATGATACACACTAGGCTTGATGGTCACATTTCAGCCCTCTATAATTCAAAGGTGTCGCAAATTTTGGTTCAACCAAGTACTGATTGTTACTAGAACCACTCAGATGCCAGTGATTCTGTGCACTAGCATGTCTTGAAAGATTCAGAATAGCACACTAAACGTGATTTGGCGGTGGGAGAATCCTTTCTTGGATGCTTTGCAACCGCCGTTGTTTGGAATGACGAAGTGCCATTGTCTGCATTTATATCATGTTAGTCTTGCGCAACCTGTACCTCATGTGCAAACATGCTGAATTGGGTTGGAGGAATGATTCATACTGCTTTCAAGCTTGTGGGCCAGAAAACATGGTGCCTAAAAGCCTTACATGAACCACCGCATTGACGAGGCGGTGGCTGTGTTTTGCCGCGCAGCTCATAACTCTTGAACAGACGCACAACAAATCCTAAATAAATTTTGTTAGTTTTGCCTAAGCCCCTTACATTGGTTTCAGTCAAAAAAAGTATACCTAATTTTTGACTCCCATATCAAAGTTGCAGTTGGCTGCAAAGACCGAATAGGGAATTTTACAAGAACCACTGCACCAATTCCTGAGGGTCAAAACAGGTCTTCAACCTCTCGAAAGGACCTACTAGGCGTGCTGTTTTACTTGCCACATTTACTTGCCACAATTTGCGTTCGGATGGTTTCCCACCCTGGGTTGAAACTACCGATTAGGCAATTTGTCGAGAGGCGCTAAAGCAATTCCACAAAATCCAGGCGCGGTCCAAATTCCTCGATTATGTGCACTGAGCTTGCCTCTCCGGATGGAATGCACCGCGCTTCAAAGCTTTCAAGACTTTCCATGCAACCACCAGATAGTGAATTTCACACTAGCGACTGAGGTGATTTTGCAGCCTCGAGTCATTTCTTGGCGGTGATGAGCATGGCAAATAACCACCCGTGAAAATTTGTTTTATTCACGGCTCTAGTTATATCTAAGCTAAAGAATGCAATCATTGACGAGGGCCAGGGTAAGACCCGAACGGCTGGCTATGGACTACAAGGCACCTAGGAGTGTTCTAAGAGGCTACTATACAATGTTGCTGGAAGGCGCAGCGTTAGAAAGTGCAAAGAAGACTTTTAGCTATAAGTCGGCTCAACCATCTTTGACCGGATTGGAGTTGACTGCTTGTCCTAACAAGGGTATAATAAATATCCATTCAGACTGGAGTTGTCCGTGGGTGTGCTAGACATGAGAACGACGAGTATCTCAGAAAAGGAACGTAACTTGAAGTTGAACGCCGAAGAAGGCCGAGTAGATCCGAAGGCAGACATCTCCGAAGAAGCATAGATCCCATCAGTGCTCCGATTCCGTTTTACCGAGACGGCAGGAACATGGGAAGTCGAATTTAACCGTGTAGGTGGGGCAACCCGCCACTAGGGTAAATTATAATTATAGCTAGCTAAGAGAGCTATCTGTATCCGAACCAAGAGAGACGGGAAGAGCAGCAGAGTGCCAAATATACCTCGGTTGAGCGGGAAAAGCGGCCCATCGGGGAATGCCGAGAATTCTCAACCATTATACCAAGGCTCCGTTTATCCGACCATCGTAATCTGTACTAATTAGGGCGCCGGAGATCAAGACTCCGAGACTATTCTTCCGTTTAACCGTTTGTATTTATTCAGCAGTTCCCGATTTAGACTCTGTAAATAGTATATAAGGCATGTAGGATTTCAGGGAGCGCCAGTGGAACCCCCGTTCCTTGCTAGGCATATTGGCTATAGGCTATTTGCTGTGGTACGAAAGGCTGAGATCCATTCGGAGCATCACTGGAAGCCAAGAGTTTCTTTTGTTTGTTTCATCGAGCAATATAAAGTGTTAGTTGGTTGTTATCTTGAGTGTTTTCGCGTGAATTACAAGAGGGATCATATACGGACACGTGGACATACAAGGGAACGAACAAAAGCATCTAGGCAAATAGTTCTGACTTTAGTTGGGCTTTAGCTATAACATTGCACTTTGGAATAAATAAGATATTCGACGTTCTTCGCTGCACAAGCGACCCAGAGGCAACTCTAAAATCAAAACAACATCTGTGGCAAACTTCCTAAGACATTAGGCTGCGAATAGCGCCTGGTTCAACTTGGATAAACGCTCAAACCGACCTTTAGCTACAAGTCTCCCTATTAGAATTAAACCAAATTGCAACAGCCATATACTGTGGTTGGAGCCCCGAACTTACAGACGAGGATTGTAGTGTGTTGTGTGTGTTTGTGTGTGTTTTGGTTAGGTTTAGTTCGCAAGAACTAAGTCTGCTAGATCGCTCATTTTCATAGTCAAACCCATAGTCAGCCTTTCAGCGGCTTCGAAATCACGCTGCAGACATGTTTTCAAAGCTGGACCAATTTTCTCTTCAGAATCTTCGCAACAGTTGATTGAAATAACGAAGTTGTGACTGTGTGGTCTGAATTCTTTTGTCGCGGCACTGCCGCGCGGCGTGTAAGCCATGAGCAAGCGTACTAAATTGATTGGAGGGATTTATTTCATCTCGTTTTCCCGTCCATGGACCATGGACGTGTAAATTGGGTGCTGAAAAGTGTTGCATTGCCCGCCTCATTGACGCGGCGGTGGCTGTGTTTTGCCGCGGCAAATCGCCGCGCAGCTTATAACTTTCGAACAGACACACTGTAAACCCTAAATAAATTTTGTTAGCTTTGCCTAAGCCCATTACATTGGTTGCAGTCAAAAAAAAACATACTTGATTTTCGACTCCCATATCGAAGTTGCAGCTGGTTTCAAAGACCGAATAAGGAATTTCTCAAGAACCACTCAAGCTGTTCCCCAGAGTCAAACGAGATATCAATCGGATCGTAATGACGCACTAGGTCTGATATGCCCGTCGGAATACTCTGTCCTTGCATTGCTTCTAAGGCTCGCCACTGCTGGCTGAAACAACCAAATAGGGAATTTCTCCACAGGCACTCAAACAACTCTCTAGATTCAAAACGCGGCTCAAAGCTCTCAATTATGAGTACTAGGCTTGTCACTCGTATTCGGGCATACTGGGTTTCGAGGCTGCCAGGTATTTTGGTTCAACTACCAAATACTGATTTTTTGCAAGAACCACTTCGGTGATTCTCGAGACTCAAATCATGTCTGGAAGGCTTCAATCTGACACACTAGACGTGGTTTTGACGGCGGGACAGCTCTTTCTCAGACGCTTCGTGACGGTCGTTTGACATGACGAAGTGTTGTCTGAATTTCCTGTTCCAACCATACCGCACGGCCCGCATGAGCAAAGATGCTGAATGAAGTTGGGGAACTAATTTGGGATGGCTGTATGTCTCTGGGCCTGCAAACTCGTTACTACTTGGCGCCGAAGGGCCCTGCATTGGCCGCCGCATTAATATTGACGTGGCAGTGGCTGTGTTTTGCCGCGGCAGAATGCCGCGCAGCCTATAACTTTCGAACAAATTGTCTGGAGGCTTTGAGGCACTGTTGTTAACTTTGCCTAAGCCCAATGCATGGTTTGCGATAAAAAAAAATCAGAACCCAATTTTTTTGTTTACAGGTACATGTACCCATATGCAAGTCGCGTTACTGACCAAATAAGGAATTCCTGAAGATCTCGCCACCCTATTCCCCGGACTCAAAACACGAGTCCAACGAATCAGACGGCCCCACTAGGTTCAATGAATGGACTAGCATAATTTGCCTTTGGTGGTGCGAGCTGAACCCACCCAATAAGGAATTTCTCAAGAACTACTCCGCCCACTATAATCGAACGCCAGTTTGACGAACTCAACTACCACATTCACAGGCCTGCAGAGATCTCGTGGAAAGTCGGTACGAGATAACACTTATTGTACTTTGCATATGGCAACAAACCATGTCGTGGATATTCCCCTACAGCACTTACAGCTAATGTCAGTACCGAAGGCGCGAATCGAAAATTACCATTTCGGGCAGATTTTGATCCCCCGCGAAAGAATTGCTTGTATCTCGATGAGTTGGGCACATATGACCTTGAAAACTAGCCAGTTAATTCGGGCTAATTCGTGCGCAGTTAGTGATAGAGGCAGACCAGTTAAAATATTACATTTTTAGGTCAACAGTGAATCTAGCTCCAAATCAGGGATTTCGGTTTTTGCAAGCCCACCTCCTGTCCAATGAGCTTGGATCTTCTAGAGACTTCATATATCACTGTGAGAAGTCTCCTGGGAACAATTCTGTGAGCGATTTTCATCTGGGTATGGGTAGTTACAATCGATTTGAACAATGCTGTTGCTCAAAATGTGCCGAGCGCTGTTAGAACTGGTATATCACCACGTTTAGCTCTATGAGAAGACAAATAATGGATCATCGGTCCTTGTCTCAACGAACCAAGCTCACTGGGTTTGATTTCGGCTTACCAAAGAGGATTCTCGGGGCAGGATTCCGTTCGCGCCTTTGGTACTGACATCAGCTGTAAAATCAGTTCAACGTTGCGTGAAGTCGATCCCTCCAATATTGGTTGTTTGAGCTGGAGGTCATAGAGCATTGCCGGTCAGTAATGTATCTGAAGGCTTACAGCCTACACGGATTGGCCCAGTCAGTGCTCCGTTATGAGGGTCGCGGCAAAACACCGCATCGTCGAGGAATGTTCAACCACGGGCCACCTCGGATACATCTCCCGCAAAAGCAACATTGGAGTGCATTTGACAACTAGCGGTACAGGGACTCGCGCTGGTATATGTACTGCGATTCTCACGGTTGAAACCCTGTTTTTCATTTACTTTCCTGCGTCACATACTTTGGGGCATCTGGGTCCCATGGTTGGAATGGACGGTCGATGGAAAATATCTTGGTCTTGCTGCAGTGGAGAAGCACATCACCAGTTGAACGTGTATAGTAGCTGCACCCTTGTGCTTTGCCGGTACCGCCCGGGATCTAGCTTTCTATTGACTCATAATCCCAACTCTGTGTCTTAAGGAGTGGCAGTTTTATTGTGTGTGCATGGTACCGGGCTCACGAATTCTACTGCATTCCTCCCGTGTATTCTCCATGCGAATTATCCTTCAAGTTTGCCGCCAGTCAAGCTATGCTTTGCTGCTGCAGATGTGCTCGATGAACCTTCGGGCATCTCGGGGAAGAGACTTTTCCGTCTTTCACTCATGGGCTGCGACCCGTGCATTTCATGGCCATGGTCATGGACTCGAACAGCGATCCACGGCATAAGGTGAAAAAGTTCAACGGCGCGGCCGTGACGGGGCCACGGCTGGTCAACCACTGCAAATATGCACATTCACCCCGTTTTGGCCAAACATGTGCCTGTACGCAGCCTCACATCTCACTGCCATGAGCCGCCACAGCCTTATTCTCCTAGACGATTTGCTAAGTGTCCCGAAAGGATTACCTCCTGCGAAGTTTGTCTTAGCAATCGGCGTAGCCCGACACCGAAGATTCTCCACAATAAATAGCTAGTCAGCGGTCCATGGTTCTGAGCATAACCTTTCTCCCCCCATTATCGTCCTCACCATTATCTTCGAATTCAAGTTGGTCCTTTCCTGTCGTCGCTGACGTATTGAAGTTTTTTTTTTTCGGTTGAATAAGATGGTTCGACCACTCATACAATGCATTCCATTAGCGCTTCAATCAGGCTGCTCAAGTATCAAAAGCAATTGAACCCGGATGAACGGTGCAGCATTTTTCAAAATGCTTGACAGAACGGGCACGGTAGAGTATATACGAAAGTAGTGGAAGTGGAAGTGAGTCAGTGGAAGTGGAAGTGAGTCAGTGGAAGTGGAAGTGCGTCAGTGGAAGTGGAAGCACCGACCAGTGGAAGTGCACAGTGGAAGTGAACGCGCGGGGGCATGACGTGACCTATGTGACACAGTTTTGATGCGCCGACGCGTCCCAATTCAGCAAATAGCACAATGCATTGTTTGGTGCCACCCATACCTTGCCGCCTCCCCTCATCTCTCCAGACTGTTTTAACCATTCTACGCCCCCCGATGAATTCTCCAGGCCCTCCCGCAAGCTCGATGGTCTCGAAAGTTGTTGCCGCTGCTGGACCCGTCAAGTTGAGGGCATACATGGAGCAGGTACGTTCCAAAAATATTGTTTTGACTGTAGTATTGACCGTAAATACGAGATGTTCTCCCCTGAACTCGTCGCTATTGGCTACTACACGGCAGACAACGCCGAGACGTGGTTGGATGTCGAAAAATTCATGCGCTGGCTTAGCTTCCAGGCTCAAAAATCCACGGCAACACCGCCTGCCACCCCCTCGAAACCGCAGCCTGGGTCTTCTTCTCGTCTTCCCCCATCGTCTTCCCCTGCTCCGGACACACCTTCTTCGTCCTTGCCACCCATTCCTCCGCCCCAATTCCGCAACAAAACTGCTGCTCATCCAACTACATCTTCTCCTGTGTATGACTCCAACGACGATGCTCCCACTGCACCTCGGCTGCCACCGCGGAAGCGGAAACGGGGCGCATCTGCAGCTTCAGGCTCCGATTCGGACTGCGTCGAGGTCATTGAGACCAAGACTAAACCTCGGAGGAAGCAGAAAAAAAGGGATGTCGCGGAACTGCAGGTCATTATCACGAAACAGTTTCGTCTCCCGGCAATCCGCAAAATCTTCAGCTTACCTCGCGGTTCCTGGACTGTACCTCGCCCGGATGAAGAGGACTACGCCTACCTGCTTGACCTCACGGATGACACTCGGGAATGGCGGGATTCAAACAAGCAGCTGCTCTCCATGGCGGCTATCATCAAGTCGCAGGTATGTCCCCGAAACTCCCGAGACTATGAGCATGTCCCTAAATTTTTGGCCAGGATCAAGATGCATGGGGAGGGGGGAGTGCTGGCTCTACGTCCCTTGACAAGGCGACGAAAGTGCTGGCCCTTGGGGGCGTACCTTGTCAGGTGGCGAACCATCAGTGCCAGGGGGTGTGGGTATGCACCTTGCTAAATTTAATACTCTTGAATGGCTTCGAACGGTACGAGCCCGACGACGACGAAATGCGCGAACTGTTCGAGGCCGAGAGAGATGTAAATCTCCGTGAAACTTCGTCGGTGGCGATCCGAGCAGCAGCGTGAGTCTATTTTGTTTGTCACTAACCGTTCATTCTCATCGCATGTACCCAGATTCTATGCCGAGATACATCGGAAAAAATGTCCCCATATCGACGGAAACGGGGTTCAATGCGAAGGGCTTCCTGTTTATAGACGGCTCAAGGAGGTCTGTTTATAATTATTGCTTCGCCGCAGTTGAGATCGTTAATTTATTTATTACCAGATGAACTTAGACGGCAAGATGGGCTTCATAGGCTGCCAAAACTTCTGCCCTGCTGAGTCGCGATCCCACCGCTTCGTCTCAATTTGGCGGGACGTCAAAGAAGACCTTTTGCTTGAACTCCTCACCAATAATGGGGTGTTCAAGTCCGACGCAGGCCTCGGCTCCGAAGCAGCCGTCTGCGCCCGAGTTCTTCATCCTCGGAACGGAGCGAAAGGAGCTCGTTTGTGCCGTACGTGTTTTCTTGTTGCAGCCAGAATGTTCGCTCAAAATGGTACAGCATATACGCACATCGACGAAAACGGTCAAGTTGTACCGTCGATAGAAAATTCACAGAAATGGGGAAGATTGTCCCCGACGAGCCCATGGGTCGAATTCGTCGATGTTTCTTCATCAAGACACAAGAAGAAATGGACGAGTTTGTCCAATGGTGCAAAGATTCGGAGTTCAAAGTTGTTCGAGGTAATCTATCTAACCTCTTTATTACAAGCGCCTCGACTGACTGGCCCAAAAAATTTAGACTGGATAACGGACAAGGAATCCATTCCGTGGTTCTTTCCGTCTATCAACCAGTATCTATCTAGGATACCGGAGGATGACTGGTATCTCACACCGGGCGACACTAACCTGAACGAAAGTGCACACCCGTTTACCAATCAACACACAGGGACAAACCTTGCCCTCCTTGAGGCGATCGATAGGTAAGTACCTTGCTCGCGTGAAGGAGCGGCAATTGACATTACTTTACAGGGCCTATAATCTCGACCTTCAGATGGAAGCAAAAATCCGGCAAATGGAGGCGGACTGTATTCTCGTTAATCACCACAACACAAAGACCGAGCGCGACCGCGGTAACGCTGCATCAGCCATTTGACAAATGACTTGCGCCTTTTTCGACCTTTTCAGCTTGCGACAAGTTCACAAGGCCAAAAGTGAAAAATACCCCCTCTGAAATCACATTTCATGCCCAGATCGATAGGGCAAAGGGATTCTGCCGCAGCAGTGCCGCTGCGGCAGTCTGCGGCAGTCAGATTCTGCGGCACATGTGATGACGCGCGGCCTTGGCCTTTCAACCTCCCCAGTGCATAGCGAGGAGGTCTACACCCCATATCTCATACCATTTGAGCCGATACTGAGGTCGTGCGCGACGTTGAACATGCATTTAGACTGCATGCAGCGGCAGTATGCGGCAACCAAACACGTGTAAATACTCTGCTGCGGCAGTCTGCAGCACTCTGCAGCGGCAAATTGGCACTTTTCTGTGGCAGTCATTGTGCATGCTGCGGCACTTTTGCCTATGTCTGCGGCACTTTCAGGGCGTGACACAGCGGCAATGTGACATGTTCGCGGCAATGTTCAACTTTGCTGCCGCCGCCGATGCGGCAGTTCGAGCGTCAGTGTAAGTCTACCATAACATCCTTGGTGATTCCCCGACGTCGTTACCGACACCAGATACCTCTTGACACTCATCTGCTTTATTTCACCGCCAGTGACCACCAGACTACTTGGCTCATAAACCATCGTTGTCCAGGACTCTGAGTTCAATGTATACCGCCGGTCGAGTTCCTGTTCAACACCATCGCCGTCATCTCCCCCACCTTCCAAGCGCTCTGTTTTGCGAGTTATTCTCATCCGCTCATTATCGCCCAGCCGTTTGGTGTATATCTTGGTCACTGGGAGGATTTTTGTTACAGCACGCATGGAAAAGGTCTTCGCCACCGCCGAGACTCGAGTAGGTAAATTTTCATCCACACACCCACGACAATGGTTTGAACCATTTCTTGGGAAAGAAAACCTGCGACAAAATCACCCGTGAGAAAGACATAGGGAACTGAAGCCATGCAGTACGATAACTCACCATTACCGGCGATCCTGCTCCCCGTTGCGGCATCACAGCCACGCTGCGGCACTTTACCCCGCCACTAGAGACAACTTTTCACTATTGTGTTTCGAGAATTGGTCATGAAACAACTCTGTTATGACTATAAAACATTGTAGCTCTAAGAAATAGGCATATCAAGGTTCTCAAATTCAGCATTCAAAAAACAGTCACCACTGGCAGCCAGAAAATTTCGCAGTCGTCGTCATCGCAAGTGTGGCCAGGCAATGCAGCTGACCTTTCGAGCCCAGAATACTGTGAATGAATACTGTGGTGTCACAAAAAATATCACTCACATGTTATTCATGCGTGCGTTCCATTCGATAACGGTGCAGGTTCAAGTTAGTGATGTTCAACAGCAGCGGGGTTGGAACTTGAGTGTGATCTTCGGCCAGCATTTAACTCGGTGAGCATTGGCAAGGAGATCAGGGACCTCTATGTGGGCTTTAACCGCCCAACTCTAAAGGTTGAATGAGCGCAGAGCATGGGGAGCCTAGAATGAGGTGCAAAGCACTTGGACACCGTCGCGGAAGACCGGAGATATCAAAAAATCGGGATTGATTTTTTACACGCCAAACAATGTGTTGAGCCGTAGATGTGCTCGCTATGAGTGTGTGATGCTCAGAGAATGACTTAGAGATGAGTAAATTGAAAAGCGGCAATACCTGTGTGACTCTGCGGCAGTGTGACAGTGCTGCGGCAGTCTTGTGGCAGTGCTGCTTGTTGCTGCGGCAGTCTGCGGCACTTACATTGGCACAGCGGCAAAATACTCGTGCCCAGATCGATACCTGAAAAATATTTTTTTTTCGAAGAATTTGACCTTTTTTGCAATTTAGACATAGCCCGGTGACCTTGTCGCCTTTCGACCTTTTTTGACCTTTTTTGGCCTTTTTTGGCCTTGTACAAGGTCACAAGCTAATTGTCAAAAGTCTGATGTGCGCGGCGGGTGTCCCATTATAACCAGGCAATCGACCGCTTGGAAGCCCGCACGGAGCTTGAGAATCTCGAAGATGCCATCGAGTCTTCCGCTGCGAAGACAAAGGAGCTTCGCGAACAGCGTAAAACTCTCAAGGCAACGAGCGGGGTGAAGAAATCTAAACGTAAAGGGGAGCAGGCAAAGGAAAAGCTTCCAAACGAAGCCGAATTCGCTGGCCTCTCCGATGCGGAAGGCCCCGAATCTTCCTTCTTACCTTCGACAACCGCGTTGCACATTGCCGCGAACGAAGACTTCCCAATTTACAATGCCGATGTTCAACTGGAACCCGGTTTGGAGCCCCTATTCCCGACTCAATGCAACGACGTACCATACATGCCATTGTTTGGGGACCTTAGTAATTATCTTCCCTTTGATTAGATGTATGCATAGATAGCTATTTTGTAATGTCTTTCACTCTTTATAATACGCGTGAGGCTGAGGCAACACTCCTGATCAGGTGACCGCGCTGCTTTGTCGCTTCACCTCCGAACATACGTACCGACGTTGAGCGCGCGCCGGGCAGGATGCGTGACAGTGGAAGTGGAAGTCGAGGCAGCTAGTGGAAGTGGAGGATGTCAGTGGAAGTGACTTCCACTTCCACTGAGAGACGCTTCCACTGCCACTGGGCCGCTGTAATGGAAGTGGAAGTGACTTCCACTTCCACTACTTTGGTCATGCCTCGGCACGGTACCTGTGGCACGGACCGAGCTGTGGATGTTGAAAAAAAAGTGGAAGCTTGCCGGCCAGGCAAGAAACACTGAAAGGAAATCACACCAAGTCAACAAGACCACAGTGTATTCTGCGAGCGAGCCAGAGGCGAGCGCGAGTAGCAACGACAAAGGGGTAAACGACAAGAGGTGACTGGAGTACGTAAGCTATGATCGGTCCGTAATCCGGGGCCAGGATTACACCCTCCCCGTCTCTAAAACAATGAGCAGCTATCAAGAAATCGAAGTACCAAAAAAATTTCCCAAGTCACAGACGAGATGACCGTCGGACGCTTCCAAGGCGAACAGGGACTCGCAGGGAGAAACAGGTGCACCGGTGGGGTCATGACCGAGATCGCGCAGGGGAGGTGGGAGAGTGGTGGCCAGAATGAAGAAGGTGATTAAATCGAAGGTAGTGTAACCGTCAATAGTTGCGAGTAGAAATATCACTGTCATCAGTTCCGGATGACAAATTCCCGTCGTCTTCCCATTCGGGGAGGACAGCAGCAACGGCCGTGTACCCTTCCTCGTACGCGGATGAGAAACCGGGAGGGCCCACCGCAGCAACGACTGCAGGCGAAGAACGAGGCGGGATTCCAGCCGCGATGTCGCCGGGGCAGTTATCGCTGCGATGTTTCACCCAGCCCGGTGTCTGCGGGGTCTTGCGACAATGGTAGCAGCCATGCGCGGCACGAAGCGCCTCCTTTTCGGCATGGGTTAACGGGGCGAACGTCGAGGATGAGGAACTCGATGCAGAAGCTGGGGGTGTTGGCATAGCAGCAGAAGGGATGGACGAGGGGATAGTTATAGTCGTTGGTACACGTGGGGGTCTGATTAGATTCTCTGCGATGAGGCTATCCCATGTCGACGACATTGTCGCGATAAGCTGATCGACCTTCATGGTCGCAAACGGAAGGCTTTGCTGACCAGAGATGCGGAGACGAAGGATGGGGTGTGAATGAAACAGGAGGTGATTCTTCAGGATGGAGTCGCTGATGGTGTAGCCCGTACCTGCGCCAGCAAGAGAGTTGCGCGCCTTCTGGAGCGAGTCCGCAAATTGCGAGAACGTGGATGATCCTTGCTGCACCGCGTAGAACGCCGCGAGAGCAATCATACGCCAGTTCGATGGGACGAACCTGTCCTTGACCTTCTGCGAAAACGCATCCCAAGATTTCAGATCCTTCAAGTCTGCACGATTCTCCGTCCACCACGTCGCGGCCGTGCTTTCCTCCATCTTCAGGCCAGCCAGCGTGATGAGCGTGCGGGGCGCCATCGTCTTCTCGGGATTTAGAGCCTGCCAGGCTTCGTGAGTGTCCTCGCAGCGGCCGAGCCAGCCGTGGATGCTCGCGGGGGTGAGCTCCTCCGAGAGTTTGGGGAACTCGAGTTTGGACATGGATCGGGGTGCTCGAGTTGTCGTGGGAGGCAGAGACGGGCCTGGGGAGGTTTGTGTAGGTGCAAGATGTGGTGGTGCGTCGCGAACGATGGGCGAGTCAGGGAGCGGCGTCAGAGGGGAGTTAGGCGGCGGTGACGTGGCGTCCTCCGCGGGATCGGCAGATGAGGTCCGCGAGCGACGAGATGGAGCGGGGAGCGGAGGGTGCAGGGAAGAGCCACCTGCAGCGACGATTTTGCGAGTGGCAGCGCGCTGGGGAGTGTCTGCCAGTGTGGAGATGTACGAGTAACGAAATCCGTGGTGGAGGTTGAAAAGAAAGTGCGAAGGGTGTCTGACAACACAATTCGCTGGTGTTAGGCACAGATGAAGCAAACGAAACACATGCACCAGAGCTTATATGATGCAGTAAAGCGGACTGCAGGTTCGAAATGCTCATTGTCGCATCAGTTGGAAGATTATGACCGACCATTAATCGTTCCAATTCAACTCTATTCGATGTAAATACTGTATTGCGATGTCCGGGAACCAAAAGGTGATCCAATAGAGAATCAGAAGAAGTTGTGTTGTTCACTGTCGGTACCAGTGTGTGCGGACGTGACCCTGACGCATGTACTATCACGGGGTCGCGGACAATCCTAATGTCAGATGCGCTGGCCGGGGGCCGGTTGTCAAATTCTTGCACGGTCAAAATGCAGATAACAATTTATGACGTCCAAGGACGAAGGTTCAAGTGTTCAATTAATTTTAAATTTTAAATTTTATGGGTTGGATATTGGGGGCAAGCGGAGAGTGCGAAATTGGTCAGTGGCGATGACTCGTGTATGGTGTTGGAGAACACTCACCGGGCAGGAACGCAGCCCTGTGATCGAAGGCTGGCAATGGACGTGTTAACCCACGGCAAGCATTTGTAAAATGGTCGCTCACAAAGATACGGATTCACGGTGAGTTCTCTTCGTCCGAAATCCGCGCTGAAATTTTCGATAGGACCTGCAGGACGGTGAGCGCATAATTTGATATATACCGGTTCCGTCATACCTGTACGTGTTCGTCCTTTTTGTTGATGACCTGCACTCGGTGCCTCGATACTATCCGTTCTTTTTTGTGTGCCGGGAAAGGCTGAAACAAGCCTTCAGCGCCGGAAAAGGTGAAAGCAAAGCAATATACATAAAGGATGGTGGGTGTCGAGCAGGAAGTGGAGGCCATCAAAGCAGTTCCCACAGGATGACCAAGTTGAATGAGCCAGTCTCGCACGAAGGCTTCCCAGTGAGTTCCAAGGGCGACATCAGACGTAGACGGCTGCACAAGACAATCAACTTGACAAGAGAAATTGCCGTAAGGTGCCACATTTATAGTGAAGACAAAGGGCCCAGGTTCGCGACCAGGAAATATGCTGTTGACGAAGGCTGCAGAGAGGACTGTAGCACCTGTAGACGATTTTTGGACAGTCCGAGGCGGGTGGCCGTTGATCAGGAGAGACATTGTGGAGAAGCAGAACACGAGCCGAAGAACTTATACCGGGTGCAACTGAGAGGGGTTGGTGTCTTAACTGCGGATGATTGCGGAAGCCTGGCATGTAGTAGGTGAGACTCAATCCGCGATCATATAACGGATCAACAATGACTCGGAAAATCAAGACCCCGAACGATTCGGGAGGTGGAATTTCGGTGACATGGGAGCCGGAACGCGAAAGCATATATCTTCTGTAGTACAACCGTGGGTTTTCTAATTTAGTAGCCCGCTCGCGCGGCAGGGCCCACTATCCTGTTGGAATGATGGCAAGCCGACACGTAGAATGGACATGGCGGTTGGCTGCGGTTGGCTGCGCATTGATACGTTGGCATGGAGATGCACAACGTTTGGCATGGAGACATGATTCAGCTGGTCTGGTTCATTGTTCTACCTCATCCATTTGTCTCTGTATTGTACATTGTTCTCCAGGTATAAAAGGCCGCCGTTTTCTTGAATAAATTATTGGATTGTATCTCCCTTTTCCCCCCTTGGATGTGATATTCTTACAGGTTATTGGCCCCCGACGCTTACTCTGTGGATTTGACCTCGCTCTTGCTACGAACCGAACCCCGAACCGATCGTGCCTATCCGAAAGCGCGTGTCCCGAACCCGAACCCGATCGTGCCTATCCGAAAGCACGTGTACCGAACCCGAAAGCCTGTTCGCTTAGCAGCACCGAACCCCCGGAAAGTCTGTTCGCCGAGCAGCACCGAACCCGAACCGATTGACACCCGACTTCTACGATGACAGAGGCAAAGGGCATGACGAAGTTGACGAATGAGAACTACGAGATTTGGAGGATTTCGATGGAAGCTGTGTTTGTTCGGAAGAATATTCACGATGTTGCTGTTGGAATTACGCCCCGACCGTTGACTGGACCAAATTCGAAGGCCGTTCGCGACTGGGATAGGCAGAGTGCCGAAGCCCGTGTGGAGATGGTTCTTTCTGTTGAAGTTGGTCAGCTGGCGCATATGACCGCTGCGACTGCGTACGAAGTGTGGGAGGAACTAGAGAAGGTTCATCGCTCCCGAGGCTTTGCAACGAAGCTGGCATTGCGGCGTGAATTTATGACGATGAAAATGGACACTCAGCAGAAAATGGCTGTGTGGATTGGTGATGTGCGCAATGTTGCATTCCGGCTGGGAAAGGCTGGCATCACTGTTGACGATGAAGATATAATTCTTGTGCTCACGATGGGACTCCCCGAGACCTACGACACCCTGGTGGTTTCACTCGACTCGACGGAGCCCGAGAATTTCACTCTCGACTATGTGATTGGCCGTCTCTTGAATGAGGAATCACGTAAAGCACCGACCGGCACCCGCGAAGCTGCTTTTGGTGTTTCCCATCATCGCAATCGACCCCCGTGACCCCTGTCCAAAGTGACTTGTTTCAATTGTGGCAAGAAAGGCCACTACAAGATTAACTGCACGGAGAAGAAGGAAACCGCTGGTACGGCTAGTGCAGAATTTGATGGAGCTTGGTGAGGACCTCGGCTTGAGGGGGAGTGTTGGAATGATGGCAAGCCGACACGTAGAATGGATGTGGCGGTTGTGGGAATCGAGGTTTTGAATAATGAAGAGCCCGAACGATCCGGGAGGGGGAATTTTGGAAGCCATGGAACGCAACAGCGTACATCCCAGGTATGTAGTATAAGCCCCGGCTGTTTCTTGCCCCTCCCTCAAACCTCCCTCTCAATAGTGCACCTAACTTCGTGACCTAATTTTGGGGGCTGATTGGATGTTCAGGCAGAACTAGATGGAGGAACTGTGTTATGTAAATATCATGGCTTGACTTTGTCTGCAGTTTCGAGCACAAAGATCGAGAATCGGAAATCACCGTGATCGCACAAGCTTCGACAAATATCACAAGTTGACTTTGGTGCAGTTTCAACCGCAGAGATCGAGAATGAGGGGCAAGCTTTTGGCAAACTTTGGCAAATATCATAAGTCGACTTTGGCACATTTTCAACCAGAATGATCGAAATGCGGGCATCACCGCGATCGATCATGTACAAACAACAAATATCATAAGTCGCTGAAACCCGTTTTTTTTAAGGAGGTACAGAAACCCACTACTAAAGATAGTGGGAATATGAACGGGAGTTCAACGGGTTTGGCTCCCGAGACTGGAAGTTATGCTATCACTTGCAGCCATAAGTGAAACAGATATCGCTCGGCACAAGGAATAATCTAGGGACAAGAGGAATTATTCCAGTCATTAGAATGTCAATATTGCCTCATCGGAGTACATTGGATCAGTATAAAAGGAATGAATGAATGTGTACAGTGCCGTCCACGCACCGTGTAAAATGTCCCGACAATCCTAGTCGGTCCCAGACTTGATATAGTTGTAGAATCCAATTCGCATTCTTGGGAATAACCACTGGATGAATCACGACTGTATATTGACTGTATATGAATTGAATTCAACCCGGCAATAACCCGGAGTACATCTCATTGCTCTCGAACACTACTGTGATGGCCTGGGTAACCCTCTTAGAATTCAAATCACTACTTCCTAGTGCAGGCCCAGTGCCGCGGCGTCGACGCGCATTGAAGAGGCATTGCCGCGCATTGACGAGGCATTGCCGCGCACTGCCGAGAATTGACGCGGCGTTGCCGCGCCCGTGACGCGCATTTGCCGCGACACTGACACATTTCAGAGAGGACTTTCGAGGCGTTTATCACACAGATTTGGGTCCTATTTCAACTCCTCCACATGTTCCAACCTCCTAGAGTCAGCCTATCAAAGTTCAACGCGACATTCAACGAAAATTGTGACTTTTACTTTCATGATCTGGACTAAAACTATGCTCATATGCGAATTAGAAGCGAGAAGACACTCTCTACCACTGTCAGAACTTGACTGTGGGCCAGAAACATTTGATTTTAAACATAATACCATGCCGCGTCAAGGCCGCGGCAGTGCGCGGCAGGCGCGGCATTTTCTCCAGGCCCAAGTGAGCGCAGCTACTGGTTTCAATTTAATAACTATCCGAACAAACTAGAAGGTCAAAATTATCTCATTAAATCCACTCGGGACTCAGGGATTTATGCCGGAATAGCATTTCACCCATTCAGTCCCATGGACAAAGCGACTGAAATCAAGTTTTGTTGTGCCATTGGCTGAGATGACCAGTGTATTATGGGGAAGATATACTCCCAAGCGGAGGAATGGGGGGACCCAAAGCAACAAGGCCCCGGTTGTGCTCCGAATCCAGCCTGAGCCGCTGTCAAATGCAAGAAGCTCCTCCTGAAGATTCAGGGGTGCAGTAGTAGTTATGTCGTTAATTTGGCTGGTCTTCCATACGCGCACTGTGGTATCAGCGGATCCGGATGCCATTTTCGAGCCATCTGGCGAAACATCTACAGAGTAAACCTCTTCAGCATGACCTGTGAATGGCCCAGCAACCAAGGCTCCAGTTTGAGCATCCCAGACCCGAACCTTGCCATCAAGGAAGCCAAGTGTGACTTGTCTGCCATCTGGCGATAGATGTGCACATCGAATTAAGCCAGTGTCTCCTGTGAAGAGCCTAGAAACAACTGTACCCGTTTGCACCTCCTGGATACACACTGTGTCAGATCCAGAGGCAAATTGCTCATTATCAAAGATGACTTGTCTGTCATCTAGTGAGAAATGCCCAGCCTTGATGTGGCCTTTGAATCGCCCAGCAATGCGTGCGCCAGCTTGAGCATCCCAGACCTGTACTGTATTCTCGCACTCAGATGCAATTTGGGTGCCATCTGAGGAAAACTTGAGGCAAGTTGTGCTCATCGCTAGGCCAGCTACAACCGCACCTGTTTGAGCATCCCAAACACAAGGACCTTTATTTTCAAGTGTAGCTCCAGTTGTGTGTTCGTCCAGTTCAAGTGGCCCACAGGTCAGTTGTCCGGTCTGGATGTCCCAAATACAGACCTGGCCCTCAAATCCGCTTGCTGCAATCTGCATGCCATTTGGTGAGAAATCAACCGATCTGACCAAGCTGTACAGTCCAATCAGCGGGCTGATTACCTGGGCACCAGTCTCAGCGTCCCAGATACAAACTATGCCATCCGATGAACCAGATGCGATATGCTTGCCATCTGGTGAGAATCTGACCCGGAGAACTTCCTGAGTATGTCCCGGGAATGCATCAGTATCGACTACCCCGCTGGAAGCATCCCAAATGCAGATTGTGTCCCTGTGAGCAGACAAAATTTGGCTTCCATCAGGTGAAAATTTGACACAATTGACACCATGTTGACGCAGGCTACTCTTGTTTCTTCTGAATGGACCAGCAACCAGTGCACCCGTTTGAGCATCTGACAAATACACTGTTCGTGTATATGATGCGGAGGCAACATATAATCCATCAGGCGAGAAAGTAACAGCGCGCACTGAATGAGTATGGCCCTTGAATGTAGAAATACATGCACCTGTGTGGGGGTGCCAGACTTTAACTGTTCTCCCTGAAGCAGACACAATACGTGTGCCATCCGGCGAAATATTAACGCATGGATCCGACATAAACAATCCATCTCTAGCATTATAGTGGCCATTAAACTCAGTAACTATTGCCCCTGTCTGAACATCCCAAACATAGACCATATACTCCGATCCCGATGTGATTGTTGTGCCATCAGAGGAGAAATGGACAGAATAGACCTCATTGGTACTGTTGAATGGCCCAGCAATGATTGCACCAGTTTGAGCATTCCAGACACGGACTGTCCCATCCGTAGATCCAGACGCAATGTTGGTGCCATCCGGAGAGAATTGAACAGTCTGTATTATGCCTGTATGCCCCACAAATGGACCAGCAATCACGTCTCCAGTCTGAGCACCCCAGACATAAATTGTCTTGTCGTCAGATCCGGATGCAATATGTGTGCTGTCAGGGGAAAATGTGACACAACCAACATGTCCTGTGTGACCTTGGAGTGGTTTGCAAGTGAGAATCCCAGTATGAGCATTCCAGATGCACACATTGAAGTCACCTGCTCCAGAGGCTATCCATGCACCATTGGGAGAGAAAGCTACTGCGTCGACTGCACGGGGATAGTGCAAAACTTTCTGGATAGCTGGCCATTTGATACCCAATGGTCCATTGAAAACCACTTTGTTTGGATATTGTACACCAAGCTGTGTGGCAATCAAGGACCCATGTGGTGAAAATGCGAGAGCAGACAGATAGATGTGGGGGGCACTTTGAGCTATTACTGGTCCAAATGTTGATACAAATTTGGTTGTGTCACCAATGAGATCCTCCAGGTTATCATTGTGGCCCTATTATCAAGTCAGCTGAAGAATCACAAGTCTACATCCAAACAAACCTTGACATAACTGATTGCAGCAGCTAATGCCGCTGATGCAAGGGGGACTTGATTGAGCAGACTGAGGACCTCCATCCAAAACAGGAAATTTTGGCAAAATAACTTGTCAATGCCTTCGATTATGCTCGGATCAAACAGGCAGTTGGCTACATGAGCACCCCAGAAGCAGCTTGAATATGAGAGCTGTGGAGAAATACGAAGAGCTACCCGTGTTGAAATGTCTGGTACATCTGCATTTAAGTAATGTGAGTCCTCCAGATCACAGATGTTGAATTGGAGCTGGTCATTTAGTATCCGCAAACATCCTAGTGCCAATCTAGAGTGCCCAAACTCTGTGCTGAATGCCCAAGGACGACCCTCTGAGCGGATCTCATCGGTGAGATAGTCTGCAAAAGAAGCATGAAGTATCCGCGCCACAAAGCCAGGCCGCCAATGCACAACACACCCTAACCGTTTCAACACCTCAGAGCTGTTATAACCATGACCTAGAACCATGTCAATGGTCACGTTGGTCATTGGTACCTTCCCAAAGACAAGGCATGCTAGTACAGCCCGAGCATCTCTGGTGAACTTTGCATCGTCCCAAGGAGCTGAATACTGGAGAGTGGTGCTATACAGTTTGTCGAGAGTATTCAAATTTCCCTTGATCACAGTTTCCATTCTGTCATTTGGGCTGTATCCGTCAATGTACCGGAGAGCTGTTGCTGCCCAGATGAAAAGCCCGCCCGCGAGATCAATCATAGCTTGTTTTTGGGCTGGCTTTGGCCACGATGTTTGTCCTAATTCATTATTCTGCCGAATATGCTCCAGTCCATGTTCGATGTATAGTTGCACATCACGGTGACTAGCAGCTGTTGCCACAGATTGTTCTGCAAAACGGGGAGCAAAGCAATTGATAATATCAGCTTCACGTCGGCTTGTGATGAGGAAACGAAACAAGGGAGGTAATTTTGGGAACTCAGTTGAGATTACAGATAGGAGGATTTTCCGTGAGTGTGGGTCTCCACATTCGTCGAGGGCATCCAGCACAATAAGAATAGGGCCTTGCATGTTCTGCTGCACAGATATCAGTGGCTCCAGCAGTAATATCTTGAATTGTGTTCCAAGTGGTGCATCCATAAAGTCCGAGTTTGTTTGAATTGCAGCCGAAATAGCGGAGCCAATGTGTGGGTTGGACCGTGCAAGTGAAAAAGCCAGAGAGGGTATAACCCGGTCAGGATGGCTACGTGATAGGTCGTTTCTGTCAAAGAAGAGGAAGGCCCCGAGACGGTGTAGTCCACGGAATGTATCTGAGATTGTGGTGGATATTGTGCTTTTGCCTGAGCCTGCAACACCAGAGAGCCAGAGAACACTGGAAGTCCCACTGGAATCCACAAGCCATTCAGTAATCTCTTTCAATAACTGGACACGTGTCCCCTCCAGACATGTTGGACGGGATGCAGCATTTATCTCTACTGCATTGAGTTTTTTCAGAGCATCTGATTGGACTGGAAAAAAAAAAATGTTAGTGTTATACAAAACAAAATGAAAAGTTGACATACCCAGATTATCAAGCTTTTGGATGGACAGTAATATTCCCTCTACAGTCAAGCCACTTTCCAGAGAATTCTTGAGGTTCACTAATGTTGCAGAGAGATCATCTATTTTCTTGCCCATGTCATCCCATGTGTTTCGAATAGCACGAGCTGATAAGAAATTGAATGTCCCAAACCCATCCATGGAGAATGTACCTACTAGTGAAACCATTGCCAGTATATTCACGGATGAACAGTGCACATTCAACAGTTTGTTTCAAGATAGCCAGGACTTTGTTTTCCAGTTTGCGGATTTTCTCGGCCAAAGGTGTGGTCTCTTCCACGAAGCTATATACAGATACCATGGTGTTGACAAGCTTTCGGAGCTTATCATCTGTGTCTTGTTGGGTTTTGGCAGCCTGATACTCGATCAGTAGCCGATACTTAGCAGGGTTCATGTGGCTAACCTGGTACACCACTGTTAAAACTTTCCACGCAATATTTGCGTATGGGTGGATCTAAAGTTATCATAAGTGAGTAAACCTTGTTAAGAATGATGATACTCACTTTGGCGATTTCGTTCCCAATGCGAACAATGACTTCGAGCTTGGCCATCAGCATAAATAACCCTGCCTCGAGTGTCTGTGCTACAGGTTGGGAATTCTCCGCTAATCCAGTGGTTGCCCCGAGAGTGCTGTCACCAACAATGAGCTTTGACATAGCTTGGTGGGTGTTCTCAATTGCAATGATAGCAGCATCTGTAGGCAGTTCAAGGCGCACAAGGAGTGACCCTGTATGGCGTGCTTTTAAATCTCTATCTTCCCGGGTCAACTGAAGTTTGATGACTTGAAAAGACACATTAGTCTATGAACAAATCACGTAGGGAGGGTACGTACATTCAGAATCCGATCCGGCTAGCTCCTGCAAGGTAGCAATTTCGGTACGCACAGCCCCGAGACAGACATCTCTGCACCGAAGCAAGGAATCATGCCATAGTCGCAGGGTGATAGGGGACTCGGAAGATCTAGGCAGGAGAACATGACATCAGCCGGTGCCGAGTTTATTGTGAATAGGCTCACAAGTTGAAGACCTGGTCCCATTTGGGTGCGAGCGCGCGCTTGACGACCGTCGTTCGATGCACAGGTTCGCCGTCCTGTTGAACAACAATATAGAGGTTCGGGGCTTTGCGTCGGAGCCATAGGACCCCTTCACATGAATGGACTACAAGACAGTCAATGCGGGCTCGCACGATGCATTTCCGGCGTTCCGCGTACCTAGCAACGAATATGCAGCTGACATGGGGGGTAGGACAAGAACGGCAGCCCTGTTCTGCGGGTGAGCGAATGGCTCCAGTTGAGTGCCCCTGACATACCAAGCACCGGTAAAAGACCCAATGGATGTGGTGTGGAGTCGCGGAGCGCGCAGCGAGAGAGAGAGGCTATCGAGACCCCAAGGCTGAGTGCAGTGCAAGCCTCAGAGGTAAGAATTGAGGATTGCAGGGGAAATACGGCGAGTCTTGGCTCACAATCGTCGATAATAACACGCAAGGGATGAGTGTAGAACGCAGATAAGAGTTCGTGGGCGTCCGTGGGTGCTTGTTTACCAGACAAAGTCCGGTAATCACGGTCAGCGTAGACCGAGTAGTCCCGAATAAGAAAATTCCCATCGCTTGGTCGGAAAGTGACACAAGAATTAAACCAGATGGAGCAGGAGAGAGTCGTTGTCGTTAGGGCCTTGTATATTAATCCGGTTTGCAAACCGGTTTGTAAACCGGTGTTTGTAAACGGGTTTTTAAATCGTCGTCCCAAATGACCGGTTTTTAAATCGTGGGAGAGTGCTCTGAGGGTCGAGTTTGACCCTTTTCCTGGATTTTCTGCCAACTTTCTACCACTTTTTTTTTGCTGATTTCGTCTAGTGGCTATATATCCACACGCGTCCCATTGATTTTCACGGCAAATGTGCAACTGAAATGGGCATTCAAGTGTTGCAAATTACAGGTGGAGGAGAGTTTACATCTTTGGAACCCATGTTGCGATGTTTGCTTTGGTGTCCTACATCAAGTGTCCGCCTAAGACTCCAAGGTACTCTCTGAGCACGAAAAAAATGACCTCCAGGACACCACAGGATTTTTCCAGTGCGGGTTTGCAAACCGGTTTATAAACGCCCGGTTTTGAATACCGGTTTGTAAACCGGTTTTTAACTCCCCAGGAATTATATACAAGGCCCTAGTTGTCGTGCCGCTTCCATCTGATATATCATGGATGTGGAAACAAAAATCGAACGCGCTGGTACATCAGTCACTCTTGTGAAAACGTTCCCTCCCCTGGTTCCGTTCCGGCGCGGCCGCATGTCGGAAATCAGGACTGACGATAGTACATCCGGCGAAGGGAAGAGATTCAAGAGAACAAGCCACGATTTCCCGCAAAGGTGCATTCGGAACGAGGAAAGGATTCCGCCCCTGTCTCTGTCAATGCGCCGTGGCTATGAGTCGTTTTCGGGGTGTGGGTACATAATCGTATACGCGAACATGCGAGGAATCTTTAGTGAGGCTGATTGGAGGCTGAGTCAAAGTCAGCGAATTTCAACTGCCGCGGGTAAAGGAGAATCTTTGGCCTGATGAGCACTCCGCAAGTCGCGATTGCAACCCGCAGTAGCCGCAGTGCTGAAATTGAGGGAATCGAACATTGGCGTACCAGCGAGCCAACCATCAAGCCGAGCATTTTTGCGATCCAAGACGAAGGAGACTGGGATATTGGGTTGAAGATGGAAAGAACAGGTAAACGCGAAACACTTTCTTTCTTTGGACGTGGAGCCACACTGCACTTAGTAAATTCGAATGACGCACCGGCGCTTCGGGTGACAAACGGAAACGAAGACACGAGTTGAGATGAGCCTGATAGGGGGAAGAGAATGCCCGTCACTGTCTAAATTCCACGCGGGATGCCAGTTGCATTCAGCCGAGCACGGTTCACCTTTCGACCATTCACGGTAGTGAGTATCCAAACTCCCGGGAAAGCCGACGCACAGTAGAGAGCACGATGACTGCGGTGTGAATGACAGCGGTACCGGTCTTCCGCGGGAGATAAGTCGTGTTTGAATAGAAAGAAGGGGAAATGACAGGATCCCGGAGAGCGGAGCGAATGATTGGCGGAGGTGCATTTATGTACGAGATCACAGTCGCGGTGCGATGCCCAATGAGCAAGTAAGATGATGTTGTTGGCAGAAATAAGGGAGGCGACAAACTTGAAGCGCCATTCCTACTCACACTCCGGATATACCAAGGTATTCAAATTCGAAACACAGATGATCCTGTCGTGAACGAGGAAGCAGAGCATCAGGGGACGAAATGATCACCGAGGCGGCGAGAAACGCACCGGGAATCCACGTAATCCATAATTCGGGGCGGAATTGTTTGTAGCCAGAAGAGAGGCCAGCACCGTGCCGGTTGACACAACAGGTTCGTGCGTTACAGCGTCTGATAGGTGAACATCCCGGGGAAACGTAGCAATTGAAGGGAGCGACAGGCGGGTTGAGTTTGTACGTTCGATGTTGGCCTGGGCCCTGGAGCGCTGGAGCGGATTGACAAGGCCAGACGCCAAAGATCGTAGAGGAAGTCCCGCATCTGAGAGTCAAGGGACCGACAGCGCACGAAACTATCAACGGAAAATGTATCGACAAACTTTCCGCGGCAGGCACGCACCATCATCCACCCGGGGAACATCCGACCAGTGGGGTGGGCAGTCCCCCGTGCATTTAAATTTCTCGTCTAACCATTCCAGACGCCGCCGACGTTGATCCCAACTTTTCCCAAGAGGCGAGGTCAATGGGCGAGGTGGAGGCGAGAAGAAAGAGGCAACGTGTGGCGGTGTTGACACGTGTTCGGCGTTGATGCCTAACACCAGCACATACCCGTCCTCCTCTTTCTCGCCTCATCCGACATCCACAGTCCGGCTTCCGATTCTCCTCGATCTCTCGACAATTGCATAGGGCTTCTGTTGCTCTGGCCTTGTACGCACGGCTCACGACTCGGAGTCCAAGGACCACCGGTGACCGCCGCGAACCGGCTTCCAGAATCCGGTGCGGGAACAACTTCAGCCCTGCTCCTCAGCGGCTCTCTGGGGTGTTTTACTACATCTGCTAGTGGTCTCTTGGTCCTAAGATAATTGCCTCCCCGGTGGTGACTAGAACACCAAGAAATCACCGCTGCTGCAATTTTATCGCGCGCATGCTGCCGTCCAACGAGTCCCCATGTACTATTCGAGTGACACACTGGCGCTCATCGCTGCAGCGTACTCTCCTAGGTCTGGCTGCTTTTGGTCCGGTCATTCTTTCATCCTGGGAACTCTAGCAACGACGACTAACAGATGAACTCGCTCGGTCATCGCCCATCCGACAGCTACTACCGCATCCGTCTACTTGGATACTTTGTGCTGACCATGGTGGTCGCCTCCCAACCTTGACTTGATGCAATAGCTCACCGCGGAGGAATCGAGGGTTCGAATCCCTCCGACGGCATTCTGCGGTATACCGCTTCGTTTCTTCATTGGAATGGGACCGCTGTGTCCAACTTCCCCCTCTCATCCCGTACGCCGATTGCCCCCAGATCCCGGACAGACATTTTGGGTATGTTATAACTTCTCCGTGTACCAGTCACTCAACGCCACCAGGACGGACCGCAATCGAAGGGTGGAGAGGTGGGCCACACACACTCAAATGCTTTGACGGCGGCGTACTTATGAGCGGGTGCGATCGATATATGGTCTCCACCTTTTTTTTCCCCAGACACGGGTAAATTATGACGCGCTCGAAGGTCAGTTCCTACCGTTTTGCTCGAAATAGCCGTCGTAGACCTCGGAGGTCATCCTCGCAAATTGCATAATGACTACATGTTGGTTGAGAGGAGGTAGGGGTTCGACTCCCCACGACCGCATAACGCGCGTGTTATATTCTTCATCCGCGTGGTGCTTCATCAGTGCCATGCAGCGACATTTTTTCTGGTTGTCTGTCCAAGCGGATCGCAATCTTGACTGCATGCACGAAACTCAACGGACCATTTGATGCTTATTCTCCACTTCCTGCCAGATACGTCTCCGGGTACGTAGACTCCTCGATGTAAGCCGGTACTCTGAACTGAGCCTCAAGCCTTCGTGGATCAAGATAGATCGCTTCTCGAGCATAAGAGCTGTGATCGAGTTTAAGGAAGAAATATGGGTTCGAATCCCGTTCGAGGCTTGACTGGAGAACAAACATTTCTTTCCACGGAGGCACAACACGACTCTTTTGTGTGCGTGCCGTGGTCGAAGCCCAGTCTTTTTTTCGAAGGCATATGAATATCCGACGTACGAATGTGCGTGTTTTTCCTCACCTGGGTACGCAACTGAGCAATGTGGTCAAGGCAATATCCTTCGGTGCTGGAGCAGTGACACGGGTGATGATAGGTATGTCCTAAAGCTAGCAGTCCCTGATTAGTAATGCCCTCTTTTCAAGGAAACATCCTCGAATCCCTCCTAGATGGCAAGGCATGTAAAAAATGCACCATTCGAGTCGTTAAGCCTCGGTTGAGTGCGGTATCGAAATGAAACATTCATCATGCGCGAAACCCATCCAGGGAAATGCCCCTGCAATTCTAGAGCCATAGCTCCAGGGTTTTCTTTGCTTGAATCTCAGGGAAATGCAATGTTGGATGTGAATGTGAATTCGACCCTCGAGTCCCGTAACCCGTTGACGGTTGAACTCAGGATTCGCTTGGGCGCACATCACGCCAACCTTGTGTTCGGTTTTCTAACGCAAGGGGGAATCAACTTTCGAAATTCGGATATCCGGTCGAAAAGTTTTTTAAGCCTCGATCCTAGACCCCCCCCCCCCCCCCTGCCCCCCTATATGAGGAAGAAATTTCCCACGGCTAACCCGGCAATCAAATGTTTGGTTCAGTTATTTTGGCAAGAATTCTTGCCGTTTGGCCGAACTCAACCAAGACTGCTTCAATTGGCATGTATACATTGAGGGATGGCTATGAGAGATAACTAGATACATTCCTACCTACACTGTACACTGGAACACCCGAACGTGGAGATGTCCGGATTTCAATCCAAATCGGATAGTTGCGATCAAAATTTCAGAAAACCTCCCCGATATTTCTGAAAAAAATGTTTGAGGTGTTTTTACAGTGTTTCAGCAGGTTTAGAAACTTTTTTGAAATGAGGGTCAAAAAGTTTTTTAAGGCCTCCCGGGGGACCCCCCCCCCCCTACCCGGTGTCAGAAATTTGACCGTTGATTCCCCCTTGTTCTAACGCATCCGAGTCTCCTTGTCACATTGTGTACGTATCTGGCAGCAAATGGCAGAAAATGGCAAGACAATGGATATTGGGCACACCCGTGACACGGGTGCCCGGCGCGGTCGTGACTCTGCGTGGGAAAAGGACGCGTGACAACCTTCCTTGTCCTCTCCCACCAACTCTCCCGCCATGCTACCTCAGCTTTCCGTGCTTCGTCGTCTGCCCAGACTCGCTGAACCAACCAAGCGGTGGAAATCAAGGTCTAAGAAAGGCTCCGTTGCTCCACGGGCGCAAGACTCGCGCCAGTCGCAGGTTGAGCCAGAAATTGGTCAGACAACACTGGATATACTGAGAGCCATGCTGAGGGAGGCGAGGTCCGAGGTGCGAAAGAATTCCTTTGTTGTCTCGGACTTCCCTTCCCTGGGCTATCGCAGGATGGCGCTGTCAATTCGAGTCTTGAAAAAGGCTCCGTTGCTCGGAGTGCCCCAACAGAGGGGTCGCATCATGAACTAGGAGCAGTCATGAAGACGCCCAGGTCCGAGGTGCGCAAAAACAATTGTCCTTGTTTTCTCCCACCAAATCCGACTCTGTTCGTCGTCTACCCAAGTTCGCTAAAATCAAGCGGTCGAAATCAAGCTTTGAGAAAGGCTCTATCGCTCCAATCAAGCCACGGAGTAAGTCGCAGGCTGTGGAGGAAGCTGACCGGCCACCGCTGTATATACTGAGAGCAATCCTTGCGCGGGAGAGGTCCGAGGTGCGCACTGTGAAATGATCCCGTTGTTGTGTCGGACTTTCCTTCCATCAGCTATTGCAGGATGGCGCTGTCAATTCGAGTCTTGAACAAGGCTCCGTTGCTCGGAGTGCTCCAACCGAGAGGCCGAACCATGAACTGGGAACAGTGATGAACGAAAAGACGCCCAGGTCCGAGGTGCGCAAGAACAATCGTCCTTGTTCTCTCCCACCAACTCCCACTCTGTGCTTCGTCGTCTATCCGAATTCGCTAAGATCAAGCGGTCGAAATCAAGCTTTGAGAAAGGCTCTGTTGCTCCAATCACGCCGCTGGGGAAGTTGCAGGCTGCGCGGGAGGCTGCGCGGGAAGCTGACCGGGCAACGCTGGATACACTGAGAGCATTCCTTGCGATGGCGAGGTCCGAGGTGCGCACTGCGAAATGATCCCTTTGTTGTGTCGTACTTCCCATCCATCAGCCATCGCAGGCTGACGCTATCGACTCGACTCTTGAAAAGACGCCGAACCCCGAGGCACTTGTGTCACACTTTGTTCCTCTCAACCAATGCAGATTGACTCTGCAACCCAAGCTCCTGCATCAAGGTCCGTTGGCGAATACAAAAGATCTAGGTGAGTTTTTCAAGGTTGAGCACTGTGCTGGCGGATTTACCATGCACGACAGTAGTAAGGGCAGACCGCAAGATGGATGGAAGGACCAGAAGGCGCCAAAGAACGTTGAAGCTAATAGGTGAATTTTAGCCGTTACCTTTCAAGTGACCTGCGAACCGCCACCTACAGCTCTCCTCTCTCCGCCAAACCGGATAGCTCGACTCAACCGTCCCACGGCAGCGGGACGGAAAAGCCGCACAATAGTCGGTTCAATCAACCGCCAAAGATCTTACGAGATGAAGCCCAGCGTGCTGAGGTGCGCCAATTTTATTCTTTGACATCGACGGGTTTCATCCTGATTCGCAGATTGAGAAGAAAAAGTTGCCGTAGCAGCGCCGCGGAACGCAGTGTGCACAAAGCTGTATATTATTTTTGGGATCCAGGATGAAAACTATGGTCTGCGAGTGAGTGGTGAGCCGTTCAGTATGCATCATCTACCGATGCAGGTCAGCCGTGGCCAATGATTGATTGGTTTCAGTTTGCCCATGCTCGACCCGTTGTTTGATTCAAAGTAACTGCGAGACCTTCCCGCCACTGGCACCACATTCGCCTCTGCGCCTCTGCGCCAATCCAGCTCGTCTCGCCAGATTTGAGATTTTTTTTTTTTGGGCATTTCTGCCACCTTTCGCCCATCTGTCCCACACTGATGCGTGGACGCGAACGCAATCGGGCCATTCTTCTTCAACTACTAATCTAGGGCGGATGCGCGACATTGGTGACCACAACCCCCTTTTTATGTTGGCTTTGGATACCGAAAGGAAGTGAGATCGACTCTCACCGAGGCCTTTCTCGTACCAAATGAATTATTACCGACTCTGTGGGGTTCGTATCGGTTTGAAATCCAGCAGGGGAACGTCAAGGACGATGATTGAAATTTCAATCACTATCGCACTCTGCGTCCCAGTGAGCAAACCGGACATGAAGCCGGCGCACATACAAAAGAGGGGCGCGTGCATTTACATTCCCTGGAATTCTGTCAGAACAGCGCTGTTAGCGAAACGGTTAGTTTGCGGGTATGAGTGTCAATGAAATACCTAGAAATAGGTGTTGAGCGATTTGGTATAGCCGTGTGGCTATCAACTTAGTTCAGAAATCCTTCCAAACAACTTACGTGTCTCCGTGAGTCAATCAAGCAACCGAACAACGAGAGCGAGTCTTCGTTGTACGCGAGACGAGAGCGAGTCTTCGAGTCTTTAAGATTGCAGTCCTAAGCGTAATGCAAGCGCGTAGCTTTTGCCTCAAGATAGTCGAGTGATTATACTCTTTCAGATTCACGCAGCGGTGAGCAAGATGATGGTTATGGGTAAAAGATAGATTGCATTCACATTGAGGAGACATGGTATATATAATGTAGGTAAGGAATATTCTACAAAGATCTGTAACGTTCCATGCCCAATCCAGTGAGGCGGTGTTCAACCCGTGGTTGGATTCCGCGATCACGTGGCCGGGCGCGGTTGCGCGCATTCGAGTTTATTGGGACGGTAAAAGCTAAAGGTGAGTAGATCCATCACAAGCGCTGCATACCCTGAGGATTGCGCACTCAACTTTATACCTTTCGTCGACCAACTGTTACGGTAGGCGGGATGGTCGAGGTTGATTTTGACATTTTGACTTCCGAGGTCCATTCGGATCCGATGATCCTCGGTGTTGATCCTTCCATTGTACCACTTGCCCAATGCCAATACCGCCCTAGGGCCTGTATAAAACCACCAGTGAGGAGGGCAGAGCAAGGTCACATGTCACAGGAGAGCGATGAAGACCATGTAGAATTAGGTAAGCCATTCTACATGGTCTTCATCGCTCTCCGGATATAAATAGATATGATCGGACCGGAAATCCCCCGAAAGTCACACGGTTCGCGGTCGACGCGTCGCGCTCAGTACTTGCCACGAGAAAATTATGCTGCATCCCCGACGCGTCGCTGCGTGACAAAACAGCTCATATTTTAACAAATAACAGCCATTCGTTATAATGAACCAACAGTTGAATATTGTACAGCTGCCGTTCACAGTCACGGAATTAATCGTCGTCAGAATCATCCGACACCTCCGAAGCTGAAGCAAATCCTTCACAGCTGAGACGAAGACTGGCACATCGACTGACACATCCATGCTTGAGGAGGAACGTGTCGATGCCAGTTTGACCGTGGTCCCCAACTCCGCTGGAACTGCAGCAATGGAAGTTGAGATGATCAATGTAAGTTGAGGTCGGGATAACACACCTATCGGTTGTGTGTGCCATCACATCAAACAACACCTGAATTCCATCACCGTTCTCTTTGACAGATGTGGCCGCTGGAAATAGGTGTTTAGCAAAATGCAAAGAGAGAGAGAAGGCACATACTTTGAAGGTCCGCCAGCACCGTGGATTCTTGACTGAATACGTACACATAATGAGCAAATGCGTTCAGCGTGCTGCCGAGTTTACTCTGGGGCCATGCAGGATACTCATTTGTACCGCTCCAATGTTTAACCTGACTCGACCGCCGTGGCTCAAAAAGCCAGACGACAATGCCTGGATCTGAGTGAGAGTCATCCTGGAGATCGCATGCGGCGAGATATTCGTCCGATGAAATTCCGGAGGCGGGTGAGGGTGCAGAACCATCCTCGACAATTTCAATCCCCAGTTTGAAGTCCGTGACCGAAATTTCTACGCATTGTGTGGTCAGAAGTATTTAATGAGCTGGTGAAGCGCAGACTTGCCTTGGTCTACCTCCACACCCTTGCGCTTCGCTTCCGCCATGAAGTGCTTGACGAAGAAGATGGTCCGGGACAAGCGAGTAGCCTCCTTGACCAATTGCTCACGGTTGTCCCGAATCTCAACATGGCCTTCGCCGGCACCAATGTCAAAGAAGCGCTTTGCAACCCATGGAAATCCATCGTAGATAATCTGCGGGCCATGAATGAGCCAAGGAAAAGTGTTCAAATAGAAAGAGTACCTTGTAAACTTTCTTGGTCTTGCCTTGATCGAAAGGTTTGTCCTGCAGAAGACACATCGACTGCGAAAGGTTCTTGGGGTCCTTGAGGTTGGGCCTGGAGAAAATGCCGCGCCTGCCGCGCACTGCCGCGGCACTGCCGCGGCTTTGACGCGGCGGGCTGAAGTATGAATTATCCGTGTCCCAGGTCGTTATATCAACAATTTGTGAGTGGTACATGTGCTATGGATATGTGAGAGACCATACAGGGACCGAAGTTGCCTGAAATTGGAAGAAGTCAAGTTCAACTTCCGTAATTTTTGGGTTGAAAATCCTCAATCTGTCTTCTGAGTGGGCAAAACATCTTCAGGACTTTAAATGGGCCAGGAATCTACCGAATAAACACTTCTGGAAACTCTTCTGACAGTTCAATAAGTGCGGCAGGTGCACGTCGATGGCGCAGCAGTGCCGCGTCAATTCCCGGCACTGCCGCGGCAGTGCGCGGCAATGCCTCGTCAATGCGCGGCAATGCCTCGTCAATGCGCGGCAATGTCTCGTCAATGCGCGTCAATGTCGCGCCACTACCCATTGCCCTGTCAATGAGCCGTAGGAGGACTAGCACACCACTGTGCTGTGAAACAATCTTGAAATTCAAACATGGTACATGGATGTGGAATGTATACACTGAGAGTCAGCCAAGAAATAGATGCAGACTGCGTTCGGTGCAGTGAACGCCAGGTAAATATGTCTTCCGAAGGAGGATACTCTGCATGGGTCAAATTTCGGTCGTCACCGGGCAATGAATTTGTCTACCTTGTGTGCCAGTTCGCTGGTGCCGAGTCGATGGCGGCACTACGCAATTAGTTGGTTTCATCGGGATGCTGCCGAACCGTGTTGTGTTGAGATTCTATCGCCCAGCCTATAAGTAATTCCAACGGCACTAGGGAGTGCCGATCCGCCTTCCGGTTGCAATTGGTCGTACACCAACGTAATTTCAGTGCAGATTACACCGGAACCAGTCAGAATTTTGTTGAAAAAAAAAAGGGTTGGACTTCGAGCGGCTTACTCTGGGAGCTTGGGACTCGGACATGTCAAAAAAATTAAAGAAGATGTAAATGTGTATGGTCACCCACTTGAATGTGCCGCGGCCGGTGCGCGTCGACGTCGTGGCACTGTGTCGATAGCGTCAACCTCCATCTCCGCCCCGGGATTAGGCCATGTTCAATCCGCACGGGATAACAGGTAGCTCCCAGCATGTCGCGGGGTGGCAATGCGCATTGTCGGACACGTCCTCCGGAAGTCCAATGCCAACATCCCGAAAATATACGCCTCGCGGAGTCACGGGTGCTTCACTCTTCACTCATTGCTGCTTTTGCTGCCGCAAGGCGGTGGTAATCCCTGAACTTGAACCAGGAGTCATGGTGCATTTCTGTGAGAGCGCTGCCGCGTCGCCGCAATGTAAACATCAGCACAGTAAGTCCTCTGGATCCAGACTAAATCTAGCGTGATTCTCCCCGAATAGGTTGCCCGCAGGAATGCACAGAGAGCCGTGAAAATACAGAGGCAGTTCAGCTGCAAATATCGGATAACTCGGTTGTCATGGGCTGGCTCTTCCATGCAGACTGCACATCCGTGCAAGGAGTTGTGATTTGTCTTCCCCCGCGCAACGCACTGCGGTCGTTGAGTATTTTGATCGAGTCTGGAGAGCCAGGTTCGGGCTGAAGGGTCATTGGGGAGATGCTACGGGTCGTAGAGATTGTGTATAATAATTCAAACACGGCATATTCTGCTCTCCGAGATGCCCGAGTTGCACAAAAATTCAACCCTAGGTGACTTCTACCAAAGGTTGAGAGCGACATTTGGCGTTGGAACGCTGGAATGTGGTGGGTGAGATGCATTTCAGGCCCCGAATGAATCGGTATGAAGTACTTTGGCACCAAGTTCACACGCCCCGGGGCGGCAGACGGTGCACTGGGACAGCAATAGAGGCGGCACAGATGGCGGCACTTTGGGGCGGCACTGAGGCGACAATACAATGTTGGGGCGGCACATCACCCGCGTGATGTGCAACGGATGAGCCCCGCCCGTGCCTGCTTCGTGAAAGAGATGGGTGTCCGTGTTGATACACTGTATGTGAGTTTCAAAACCCTCCAGTTCTGCCGCCGTAATACATACTCCTTGTCGCGACGGTCGCATTAATGACGGACACAGCGGCGAATACTGCCGAGAAATATGCAATAAACCTTGTTAGTTGGGGCAACTTGAGTCAGTGTATCCCATAATAACTGACACTCGGGTACGATCGCTTTGGGATGTCCATGACGAATAGATTTGCCTTGGACTCATTTTCGGTCAAGTTGATCATTGTTGTGAGGAGGCACCAAGCAATGATCTGTGGGTCCGCACGTAAGCCTCGAGCCACTATAGCGTAGCTACGGTGGCGGACAATTCAACTCTATATTTCCGGGCCGGTCCCCTTGAATTGACCCTTTGCAAGTATTCCCCACGGGATCGTGCTGCACGCTGTATCGGCACTTGGATTGTGGCTTCTAACCAACGTGCTGCGGACAAGGACAATTAGTGTCGTGGGCGCGTGCTTAGAGCGAGATGGACGACACGCAACACGACTTTTTTAAAGTCCCAGAGAGGCCGGCAGCGCATTGTTGCCGCGGCAAAAATCCAATCCCGGTGCAATGATCTTCCAAGCCTATGGACGTCAAATCGATCCACAAGCTCAATTTAGCACAAAATTTCGATATTCACAGCGTCTGTTGCAAAGCTTCCGAAGTCAGATCGTTTCGTTATGAATACCAGGTCTATTCCGTGATTTTGGATCGTTCACGCCGCGTATTCAGTGTAAGGCACCACCTGAGTGATTCCTCCCGAATTGCCTATGCCGTGGTTCAAAAGGCTTGACTCATTGAGATCTTTCACGCACGAAGAGTCCAAATGTGCAAGGTTAGCCTATTGCCCTAGGTTGATTCCTTCAAAACGGGCTCGAAGTCCGGCAGTGACTAGAAATTCCTTGTTTCGTGGGTTCAACCGAGTGTGAATGCCTCCGTAAAACACAGGATCGTGTGAATGCGGACATTATACCTAGTGCAGCTTTGGAATTTGCTGGCCACGTGTTTTGGTTCTGGGGAATTGCTGCAGTGGTTGTTGAACAATTCCCTATTCGGTCATCTCAACCGACAACTTAGGTCTTGAGTGAAAATATGACATAGGATTTTTTGCCATAGAACAATGCATTAGGACTAGGCAAAGCTAACAACAGCGACTTATGATGCACAAGGTGTTAGTTCAGAAGTTATAAGCTGCGCGGCATTCTGCCGCGGCAAAACACAGCCACTGCCGCGTCAATGAGGCGGGCAATGCAACACTTTTCAGCACCCAATTTACACGTCCATGGTCCATGGACGGGAAAACGAGATGAAATAAATCCCTCCAATCAATTTAGCACGCTTGCTCATGGCTTACACGCCGCGCGGCAGTGCCGCGACAAAAGAATTCAGACCACACAGTCACAACTTCGTTATTTCAATCAACTGTTGCGAAGATTCTGAAGAGAAAATTGGTCCAACTTTGAAAACATGTCTGCAGCGTGATTTTGAAGCCGCCAAGAAATGACTCGAGGCTGCAAAATCACCTCAGTCGCTAGTGTGAAATTCACTACCTGGTGGTTGCATGGAAAGTCTTGAAAGCTTTGAAGCGCGGTGCATTCCATCCGGAGAGGCAAGCTCAGTGCACATAATCGAGGATTTTGGACCGCGCCTGGATTTTGTGGAATTGCTTTAGCGCCTCTCGACAAATTGCCTAATCGGTAGTTTCAACCCAGAGTGGGAAACCATCCGAACGCAAATTGTGGCAAGTAAAACAGCACGCCTAGTAGGTCCTTTCGAGAGGTTGAAGACCTGTTTTGACCCTCAGGAATTGGTGCAGTGGTTCTTGTAAAATTCCCTATTCGGTCTTTGCAGCCAACTGCAACTTCGATATGGGAGTCAAAAATTAGGTATACTTTTTTTGACTGAAACCAATGTAAGGGGCTTAGGCAAAGCTAACAAAATTTATTTAGGATTTGTCGTGCGTCTGTTCAAGAGTTATGAGCTGCGCGGCACTGCCGCGGCAAAACACAGCCACCGCGCGTCAATGCGCGGCAATGCCGCGTCAGTGCGCGGCAGCGCCGCGGCAGTCGCGGCATTTTCACCCAGCCCCTTGAGGTTTGGCCATTCAATTGAAACCGACCCGTCGTTGGCAAGAGATACAGAAGCAAAGACGAAAGAGATTTTTGAGAATCCGGGAAGGTCTCCAATCTCTGAGCGTAATGGAAGGGCGGCTGAAATCGAACTCTCGCCTGACAAAAGATGAATTATGAAATTTGCCCAAGAGTAGTAGTAGCTTACTGCGAGTGCGCTTCGGCTCACTGGCCAGACTGTGAGCTGTCGGGTTGTCCTTGCGCTTTTTGTTCTCCTTGTCAGTGTGCACAAAGTAAGGGGCTAGCGCTCTGGTTTTCTCCTCAAACTATAGCACCAATGGGTTCGTTCAGCAGTTCAATTTGAAGGGACAGACAGCTTACATCTTTGACCGAAATTAAACCTTCCACATAAATCGCCGGAGAGGCCAATCTGAGGGTGGTAGGCCCTTGCAGGATCTTCTTCGGGTGATTGCCATGCACACGATCATGGGTATCGAAAAAATTGCCAAGAGTCCCAAGCGTGCTATGTGGCTGAATCGCGATGTTACCAAGGAGCCGAAGCGAAATGTGCTCCCTGGAAAAGACAGGTCTCAGCCGGTCCAAAAGGCAATAACATGGAGACTCACACTTTGAGGCTTTCGGAGCAGTCCCTCTCCCATTCCAGATTCCAATGACGAAGAAGAAGGGCCAGCGCCTCTGGAAAAGAATCATGTAGTAGCAGAATACAAAAGCTGGAATTGGACTTGCCCGTCATCGCAATATCTTCAGGGAAGGTACGAGTAGCATTGGCCAGGATCCGAGATGCATCCGTGCGAGTGCCATTGGATGTCATGGGGACAAGATAGAGAGTGATTTGTCTTGGTACACCCTTCGCAGCGGCCGCCTGAGAACCAGTAGTGAGCTTTGGTCCGCCTTTGCTCAGCGTCCTGGCAGCCATTGCGTTACGACGAGTTTCGGCTTGGATTTCTTGCAAGGTTCTCATCGAGGTGTCGGTTCCGGAGGGCTGATTCTGGTCTTCCGAACCAGGAGAAAGTGTCAGGATACGGTAACATCACATAGTATGCGGCGAAACAGACCTTCATAGATTCCGCTCGCTGGGGGTCCTTGAGAGTGATATAACATTTTGCGCAAAGTCCGGTGGTGGTCTTGTGATCAAAAGAATCGCCACACGAATCTCCCGGGCGGTCGGGATTAATGCACAGAGTTGGATCGAGAGGAGGATTGTCGGCCATGAGTGTTGATTGGTTGAACTTCATTGGAATCCAAGTGTCCGTTATATAGTGGAAAGTCCGGAGGCGCAACTATTGATTTAACAATAGCAAGGATACCCCAAAGAGAAAAACAATGAGAACAACTGCCGGTGGTGACTCAAAACACAATAGAGACGAGCAGATCGACGCCCGACGACCGCAAACTAAGGCGGCTTTCAAGGTGGCGTGAGACGAAGTGATAAGTGACTCAACCAAGTTGTGGCGCATCCGATCCCGCAGTAGGCGCATCATCCGCTTCGGGCAAGGGTTTCATTGTTTTTATTGTTCTCACCGATCTATGACTCGGCCTTAATTCTCGGATCACACACTTCCCACGGTTCAACTTGACTCGCTTTGCGTAGTCAGACTTTTCGCCTTATTGTACTGCGTGAGAGCATTTCGAGCCCTTTTGTTCTCTGAATCGTATAAATTCCAAGGCTGCTCTGCCTGAATCCTCAGACCAACTGTGGCGTCCAGCACCCAGCGTCCGGATGGTAAACGCAAGCGGTTCCAACGGGCACTACAACGGTACTCGTAAGCTGCTTTTCACTGTATTTCTCCCATTCACAGTCTGAAACGATACCAGGTCCTCCCGATGAGATTCTGAAACCTGCTCTGCATGGATATTCTCACAAAAGTCTAACGCTCCAGCAGCGTCTGGACTATCTGCTCAAGGATTTTGGATACAAGATCAGGTACACTCGTCCCATCTGCATTCGGCCTTGCACTGTCATTTTTTTACCCCAGCTTCAGTACACTGAAAAAACTCAATCGCGAATTTGAAGTGCCCACTGTGAAAAAGCCGCCCCCGCCTCACATTGCGACTACCTTGATTGCGGAGGTTATGACCAACAATGTCTCATCCCGCAACGGTCCAACAACCATTCAAAACCAAATTTCTCGTCAAGATGGAATCAAAATCCCGAGGCAAGTGAACTTGATTTTGTATAACTCCTGTACTAATCACCCACCAGAAACACTGTTCGGCGCATCATGGCGGACATTGATCCAGATGGCGCAGAGGCCAGATTTCCGGGTCGTAGACGTCAGCCCAAAAAACGGGGGCACTTGACTGACACCGGAATCTACTACGAAGTTCATTTTGACGGGCATGAAAAGCTAAATTTCAAAGCTCTGCGAATGGGTCGTGTGGGGATCGATATCTATGGTTCTCGTTGCCATTCCAGCAGCAAAATGATCAAATTTCTTGTCGTTCCAAATGCCCGTTGCTCCTCTACGGTTGGCCACTACTACCTGGATTTGGTTGAAGAAAATGGTGGTATGTTGCCTCCTTTTCTTTGTCCGACTCCAACATATATGCTCACTTCTCCCAGTCTTTGTTCAGGCAACAGTGGACGGTGGTTCAGAGACTGGAGAACTATATGCAGCTCATGTCGCTCTGCGGTGAGTCTCCCAAATTTCTGTTTGCCATCATCTCACCATTATATGTCAGCGACTACTGTATGCCGGATCTATCACTCGAGGCGGCACCTGCTTTTGTAGCGCTCCCCAGCACAGATAACATTCCAATAGAATCATCCTGGCACCTCTTCACCAACTATATTGGCCTCGATATCAAGCAAATCTTGCTTCTCGGAAAGAGCCTGAATTACTTCAACCCCGCATTTCAGCTGCATGTGTATGTCATTCCTGGTTCGCAATGTATACTGGCAATCTTATTTCAGTTGCAGTGATCTCTTCAATTGGTTGTGGCCCAAGATTGTCCAAGTCTGTCTCGATGACTTTGTTGACTATTGGAACGACCATAAGATTCGAACCCAACGCAACAAGCTGTTGCCATCTGGTGTCTCTCCTAACTACATCTGCGACTTTCCGGAGCGGTTTGGTCTTGTCAAATTTGGCGAATCAGCTCCCCAGCACGCCATTGACGCACTCAGGCAGAATATTCCAAAATCTCGAGAGGAATGTTACAGGTGGGTATCCGATGAGTTTGACGCGCAGGCTTGGGAGGTTTATGAGGGTATTGGCCATCCTAAATTAGTGTTGACAGATGGTTGGACCATATTCTGCCAGATGCTTCCTTGTTTCAGTGAAATAGTCTTCTAACAACCTGATGAACCTGATAGTTTGGCTTGTTTGGTGACAAACGGTTCGGATTACAGATTCCATTCCCCGGCATTGTACGCAGTCACAAATATCCAGAGCAACATATGGATGCCTGGCAGTTGCTCTAAAATTGTTTCCAAGAGGATTCTGTTATGCTAACGCTCACTGTGGTTGAATATTTTGGCATCAGTCATTTCATGAATTGGGTGATCGGAATTTCTTTGTTCCGATCATTGTTGGGAAACCGGGGAAATCTGTGCAACCGTGTACATACCTACTACCCCTTGTGTACGCCTATGCATCCAATACGATGAAATGGCTTGCCACAATACATAAAACACAACATTCAACGGCCACAACCGGGGATCACCGGATCCGAACGGCAATCTATCAAAATCAAAATGTCAAAATCAACCTCGACCATCCCGCCTACCGTACAACTGTAGGTCACACCCAACTTATCACTGACAAGCGAGATTGTTTCAGGGCGAAATGCGCGTTCCGAGTCCCGCCGAAGACACGAGCAAGGATATATGAATCTTTTGGGGGAACACTTCTGCTAAATAAATACTTGTGGGAGACGCACCGAAGAGGCGTGTTGACGGAAAGCCTCGATCCCGAGAGGAGGTGAAGTCAACTGCCTTGGCTCACACGATGTGAACGTCAACTGTCAACAGTTCAAAGGACTTGGATCCATTCAACCTAAGCTACAGTCGTTCGGCTTCAACAAACCCTGACCACAATTAGAAGGTCACAAGCTTTTGTAGATCAATGCCAGATCACCTCCACTCGATACCAGGGCCTGCAAATGCGAAATATTGCGGAGGAAATGCGGGTTCAACTCCCGCCAAAGGCATGGGCGTGAAAGGTCGCCTCCTTTTGGTTTGAGGTCGCGGATGAGCTCGATCTTGATTGCGTACGCGGTGTCGCGCTGAGCAACAAAATCTGTGCCAGAATACGGGACTACGTTTCGCGCACACGCGATCCGCACCGCTTGGATTGAAACTGGAGAAATCCTATCAGAATTGCGCTCCATAGCATGCAGATTACATTCAAATGTATCGCTTCGTTGACCAATGTAGGTCCCGCCCAAGTTACCAACTAGTCTTTCAGCGCGGATGCGGGTTCGAATCCCGCCGATGGGATTGGGCACTGCAGCAGCGCTTTTTTCGGAGAACGGTGCGGGAGAGATTTGTTTGGGAAGCTGCCAAGCAGCCAGAGAAGAGGATCATGAGCCGAGACACGGAGCATGGGTAGATTCCGCACTGTGAGCTTCAGGAGAACTTAACACGTGAGGATGGGCGAATGCGCGCTTGCCCTAGGTACCAGCACAGATGGCCATCGAGGTCACTTCAAGTTGAGCGAGATTCCGGGGTGCTACGAGGGGAGGCGAGCCGCGTTGACCCTCCAATAGCCCCGGAACGTGGGCGTCGCCCCGCAAAGGAAAGCCACACCGGAATGATTTGGTGAAAGAAAATGTGTAGTCATTGACTTGAAATAGCCCAAGGTCAGTTCGAACGAGCGCGTACACCATTCGAGCACATGCGAGGATGTAGCGCAGGTGCGCAGCGTCCGCTACTGGGCCTTTTCAACATGCTTGGTAACTTGGCTAGGTTGGGATTAAATTTAGAGGACAGTTCTAAGGATACAGTGGATATGGATGTGCGAAGAGAATCGAGATGCGCGTAGGAGTCGGGCGCCGTATCGGCAAGGGGTGTGACTAGGATTAAGAAGAGTCCTCCCATATTTCGTCACTTCGTAGGATAGCGGGATTTGTGTAAGTTCGTAGGGACGCCAAGGGTATCAATATCTGTGAATTTTGGAACAGGGGCCGGTTTTTGAAAATAAGACCTTGGGTTTGAACCAACCAACCACGTGACATCCATATAAGGGAGATCATTCCCACGGGTCACGTTTGCCCCAACGTCTTTCCGCCCACGACACCTCAAAACACCCTCACTGCTGCTTGAAACGGCTTATAACCATCCCAGGTGGCTTATTATGGTTTGTGTGGGCCGCGAAGCGCCGTGGAATATTTTTCCGATGGCAGCCAACATGAACCAACCAAGTACCAAATTGGGGTTGAACCGCCGAAAACCAGGGAAACCTATCCAAAACCTATGGGCTCTACTTCTGTGCTTGGAGACAAGCTCATACACATAGAATGTACTATATTTGGCCATTTTGAACCCCCCAGAGCAGCAAATTGATGGTTCCCGGAAATTTTTTTAAGGCCTGACGGCCGAACCAACCAACCAGCCCCTGTTCCGGCAATCACGGCCCGGCATACCCTTGAGGGACGCGAAGCAAGTTCGTCAGATGCCAAATTAGGTATCCTGACTGAGGAACTTCGTCGGATGAGGCAGCTTGCCAAGCAAGTTGGCCGTGTGCTTGCCGTGCGCTAAACAAGAGTAAATGAGGCGCGTCAAGTAGATCCGGATCAAACCGAAGCCATCATTCCCGTCACTGTCGTGACAATGGCTGGACGGTGCTCTCCAGTTTGGTACTCGTCGTGTGTGGGTCTGCCGCTGGTAGAGGCACACTCAAAACTTGTTCAGTATGCAAGTCCACACAATGGTATTATTGCTGAGTCCTCCCAAAGTGCCCCTCGAGCCCTGTGCAGTTAAGCATTTCGAGTATGCACTGTTTGAAGCAAAGGTCAGATTACGTGCCCACACTTAGAGAAAAATCGATTACAGTAACCGTGATTTTAAACGATTTGTGTCACAGTTTGAGAATATCCGTAAGGACCCCCCATCCGCTGGGAAAATGATGATTATATTGACTCCAGGTTCAGCAGAAGGCTTACATCGAAGGAAAATAGGACGTAGAAAGCATTATCTGATACAAGGTCGCGTAGATATGGCGGTCGGGGAAACAATTAACAAGGAACACTTGAAGAACACTGGACATTCATCCAACACATTGCTCAAACATCCAGTTCGGAGGAGCGTCGCTCCTCCAGTTGAAATTTGTGCAGCAAATGGACACTCCTCTTGATGTTAGCGAGGGGAACAATGCTTGCGACTAGCCCTCCTTTTCTGGAGTCTGACCGTGTACATAAGATGGTGAGGTTCAGGCTGGGACGTTGAAGGGGGAAAACCATTCCACATAAGCATAAGCATAAGCGAGGTGCCGCGGAGGAACCACACCCGCTGCAAAGAGGCCCTGGATGTGGTGTGCGTTGAGAGAGAAGATAATGCAAACCTGAGCCAAATGATAGCCTGTATACAAGTCAGCATCGAAACAAACCTGCTCACCTGCAACACAAGTGAACTCATCGGAGCCATTGTTGACCAGATCGTTGACCAGCGCAGCGTCGAAGCGTCTGGGAATCTCTTTCCCCGAGCGTGTAGAACTACCACTGAATCTTGCCGGCAGTGTATGTCTTCGGTGATAAGTTTGACCCGGTGATAAACTGGGACGCGGTTGAAATGAAGGTTGAAATGAAGGGAGAGAGAGGTGGATTGTGCGTCGATCTGCAACAACACCAAGGTCAGTCCAGACGATCAAACCAAGCATTACACACTTAGTAAGAGTCTGCGCGCGCGTTATCGTTCTGACGAAGAGAACGTGAGGAGAAGCAAATATGTACATGTAATCCAGCCACAACGTTGAACTGAATGAAAGTCAGTTGAAGATGGGTCAGCCTGTGAGAAGAGAATTTGACGTCGCAGCCACGGCGGATTCCTGAATGAAACGAAGTCGGTCAAGCTGAACTGAAGGACGACATCCCTCGTCTTGATTGGGGTTATGCGACAATGAATGAGTCAATTAACCAGAAACCAAGGCAAGTAGGCCACGCACAGGCTCGAAATCCAACCAAACATCAGATATGCACAGGGAGCTGCCTTAATCGAGAGGCGATGTTCGGTGACACCCTCGTCGGTCTTTCCCGGAGCATGGACGACAAAAAGAAGGAGGGAGGGTTGACGTGGACATCTGGCAGCCTAGCCAAAGTTGAGCTGCTGAACATGCCCGTGATCACCTCCACAATGTCGCAATGAAACACACCAAGTCATAATCAAAGAAAATGCAGCAAAGTTACATTGTGAGAGGGCACTTGAAACCCAACTTTCAACGTGTGGGACTATTCGAGTATAGAAAGTCCGTCATAAAAGCGAGGATCAGGTAGAATCAATGGCGTCGGAAATGACATGGTATGGTTCAAACTGCCACCGAGCGTGGCTGTTTAGGGAGATGGTGGTGTCGATCGAAAAAGGTCAATAAAATATGATACAGTCGCCCGGAGGAAAGTACCTAAGTTCCTGTCGCACTAAATACAAGACTTGCTCTGATATCTGGTGGATCTGCCCCAAGTCTTAGTAAACAAAGTAACGGATAGAGAGACTCGGATATCGATGGCGGTGAATACTTCGAAAGGGACGCAATATAACTCTCAAGGATACAAGGATCAGACAACATAACTTATTTGTATCCGTGGCTAGTATAGATATGTACACTACGAGTCAGCAGATTGCGCGAGGAACTCGAGGTAGCGTTGATGGTCCTTTTTGTAGTGCTGCTTAAACTCCTCTGGATAGCGCTCGACCCATTCGTGCCCTGTAAGCTGCTCACCGGTGTCGGGATCCTCTATATCCCACCCAGCCAGCGGATCCACAAGCTTCTTCCGACGCTTTCTGGACGAGACGGGAGCCACGTCAGATGAATCTGACTGCCCGCGCTTACGCGCCGAGGTGCGGCGCGCGCCGGGAACGTCTGAGTTGCCTTGGGGTACATGGATGACTGTCAATAATTGAGAACGTTGCGCAGGGGAGGAGGGAATGCCTGAGTTACCTTCGGCAACTGGAGTGGAAGGTGCGGGTAACTCAGAAGGCGCTGCGACTGAACCAAGTGCTAGCTCGAAGCCACTGGGTGCTTGGGCGGTCGCCTTCGACGTGCTGGCAACAGCAGTGCGTTTCTTCGAAACGCGACCAGACGAATTGGACTAGCTCAATGTAAGCATCGAGCACATCGCCACTGTAACACAATATAGATACCTTGGCTTCGGCCTTCGCTAACTTGAGTTTGCCTTCGACGTCAGCTATAGCAGCTTCGAGTTCGCGAACACGGCCCGTAGCTTCCGCCGACGGCTCAGCCTGGTAGAGTATACTTAACGTGCGTGAGAGATGAGCATAGAAAAGATCTCACCTTGGCGTCACTGCGAGCGGCCTTGAGCTCTTCCTTCGTTTCAGATAGCTCTTGCTGCAGGGTGGCGACATTGGCGTCGATGGCGCGAGCAGCCCGCACCTTGTCGGCCTTCCGGGACTGCCGCGCGGTCCGGTTCGCATAACGTTGAGATACCTCGCTCTGCGAATTGCGCGAGATCGCGGTCGCCATGCGGATTTCAATCTCGGCAGCTCTACGAATATCCAGTTCTTCGTATCTCGCTCGTAGTCAATACACGTATGCACCGCGAGAAGACCGAAAACTTACTTCTTGAACGACTCAATGACGCCCATCGAAATGCCAGTCTGGGCATTGTTCCAGGCGTGCTGCGCTTCACCAAGGTTAGTCGTAGGCTCCATCGTGTTCCACTGTTCGAGCGGAATGTTTGACAAGCACTGAATGAGGCCCGGAAGCAACCAGCGATGCATCAGCTTGTGATCCCACCATCCTAGCATCCGAACTGAGCGAAGAAGAGATTGGGAAAAGAAACGACGTACGTTTAAGCTCTCCCTGGGGGTCGGGAACAGTCGGAATCCACGCCTTGAAGGATTCGACTTCCTCGGGCGTCTTGGCATATTTAAAATCGAAGATGCGCTTCCGATCCGAATCGGAGAGAGTTAGCTCTATGACTCCCTTGAAGAAAAAATGAGTTGGAGAATGGAACAAGAACACCGAACGACACTCACCGATCGTAGTGTGTATAACACGATCGCAGGACGAACGGAAGAACCAGCTGGGAATCAGTTCCGACGACAGCGCGCACATCCTCACGATCGATCGTGGGGGCTAACGCATCAGAAAATCCGAGGAGGGGTGCCGCTTCCAGGTCGGCGTTGACACCTAAGATTTTACCCGCCTTGTGAAGGCCCTTGAACTTGAGCGGCTTGCCGGTGAGCTTAAGGACGAGTCGCTGGATCTCCTCCCAAGTAGTTTTGTACGCCTGTCGGTCATGGACCTCCATCCAGACGCGCATAACCGTCACCGCTACGAGCATATCAATGTTGGAAATGATGGAGAGCAAACATAAGTTTACGCACACTCGTTGATCGCCACCAACCACCCATTGATCTCAAATATCTGCATTTTCCCTGCGACGGGTTTAAAGGTGGTGTCGCAGTCGAGAGTACGAAGCTCGTGGATGAAGCGGAGAAGTTTGCCGTGCGCACCAAAGATGATCCGCTTCCCATCACGAGAGAGCGAGCTCTGGAGAAATCTTTTGTCGTCGCTCATGTTCTCCTGGTCAGCTAGATATGTCGCAACCTCTGAAACGAGGAAGAATAAGCAGAAGTATCATGAAAAACACGAAAGATAATTACGCTGTCTTGTGTTTTTTGCGTCCGACGTCGATGGGAGATTGTTCAACTCCTTCTTTACCTCCCGGATGAGGCGAGTTTTTGTGTCGCGGCTCATCAGCCCCGGATGAAAAAGGCTGGGCGTTTTTCCGTCCAGCAGATCCTTGGTCGACTGAGCTACAAATATTCAAAACAACTGGCTCAAAATTATGGAAGAGAACACTTACCATTCTCGACATTTTTGACGGTCGCCCCAAAGCCAATCTTGCGAACACATTCCCGATACCTGGCCGCGACCGCCAGGGTACATTTGTTGGGTGGAGGAGGGGGATGAGAATGGCCCGATTTCGACGAAGGGACCACGACTGCCATCCGTGCCAATTCCGGGTGCCGTGTTTCGGAGGGACAAAAGATATGCATCCCAGCGCTGCAGGTCACGGGCTCCACCTTGGCGATGTATGGCCGGCCGTCCTTAAGATGATTGAACGCTGTGAATACGGAATAACGATCAATACCATGGCAAAGGACAGAGGGAACATACGACAGATAGCTGCCCCCTTTGCTCCCGTTCGTGCCGAAACAACCCTTGAGCACGCACCCTCGGAATCGGCCTCCTCGACGATACGCTGACCATTCATCACTTTTACAAACAGCTCCTCGGAGATATGGTCCAAGATTCGCGCCTGGGAGTGAAACGAGCCCGAGGTGAGAGGCTCTTGACGCTTGGAGCACAAAAGAATATGGTTCTTGTTGCGGTCGGGCTTGAAAATAATTAACTGATGAGAGAAAGGGTAGATGGGGAGAACGTACCGTATTCAACTTGCGAAGAGAAATGGATCCATCGCAGCTTTGTCCATCGCTGCGAATACCGTGGCAACGCCATCTCTGGAGCGAGCGATGAAACCTAAGCACATTGTAAGATGACTGAATGGCCATCGAAGAACTGAATCTTACGCAAGAGTTCGGCCAATGTCGGTGTCATCTTGCATCTCACGCGTGCGGAGCGTCGCGGCTGCAAGCCTACGCCCAGGCTCTGGGTCCAGCTCACGTCTCTCGTCCTTGAGAAAGGCAGAGTCGAGAGATTGGCATGCAAAGATACCGTTACACGTAGGACTAGCTCGACGACATGCTACTTTGACATCGCTGCTGAGACCAAAAAAACACCCGGGCAAATGTGCATCGATGCGACCGCGTGCCCCAGTAGTACTGCCCCACGAATGCGAGTCCTAGTGCGACAGGGTGAGTGTACATCATCGTTTAACGGGCACATAAAAAACACTCACCTGGTCACGGATAATCTGATCCACCGACGTCTCTGCAGGTACTTCGTCCATGCCAGTGAAATCGACGAGGAAGGCAGTGCGTCTCTCATGGAAGGGAAATTGAGAGGGGCAGCCTTTTACCCGATGAAGAGCATAGACTTTTTGTCTGCCTGTGAGCTTGATTCCGTCCGGAAAGTCGACGACTTCCGAGGAGACGCCGGCGTCGAGCCACTGTAAACCTGACGGTCTCCAGTCCCAGCCAAGGCGTGAGTCCATGTCTGCAGCCTCGCCCTCCACATCAACACCAGGCTGCGAGACAGGACCCATCTCTGCACTGGATTACAAGTTTCAGCGAAATTAATCTCACGGTTCAAACTGAACACGTACAGCGAATCCTCGGCGCCCCAATTCGCATCGTCCCACTGCGAAATTTCAACAGAGACGGATGGTGGGCTGCCACGTAGACGAAATGGATCAGCATGAGTCTGGCAAATAATGAAAATACTAACCTATTTTCGTTGATATCACCCGGGGCACTTGACGGTGCGGCGGAGAACTGGCGTGAGCTGCTGGATGACCATCCGCTGCAAAGTGGTAATGAACGGCAGTGAATTGAGTACGCGTGGAAAAAATACCGAGACGACCAAGCATCCTCATCCGGAATGTAGATACTCGACGGTGCCGCGGATACTGGGCGAGAACTACTTGATGACCACCCACTGCAAATAGACGCGATGAATGGTGCGAGAAAAGAAAATGAAGAAAATGGTGAACACGCACCGAGACGACCACCCATCATCCGCGCTGGAGGAAAAATCAGGCGCAAACGTCGAGTGGGAGTATTCATCGCTGCATCGGGTCAGACGGAGTTTATTACAGGCCAACACTGAAAACATCTTACGGTGGGAAAGCCCCCATGAGAAGATTGATGCTGGAATCGGACCACTTGAGTCGCCGAATAGAGCTTATTGGCAAACTTTAGCCGAGATTTTGCTCAAGAGCTCATTGGCTGCTCCACAGCTCTCGACCAATCAGCACCCAAGCAAAATTTCGGCTAGACTTTGCCAATAAGCTCTAATAACACCATGATAAATTCGTAATCTCACTTGTAGCTATCTTCAAAAAAATCTCCCACACTCGAACCAGTGGAAGGGGGTCGAGTCGGCACTGGTTGACAGCTGCAGTCGGGTGCGATATAGATTAGTGCGAAGAAATACTTGAGCCGGCTGTAGTACCTTGTAAAATCATCCCAGTGTGGTTGGGCCGAGGTCTCCGGCCACTGCGCACTCGTTTGCGGAGCTGATTACGGTAACCAGGTCGGTACAGAATCCCAGATGGGTGCCGAGGAGCTGGGATGAAAGGCGGGCTGTGTTGCGCCCGGAAATAAGTCTGGAAAGAGTTACAGCCGCAATGAGATCAAGGAGGAATATACACACCGGGTGGGAAAGGCGGTGTCGGGTCGCCGAAATCTGACGCACTGATGGGCGGCATGCTTGAATTTGACGGAAAACTCGAATCGGCGACTGGGGATAGACAAGGTGAGCACATTGTCTCCAATGACAGCGTGATACGTACCGGGAAAGGTGAATGATGGTGTGGAACTGAAGGCGGAAACCGAGCTGTCGTAGGCCCGTTGTCTGCGTACGAGGATGAAAATGTTGATGGGACAAAAAGAAAGAAAGAAAAGCAGCGCCGCATACCTATACCGCCGTTGCGCCTCGCTACCGCCGTCCGGAAGGTACGGCGAAAACTGCCAGCCGTCCATCAGCACCTGTGGAAATGAGAGCTTGGTCATCGTCAATGTTGCCCAACACGCACCTCGAACCCGTCAGAACTGTGTGTGTGGGGACTGGGGGCGGGAGATGATGGTGGGAGGGAAGAAAGAAACGACAGACGCATCACCCCGCGATCACGGATCAGACGGTTAGCCTAGTTTGGGGATCTGACGAACTTGCACCTCTTTAGACCTCTTTGTGACGAACTTTCACAGTTCTTCGCCTAAGCGACTGCATCCTACGAACTTTCTCTCTCCTAGGTCTGATCTCACGAACTTTCGCCATCAAACGACGAAGATCTCCCATCATCTGACGAAGATCCTCAACACAGCCACATGTTACGAAGTGACGAGGGACACTACGACTCGATTAAGAACGATACACAGACCAGCGGTATTGCAGAGCATGAGAAAATCCAAAAGCATGGAAAGGCAGGGCAAGTGACAAGTAGGAGGCCGCAGCGACTGGCAGTGGCAAGGACAGGCAAGGACTACCGCATCATCGAAATAATTTCACCCCAGCTATGACCATCGTCGAACACGCATATAGTTGCCTGCCTATTCAACGAGCTTGACGTTGAGTTCAGCGGGGTTTGACTCCGGATATGAATGTGGGCTCTATTCTCCTTTTTGTTCCGCTACTTATGTATCCCCGGTGCGTGGACCGTTACGGACTAATACTTGTGAAGCCGAGCTGAACCATTTCAGAATCGCAAAGCGGACAAGTATATCAAGCGTGCACCCGTGGTCCTGGATTAACTTTAACCCGCTAGTTCTTCCACAGCACGTATCATTTCCGGCCACATCGCGTTTAATTCTTTCTCTGAAGGAATTTGAGACAGCATAGTAGGCCGTCGTCGACAATGGAAATCGCCTGGCATCTCACCCTTCGGGCTCCATAAAACCTTTCACTCCGAAGGGCGGAGAGGCCAAGGTTCGACTCCTGAGAAAAAGTGACACCCTGGTTTCAATTCGAGCAGAAAAGGTCAGCAGTGAAATGCGAACCTAAATGTAACAGGCGCAGTAAACCGAAAATGTAGCAAGTTATTCTGACAGCATTCACACGTAGGAAAGGTCTTCAATGGGATATATCTTCCTTGAAGCCTTTGCCCTGTGAAGTTAGCTTTGACCTGATTCTAAGTACGTCCAACGCTTTCACGAGCCACCAGCACTCTACAAGACCAGATTTCCGGCCTTCGCTCCACATCCGAACAAAGCCCGCTATAGGTACTTCAACCAAGGTATCTGGCAATCCGACGAATGGCCTGGGGCCCTCAAGTATTCAACAGGGTGCAACCAGGGAGTAATGATTATTTCAATGTGTCCATTTACATAGTCCAGGTACAACATGAACTGGGTAAGTGACCATCTCTGTGGTCGTGGGTTGACCATTCTCACGAGGGAGGTCAAATCGCCTCGGTGTAGGTTCAATGCCATCAGTGATCAATAAATTATGTGCCATGTTGCGTACAAGTTTCTGGCAGTGCGTGAAAACTTGCCTTGTTTTCCAACAAGCGATGTGCTGAATTTTCAACCCTGTTCATAGTTGGTCACTTTTTCGTCTGTGTTTTGGGGTGTGTCACTTTCTCGAGCAAAATAATTATTTTACAGTATTCCCGCCATATGGGAGGTCTCAAAGTTGGTAAAAGTGTTGAAGATTAGTGAATTGGACAGTGAAAGTGTCGGAAAGTTGAAAAACAGCAAAGAAAGTGTCGGAATAATAAAAGTGCATTTTGACCGTCATACTTCTGTCCCCCCAATCCGCGACCCTCGTTTCCGTCGCGATACGGTATATCTGTCGGAGTCATGAGCAGTGAGCTGCACCTCATCCAAGCTCATTAGCCCTGGTGAAGCCTTTGTGGGTCAAGCTAGATTGTTTCCTGTGCGTCGAAGTTTGGAGACCAGGTGTAGGGAAAATATGTGGGTTCGAATCCCATCGAGGGCGTACGCATGGATTGTGTTTTTATGTAAAGAAAAAAATCTTTCTCGTGTCCCTTGTGTAGCGCTTGTCTGGCGCCTAGTGGCCGTCGGCGTCTGCTAATTGCCACGCGGAAACTGGTGTCACTACTAGTTAGTAAGATTACGCTGATTTAATCAGGACACGACTCGCAAGGAGCACATGATGATCGCAAAATCTAGTATGTACGCGCCAAGCTTGCCGCAGCGCAGTTCGATAAATTGAAGCCTTCTTCGGTCAGCGTCAGATCACCTCCACCAGTATAATCTTCCTGGAGAATTTGGGAGGCAAAGCGGGTTCAACTCCTACGCCGAAGGCAGCGGGGGACAACATGGTAGATGTTTTCAGCAGGATTCGATTGGATCTTGGATCGGCTTTCCAGTGCAGATGCTTTTTGTACGAGTATCAATCTTCTGCAGTACCATTATCTGTGCGGTCAAGTTGCGATGAAGACAACTCGGCATTTCGGCCTCTAGGTGACACCTCAATTTCCTTCTCAGTATCCTCTACATCCAGCCAAGGTACAGGGGGTGTTCAGATCCACAACCAATCTCTAACTACCAGATCGCAATCGCAAAAGCAAAAAACGGTTCTGTTCTTCCTCCACCCGTTTCAAACTTTCAATGATTTAGAATGTTCACACCGCTACAATATTGAGGCAGAAAATTCCTGCAGACACCAGCGTCTCGTCAGCAATTTCCGCAAGCTGCCGGGCCAATGGTGTCGGAATCGATGCGGCTCAAAATCAATCAAGTGTACTCACCGTCCTGCTGGTGGTGTCTAGATCTTCTCACCAGCTAAGGTCCATACCAGGCAAATCGTCGTTGCCATATTTTTCTAACACAATTTCATCTACATCCATTGTAGAGGTTAGAAGGTCCTCTGCGGAATTGCCGCCATCATTAACTATTACCGTCTGTAAGTCGTGCCGCTTTCAGTACTGAGGCACTTACCATGCGCGAACGGAACATGCGTGTCGGAAGGTCGATACAGCGGCAACCCAAGATGTCGGGCAATGTCCTCGCTGTATGGATTGAACCCCTTGGCTTGGTGGAATTTACGCAGTCCCGCGTACACACTGGAATCCCAAGACCGTCCCATCAGCTGGGTGCTGCACTGCAGCTCCGGAAATCCGAGCTCGATTGCTCCCTCCATGGTCAGAATCTCGACGCCCGCTGGGTCGAGGGACCAATAAGCACTAAGCTTTGGCCAGCAGAAAGAGGATCGCCCCGTGCGGAAGTCCTCCGTCGGGCAGAGAAACAAGAAGCCTGATGGCATGTCTTTCGCAGCTTCTGAGATTGTGATCGTAAATCGAACACTGGACGTGACAGCTAGAACTCGTTAACAGGCAATCACACCCGAGTGGTGATGTACTTGCCCCAATCTTCATCTTTGGATGGGATGTGGCAGCGGATGAAGAGATGATTCGCTTGGCTGAGCCAAGCCCAGGCCGAGGTAAAACAACGCAATGAAAGTTCGCAACCGACTGCATCGCGAGCGTTGAACCTTGCAAATGACATACATGTAAGGCTCGCAGGACAAAGCGATACACCTCGAAATGCAAATAAATACCGTGTGGAGCCGTCTTCCAGGACTGTACCCTCTGTTTCTCCAGAGCAACCCCAGTCCAAGATATCAGCGACGATGTCCGGCGCCGTGGCAATCTCTATAAGGCGATCGTTCGGAACCCGAGAAAAGACTGCTCCCAAATTCACTGCGACGACACTGGCCGGTATTCCGAAAGAGCTGGCGTGGCCGAGAGCGCAAGCGCAAATGTCATGGTAATTTTCGAGTGTGAGGGCATCAATTGCCATGACCTCCATACAAGGCGCATCGATGGAGAACACGCCCGGCGCGTCAGATATGTGGCGAAATCTAATGAAGGGAAAATTGGTGGGTTCGTCCGCTCCACGGAGACGCGGCCCGTTGAGCGACGTATCCATATCGTCGACTCGGGCTGATACCGTTGATACAGATATTTGGGATGCAGAGGAATGGACTCACCATGGGCCGTTGAAAAATTGAGTGAACGTAATCAACTGCAACCTAAGACTGGTGTTGGAGATGACGTAGAAACCTAATATTCTTACCTTGAACTCTTGGCCCTTGAGAGTAAATTGAAAACTACAGGAGTAGCAAAGAAGATCCATACGCACGAAGTGAGCATAAATGTAGGCAGTCAAGCCAGAGAATTCCTGAAAAAGCTGCAGGCAATGTCGCAGGGGTACCAGATCTACTTGTACTCAGTTTCTACGCAGCAAATTCAGATGAACACAGATCAAGGTCGCACCATCGTGAAAAACAGTGGCGTGTATGCCGTCCGAGCTTGCTGCTCCGTAGATCTGGATGATAGCGGGATGGCTGTGGTTTGTGCTTGTCCACTATCGGGTGTCAGAGTGTTACGTTTCGACTTACCGTAGTGAACGGTGTTCGTTTATGTCCCGCTGCCACTTCTGCAAAATAAATACTCAGCGGGGTTGAATGTCAGACCAAGAGGTAACACACCCGCACTGCGCCATCGCCCTGATACACGGCGACAGTGACACGTTGGTTTTTGAGTTTGCCGGTATATATTCTACGATCTCGCCGCCGAACAACGCCCGTGTTATTATCGAGGCATATTTCCCGCTGGAGATCTATATCCCCCAGCGGGAAGATGCGAAAGTCTGTCAAACGTGCAGCCTCTTCGTGTATCGCGTCAGGGAAACTCACCCAGTGGAACAGGGGCCAAACTGTAGTTTTTAGTGACGTTTTTCAACGACCTCTGACCCGTCACAGTGAAGTTCTGGGCGCCAGCAAACATTCCGCTCCTGTAGTAGACACCCGCTCAGACGAGACCAAATACGATCGATGACAAGAAATGAATTCACGAGGCGGCTCCGGGAGATATGGTGGTGGAGGTGAAAGAGCCGTGGGCCATGGGTAGCGGTGGGAAGAGGGACAGAAGATAAGCGCCGAGATGCATCTCCTGCGCCGCAGTTAAGACAGGTTCTAAGTATACCGCAGCTGGGATAATTCCGTGGTTCCAGGAGATCGAGAGAGAGAGGAGAGTCAAGCTCAAAGGCATGCGAAAACAGCGTGTTTCCGACATTCATCTGGATTCCGTTATCTAGATTCACAGTGCGCACGGATACATGCCGTTTTACCGTACAACGCACGACTCCTGGCCAATTCAGAACTCACCGGTGCGAACTCATTTGGAACTCATGTTCAGCTCTTTCGCTGGAGAAATCTGGGACATCTCTAAGGAATCTGGGCTGTCCGGACAGCGTAGGAGTAGCCGTGGTCGACAGCGTGGCCACCGATCTGAAGCTTCCGAAAATCTTTCATTTCGAAGTCGGGAGCAGTTCTTATCTCGTGCGTGCGGACTGAGCTGAATAGGAAATTCAGTGCCGACATACTGAAGTGCGGATTCAAACGAGATCACTTACTCTCGGGCACAGGGTCCATTTTAGCCAGCCTTTCGCAACTTGTGGACTGTGTCCTATCTGTTCCATTGGCCGGATGTTCAACTCTTGGAGCGGGGGTTCGAGTCCCTCGAGGGCATTCGCTGGCTGTCCATTTTTTGGTGTGTGTGTCGCTATCCGCTCTCAGCGAGGATGAACGCCCAGATATAGGAAAGATGTCGAGCGTACGCGAGCAAAAGCAAAGAGAGCCGAATGGGAGCATGGAACATGGGAGCAAGAAGAAAGAGGCGAGGTGGCAGTGCTGTCAACGTCATCATCGTTGATTGCTAACAGCAACACACACTCATGCTCTTCTCCACCGCCATCCTCCGTTTCGGCCGACGGCCATCCCTCGAATCCATCGCTCTTTCCTTCCGCTGACAAGAGCTTGACCTGTAGCCGCTCGCTTTCAGCTCGTTCGGAGTCGGTCAGGATCGGGCTCGACTCTTGAAGAATCAAGATCTTCACCGTGACTCAAGGGGGAACCTTTGGGGGTCCTTACTGGACAAAAGGTGCGTTTTTAGCACTAGCCGGTCGGGATTGTTCGAGATCTCGAGAGATCCCCCGAGAATCCTCAAGATTTGTCGAGATTTGTCGAGATCTCGACCGTTCTCTCGAGATCTCCAGAGATCTCGACCAAAACCCCGATTTTACCCTGGTAGAACTGAGAATCAAAAGCCCCAGATCTCGGGAGATCTCGATTGATACTTCCGAGCTTGCACTTGCACGCCAGAGGTGCAACTTGCGCTCAAAATCGAGATCTCGACCACTTTTTGGTGCAGCCGGGAAAACATTGGGGAGCCGTCGTGGCATCATTGGTGGGTGATGGAGACCCCTGGCAGCCCATTCGTAGCGACAAGCACGTGAAGTACAATATGTGGACTTTCGAGCTCTACGCGGGTGATTTTCGGCAACCCCCTGTGGACCTCGGCCATCTCGGGGATGTTGGATTTTGGCCAAATGCCTGATTTTCATTCAGTGTATGCATCCAACGAGAGTATTGAAGGATGAGGAGAGATGCTTGTCCTTCGAGTAGTCATCTATATCGCTGTATTGTCGGCCATTTCATACTAGTTCTTTCATAAAGTGTAAATTGTGGAGAACACAAGAAGACATCGCCCACCAAACTCCGTCAATTTGACTCACCAACTGAATGTAAAAAATGAGCTTGTCCCTCTCATCCCATCGTTGTGCGCATGCTTATCGCTTACATCTCCTTCGTGTCCTACGCGTTCTCTATGACTTGATTGCTTCAAGATTCCACTATGCTTTGGCGCTGAGCCTCTATGAATCACAAATCCCTCGATGCCTTCACTCCACCGTAGTTTGTGGCCCGCCTTTTGCTTGCTTTGTAACTGGAATTTCCCCCAGATTTTCATCTCTCAGCCAAAACCACACTGCCGACTCCGATCCAATTAATCACAACTGCATCTTACCCTTTACATACCAAGTTCGTGTTCCTTTGTTTCTTTTGACTTGGTTCCGTACATTTTCCGATGCTCACCCCTCCATTTCTCAAGTGCTGCAAATCAGCTGTCGGTTCAGCGAGTAAGGTCTGACCGCGGAGTTGCTACTGGTGTTAGGGTTATCGCGGCCGCGGCACTTTTCAACATGACTTCGGGCATCTCGGTCATGGATGTTCCGTCAAACCACGTAAATATTTTCCTCAAATGTACACTCAGCTGTGTCTCTACCTATTCTTGAAGTGTAATGGAAAAGCCCGACTTATTTCGGCCTTTGACTGTCAAGAAAACCTTCAAACACAACCGCCCCTCGAATCCAACTGAGATATACTTCTGGATGCAACATTAACCTGGTTGCGCAACAGCCATATGAGCCATCTGATGGCTTTGTTGTCGTGCGCAAATTGTTGCCATATGACTCGGATAACATACTTTCTTCTGCCTGTACAATCATGACTGCAGGTCAATGAGCCTTGAACAATCCATGGGTGTAGTCAATTCGGCGTGAAATTTATGAACAAGGCCGGACCGCGCCCGGGATCGAAGATATTGCACTTGTATCGCAGAGTTGAGACTCTCTGGCCGTCAAACCTCATCCTGCCAGTAAATGCGAGTGATTGCATGAAGCTAAATCATTTTCAAGGCTCTTTGAATTTGGTTCACCGGGTTTTACAAAGCCATTAGCCATATGGTGCGCACATCAAAAAAGCCATCAGATGGCTCATATGGCTGTTGCGCAAACCCTCTATTAATCACTTCGCAGTTTCCTTTTCCCGCGCCGACTTTCTCCTCTCGGTTTGTAATCTGACTTCCGGCAAGCGTTAAGCCCTGCTGAGAACGATTTCTCCTCACTATCCCTAGCCCCTTCATCTTCTTTTTTGGTCTCAACGAGTCCACTTGCCTGCATCGACACAATGCATGTATTTCATCGGCGACACCTGGGCCAGATCTCGATCTGTTCCATGTCGCAGTAATATCTAAATCATTCGGTGGTTAGCTCAAACTCATCTTCGCAGGAAAAGCTACTTGAATCAACAACAGTTCATTTTTTCTAGGCAATACAATTCCATGAGACCTGTTTGGTTTCTGGAGGTATGTGAGTATCACAGGGGGCAAATACAGGGCTGGGTGAAAGTGCTGCGACTGCCGCGCACTGACGCGGCATTGCCGCGCATTGACGCGCTGTGGCTGTGTTTTGCCGCGGCAGTGACGCGCGAATGCTATAACTTGCGTTGGAAGACCCGGGGGACTCTGAGTGTCTGTTGTTAGCTTCGCCTACATCAGCAATTTGACATTTTGATTGCCGTGTTCCGGCGTTTTCACGCGTTTTCGCGTTGTTGATCAAACATTGTCGGCGACGGTGAGCCCGACCTTGAAGCTGAAAATTTACTGGGGTATGGTGAATGGGATGCTGGGGTGGGGGAATGGCCGCGGTGAAAATAATTTCCCATTCTGAGGAACGGTCGAGTGCCCGCAGCATTCGGATTTGGTCGGCGTTGTGGGTTTTGGCTCCCACGTTCCGCTGTTGTCGCGTTGTCGCGTTTTTAGGCGACATTGTGACGTTTTTGCGGGCCGTTGTGGCGTTGTACAACGCCTAACAACGCGACAATCAAAATGTCAAAAGTCTGATGTAGTCCCAATTCAGTGTTCTAGCTCAACAAAAACAACCTGAATTTTTGACACATCATACCCAAGTTGACGGCCAAATAGGGAATTTCAGCGGAACCGTCTGACCAATCCTACGGATGCAAAGCACGTCTGCAGGAGACAGTAAGCCTCAATTAGGTGGGCTACTTGGATTGGTATTATCTGCTCTTGGGATGTTCACTCCGTCGGTTGAACCCAAGTTGAACAAACTGGATAGAGGAAGTCCTTTTCCGGGAGAGCCTGTAATTCTGGGGCTTGAGCAACCTGTTGGATTTTGAAGTGACACACAGTATAATGTTCAGTGACCCTCTGCAAACGCGCAGGGGAGTCGGATGGATTGCTACGGTATTTATACAAAACAGGGCGGTACTACGAGTCATGTAAGGAGTCAGAATGGAGTCAGAACAGTAGAGTACATGACTCAACTTAACTCGAACTTACGGTTGAAAGAACTGAGAATGGTGATTATTTGCTCCGGTATTCTCGTGCCAACTTTCCCATCCTTTCTGAATTTATCTTGTGGCGTGCATGTACTTGTCTACAGCTGAACATAGGCGGGTTTATGACCAGTGCGGGTTCAATCAAATGTGTCTCGGGGATCTCGGGCATGTTGAATTTTGGACGCGGGGTAGTCAATTACGCTCAAATTCAGCTTACCAAAATTCAACGACACGCGGATCCTTCAAAGAGCCCTCAGCAAATTTCCCCATGGGCAAGCCATGACCCCGGTGTGTTGCCCTTAATTCTCCCTTCGTCTTCCTTCTGCTTCTTCCCTCTTCCCATGTAGTTCAACAACCAAGCTCATTGTGCAAGAAGTAAAGGTGTCCGACCGTGTAGACCTCCTTACAGTACCTAAGGACTTCAGTGAAGCTAGAGCAAAGCAGGCCCGGCAAAGTAGCAGCCGTACCGAGACGGTCGAAAGCAAGTACGGCATGCCCACGATATGTGTTCAACTTGGTTTTGCCTTGGTTCAAGCGATGACTGTCATTTTAAGCGACGACTAACATCCGCTGTCTAATACGGCAGCAGGTCCTACTTCCAGAGGACTCAGTCCTACTTCCAGAGGACACAGTCCTACTCCATAGGACTGGGGCAGTCCTAGTCCTACTCTTTTGGTCACTCCTCCACTAATGCTCTTTGTCTAATCATTGATCCGGAATCGCCAGATTTCCCATGGATATGATTGGCTATCATCCAACGTGCATCGTCGGAACAAAGATAGTCAATCTCGAAGTCAACTGTGTGGTCAAAGTCCGGTCCTTGAGTCAAGGAGTTGAACCTCTACCCATTCCAGTCTTGTAGACACATGGCTCTCGTTCACAAATGTTCGTTGGAAGGCCGAAGGTTTTCTTGATGTTACAATAGATTCTAGTTAAAAGAAGCGAAGTCCTGTCCAAGTACAGGGTAGGTAGATTATATCCACAGACACTGCTGAACATTTGGCCAGCTGTGATCCAGCTAGAGTGTCATACCGCGCGCACATTCCCACGGTTCAATGTATGTGTGTTCACGGCTCTAGTGGTACAGATCGAGGATAAACACGAGTCTATGTTGGATGCAGGTGTACGGTATCCCTATGTCTCACACAGTCTGAGCGGCCTTTGAGGCACCGGTTCCCACCATGCAAATAAATAGCCATGACTTGCCTTCCTACTAGTCTGAAGTTAACCGCACCACTGATGGTTGGAGGTCGACACTGTTATGTAAACATTGTGGCTGTGCTCACCTTTTGATTTTCTTTTCCGTTGTTCCGGCGCTCAAGGTACTAGAACACGGAATCCTAGGAGACAGAAACGGTTAAATACCCCATCTCAAGGTTTCTGTCTCTTCAATTTTTTTTTCCTAAATGCCTTTTGGATGGGGAACGAAACCGACGCTTCGGCAGCGGCCGGCCCATCAAAATCCGGCATCTGTATTCTGACCCGACCTCCCTGGACTTTGTGAGGCAAGCACAGCCTATTACAAGACTAGAGCCATATCCGACGCCAAATTGTGGAAGAACACGTCGTGCACATTATTTCGCGACGCGACAAAAAATTGCGTACCTACCAATGCCGACCTCCAATCAATCAGCTCAGCAAAACGACAGACTACAACAAGCGAGGTACGAGCTGATTTTGTTGTAGCGTCTGTTTATAAGAGACTACCTTCCTACTCACCTTGAAAGATTGTTTTGCTTAGCTACAAGTGACCCATTGGACGAACGACTATGAAGCCATGCCGAGCTATCCTAGTTCCCCGTTAGTGCGAGCGATGGCATCCATTACAAGTACGGCCAATACGGACCTTGGGAAATCGGAAGCCCGGATCACGGCTTTGACAGGACAAAGAGACCTTGCAAGTGCCCGCGGAATCCGCACGAAAGGCTCGTGGGATGCCCGCTGGTTGCCGCTATAGCAAGTGCCACTATATTTGCCCCCTGTGTATGGCCTGGTCGCGGATGGGCCGCACCTGCATACAATGCCGCAAGCGCCACCAAGATTTGTGCAGGACCGCTCGTTCGATTCGAGCCTGAGCATAGATTTTAATCCTCAGTGGTTTCTTTCTATTTTGCGCCGCTAATCCATTGGAGGGGAGGGCTGAGGGGATAGTATTCCAACGGTGGTTTAGACGCAGGAGAATGAGGCCCAGTCGCGGATGGTCCGCACCCGCGCTCACTTCGCCTAACGTCTCCAGACCAAAATTCGTGCGGGCGCCGCTCGTTCGATTCGAGCTGGGCCTTAAAAACGCCAGTTGTGAGAGTTTTGCTTCACTTTTGCCTGTTTGTCGACAGTCAGGTCAGAATCTCGCACAGGTAGTAAAGGAGCTCCAAAAGGTCGTGAGGTTTAATCCAAACAGAGGCTAGTTGAACAGATTAATGCATTCAATGTATTACACCACGACGTGTCGACCACCGAGATGTTGTTTGAACAAACGTCACCTTCGGAAGAATATGCACCGCGATACAGCTCGGCTTTTTGTAGCGACGAACCGTTGGAAGTAGGGCCAAGGCGCACTGTACCAACCTATCCACCAGAATTCAAAAACAAAGAGCGATTCGGCGGATCTCGATTCTCAGTGCGGCAGAAGAGTCAACTAGAATGAATGATATGACGCACCTCGATTACGAGTGGCACAATCTTGCGAAGTTTGATGCAAAACACACATGCGCCGTCTGAGTGCTTTAGCCTCGCAACAGCCAAAACAGGCGCGGCAGCGGACGGTCCGTAACTGCATTCAATAAGACCGTGGTTGAATTTTGCAGACATCGTTCGTTCGATTCGAGCCTTGGTCATATTGCACGCGAACCAAAGCCCATTCTTGATTCCCTCCTCAGCGTTGAATGTAGGAATATTTTGGTCCATTTTACCAAGGTTGGGAGGAACGTCCCGGTCGTGAATGGCCACCTCTGCACCCAATTACCCGAATTCCTCCTGATTGACTCGAGCCCGGGCCATTCCGCCAAAATATATTTTTCTCCCTGTTTCTATCCAGTCCATTTAAGCAGATTAACAGTCCCCGTCCGGCGTCGGCGGCCATGACTAATCCCAACACAATTCTCAGAGCTGCCCCACTACCTTTGGAAAGCTCGGCGCGTAATCACCACTTGCATTTCGTTTCGCGTTGACTCAAGTTACCCAGGTACGATGGAAAGCCCGAGTGTAACCGTATCCGAGGGCTTCTGCACCTGCATAGCAATAATAGTGCAGGTGTCTCGGGAGATTCGAGCTCGGGTAATACGGTCGCCTCGCAGCGTTGTTTATTCTGAGGTTCTCGATGGTTCCAACACGTCTCCGCGAAGTGCGAGCGTGTCTCTCCTTCAATATTTCTCCTGTGATCTCAACCGCTCCATTCAATGCACGTCTCGGAGTCACTCAATGCACTCAAGTCTCTGGCCTGTTGTCAGAAAGCACCCATAATGACTTGATCAGAGCTCGTTCACGACTATGTTCGTCCTTGGTTATTTGATTCCGAATTACACTGTCAGCGGTGATAAAAATTACCTGTGTTTCCATCCTCTTGACACTGCGGGTGACTGCCCTAGTCGACCTGCGCTGTTCCCGAAGGCGTTCGAAGCTCAACTTGTCGCAAACTCACTTGAACCCGGATCCGGAATTAATCTCAATGCGCGAACTTCCTGACACGGTACCTAAACCGTTGGCTTACCCACCGTTTTCGATGTTCTCCCTCAGATTGGAATCCAAAGTGGTCCTACAAAAACTCCATCAACATACTTGATATTTAGTTGCCCAGGATCCTGCAGTATATACATCCATGCGTACAGCTCTCCGTGGCCGTTGGATACAGCATCATGGGTGTGTCCTTCGACCTCATGATTTGAGCTCACACTCCGAGCCCCGTCAAACAGAATAGATGCGCAGTTAAATATCCGTCACATTTGCACCCAGTATATGTAAGGGAGTAAGAGAGGCTTACATACATCATCATCCCAAAATTTACCGTTGCTGACTTTCACCGTTGTTGACTTGCCTCAGGCGCGGACGTCGAGTCTTTCAACGGCGGTCAACCCATGATCAAACCGTGATCTTTCACCGTGTATTAGTATCCACAACAGTTGTACCATTCTACCCGATGCTTCTCTCGCTAAGCTTCCGAGTTCAACTTTGTCACCCCAGACAAATTCCACCACGCGAGGGGATTACCATCCAAAATGGATTCGTTGAATGGCCAGTCCTTGGACCAAGAAAAATTCACCCAGCGTCGGAATTACTTCACGGTGTTGCCAGGATCTTATACCCGGAGTCTTCATGACAGTGCTCCCAGGTGCGCAGCAATTTTCAGCGCGAAGCTGATGAGGCTCGTATACATCAAGAATCATCAAGATAGTTTCTACTGTGCAGTCGGCATGCTTCCGCTGCATGCAATTCAACGCGAAGCTGATGATACTGTATACATCAAGAATCATCAAGATAGTTTCTACTGTGCAGTCGCCATGCATTCCACTGCATGCAATTAGAACAAAAAAAACAGTTATAGACACCCAATCGTTACCCCATATTGCAGCCCGGTGTTCCGATTATACTGGTGCGCCACGAACAAACACGAACACATGTCTTTCATGAGGAGATTCAGGCAACAGCTAGGTATTCAGCGGGACGACAATACATTTCTTACTCATGCCATCCTCAAAGGAATTTTCTGCACTTGAATCGGTGGGCAGGGTTCCTCTTTGAATGTCCTAAGAACCGCAGGTATCCGTTGAGCGCACTGAACCATTGAACCAACTATCACATCTTGAACCAGATCATTCCCGGGTGGCTTGGTGTTGCACAATAATCGGAAGGAGTAAGGTGTGTAGAAATGTGGATACAGTTTTTTTGAGCCAAGTCGAACCGTGGGTAGAAGCTAACGTAATGGACAGTGGTTCATCATTGGAGAATGCCATGGGAGCAACATCGGAGGTCTCGGGGGCCCACCATTCGGCCAGCCCGTGATCAATGATATACCTGCCCGGAGGATAGCCTGCCGAGATCTCGAAGAATAACAAGAATCAAAAAATGTGTGGTTTTTCGAGATCTCGGAGAATCCTTAGTGGAATCGAGATCTCCAGAGATCTCCAGAGACCTCGGATAAAGGTGGTAAAATCGAGATCTTTCGAGATCTCGAGGAAAACAAGTGAAATCTCGAGAGATCTCGAGAGATCCCTGAAGATCTCGCTGGTTCTCTAAAGATCTCTCGAGATCTCGACGAATTTTGATCCCAAACACGAAAAAAAACCTTTTGTCCAGTAAGGGCCTTCATAGGAACCGGCATTCAAACCGGCGACTAAGGGCCGGGTAGGTAGTCCGGCCGTGAGGCCGGAAAAAATTGTTTTGACCCCCCAATATTTGACCGAAAAACGCTCCAGGGGAACAACTGAGGCTGTTCTCCCTCAGAAGTATCTGCAATTTATCCTCCAGGGTGTGCAGACTGAGAGCATCAATTTGGTTCCCAAAGCGGTTGACATGTGTCCTTGTTTGCCATCGGGTCCAACATCGGTCAAATGAAATTTTGCGGCAAATTGCACTTCTGCATACCTTTCTGGTGCTGAGAGTCAAGTGTAATGTGCCTGCGAAGGTATCTGTGGCAGCTCGCAGGTAACTGAACCGTCCGGCAACTCAAACAGGTGGGAAATTACTATATATGGAGCGTGGGAATGCTTACGTTAGGTAGGCAGTCCCGCCGCTGGGTCAGAAAAAGAAAATCGGCCTAAGGTTTTTTTTTAGAATGCCGGTTCCCCCTTGCCGTGACTGGCGGCGAGTCCGAGTCGGGTCATCGGACTATTGCAGCTGGCACTCATCGGACTATCTGGCTTCCAATATTGATATCTCCGCTCATTGCTACACGAGTTTAAAGTCGCTGGTACTCCACACTAGCAACGGCGTCGCAACCCTCTTCGCCAGTCTGAGTCACTCTGATCTCCCGTCCCGGCCCGGGACGGGACCGGGCAGCTTAAAAGCCCTAGCTTTGCAAACTGGGACATCCCCCCCTCGCCTTCATGCTGTCCAGTCCACGATATGAATACTTCTCTGCCTTTTTTCTCCGGGATGTTCACCTTTCTCGCGACTCTGTCGCAACTCGGGCTGATTGAATTCTTCTTGCACATTCCGCCTTTAAGTACACGCACCATGTAGTAACGGGATAGGTTACCTGTCCTATTTTATTTGGTCCTCGCGCCTTCTCTGATTCTTCGCTTCGAATTTCGCAGCGACGATCCATCAGCGAAAGAAACCCAGACAGTTATAGCCATCGTCGACCACGCAGTCTGTCTACTCCACGAGTGTTAGGGTTCGAACCCATCGATGGCGTGAAATAGTTGGTTCTTCCTTTTTAGTCACGGTGAGCCTTTACAGATTGGCCAGTCCGAGCGGGACGAGTTCGGGACGCCAGGACAGGCAGGTGGCTCACGGTTATCTATCATAACACAGTGGTGCGACATTGTATTCACTCTTTCCTTGGAGTAATCTGGGACAGCATAACAGCAGCCGTCGTCGACAACAGAGGTGAGGATCCGTAAAACTGTTCTCTCAGAGGGTTGGTGGGGTTCGGTTCCCCCGATGGCAATGGTGTATACGTGCACAACGCGGATTTTTTTATCCCTGTCCCTCCCTCTAGCCCGTTCAGTATTGAGTGCATCCCAGATGTCTCCAACAACGGTCGTAACTCTCAGATCATAATCTTCTGCGCCGCAGGCTCTTTACGGATGACTGTGGCCGGTCAATTTGTCGACTCCTGAGTACTGAGCAGTCTCGATAGTCTCGATACAGGAATGCGATCATGGCCCACGGGGTCACCTCTCGAGTTTATTCTATGCCTGTCTGCCCGCGTAAGGGGGGAGCAGGGTCTCCCTGTCATGGCATTTCCATGGCTGCACGACCCTTTTCCCTCCGCCGGTTTCGACGACTCGTGCCAACTTTCCACCGCCTCTGCTCCTGTCGCACTGGCCAATACAGACGAGCTTCGCTTCACTGCGACGTGCGTATCCTTCTCTGAACTCAGTGGCCCTTTAGGAGCCTTTGTTGATCAAACAGATCGTTTCCTGTGCGTAAGGCACACGCGCGGTGATTATGTGGGAAATATGTGGGTTCGAATCCTGCCGAGGGCGTGAGATGGGAGTGCTTGTCCTTTTCATTCTCCTTCGTCTTCCTACCTGTTGTAGCGCTCATTTCTCTGATCTCTCGGTCTTTATGGGCGTGGAATACGTCGAAAGGTTGCTTGATCGAGACACTGTCTCTGAATCAGTATACACACGGCTCGCGAGAAGCTTGTCTACCCAGTGAGCATTCAAGGTTGTACGCGCCTGTGAGTATTCAGCTTGCCGCAGGACATTTCGATACATTAAAGCCTTCGTCGATCAGCTCCAGCCCCTTCTCTCAATGCCATTTCGTGGACCGAGTAACTCGGATGCAACGTGGGTTCAACTCCCGCCGAAGACATAACTACAGGATATGGCACACTTTTTACCGGGGTTCTCGGTATCGGCGTCCGAGCGGTCCGCTGACTGGCGTAGTTCAAGAGCCGTGAACCTTTTCCGCGTACAAGTGAACCACGCATGTTGTGAGGTACGAGGGACTCTCACCGCAGAGCACATCCGGACTTTTGTCTGGACAGGACACGAAATAATTTTGTTTGCCGTACCCGGGAGAGGGCGTTGAAGGTCATACCTACTACGACACCGGGATGTTCAGCAACAGGGGATGAACGAGGGCAAGGAGAAGTTTTGTGGCTCTCGGCTTTCGCAATGTGGTAAATGATGAAATTGGAATTGAATCACATTGAATGAACGTTAAACGACACTTGCCAGGCGCCACCCAACATCATCTGCAAAAAAGGGCAAATTCCATCGACTCGTGGGTGGGGTTGGGTCATTTTCCAAAAAGAGGTGTCCCCGTTCATGAGTCTTTGGCATATACTGCTCGACCCTGCGCTGGAAGGTCGTGAAAGACTGGGGTTTGTAGTTGACCTCCCAGCGAATCGAGGGTGATGCAGGATGCGCGATCACCGCGTCATCGAGCGCGCTCAATAAGTTCGTGGTGGGGTTGACCTGCGAGTTATACCGTTCACGTCGGATGCGAACGACGAGCTTGGTGAGGGACGGGGTTAAAGCCGGCGCGAGGAGAGCCACAATTGCGTCGGTGAACCATGAAGCTCCGAGATCCTCGATCGACAGGGAAAATTCGAAGCGCTGAAGCATGGGGAGCGGAGGAAGCGGGAGGATGATTGGTTTGTGTGTGTGATAGCCTGTGCGGGGCCAAATAAATAAATAAACCCCACTCTCGCAGATGGGTGTGCCTACTTAGACAATTCAATGTAACTTGCTCCAGATGATCGGCAGCCGTCCGCAAGATCCTGAGTCCGTATTGATATTCCGACCAATTGACGGGAAGTTCCAGTTGTCGTAGATGCGCCAGGTGTTTTGCAAACTGTGGGTGAACAAGGACCTGCAAGATGGACACTGCTATGCGGCCTCCGCCCAACGACCTCAGGCAAAATGATTCCGGTAGAACCAACGTCGACGTTTCGTCTATGTCGGGGTGTGAACCGTCCTCCATGCTGCAGCCCTCCATACACACCGCCTCCACAAAGGTAACCATAGTTGCAGACGCCAAAATGTGGGCGAGGATGGATATCGGCAGGAATGTCAGGCTGCGGACCCGAAGCCTGTCGAGAGGCTGACGGGCAAGGAAGCCGAGAAGTGCGGTGGCCAAGTTGGCTGGAATGCCCTTCCACTTCTGCGCCGAGGTTTCCTCTTTGCCAGCCGCCCCGCTGAGCGCGCAGGAGCGTACTTTCGTGAGCCGGTCGAGCACTTTAATCAATGTCTCGATCTCCGCGATGGGTGAGACTGCTCTTGGGATCCACACGGTCAAATTTGTTATGAAGCCCGTAACATGTGGAGATTCCTCGAGGAAACCGAGAACTGTGCTGAAGGGAGTCCTCTGCGGGGCGATGGCTGAAGGTGCCCTCAACGTCAAAAAACGGAGTAGGATGCGCTGACTTGGGTATCGAAATGCCGGCCCAACAAGGGAGCATTGTTTGAGAGAGTCAAAGTCGCTCAGTTCCTCGATTATGGCGTCGACGAGTTCCTGGCTGAGCGCGGGCATGGGAGTCCTGATACGTGGCCGCAACACACGAACAAATATGACCGGGTAATATTTCGGCCCGAGGACACCGGTGACCGAGTTCAACAGACCATCGGTTCGAATCTCACGCGACAACTTAGCCTGCCCGACAGCAGAAATTGGGCAAAGATCTGGGATTTCTCTCGGTGTTACAGCTTCCATTTGGGTTCAGTACGACTCCGAGCCAATTATCCGAGCCAAATCCGAGCTCAAGTCTGAAGTCTGTAAAATCATAGCGCTGAATGTGTGGGGATGGCCGGTCAATCGCTGGGGATACCATGCGCTCCCTACTCGTGATTGACATAAGCTTACTGAGTCCAAGAAAGAGAAATAAAATAAATATATCAATTGTCTAGGTGTCCACAGTCCAAATGGTAGCGAGGATGGTGAAGTGGCGCATGCAGGGCCTGAAGCCCAAATTTAGGAGGAGGCAAGCGGGCTGACGGAAGACAGAGGTGCGTATTCATCCGCACGAACGAGGGCCGGACCTCGCCCTGGAACCGATCCAAGCACAACGGTAGTCTTTCCCCCTTCGTGGATATCCCTTGCCCGCAGACTTCTGAACACGTTATTGAGCCCGCCGGCAGCGGCAGCTGCCATCAGGTGAAGAGGGTTTGAGGGGTCAAACGTGGTTGTATGAAGTTGCATTTCGTCGCCATGGCGGTATAGCGCGACTAGCACCAATGCAACAGTAGAACAAGCCATGAAGAGCCCTGGAGTGAGGATCCAGATTGTCGTGCCAGTCGAATAACGCTTCCAGCCTACCGTCCGTGTATTCCACGTTCCGCTCATTGGTTGCGTGATGTTGGTTGGAACGCCGTCGGGAAACACGGATGAATTATGCAGACATGCGCGCAGAACCTGAGGAATATAAGAAGGGACGGACTGGAAAAAAAATTGGATACACACAGACGCGCTATATTCGATGACACCCTGCAGGTACTGTTCCTGCAATATCCCATCAATATTCGTTTCTTAACGCAAGGCATAGCATCACTTACCAAAATTTCGACCTGCTTATCCCCGCCGCCGTTGGACGCCAGCTCGAGTACCTGGTTTGCCATCCCATTTCCAAACGAAGACTGCTCGTCGAACACCACATCCGATATCATAAGCATGCCAAAGAAACCAGCGGGTCCCCCGGCGTGCATGAGGGGCGGGCCGACCGTTTCCACGTTCGCGCTGATCTCGCTAGCGTAATTTACATGGACTGTGCTGGTGGTTGGCGCGATTTGGCAGACCAGGTAACTCGTATCGTCTGGAGTAGTGAGATTCATGTTATCCTGGAGAATCAAAGCTGGTGGGCCGTCAGCAGGACTCTCCGCATGAGTGTTGGGACTCCCACTGTAGTTATTGGGGACGTCCGGTGTCGGATCGCAAGAAAGTGACCACAAGTATGACCCACCCCCAGCAAAATACAAAACCTCGCTGACGTTCACTAATGAATAGTAAGTTGAGTGCCACATTGAGACATGGGACGCACGTTGATATGCTGCGTAACAGGAGGAGGCTATCGACAAAAACGTAACATTCGGGTTGAGACCGTCGAGCTTCATTTCTTCTGCGTCAGGTCCGCCCCAGCTGGTGGAGAAACCCATCAAAGACTCGATGGCAGGTGTTGTCAGGTTCGTCAGCTGTTGAAGTTCGCAGGACACGTTCGCAGTAAATCCTGCACTGACTGTCATTCCGTGTCTTTGTGGTGCATATACGTAGAGGTTCTTCACCTTGTTGATCCATCGAGTAGCTATTTGAGATGCCATAGTGACGCGGACCCGCACTCTCCACCGTGGCAGGAATATGCCAGCCGCCAACGTCGGTATCATTTAAGGTGGCGGCCAAAATTCCGCCTGTTAGTCGTGTTCACAAGGAATCATCGCCGATACCGAAGACAACGCACGTGTAGAGACGTTAAAGCCTTGGCCGAACAAAGAAACAGCCGCCGGTAATCCTAAATACGATTCCCCATTTGCATACCCGCTGTCTGGAACACCTCCGGCCACTGCTTTGCCTCTGTCTGTAGGAACGGTCAGTGAGTAATAACCTTGACCAAAACACAATACCACGCACCAGCTGCGATGCAAGACTCGCTCACTGTCGACTCTGTGTCTTTCCAAAACTGCTGTAGAGCTGCACTAGAGAGATCGATGTCACGGCCAATCAAAGGCGTGGATATAACAATGTCAACTGGAGTTATGAGTGTGGACCAACTAAAGGATGTCAGAGTCGGTCGCAGATGCAGTGAAACGGAAACGCACGCAGAGGTCTGGATTCCTGCCATAATTAGGCACAATAGCGAAACGGCTGGCCACTTCCAGTGACGCCGGTGGAATACAAACGAGCGCATGCTTATGTTCACCCCAGCTCCCAAGGCGTCGAGCGACACGGGTCGCAACAGATAAAGGGACATCGATCTGCGAAGCGCGTACGAGAATAAACTATGCGGATGCTTAGCGACTAAATTCTGCATTTTTGCGGCACGTACAAGCTTGAAGACGCAGCCAGGAACGTCGAGATGAGCGTTGCCACGAACGTCACGATATGGGGATTGTCGTCCACCGAGACTGCGGTAGCCAGTGGTAGTGGTAATGTTCCCCGAGATCTAACGGCGGCAAGGAATCCCCACCCCAGCGCCTGTAGACACAGCTGCCCCAGAACGACGAGGGCCGGCCATCCCAGCAGACGGGAACCTAGTGTAGGTTTCACCAACCTTTCGGTGGGACATAAGCAGCGATCAAAGCTATGTATGCCGTGGAATCGTACCGAAGGTTTTGTCGTGGGACTGACTTCTCGTCGAGACGGTAGGGATCGAACTCCTCCTGCTTCAAGTCGGTGTAGGTAGATTCACGAGGGGAGGTCATGAAGTACGAGGGAGGGCGGTAGGGCAGTGCGTCCGTTGCTATGCTTGAAAAGCCGCTGGCACTGGCAGCTTTTTGGTCCGCTCCTCGCCAAGCGACAGATCGCCGCTGAACATCGATTTCTGCAAATAGTGCACTAGTTGACCTACTAAGTTTCCTCTTGTCGGCAAAATGGATTAGTAATACCGAGGCAAGACGGCGTCGACTGAATGCAAAAGAAATCATACCAAAGCAGTCTGGCCTGGCCTTGCCTACCATCAAGTTTCCTGTTCCGAAATGGGCTATTCCGCTCTGACGAAGATGGCGTTCTTCCGCTAAGCCGACAGACGATCAAAAGCGGCAATTGCAGGGCTGTTTCAACGTTTGATGCACTTTGTACTGATCGTTGGGTTCGCTCTTGTTTCCCCAGAGAACCGACGGCGCAGGCGAAGGTCGTGTTGTAGCGCGACGAATCGTCCTGAATTCAGATAGTAACAAGGCAAATCAACAACTCAATAGCGTGATATACAATTCTTCCTGTGCAGTAGAAGTTAAATTCGTAATGCCGGAAAGGGCTCCGCTCACCAGAATTCACTGATCGAAATATCCCGGGGGCGCTTCTGTCGCATCCCGCTCATCCTCAAGCTCTTGGACCCGCGCTCTCAAAGCTGCTATCTGCATATTCGCCGTGCCTTCCACGTGAACATTGTCACCCGCAGCTTCGGTGTTCATGCCGGAGGGGTTGGCGACACGGAACCGCGTCGTGATGCGCTGCAGTTCCGCAATTTCCGCCTCGATCTGATGCACCTGCTGCTGAAGATTCGCGCGCCGGAGCAGCGCCTTCTCGAACATGCCGTGGTCGACGGTGGAGGGTGGTGAGCTGATTGGTTGGGAGGCGGCGTCGATACAAACCCTTCGAATTCTGCGGGGTGGGGAGCCTGGACGCCGAACAAGGACCGGAAATCAGGCTGGAAGCCTCGTTTTGTTGTCTGAAGGCGTCGGCGGCGGAGCACGAATATAATGGCGACCGTAATTCCCAAAAGGGAGAGCCCGCCAAGTAGCCCTCCCAGGATAATCTGTGTGCGATTACTTGATGTTGCACCTATGGTACGCGAGGGGTCGCTACAAAAAGACTCACGAACAATGTAGGATGAGCCACGCTTCGAAGTTCGTACCCCACGGATGCAGTTGAGGAAGGAGCCGTCGAGGTCGGCTTGTTCCCCGGGGTCAAGTCGGAGGTGAAGGCTTATGAAATCCCGCTCGGAAAAGATCGCGTCAAAGTCGTTGGAGGGGAAACCTCGGGATCAGTGGTGGTAACTGGCAGAAGCACCTCCGTGTTGACTTCGACTACACAGTCAAGTCTCTTAAGCCCGGGGCAATCAGTCTGTGTAAGGGTGCGGATCGTTGTTCCCGACTCGAGTAGGGTCTCCGTGCTTCCGATGGATAAGGACAAGCGGTCAGGATTGCATGCACAACTCACTCCGCAGAATAGATACTACCAGGGAAGACGGTTAGTTGGAGAGGGTAATCATTGGTCATAGACGACATACGTGGAAGAAGCGACCGTGAGGGTAGCCGGTATGACCAGGACCGTGGCCACTCCGGCAACACAATCAGCAGAGCCCTGGGGGCAGACGGTGTCTGTAGTTGTGTAGATCGTTGCGGCGCTCAATTCAGTGTTGATCACTGTCCTTCAGAGAACTGAGGATAAGAGTCAGAGATCATTTGCATCGGGACTCACTGAACTTCAGTGTCACTATAAACGCAAGCAAGGTGAGCTGGAGTGGAAAGGCTGGCACTATGGAAGACTCACGTCTCAGTCGAAACTCCGCGGACGGAGGTGGCCGCGTTACTGCCACCGCATTTTATACTGCCATGAGACGTAAATTTCAAGTGCATCCAGCTTGAAAAAGGACACGCACAGTCCTTGAGTGGTAACATTGCTGCGATACACACCGAATATTCAGGTTCCTGGCAAGTTGTGGCAACTATACGTCAGCACCTGCTACGGGGATGTGAAACGACACGCACGGAGACAGTGGCTCCAGTGGCACTGCCAGCGCGCCGTTAAACGCCGCAGGAGCGGCGAACAAAAAGAGATACACCCTGTACATCTCTCAAGAGTGAGGACGATGGGGATGAGGAGGTGACGTTTTAGCGACGGCAGAATGAGAGGATGACGGAGAGGAGGGGGAAGAGGAAGAAGAGGAAGAGACTGGAAGTACTCATGAGTGCCGTCGCAGACAAAGACGCCGAATAGGCGGGAGATGGACAGATCGTACCCACAGCGAGAGATAGAGGAATCAGCCATCCATCTGGACTCATGACCATCAGTTGAGTTGGCCCGGACAGTAATGAAAAAGCTGCGTAAGTATCACGTAAGTATGCGTGCATGCGCAAAGCGAAGTGGTTCTAGAAATGCTCCGAATGGACCAAGATGGAACTGTCGGAGTAAGCTTGGCCGTTGAGGTATAGTGCCAGCCGAGGCGGGGTCCCCAGTGGTCGATTGCCTGCTAGTGCGGGCAGTTGGCGGGCAGCATCCCGCCCCGTTTGCGTCCCCTTGCAGCAGAGGATCCGGTCAGACTCCAGCGAGGGTGGCAGGTACAAGGCAGAGCACGGGTATAGACGCATGGAGGATAATCCGGCGGATTCTGTGCCACGACACAAGATGGTGGACGAGAAGAGGAATCGCTTACTTATGTTTGTGGATGTGTCCCACAGTGATCCGATCTGTCAGGGTCATACGCGGTCACGCGACTCACGCATGCTGGGTTGCGCGCGCGACACAGACCATAAGCGACGAGGCGTTCTCGTTGCTCGCTCTCCGCCGAAGATGTCAGGCAACTGAAAGTAAACCAAAATTTGCTAACAGTTGTCCACAAGAAAGCAGTGATATTCAAGTCGTATCGAAGCTGACATGGTGGTGACATGTTGGCAGGCCCGCCTGTCCATCTCGACGGTCACTTTTCTTTTTTGTTTGCGGGCTGGATTGAGTTACTCAGGATTCTTGTTGAGCAACAGTTTCTCTACGCGTACGATTTTCACGTAAATCTCGATACTCAGTCCATTACAGTGTCGTATCTGATTCGAGCTCCAACAGAAACATGCTGCTTGCGGCGTTGTTGCTGTCTACAGTTTCCTTTAACGTACGAGCAACGGCCCGGGCTCTGATGGGGCAAGGGGCCACTGAGACAGGAATTTGGACTCACACCGGAAAGTAGTCACGCGTGACTGTCACAAACGCCCCCGGGTGATGGCACCGGAACAATAACAATTCCCAAGGGGGTGCCGGGCCGTGATTGCCGGACCGGTACCTGGGTGGTTGGTCTCGGCCGCCAGGCCGAAAAAAAAAACTGGGGACCACTGCTTTTGCGGCTCCGGCATGGTCAGATATGGTGGAAAGTGGCCCATGCAGACTTAGAAGTTGCCCCCACAAGCAGAAAAGTCAAATACACCGGGTTGGGGATGATTCAGGCTTGAACCTTGGTTGAACAAAAGTGGTCGACCCTTTCGAGTCATTCTGACTGTTGGGTGAAAATATTGTCCAACGGGTTGGGGCACATCTGGGATCGTTCCAAGCCACTCTGCTTGTATTCTGTTCAGTTTGAACAATGATTTTACCCAGAAACCGGTATTTTCTACTCCTAAAACGTGACCCGTGGGACATAATTACCATACATGGACGTCACGTGGTTGGTTGGTCTCCTAGGTCGGTCCGAAAATTTAAAATGAAAATAGGTTGCCGGCAAGCGGCGGTGCACAAACAGTCAAGATTTGGGATCCTTCAATTATTTTCCCGTTCTCCCGGTATTTTTCAACGGTAATTTCAACTTGATGTTGACGTTGTCGTGATTTCTAATATCAAGTCCTCCTGGAAAAGATATCGGATTACATGTTATATGTTGTTGAGCCTGAGAATGCGTCACAATGAGCGGTATTCCTACTCAATCTGTGTGGTAGGGTGCTGTTTAATAGTCATGTTTATAAACCGGTTTATAAACAGCTGTTTATAAACACGGTTTTTAATCTTTTGGTCAAACCACCTGTTTATAAAGATTTGTAGGGGGGGAAACCAGGGCCAAATCAAGATTAAAACTCACATTTTCCCCGCCAAATTTTCCCCCGCACACAACTATGCAGGGGGCAATGTTTATGGGGGAATTTTATAGCTGTGAACCACGCCCCAAGACCCTGCAAAAGTGTACAATTTCCGGCGGCTGACCAGAATCTGTAGAGTTTGCAGGCGTAGACATTTTTTGAGGTCCCCAAGGTATGGAGCATGCTCGTTGGTTCCATTTCAAAGACAGGGAGCGAAAAAAATGAAGTTGACCGCCTGTCCACACGCCCAGAGAGCAATTTTGGTGCCTGGTTTATAAACACGTTTATAAACAGCCTGTTTATAAACCAAACATTATAAACCGTTTATAATTCGCTGGGAATAATAAACAGGACCCTACTGTGTGGGCCTTCGTGGCAAGATTAGGAGATGTGAATCCTGTCTCGTGTGCAACTTGGGTGTCTCTACATGGAGAATTCAGTGGCAATATTTCCCTTTGAGCATCCACTTTCTTGTATTTCTTACACAGCAATCGTAGACGAGCTGGATTCAGTAGAAGCATTTTCACTTTCCTGAGGGAGTAATCTAATCTAATCGCGAGGCTGTGCTAGAAAATGATGCCCCATTTCACGTGACACTTAAGGCGACATTTTCGGTACCCTGAGCACAATCAGAACTAAAGTTCTGTTTGTGAAACTGGGTCCGGTTCCAAAATTCACAGAATTCTACACCCTTGACAATTCCTTTCATCAGCAAATTGCCCTACTATGAGTGACTCTAAAAAGCTTACGTTCTTTCCAAGGCCGAGCGTTCGATTCCCTGAGTATGAAGGGCCTTACTGGACAAAAGGGTTTTTTTTGCGTTGCAGGGGGTCAATTCCGCGAGATCTCGCAATTTCTCGGAAGATCTTGCAAGATTATGAAAGATGCACAAGATCTTGTAAGATTTGGGCTTTTTGCACGCCGTTTAAGCGAGATCTTGCGAGATCTTGCGTCGTGCAAGATCTCGGAAGATCTTGAAAGATGGTGTGAGCTGCATTGGCTTTAGTCTTTTGTTCAACATCTTCCAATTTCTCTCGATATCTGGACGGATATCCCTAATTTGAAGTTTTTGAACTCTTGCAAGATCTCGCGAGATCTCGAGCGGTTCAATGCCGAGAATGCCGGCCGACTGAATCAGGTGTTATTGATGCCAGACGGGCGGCACGGGCTCGTAAGTAAAACGTGGTTGGAGTCCGACTCCAAATAGTGCTGGACCCATGGCAGGTGGCTTGGACACGGAGGCTCAAGTTACACATGTCCACCCATGATATCAGTCACAAAACCTTCACCTGCAATTGAGCAACCGTGGACTACGGTCCAGACTCCTGGCTTCGGCAAGGCTTCGAACGCGGTGTTCTTGAATTCCTGGCGGCCCAACATTTGTTCAAGGCGTAGAAGCCTTCGTGGCTGCCTTTGAAAGCATCTCATCATCTATGGGCAGGACTCCTTGCACTCTGGTCTACTTATTTCGTACAGGGAATACATGCCTTGCTTCAAACTCGGGGTCAACCGTCAGAGAGGGATGCTCAGGACGCCGGCGCCTTTCAGACTTGACCTTTGGCTGGAAAGAAGGGTACGAGTTCAAAGGGATCGATGAAAGCTGAGACAATCCAACATCACCGAGATCCCCGAACCATGGTTAAAATCGAGGATTTGGATTAGCCGGGACTGGGGTAAGTTGAAAACGAAGAGGATTGTATCAATGCAAGCGTTTGGGGCACCTAAATAAGATTCGTAGATCGCTGGAACTGCGATGTATTCACCTATGCATGGCGTCTGAAATTGGTGCACTACAGGAATGTGTCTGTGACCCTGCTCGTCAGACGGGCCTTCGAAAATTATCCACCAGTTCAATTCCTCGGACGGTGGCGCCGATCACAGTTACCTGGAGTGTCCCTTACTCCAAACAGTTTTTATAGAATAATCCGAATTAATTGCACGGCATCCGACAGCACATTTAACACATCCCAACTGGTCTGATTTTGGTGCTACCGACATCAACGAATCGAATAACAAATCACGACTATCTTGGTACATATTCTTTCCTTTGGATCCATTTCCGAGCGAGCAGCGTGAAGTGCTCTGTCGCTCGGCTAGAAACCATTTCAAAGAAACACGGTACAAATATCTCAGTATCCATCAGTGCTCACGTTCACCTGAGCTTGAACAAATATTCTTCCCTGTACGGCACGGCGAGACACGCAGAACATAAGCAAGGTCGGTTGAATAGCTTGGAGGTGGAGAAAGATGTAGAGTGCCAGAGACTCTGCAGAAAAAGGCACAAGATAAACTTTCTCAAGTCGGAGACACCAAGATGATTCTATTCAAATGACCTGTCGGGCTGAGTTGGAACTCCATGTCCGAGTGCGCCGCACGTCAAGCAGAAGCGGTGTCGTGACACCATCCAACTTGCAGACTCGGGGCGGGGGCAAGCAGTTTCATTTCTTTCGCACTATGCAGCGGCGATTACAAGAAGGCAGCAAGAAATTTTGTTGAGCTCGAGTACTGAATCTACGTGCATGTGAGGGATCGATGTCCACGGGAGTCAATAACCAACGATTATTGCTCCAATTGATCATTCAAATCCGGGGGCACCGGCCAAGGGTGACTTCACCATCAAGAGTTGCGCCGGAGTGCGCTTGCCTTCCTCTTGCAGTGGAAAGTTAGGGAACAGTCCGTCCAATTTACATGGTTGTGTCTTGGATGTGCAATGTAACTAGAGCCAGTAGAGCAAATGGAGAGCAAAGCACTGATCCAGGAGGTAATCGCGTGCAGCGTGCGGCGGTTGCAGCATACGGACGGGCCGACGTTGCGTCGTTGCCCCAAGCGCAGCTCTCAATGCCGATGGCCACCTGACAGCTGATTTTCTCACTCTGTTCCTACCACTTCTGATTTCGTCCCTAACGAAGCCGGGAATGGCAAGATGTATGGAGGTGCATTAGAAGCTGATTGCAGCAGCGGTGCTCGATTGTACGTATCTGTGTGCAGAACTCGTTGCGTTGTGCTGGTTTTATCTCTCGGAAGTTGTGTGCAATGATCATTTTTGAAGAGGTATGTACTGTGTACGTTATTTTAAAGTCTTAGTCAAATACTTATCACAGACAAGTGCGGAGACTCGCAGTCAAATCTGAATTTAAACCATGGCTCGGGCATCTCGGGGATGTTTGATTGTCTCGGTAAATCCAGATTTCATCAATTCCTTGACATTGGCGGCTCTTTGCCAGCCGAAAAGCATCTCCTATATCCGGTACCTCTGTCTCCGACTCCGACTTTGAAACGAGGTACTTCAAAATTAACATCTCAACCACACTTCCTTATGTGCAGTACCAGCACATTTTCAGTTAGCAATAAGGCTGAGTTCAGTACGAAGTGGCCAGGCAAGGAATTTCGCCAACGATGCGATAGTCTGTCCCGCCCGTCGCTGAACACGCTGCTTCCTGATATAAACGATAAAATACAGACTTTGTATACCTACCCGGCTTCGTGTGGAGCCTGAACCAAAGAAACAAAACGAGCTGTTGATTAGTTTGTTAGTTGATTCAACACTGTTCGAATGCTCGTGTCGAATGAGAAAGGGACAACGACAGGGGAGCTAGTACCACGGCAGCGACAAATGCCGGGTGTGAGACGACGTAGGACGAAGTACAGTGGCAAGGGGATCATATTGAGCAGGGAGATGCAGGACGGAACATATAGTGAGTACAATAGGAGCTAGGAACCAAAGATAACGGAGCTTGGAATTGAGACCTGTGTGAATGTATTCCGAAATTGGAACGAGAGGAGCAGCGGAGCGGAATCGGGGATACAGATTCTAGACGCAGCGTGGAGCGAGGCACGACAGCATGCCTCAGCCCTAAATCGAACGGCGGCGGTCTGCCACTATTGTCGTCCCAGCCACGATTGAGCTCAACCCACTCAATTTTCATCCGCGGATAATGAGGAATTGTGTATTCTGATATAAGAGAACGGAAGGGGAAATAGAGCAATTGGATGGAGGAGGTGCAGCACTCTATGTATTCTGCTCACCAGTTCCTCATGATATTTGTAGATCACTCTGTCCAACTCAGGGGATTTGAGGCTATGACTGAATAGCGCAGTGACTGTCTGGTGGGGGCTTTTTTTTTTGCCAAAAGAAATCACTCTGATCGTCCGCTGGATGCAAGGGGCACGGCCGGCCACTGTCCACTGTCCACGATGCATGGACTGTGGGGTGTGCATCCTTTCGGGACGTGACTCGTGGTTGCATCGGATTTACTCGCTTCTTTAACCCTGCTACAACCTCGTCCTGGACCGGTACCGCTGCAAACTTCTCCGCTGGCATTGGGGGTGTGTCTATTGTTGCCGAAGAAACTGTATGTCAAGACTGCGACATCCACAGCCAAGGTCAATTGCAAGTTGAACCTTCATAGTCCGACTTTGTGGCAGTCCCACCCACAAAAATGACCGGTCCCGTATAGTGTGGGGGCATAGGACGAGATCTCACTGAAATGGTTGGACGTATCGCGGTGCATCAGCGGCGATCAGTCGGCATAGACCGGATCACAAAATGGATCAAGATCTGTTGTCGGACCGGCAGGGACAATACCAGCAGAGATCTTGCGAGATCGTGAAAGATGTCCAGAAATTTCTTTCAGAGCAGATGTTTTTAATGTCTGTCATGTTGTTTGAGATCTTGGAGTTGTGTGTTGACATCTTCAAAGATCTTGTTGAAAAAAGAAAAGGTCTCCCAATCAAAAGATGCCACTTCTCGCAAGATCTTGCGAGATCTCGCGAAATCTTGCAAGATCTTGCAAGATTTCAGAAATTCCGCGAGATCTCGCAAGATCTCGCAAGATCTCGTGTTTTCTTGCAAGATCTCGCGCAAAAGCACCCCAGCAATGCACAAATGAGGGTTTTGTCCAGTAAGGACCCTCAAACCTGAGTGCGTGTTTTGTTCGGGCACGACACATAGTGATGTCCCGGGCCAGGGCTTAGGCCCAAGCCCGACCCAAGCCCGACCCGACCCTACCCGACCCAGGCCCGACCCGACCTAGTTTGAGTTGGGCCTAGGGTCGGGCCTGAGATTTATCAAGCCCCGCGACCCGGGCCTGAGCCCGGGTCGGTTCGGTTGACGCCAACCACCCGACTTTGGGTGAGGAAAAAATGTTTCAGCAGTGACTTTAGGATGTGAAATGTAACTTTTGCTGTACTTCTCACATGTCGACAGCATATCACAGCCTATCTGAGGTCAGTTAGTAAAACAGCACTTGTTGGTGGATTTGATGGCGGTTCAAATCTTTGTTGCAAGCCTATTTCAGACTACTACGCAAGGGAGAGGATACACGAGGACAACATGAGGTGAGGAGTCATTGTAGAACATGTTTATGATTAGAAAAACTCACTGATTCAAGCCGCCAAAAAATACACCCAAGCCCGGGCTCAGGCCCAAGCCCGACCCGACCCGACCCTACCTAGGGCCTAGGGTCGGGCTCAGGATAATTTCCTGGCCCGACCCTACCCCGACCCGACCCAAGCCCGGGCTTTCAGGCCCGGCCCGACCCGAACAACACTAACGACGCAGTCGGCCTCGCGGCGAGCGTCAGCCCCACGCAGTGGGCCCCGCGGCGAGCGGAAGGCCCCGCCCAGCGGTCGGGGTCTGGGGTGGAAACCCCAGACGTCCGGGCCGGCGCCCGCAACAAACCCCTCAATTTTACAAGTCAAATACATTGAAAAACGAAAAGGATAAAGAAAAAAAGGCCCCGCGGCAGCGGAAAAAAGCCAGCGGCAGCGAAAATGTAGCGCAGCGAAGAAGGCCCGCGCCAGCGGAAAAGGCAGCGCCAGCGACGAAGGAGCGGGTCTGGGGGAAGCCCCCAGATCAGACCGGAAAGTGTGACGCGTGACGTGACGACTTTCCGGTGTGGGTTCGAACTACCCGACTGAGACACCCTCGGCTTCGTTCTGACTAGATTTCAGTGTCTATCGGACAGCCATTGTAGAAGTACAAGGGTCACTTTCCCGTGGTCCCAGATAACCTTGTATCATCACTGCGGGGATTCGGAGAAAGACCGGGGTTCGACTCCCTCCATTGGCATCATCCATCCCACGTTCCGTCTTTTCCGCCGAGATCTCCATTTTTTTCTTTTGCTCCAGGGCCAAAATATCGGTTAACGTTTTGAATGACATGCTTAGGTTTTGCTGCTTGGCTCTCGTTGACCCAGGCGTCAAGCGTAGTCTGTACACGAGATTCTCTGCGTTCCACTCTCTTATTTCTGGAAGATTTCTGCCGTTTCAAACAGCTCCTGATAATCTTGATTATCTCACAACGTATGGAAACGAGTTGTTATTTGATGATGGGGACTAGTGGGTTTGCCCGTTATGCTACGGATGCATTAACCTTACCAACCTGGAGGCAAAACTAAGAGCCCGAACCCCGCCAATGATAAATATGCCACGCATTCTTCTGAACAATAATACACAAGAGAACTGATGCTTCCCATCAAGGTGTTGCACAATTTCCCCTGTTTGATAGAGGTCAGAACAGTAATGTCAAAGACTTGCTCTCACCGCAGTTTACTGATCGAAATATCCCGGTGGCGCCTCCCCAACCCACATGGCATCCCGCTCATTCTCCAGCTCCTGGACGCGGGCTCTCAAAGCCGCCATCTGCGCAGTTGCCGTAACCTCTGTATTTAAATAGTCACCCACAGCCTCAGTGCCCGGGTTGGTGACACGGAACCGCGTCGTGACGCGCTGCAGTTCCGCAATCTCTGCCTCGATTCGATGTACCTGTTGCTGAAGATTCACGCGCCGAACGAGCGCTTTCTCAAACCTGCCGTGATCGACAGTCGAGACTGGTACGCTGGCACGTTGGGAGGTGGCGTTTGATACGAACCCTTCGAATTCTGCGGGGTGGGGAGCCTCGAGGCTGAACAATGATTGAAAGTCGGGCTGGACGCCTGGCTTTGTCGTCTGGAGGCGTCGGCGACGGAACATGAATAAAATGGCCACGATAATTCCAACAAGGGACAGCCCGCCGAGCAGACCGCCCAGGAGAATCTGAGTGTGTTTGCGACTCTGTTTGTGTGCAGCTGCATCTGCAGTGGGCGAGGATTCGCTGCAGATAGGGTCAAGAGATAGGTACAGGGTATGGAAGCCATACTTCGTACCCCACGGATGCAGCAGGAGTCGCCGAGTTTGGTCTAGCCACCGGGGCGAAAGAAGAAACCGCAACTGAGTATGCGCTACTGGGGGTGACCTCCGTGAACGTCACCGGAAAGCCATCAGCGGTAGGAGCCGGTAGGAGTAGAACCGTGTTCACTTCGACGACACAATCAGTGCTCTTCGTTCCGGCCGGGCAGTCGGTTTCTGTATGTGTGAAGATCGTCGCAGCCGACTCGGTCACGCTTTCTGTTCTTGCGAGGGCTAAGCATCAGCGGCGGAGAGTATACACGACGACCCACTCTATGCCATTGAGACTACGAGGAAAGATCGTCAGTTGGAGGGGGCAAGGGAAGGACAAGGGACACTTGCGTCTGGGTGGACACGATGAATGGTTCACTACTTGCGAGTCAGCCATACATATAGCGGAGGGAACGGCACTCGACGTACATTACAGTAAGCGTGAACGGGCCGGGGAAAAAAGTGCCAGTGGAACCAGAGTCGGTATCCGGTACGTCTATGATGGTGTTCACTGCGACGACACACTCCGTGGATCCCGATGGACATGTGGTGGCTGTGGTTGTAGAGATCTGTGCTGCAGTCAATCCAAACACACTAGCAGTCCTTACGAAGGCTGAGAATCGGCGCTGGACATTTTTCTTACGAAACTCACTGTATCACATTGTCACTGTGAGAACACATGTCAGCTCGGCCAGAAAAGGGAACATGGGGAACACTTGCGTCTCAGTCGAAAAGGAGATGGGCTCGCTGCTATCACTGCCTGTCAGGCGGGTGCACAGGGGATGGAAAGCATACACACGCGATGCGCAGGGCAGCGCCAGTCTCGATACTACCATGTCATGTAAGCCAAAGAAGCTCGCAGTTGCAAAAAAGACGCACAATCGCTGGGCGCCGGCGGGAAAGACGGTGCCATTCCTGCGATCCATGTCCAATAATGGTGGCGTAGATTGGGAGGATGGTACACACCGAATGGTCAAGCTGCTGCCCCCACTGTGTCAGCAACAACCACCGAGGGGAGAAGCGACACCCACGGAGACAGCGGGACTAGCGGCACAGCCAGCGCCCCGTCGCTTGCAGCCAACGGGATGAACAGCATCAGAGAAACCCTTCTCATCTGTCTGAGATGGATCCGCAAAAGAAGAAAGAAAGACGTTCCAGGGCCAGAAAGAAAGAAAGGTCGAAGAAGAGGAAGGGGAAGGGAAGGTAGTGACCAGCGGGTCCTTTCGTCGCGATTGCAGCAAACAAGCCGAACAGTAACGAGCTGAGACGAACAGTTTGGACCCACAGCGAGAGAACTATAGATATACAGGCATCAGCAACCAGTTGACCTAGAGGAACAACAATCCGTGTTGCTCGGCAGATTGATGGCTTCAGGTGAGTTCAGGCGGGGTGTGACGGGAAATTTGGAGTACGAAAGCTCCAAGATCACAAGGCTGGCCTTAGATCGCGACTGAGAAAGAGAAAGGTCCAAGTCATTGTTTTACCGCGGCGGGTATGACCTTTCACGAAGCAATGGAGATCGGCGAGCGTCGACGTAGATACTGGCATGATGGAGGTACCAAGGCACCTGATGCAAGGAGATACATGCCCATAAGGCTATGCATCGAGCCCGCTCGATAACGGAGCGAGATGATGGTGGAGGAGAGAAAGGAGCACTTTTGTTTACGTGTGTGTGTGTCCTCATGATGCGATCGGCGCGGCACGCGATAGACGCGCCGATGCGTACTTCTACACAAGTGAGCAATGGGTCCAGTTCCTACCATTGGCATTCAGATTCGATTTCTTTTACTTAGCCTGTTTTACTTCCGGGCTCACAACCTTTGCAGGGACAGCATGTACCACGGCACGCCTTTGTCGATTATGGTTTCCAACTTCCCAATGCCATGCATGGGAGTGACGTAGGTTCGATTCCTACCAAAGGCATGGCCCGGTGACGCCAGATGTTTTTTTTTTGCCTTATCATCCGGTGGGGAGGCTTTGTCGATGAGCAGACCGTCTGAAAGGATGACTCTCGAGATTTCAATGACGTGCGCAGCAACGCACCAGGAACCAAGGGGGAACCGGCATTCTAAAAAAAAACCTTAGGCCGATTTTCTTTTTTCCGACCTGGCGGCGGAACTACCTACCTAACGTAAGCATTCCCACGCTCCATATATAGTAATTTCCCACATGTTCGAGTTGCCGGATGGTTAAGTTATCTACGAGCTGCCACAGATGCCTTGGGAGGCACATAACATTCAACTCTCAGCATGAAGATCTATGCAGAAGTGCAATTTGCTCCGAAATTTCGTGCGACCGATGTTGGAGCCATTGACAAACACGACCACATTTCAACCGCATTGGGAACCAAATTGATGCCTTCAGTCTGCGCACCCGGAGAATGAGTTCAGGCTGTTTCTGAGGGCTCAGAAAGGCTTCATTTGCTCACTAGGACCATCTTTTGGTCATATATCAAAAACAATTTTTTCCGGCCTGACGGCCGGACTACCTACCCGGCCCTTAGTCGCCGGTTTGAATGCCGGTTCCCCCTTGCCAGGAACCGCCGATCAGCGATGATTACTCACACATTTACGACGTGATAACAGGTAGCAGCGTAAGCCTTTGTGGATCACGGTTGAATCTTGATCTCCTCCAGCCTATGGAAGTGCGGACACACCATGGGTTCGATTCCTACCAGAGGCGTAGGGAGATTGAATGAAGCAAGTTTTTCGTTTCGAAGATGCACTTCTTGCAGGGGTGGGTGTGATCTTGATTCAGGGCTGAGATACCAGCGAAGGAACGATGTATATTAAATATTTGGCTGTGCACAGATGGGCTCAGCCCGAGGTGCTCGATTCGGATCCCCAAAAACGTTAAGTTCGTGCCTTGCGGAGGGCAAGCCACTAGGTACAGTGAGAGCTATAGCACGATTTGTCCAATCCTTGCACACGACTACCAGTAAGGACGTGCAGGGACGTGCAGGGAACAGAAGCAGCGACGCTAGTTGTAGCCTTGTAAGAGAAGATTCGAGAAAAACTTGAGAAGAGGGTTACCTCCGGAGTGATCGCACCGCGGAATATTGCATGGCACAGAGCCAAAAGCGAGAATTGAGGGGAGCATTTCGACGAAACAACAGGCGCATGCCAGTTCACATACACTTCCTCTCTTCGATCCACCATGGCCAGCGCCGTCTCCATTGCTGTCGGGCACATTCGCGTTGAAGTCGAGTCACAAGAGGGAGGCACGCACGCATTAGCCGCAGGCTTTGCAGGGCTCACCCTGCGTAACTCACAGTACCTAGCCATCGTTGACCACGTCGGTCACTTCCTACGTCTAGATCGAAAAGAAATTCCTGGAAGCCGGGGTTCGACCCCGGTCCCCTGTCGCAAAAGTCCGATTTGGCTTGTAATGGCTTATAGTGAATCTCTGAACTTTATAGGCCAACAGGCTTCCTTATAGAGCCTTATAGAGGATTATAAGCCCATATTTAGACTTATAACCCAAAAGGACCCCCCTCTGGTTGCATTCTAAATCCAATATTGATAATGTACGCACCAGTTGAGTCAAGCCTAGGCTATAAGGTTCAGAAATTCACTATCTGGGCTTATAAGCCAAATCGGACTTTTGCGACACCCGCGATGGCATGTGACGTCAAGGTAGGTTTCTTTTTTTTTTGTCGTTCGTCCGCTCCCTTGCTAACTTACTACTCCATCTCAATCCCAATTCGCTTCACCCCGCGCGCCATCTCCAGTGGCGCCTGCTGCTACGAGCACCCGCGGCATATTTCTTATTGCTCGTGAACCCATTTTACATTCCCTCTTACCTTGGTACTCACGCCTTATTGACCAAGATTCAGCGCCGTTTATAATGGCAGTCATCATCGGCAGGCATTTTGTTAACAGCGACCGCGTGGGTTCGTATCCGCCGGCTGCATGATTGTGAACAGAATATTATTCAACACTGGATTGCCTCGATCAGCAGGCACTGGGTAACTTGATCTTGCATCTCAGGGGGCTAGGCTAATTCGCCGCGTCCGCCGCTTTGGCGCCGCGGCGCGCCGCGTCACTTCGTAGCACCGCCGCATCCCAACACCACATCGCCGCGTCGCCGCGTGTGGTCGCCGCGCCAATGTTTTTCATCGCCGCAAACTACCGCGACATTATCTCCCGCACCACTCCTGGACTGTGGCGCCGCGCCCGGCGCTGGGCACGACCTATCTCACAAAGAAATGGGCATGACGTGTGTAGTACACCATACAAGCTTACTCTCGCATGTGCGTAGCCTTGAGTTCAGTTCCTTCCAATATCGTGTCGCTTGTTTGCGCTTTCCCTCCCGCCGGCTGTTTTTTTTGCTCGCCAGCAGTGTGGAATGTTACAAGCCTTTCCAAATTTCTCACGGTTCGAGATCCACTTTCAACATAATCACCTGTGCTGCCTTGTCTTTCAGCGGCATTTCTCATGCCAACTCCGAATGTACCTAGCAGCCAGTGACGGAGTAACCAACCCCGCCCGGTTCAATTACCTTGGAAATTGCAGCCGTCGACAAACATGATCGCACCATGAAAGAATGTACCATTTCATATCTTGGCCACCGCGATATCTTGACTGCCCAGTTGATGCTGCAGCAGGGAAGCCCACAGACCTGGGATTTGCGAGTGTGGCACTGATATGCTCGTGCCGCGGCGGCGGCAAAGTTAATCCGGCAAACGCAAGGTACCCGGAAGCCATTGCGAGACAGGTCTTCGTGTTCTCACTTTACCCCGAGCTGTGCCGAACCCAACTGAGGACGGGCCATAGGGGGTTAAAGTGCGAAGTTCAACTATCGAACCTTCACCGGTGATTAAGGAACTCTGGGTAATGGGACCGCTTCTGAATCGGTACTTAGACGAGACTCGGAGCACGAAGCAAGGCGTTGGAGTACTCCGGTTTTGGACCCAGCCTCGTTCCAATATTGGAAACGGCGTGGCACTGAATAGACATACCTATTCGTATGCATATAGGCGTCATGGATGTAACAGTTCAACGCAGTGCAGCAGTGACACAGTCGCATCGCCCGTGACCGCACTTGCGTCGAAGAGCACATTATATGAGATGTCCACTACGTATTCGCCGGACTCGTTTGGCTCAAGGAAATCACGGGCAAGAAATCCATGTCTGTGATTCAACCAGGATTGTACAGGAGGAATTGTACGAATGGGAAGCGTACTAGCGCCTAATGGAGCTGTTGGATATACTTCCGGAGTATAGAAATAGCTCGAGGACAACACCCTCTTCAGGCAAACCTCTCCAGTGTGATTCCTTCGAAATCCCATATCTACGCCTCAGGGCTGATGACGTTGATCCCTGATACCAAGGCTCAAGGCAGACCAAGACTTTCTTTGACAAGTGGCAATCGGACTTCACGATTTCATGAAGCCCGATATCGAGAACCTCTGGGCCTGTTTTCTTTTTCCAGAATTCAAAGTACACGTCTTGCTAACACATTCCTTTCGTACCGTTCAGAAATGTTTAAGCACTGGGAAGCCACCCAGGTGGTTCCACTCCCTATTCGGTCGTTGAACCAAAATGCTGCTGATCGTCCAAGTACACCTTACCCAGAGGCGACAATCATATCCAGTGCGTAGCCTTGGGCCTGTTCAAATGCACTCCGGCACTGGAGATCCGCCGCAGTGGTTCTTCAGAAATGTCCCATTTGGTCGAACCGACCAAATGGGAAGAGCCTTCTGAGGGTGAATTGCGCCACCGCAGGTACTACGCCTAGTGCGTCCCTCAAATTCTTTCAACAAACATCTCGACTTTGGACAATTGGTCCAGTGATTCTGCTGAATTTCCCTATTCGGTCGACGACTGGGATTCCAATAAGTCCGATTTATTTGCACGAAGACAGGATGTGTAGAGGGTTTGTCGAGAAGTTATAAGTGACGCGGCGATGTGTCAGATGAGACACTTCGCCGCGTCGTGTCGCACGCCTCCCAGATTCTATGTGTCACTTTACGGGAGCCATTTTGCCTGTCAATAGAGCAATATCTTTGTTTGGAACGACTTTTGGGCCGAGCAATAGCTCAGAGTAAGTCGTGGTTGACTTCAACGGCGGCGACACAGTGGCTGTGCCGGGACTCCCTCGCCAAAGTGTGAAGTGCTCTTTTAACAAGGAGTGGTCCGCCCACAAGTACAAGGCCTAGTGCAGACATTCGGTCTATCCAAGAAATTACTCGAACTAGGGTAATCGGCCCCGCGGTTCCTCAGAAATTCCCTATTCGGAGGATGTCAGATTGAACTTGAGTATGAACACTGAAAATTTGGGATGGCATCTTTCGGCCAAAAACAATGCAGAACAGCTTATAATCAGTCACCCCACCAAAATTCTCATCCACAGTGCGTTTGTTCCACAGTTAAATGCGACGCGGCGATGTGTTGCAATGAGACACTTCGCCGCGTCGCGCCGCACGTCCCGTATACACTATGTATGATCCTCAATACTTACACCATGAGTACTTGGTGCAGTAGCTTTGATTCGGCGCAGAATCTGGGCCATACAATCTGCTGATAGTGGGTGGTTGGTTCAGTTCAACGACTGGTATACGGTGGCTGTGCTGATACGGCCGGTTCAACCGAAGTCTGAGAAGGAAGGGCCTTCCCAGTTTGATTGAGGCGACAGTGAGTACCAGGCCTAGTGCTGGCTATTGGATCCTTTGAAAAATCATCGGACTCTGGGCAATCAGCCCAGTGGTTCTTCAGAACTTTACTATTCGGTCGGTGCTTGAGATCCCAAACTTGGGTCCAAATGAAAATATGAATTGGGTTTTTTTGCCTCAAAACGATGTATCTCAGTCATAAAACACTCCTAGAGTCGAAATTTGGCTATATAAAGTGGTTGTGCCTAAGCTATAAGTGACGCGGCGATGTGGTGTAATCAGACACTTCGCCGCGTCGCGCCGCGTGGCTTGTTCATGGGGTGTGTGGCTTTCCAATGCTTAAAATGCGGATACTTGGTGAGGTAGCTTCGAGCCGGCCCACAATTAGGAAGAAAGAGTCCCTGCTGGCGGGTTCTTGAGTTCAACAGCGGCTGCACAGTGGCTGTGCCGAGACAGCCGTTCGTTTGACCAACTGTTGAAGATGTTTTCTGAGCATGAGTTTAGAAACGCAAGGCAGTACGCCTAGTGCTTCCCCTTGATTCGTTCAATAATCATCGGACTCCTGGCAATTGGGCCAGTACTCTTTGAGAAATTGGCTATTCGGTCAATGCCTGAGATTGCAACATGGGTACCTCATAAAATTTGGGTGGGGATTTCTTGCCTGGAAACAATGTATCACAGGGGTAGAATGTTCCCCAAGCCGGAATTTGAATGGATAGAGTGATTGCACCAAAGTTAGAGGTGACGCGGCGAAGTGTCTGATGAGACACTTCGCCGCGTCGCGCCGAGCAGCTCGTATATGTTATATATGACCTTTCGATGCTTATATTTTCAATACTAGATTCAATACCTTTGAGCCGGCCCACAATTTGGCCCATAAAATTGCTGGCAGTGCGGGGTTCAGTTCAACGGCGGCGACTCAGTGGCTGTGCTGGGACTGGCTCCACGCCGACCTCATGAAGTGCTTTGTTTGAGGACGAGTGGTTCCCCCGCAAGTACAATTCCCAGTGCTTACATCCAATCCTTTGAAGAAGCCATTTGACTCAGAGTAATTCACCCCGCGGCTGTTCAGAAATATCCTAGCGGCTTCGGCGATGGCAGGTTGAACTTGAGTGTGGAAAGTCGAGGTTCCATTTTTTCACTGAAAACAATGCAAAACAGGTTGTGAACATTCACTCAACTGGAATTTCCATGCACAGAGTGTTTGTTCCGTAGTTATGTGCGACGCGGCGATGTGCCGAAATGAGACACTTCGCCGCGTCGCGCCGCGCGTGTCCTGTATGCTGTATATCATGTTCCAGTGCTTATGCTGTAGCTAATTGGTTTAATATCTTCGAGCCGGCCCACAGTTTTACCCCCAAAACTGCTTGCAGCGGGGGTTGAGTTCAACAGTGGCCGTACAGTGGCTGTGCCTCAGCAGTGTTGAACATGGCCGACAAGTTTATCCTCCCCAGAATGGGATTTCTGCGAACACATTGGTTGAAATTAGACCCATGGTGCCCATGATTTGCAGTGGATAATACAGCGCCAACGACTTCCTTCGCCGTTATTGACGTGGCGCGGCGCAACGAGACAATTCGCCGCGTCGCGCCGCGCGTGTCCTGTAGTACACATCTCCATTGGAATGGCCTGAATTTGAAGTCATTTGGCCAAAACCTTTGCCCAGGAAAAGTTTGGTCTATAAAGGCGTAACCACGGGTTGCGGGTTGCGGTTCGGTTTGACGGTGGTCCGTAGTACATAGTGTTGAACATAATCAGGATTGTGGTCCCTAGAACACTCGCACTTGCCATAGAATGAGCTGAGCTGCAACATATTCCACTACTGTAGGAGAGATGCCCTGCCGCTACACTGCCGCGCCGACCATAAACAACCCGCCGCTCATCGCCGCGTCGACAACGGCAGGCGCCGTGTCCTCCAGGAGACGCGCCGCGTCCCACTGCGCGGGCGCCGCGTCCGAGCGGTTGGGGCGCCGCATACTGCCGCGTCACGCGGCGGTATCGCCGCGTCAAATAGGTGGGACGCGGCGAAGTCGTAGCCACTTCGCCGCGTCCCGCCGCGTCACTACTGCGTCACCGCCGCTTCACCGCCGCGTCCAAAATCCTTCCGACGGCCATAACTTCGAGACGAGTGCTGGTATTGCTACCGACTCCTGCGCCATCTTATAGACCTACATCGTGGGTACATTCTCTGCTATGAGTCCTGGGGGAAATTGCTACTAAAAGAGGAGAACGGCGCGGTTCAAAATTTGAACCGCCGCGTCACCGCCGCGTCCCTACCGCGTCACAGCCGCGGCAACCCGGACGCGGCGAATTAGTTTGGCCCCATCTCAGGTTTGTGAATCCCCCGTGCGCCGAGTTCTCAAGATTATTTCCCCATGGATTGATTATGTAACAAGTGGGACACCAGCGCCTTCGTTGACCATGGAGGTCGCCCCCAAGATGTAGCAGTGCCTGTGGCGATATTCGGGAGGAACCGGTGGTTCGACTCCATCCGATGGCATGTCGAGACGTGTTGACATTTTTTTTCCCGGGGCCCGCAATTCTTCTTCTGATGTGCGTTCGTTCTTGCTCAGATGTATACATTGGAATAATTGAATCAGCCAGGTGACGGCTCACCTTCTGCAGATACGACGTGCTGCCCCCCAGATATCAAGAAGAGTTCGTTGACTTCGTTCTAGCCAACCTCCGGCACGGTACATATCAGTCATCGTGGGCCACGGCGGTCACCTCATGTTAGTGGCAAACCTGGCAGCGCCTAATAAAAACATCTTGCAAGCTCACCATGCCATCGGAGGGAATCGAACCCCCGCTTCCTCCATGTGATGCTAAACATTCACAACGATCCAATTGGTGCAACTCACAATTCCCTCCCAAGTTCTGTCCCGCTCCAGTCACTCAGTCAAAGTGTCGGATACTACGTCGGACCTCCGGACAGTGAATAGAACTTGGTTGTGTCCAGAGGGCTGAGCGAGTAGATGGAACATGCTAGGCTGTGGCCGTGTGCAAGCGGGAGTGACCGATGACAAGGCGGAGAGGAGCTTGCTGAACCGCAATTGTGACGGTCAAACGACGGTGCAAAGAGAAGAGTCATCCGGCGCGGACACATGTCCGTACAGGCAGATGAGCCCAGCTGGGGGAGCACAGGCTGGTCGCCGCTATCAGCCGGGAGAAACACCACAGAAGAACGGAGATTCTGAGAAGATCTGAATCGCGAGAGGGGGGCTTGGTAAGTCAAAGAGCAAAATGAGCTCCAGCGCAGCATCTGAATGCGGCACAATGGCGACTTGGCAGGGTTGAAACGGGAACACGGGGAAGTGACTAGGCAATAATGCATAATCATCAGCGATGCTGCATTACAAACCACATGCCCTTCTTCCTTTTTCCTTTCCACCAGCATGAGCAGCGAGCATCGTCCCATGCACATCTGCCTGCACTGGACGACCTGTGACGTTGTCTCCTGCTGATACGCAGTGCTCCCTACCGATGTACGTCCGTAACTCGCGGGAATCCAGCTCGACTCCGATTGGACTCCGAGCCGCCCGCCGCCCTCGAATCGCCCTCGAATCGCCGAATGGCTCGCAATTATTCGCATAACATCGCCTCAACAACGTTGCCTGATGACCTAGCTTATTCTACTGGCGATTCAAACCACTGTTGGTCCTTTGCGCTTGCTAGCCTACTACAACGACGCCTATCGTAATCCACCTGGCACCTCTCGCCTCTGTCTGCTCAGTTGCGTCAGAATCTCGTTGGCTGTCTGGGTGTTCTGTGTTTCGCCGCCGCAGGTGCTCACTGTTGGCCCGGCTACAGATCTACTCGACGCACCCAATGACGCAACATCTCACTGCAATTCTCACCGCGCTTATAGAGTCACAGCTCTACCCACACGCCATCGTGGGCTGCGCTCTCCTCTCTGACTCTTACCTGAGAACGGTTGACCGCCAGGAACCCGGGTTCGACTCCCGCGCGTAGTATAATGAGACCGGAGGATGCTTTTCTCCGCAATCACTGCGTTCCGACCCCCAGTAGACACAGTGTAGACCGAGGCACGTAGACTGAGGTAGACAGGGGGTAGACTGACCCCTATGTCTACCTCGGTTTCTGTGGTCTGTCTACCTCGGTCTACAGGGGTAGACGGACGTAGACATACGCTCGAACCATGTAGACCGAGGGATAGACTGCAATTTTCAACATGCTCAATGAAAATTCCTGTATTTCTCAATCTTGGGCTACGGTCAGTCGACACATGTAGACAGAGGTAGACAAAGGTACACAGAGGGGGGTAGCCGAACGTAGCCAAATGTAGCCGAACGTAGCCGAACATAGACCAACATTCGTCTACGACCCCCTGTAGACAGATGTAGCCAGACGTAGACCGAGGTAGCCGAACGTAGCCACACTGTAGACAAAGTCGGTCTACTGGGGGTCGGAACGCAGTGAATCCGCCAGCCGCGTTTTTCGCTGCCCATTGGCAGCTGTACGTCTGCGTCGCTGGAACAAGTAAGCAGACCCCACCCCAGGGAAACGTGCACTCAGTACTAGTATCCGCAGGCTTGACATTTCGAGGCTAACGGTGTAATTCGCAGTATCTCAAGCTATCGTGGATCACTTCCTATATTTGGATCGAATGCAATTCGTGTAAATCAGGACGGACGCACGGGGTTCGACTCCCTCGGGTGGCATGGCCGATGAACCACCGTCGTTTGGTTTGAGGCGCCATTCACGTCACTGCTAAGTCCTTGTTGAGTCCTCCCGCGTCTGCTAGGGTACTGTTTATTGATCGTGTTTATAAACCGGTTTATAAACAGCGGTTTATAAACACGGTTTATAATCTTTGGGTCAAACCGCCTGTTTATAAAGAGCCGGGGGCTCGGCCCGGGGGAGAAACCGGCGGGAAATTTGGACTGAAACTCATCTTTTAGGTGGTCAAATCTTCTTTGGCGCCCAACAGCATCAGGAAAGACCTCCTTTGGGAATCAGGCCAGATTACCCCAAAAAAAGGTCCAAAACTGCCAGAAAAGTTCGGTTAGGAGCATTAGCTTTTTCTGGACCTTGAAAGTAAATTACCACTAAAAAATCCTAATTTACCTCACGTTCGCGGGGTTTGGCATCAGGTTAGCTGTCCTATTTGCTTCGCGTTGCTTGGGGATGGGACAAAAAGATCTTGGAAAACACTGTATTGGGCAAGCTATCTACGGACAGGTTGTAGCTACAAGAGAACCTACGAATGAACCTCAGCAGCCCACCGCCCAGACACATCAAACAAAATGCAGAAGCTAAACGAGATGTAGGTCAGCAAACGAAGACTGAATGATGATTGAAACGGACTTACATTGGCGACGGCCCAAGCAACGAGGATGTACGAAGCAAGAATAGCGACCGCAAGAAAATAAACCCCGGAGTTCAGAAGTCGCCGGCGCGACAGCAAGTGCGCGCTTCATCGATGGTGCCAACAGGGCGAGCACGAGAACGGTATCCGTACCGACCCGGCGTACCGCGGGCAGTCGCATCGACGCAGTTTTGTCGTGTGCAGCTGCGCACACGAGGTATATATGTAAGTAAGTCAAGGAGTAGATAACCATGAACTCACGGGAGAAGTGCGGGCGAGGAGCTATGGTTTCCACCGACGACACACGTATGTGTAGTGGAGTGGTGGGCCGTACATGAGCCGAAGCTGCCGGGGGAACGCGTGAGAGGGGCGGGGCAGCGCTTGACCGGTGATTGCCAACGGGGTGTGGGGACCACGACAGTAACCCGGTATGGCTACCATTGAGCATCGTGAGTCCACCCAGTGTCAGGGTGTACCAATCTGTCGGGCAGGTGTAAGCATGGGAGGGCAACATGAGTGGAATCGTTACGTAGACGGGCAGACGACGTGGGCAACACGCATATGTAAGTGCGCAAACAAGGGCGGACATGGACTCACCTAACAAGGGCGGACACGGAGCCGGGTCATCCCTCACACGCTACATCCACCAGGGTACCACTCCCTTTACGATACCACGTCGACGAGCAGCTGCACTGAAAGCCTGAATCATCCAGTGAATCTGGGACAGCTTACTGGGGACGAACCTTGTCATGGAAAGGCAATAAGTGAGAGGCTTTTGAGTCGCAGACAGGACTGAGCGTGGGGGGAGGAGAGGACGACATGGGGGAAAGGGAAGAAGAGTTGTTGACAAGTGTTGATCGTCTTCCAAACAGAGACGTCAACCAACACCACGTGATGCCCGGCAACTCTTAGGGCCGGTGTTTACGACATTGTTACGACACCTCTCGGCAATGGACTTGGAGAATTCTCTTCCAACTTGCTTCTAACTCTTTCAATGAAAACCCGTGTGGATGCATCGCCTCCATCCCTGCCTGTTGTACAATCACAGTACAACGCGAGAAAAGGCGAACTCTGCCTCCCAGTTCAATCTTCGCACATTAGCAAAAGCTAACCTGGGAAATCCGGTGAATCTGACCGTTTTCCCTAATTTTCCCCGGTTTGGCCTAATCTGACGGTCGGTTCCAAATTACCCCTAAATTAGGAAAGGAGGTTTTTTCCTGATGAGTGTGAGGGAAAAATCTCTTGGGCTGAAAGAATGGTATGAATTGGAGCCGGAAGGACCTGTCTTACTGATCTGCGCCCATTAACTGGCCATCATTGAGGTAGAAAACATTCTCTGGGGTCCGAAAGGATGGAACTTACTCAAAGTTGCTTCGCTTGTACCAACGGGGGCAAAAAATCCATTTTGGTACTCGTGCAGATGGCCCGGGAGCAATTTTGGTGTGTGGTTTATAAACACGTTTATAAACAGCCTGTTTATAAACGAAAGATTATAAACTGTTTATAATTCCCTGGGAATAATAAACAGGACCCTAGCGTCTGCTCATACCGGTGCCGGTATCAACCGGACATCTTGCGCCGTGAGTGGTCTCCCCACCCACACTGCGCTTCCCAGGGCCGCCGGAATATAATCCTCTTTCAATCCATTCATTCACATCGACAAGATGGTGCGCCGTACAATTTCGGCCTGTCTTTGTATTCACGCTTGATTCGCACATAATGATCGAGATTATAGACAGAAACAGCGCCGTTGACCATGGCTATTCTCGGCACTAGTATTGTCATTGAATGCGTGGGTTCGTATCCCGCCGGCCGCTTCCGGGAGAAGTTCCGAGATATATCTTTTTTAGCTGGCTTACCTCGTTCAGCGAATGGCCGAACATTTTTCTGATACATTTCGTGAGTATTGCTTGTGCCGAGTTCTCAATACTATTTCCCATTGATCGGTTCATAAGGAGTACACACGCACCGTCGTTGACCACGGAGGTCGCCCCCGAAATGTAAGATGTGCTGTAACCACATTTGGGCGGAGCTGGTGGTTCAACTCCATCCGAGGGCGTCCGCTCAATGCCATAAATTATTTTCGTGGAGCTCTCAGTTGTTTTTGCGCTGTGGTTTCGTCCTTCCCCCGGTGTAACCTCTTCGCTAAAATGAAGTAATCAAATGTCAACACAGTTCATAAGGCTCTGCAGATACGACGAGCTGCAGCCTCGCAGATCTTGACTTCGTTGCAAGTTCGTTCCTACTAGCTGTGGCATGGTACATATCAGCCATCGTGGACCATGGCGGTCGCCTCCTGCAAGTGGGGGATGAACCACTTTCGCTACATGGAGGAAGTGAGGGTTCGATTCCCTCCGATGGCATTGTCCTGGTCTAGCGCGAGTTTTTTTTGGTCTAGCGCCACCCGTGCTTGCCGTTGGGGGCAACTTAGTTGACAGAGGAGAGAGTCAAACGAGACATTTTCCAGCCCCATCAACCTTGGCTCATATCTGCGTCGGCAGGGAACGAGGAATATCTGTGTTGTGTTCCACGCCGTTCAAACACCTCACTTTGTATGCCATCGTTGACCATGGAGGTCAACTCCCTCAAGTTAATAGCAAAGCTGGTATGGCTGCACAGAGGAAGCGGGGTTCGATTCCCTCCGATGGCATGCAAAGAACTTGCGGACTCTTTTTTCTTCCTTCACCTTGCCATCGAACACCACTTTCCGTTTGTTTTTTCACCTTGGTAGTTTTACTTCCGTCGTATTCGGGCAACACTGACACTTCAGACAAATTCTCGAATGGGCTGCCAGAAGAAAGAGGAGGCGTAAATCTCCTCAATCAAACACGCTGTATCACGCCTTCACGGACCACGTTGGCCAACGCGGCATCTGAATAAAATGAAGGAAGTGGGTGTGAATCCTCGTTTCAATTTGGGACCGCACAGGCAATCCTCCTCCTCCTCCCCTGCGAGGCATGGACTACCATCTGACTGTTTTGGATTGGATTTCAGCCATTTTGCTTTTGCGACGGGTTACTTGCTGCCGAGTGATACGCAGAGCCGCCGATTACATAGCGGCACCCAGAATCCTGGATTCTTGTAGCCATTCGGCCATTGAGTCAAGTCGGTCGAACCGGATCGGACCAGAAGACAGAGCGAGTGAAACTTGAGTGTTTCCAGAGGACTGGTCAGACTGGGCGCCTGGGCTTTAGAGGATAGCCGGAACAAGCATGAAAGTGTCCGAGAGCTTGTTCAACCGCAGTTTGCAACGTTGCACACTGGAGAATCAATGCTGCCAGGGATTCTTCCAGCGCGGACACAGTAGCGAGCACGGATATGGGCTTGGACCGTCCGAATCCATGCGGCAGATGGGTCACAAGGAAACAGAGTAGACCGTCAGATTTGCGGTACGAGGACGTTGAGAGAACGCAGGCTGGCGGCGAGTCGCTCCAGCAGAAGAACGTAGAAGATCTGGATCGTGACCACATGCCTCGGGAACTGGAAGAACGCAGGTGAAAACGGAGGATCGAGCTCCAGGGAATTCGAAGCATCTCAACCCTAAATAAAGGCGACTTGCAAGTCCGTTGGAAGGAGAACGGAGACAGAGAAGGGCCGGCAAGGACCCGGGCCGGCCGGTTGCAACGTCATCGCCTGATGGATAACAACACCACACGGCGACGCACCTCTTCCTTTCCTCCACCATGCCAGCCGGCATCGTCCGATGCTCATCCGCATGCCCTAGGTTATCTTCTCGTCCTGGTGCGCTCCACCGTGTCTCCGCCACTTGTTGACATCCAGCTCCGACATCTCGATGGAAAAATTCGGATACACTCGCGATTCGCACAACACTGGGTTGACAACAAGGATCATCGTCGTGGATTAGCCAGGCTCTCTTTTGTTCCTTTGCGCTCGTTCGCCTATCTATCAGCAATATTACGCTATCACAGTCGTTGCTCATAGCAAACCCGCCTCTATCTATTCTGTTCCGTTGCGCTTGGTTGCCCCATTGTCCGGATCTCGTTGGCCATCAGGGCCTTGTGCCTTTCGCCCGGCTTTTAGCTCTATGTGCTTTTGCGCCGGCTCTCCATTGCCCTGGCTCCAGATCTACTCGACGCACCCAATCGCGTAACATCTCTGGCAATTCTCACCGCACTCACAGCATCACTGTTTGCTACCCACACACCATGGTGGGCTGCGCTCTCTTCTCCGTCTATGGACGCCGCGGGGACCCCGGGTTCAACTCCCGTGCATGGTATCCAATTGTGTAGACGAGGTTATTTCTGCTCATTTATAGCTGTACGTCCTCGTCCAGGGAAAACTTCAACTGAACCACAGAGCAGCGCGCTTCTTATACTCATATGCCATAACAGCCTTTTTTTCTTCCTTCTGCGAGCTGCATTTTTCGCTGCGTGTTTATAGCTGTACGTCCGCGTCGCTGGGAGAATTGTGTTGACCCCCACAGCGCAGCAAGGAAAGGCGCACACTCACTATCTGCATGCTTCGCACTCCAATGGCCAACACACACACGGTGTAATTCGCAGTATCTGCAGCCATCTTCGACCACGATGCTCACATCATCTGGTCTCACAATTGTTGGAGGCATGGGGTTCGAATCCCTGAACATTCAATTCCTTTTGTTTTGCGCCGCTATTCACATCCCTGCTCCCTGGATAATGTATGTATGTATCGACCCTCCAAGTCCTTGTTGAGTCCAATTCAGTTCTTCCGTGGGTCTGCCTATACATTACCAGTAGCCGCAGGAAGTTTGTTGGAGTGTCCGCTAGACCAAAGACGCTGGAATGAATCTCTTACTATTTATTCATTCACCAGATGGTGCGCTATACAATTTCGTCCTGCCTCGGTGTTCACACATATTGATTCAAATTATAGTTTGAGAACTACCGTCGTCGACCATAGTGATTCTCACCGGCGCAAATGTTGTAGGCGAACGCGCGGGTTTGCGTCTAAAAGGGATATCTTTTTCGCTGGCCTACCTCGTTCATCAAACGGTCGATACTTTGAGCGTACGTCTCAGGTGCGAGAATCCCGCTTGTGCTAGCTTGCCATAAGGCGTACACAAGCGCCGTCACTGACTGCGGAGGTCGCCCCCGAATATTGTGAGGGACGATTGAAACCACATTTGGGTGGAGCTGGTGGTTTTACTCCATCTGACGGCATGGAAGGCACCTCGAAATCCTTTTTTTTTTCCCTACCTTTTCGAGGCGAGTTCGTTATTATTCGAGTGCATCCCCCAACCAAATTTTATCAGCGCAGATGACTGTTCAGGTTCTGTAGAGACGACGAGCTGCAGCCACGCAGATTTCACTTCGTTGAAGCTCGTTCCTACCAGCTGTGGCATGGTACATATCACCCATCGTGGACCATGGCGGTCACCTCCTGCCAGTTGTTAACAATGTTATATCGTTTGTTGAGCGGAGGAAGCGGAGGTTCGATTCCCTTCGATGGCAATGACCTTACCGACCAATTTTTTTTTGTCTCTCTCTCCCTTTGCGAACAACCCTACCAAAGTACCCCTGGAGTGTTGCCATTGTCATTGTAAGGGCCGGACGCAATCTTGCAGCATGGAAAACCCGGTACGCCGTGCATTTTCGTCCTCCCTTGGTGTTCTTACTCCTCACCGGCGACTTCTTTTTGTCTACAGTGTATTGCAAGCTTAGGTTGCACACATTGCCGTCGTTGACCACGGAGGTCGCCCCCAAAGATTTCAAAAGCAGCTCTAACCATATGGTGGTTCGATTCCACGTGAAGGCATGTTTCTGGTCCTGGTCATCTTTTTTCTGACGTGCGCAATTGGCCTGTGGATGCCAGTTCTGTTTTATTTCTCAACCATGTCTTTATGCCCGATATCGCGGCTAAGCACCCAGTGCCCGTCCAGTCACAGTCTGCACGAAAGACCCGAGTCGGACACCGGACCACTTCCATCGTTTTGACGCAACCCACGGCACGATACATGGCAGGCATCGTGGACCGTGGCGGTCACCTCCCGCAAGTTATCAAAGGGCTCGATTCCCTTCGATAGCATAGCTGGTTTTTTTCTGCCAATGCACACGCTTCCCTCCGTGAGCAACTGTTGGCAGCCCCTACTGCTCCGCTCCTTGGCTCGCATCTCCCAGGGAATGAAGAAGTTGGGCTTTGTTCTGCTGCCACGCCGCGCAAACGCCCATGCCATCGTCAGCCATGGAATTCAACTCCCTTAGGTAAACGACTCTATTGGCTGCATGGAGGAATGGGGTTCGATTCCCTTCGATGGCATGATGATTACTGTGATACTACCTTTTCTCCACCGCTTCTTTGGCTCACGCGATGTACAAATGCACCGACTCTTTATCGAATCCACTCTGAACTCTGGGTCTGTTCTGCCGCACTGCGGAAGAGCCCCTAGTTGTATGTAGCTGTGCCATCGTTGAGCACGACTGTCTCCTCCCGATGGCATGGTGAATTGAGACCCTTCATTTTTTCTTCGTTCGCCAGGCTGCAGTGGATGCTTAAAGTACCCCGCATCGCTGTCGAACATGACTCCCGGCATGGAAGTGTACAAACCGTTTGAGCTCACTTTGAACATGCTTGAAATAGTCAAGGTACAGAACAAAAGCGGCAGACTGGTGCCATGGACACACAAACTTGGCGGCACTCGGATCCACCGAGGAGTGGCGAACCAGCGAAGCAATATATAGCAGCGTGAACCTGATTAGCAAGGGTGCTCCTCGACGTGTTGTAGTAAGTAGTCTGAGAAAAATCAATGTAAACAGATAAAATAGATAGAGACCTCTACAGCAAAGAGCAGACCCAGTGGGTGCCAGCGAGGCTGGCTGCTGGCCAACTGCTGGCAGCAAGAACGGAGAAGACTAGGCGGTATCAAAGAGCGCAGACGAAGACAACACATCGAGGTCCAGGGAGGTATCTCATTCTCAGCACGAAACAGTGGGGACTGTGGACTGGAAGGGAAATGGGCGTCGGGGAAGCGGGCAAGCAGAGGACCGGGCCGGGAATACCTCATTGCCGAGCAGTGGTGATGCATAACAACTGCACACACGCCGACGACTAGGCTCGTGACCAACCGCTTCTTCACGTGGCTGCGCTATTCACGTGGCGAAGCGGCTGGGATCTTTGGTTGCTATCTAAGACTAGTAGTATCTTGGCTGATGCCGCCAAATGAGGTTTTGGACTTGTGTTTTTCAGTGTTCGGTACCTCCAGGACCTTGGAAAAAAGTGTCAAAAGTCATATAATGAAAGATGGATATTTTTCAATTCTGCGTCGAATGAGGCCCCTTCATTTCAGATTTGAAGAAAAAACATGTGAGGCCCATTCAATCCAGAATGGACAATGGTGCAACTTTCTTCAGATAAGTCGGGGCTTATGTGGCTTTGTTCTGAAGATACGGGAAGGCACTGAAGGCGAAAAAACACAAGTCCGAAACCTCATTTGGCGCCATCAGCCAAAATGACGACAAGATGTTCCAGTCGTTACCCAGCACTGATCGTTCTTGCCCTTGTGATCGGTGCGTGGGAAACGATTGGTAGCGAGTCTAGCCGACGACGTCCCTTTTTGCCACCATGGCCATGGCGAGCCAGCATCGTTCGAGAGTGCGCTATGTCACGACATCATGGAATCCAGCCCCACATCTCCATTCTCGAAGCGCTCGCAGTCGCACGAATTGCGATGGCAATCCGGGCATGCCCAAACTTGGCCCAAACGCTTGCCCAAACGTTGCCCGTTTCCTAACGGCTTTTTTGTTTTACTTGCATCTCTGGAGACTCGACCCACTACGAAGAAAAACGGCTATCCAACAGCGACATTACTCCACCACATATCTCGTCGCTCAACCCTCGCCTCTTTCTGGTCTGCTGGCTCTGCGTCCTTACACCGCTTTCACATCTAATCGATGCCCCACTTCGTGCCGGACCCCAAGTCAATTCTCCCCACCCTCTTGACCTCTGTCGCTCTTCTTCTACGGACACCCATCGTGGGCTATGTTCCTTCTCCGACTGTTGCCGGTGCACGGTAGACGGTGGGGAACCCGAGTTCGACTCCCGCGCATGGTATGAGCATATACAGGATCCCTTTTTTCTCTTTGATCTGGGACCTGCCCGTTTATTTCTGTGCGTCCGCATCGCTGGGATTGAGCTGACTCCCACAGCGCACAAGGAAACGCGCGCACTCACTATCTGCAGATTTTGCGTTCCAATGGCCACCACACACGGGGTAATTGGCCGTATCTTTAGCCATCTACAGGACGGTGAGCACTTCCTACATCCTGATCTCGCAAGTCCTGTAAATCAAGCCGGAGGAACGGGGTTCGACTCCCTCGGGTGGCATGAGCCGTCAAGAAATAAATCCTTTTACTTTGCGGCCGCTATCCACATTCCTGCTTCCTGTATAACGGATGCATCGACCCTCCAAGTCCTTGTTGAGTCCAATCCGGTTCTTCTCCCGCGTCTGCTCATATTGGTGTCGGTATCAACAGGACATGTGGAGTGCACCCACCGTGCGCTGGGCCCAAGACACTGGAATGAATTTCTCCCCATTCATTGATCCACAAGATGGTGCGTCATACAATTTTGTCCCACCTCGGTATTCGAATATGCATGCACAGGAATTCAGATTACAGATCGAGAAGCAGCTTCGTCGACTGGCAATCCTCACCGGCACGAATGTTGTCAGGGAACGCGCGGGTTCGCCTCCTGCCGAGTTCAATTCCCTCCGAAGGCAGATCGGCCTCACGGCTCCAGGCTCTGAATGTCACTGAATGGGTAACGGTCCCAAGGGCGGTTAGGGCGGTTAGATCCGCAGGGTGGCTTTGTTACATGCAAGTCGAGTACATACATGCAGCCAGATTAATAAGTAAATGCAATAAATAGCAAAGATCGTAAGGCCGAGAGGACGAATGCGCCAAAATGTTAGCACCCGTCGGTGAGATTATTCCTCGGGTTAGTCTGCTTGTAGTCGTCCACCCACGTCGTCAGCAGTGGGTTCGTGTACGCCTCGGAGTACCTGCAGAAACCAAGCCGGTCAACATGCGCAGATATATGGAAGGAAGGGGAGAGGGAGGGAGAGAGGGATGCACGGACGCACGTAGCAATATACGCCGCAGTCGGCTTATCAGGCGTGTCGCACCCAATATTGATCCTGTACGGGTGTTGATACACGCGCACCCAGTCGATGCGCATCGTTACCGGGAACACGAGGTGCTCAAAGTCGATGTAGCCGAACGCGTTGGAAATGCCCAGGTTTGCGAGGATATACTGTGCGCGATGTGTGGGTGGGGTAAAATGAGAGCGAAAGGGGAGGGGTGGGAGAGAAGAAGGGTGAGAAGACGTACGAGCGGCTTGTCTGTAATGGGGCGCGCGGAGATGCCCGTGAGGGAGTCGGCGCCGACAGCGGGGGCATTCAACGTCCAGGTAACCTTGTTGTCTGTGATCCATGTAATGTACTGCGCAAGCTAGTCTCAGCACCACAGCCGTGAGCCAGGAGTGAATACACACCGCATCGCTATACCCGGGAACGTACTCGAACCCCTGCACGGCATAGCATTGGTCGATGAGCTGATAACATCCCTGATCTGCGCACAAAGCAAAACAACATCATCAGGACACCGAAAACGGGCGCGGAATGAGGAAAAGGAGGAAGGAACAGAGGAAACGCACTCGTAATCGAAACAACAGACGTCGCTTGCTGGAACAGCCCACCATTATACGTGTTCTGCTGCGACAGCCCCGTGTCCGCAATGATCAGGTTGTCAGACGAATTGTCCCACAGATACCCAGCGTTGAAGGGCGCCCATTGCGCGGACTGCGATACCATGCCGACGTGTGCGCCGTCGGGACCGCCGATTTGCGCCTCTGAGTACGACGAAATCAGTCATGTTGTAGATAGGAAGAGGAAAGAGGATGAGCAAAAGCGCACCGAATATATCGATCTCCGGGGCCGAGCGCCCGACGCAGGTTCCATCAGCGTGAATGGGACCTACAAAAAAATTGATCAGCTCGGATTCCTCATGACCAATTTACCCGTCAAGGACCAAGGCGTACCAGGGTGAGATTCGCCCATACACATACACCGCGACAGCCGCTGTCCAGGAAGATACGACAGTTCCCCCGTCCCACCGTAATCCGTCGAGCCGCTGTCCAGCGCTGCCTGCGGGCCGCCGTTGAGCGTTTGGTTCGGCGTGGTGCCGACGTCGCAGGCGTCGTAGACGTATGGCCACTGCGATATGGTGTTTATTAACTTTTACGCTTGAATAGGGAATAGGGTACGAAAGAGGGATGGAGGGAGGGGAGGGGAGGGAGGGGAAGACGCACCATGCCATCGAGAGTCGCGCCGTATCCCGCGCGGCCGAGGTTCCCCATCGTCCAAATGGCGGGCCAGAGGCCGACCTAAGGCGCATGAGCATTCGCGCAGATTCTACCCGCGAGAATTAATATTCCACTTACGACGTTATTGATACCAGGCAACATCATGTTCGTCACGATGAGGCCCCTTCAGGAAGTTTAATCAGCTCCGCTTGAGACGGAAGGGGGAAAGAAGAAGTGCAGTACACACCCAGTAAAGCAGAATTTATTCCAGGACAAAATCATCCCGCCCATACCGTAGTATTTCGATCAAATCGAACCTAGGCGTGACGCGTGACTTCTTCAACCAATTCGAGCTTTCGATAGGCGGCTGAAAGGTGCGTGACACAGAGGAAAATTTCGATAATTAGTGCAATTCGCGCTGCTTGAGGAGTAATCACTCCTGGCACAGTCCTTGAATATCCGGCGCATACCTGCCGAATCTTTTGATTCTGTTTTCTTTCAATGATTTTGGCACCAGAAAATCGGACTTTAGGACCCATGGGCCGTTCCTGGACGGAAATAGGCTAGATTTCATGTCTTTTATGCCTGCGAAGACTCACAGAGATGTGTATGAATTTCCTCACATCTTAACGGGATTTTCCGAACCGCCAGACCAATTCGATAATGGCCCGGGTGACGCGTGACACGGACCAAATTTCGATATCGATACGCTGGTGCGTGACGTGTGACTATCGATTTGATCGAAATACTACGGTATACGACAGATTGTGGTTTGTGCTCGGGTCGTCGACCTTTGTGAGGTTGATCTCGAGTGCGCCGTTGCGTGTGGTGATCGCGGCGGGGTCGTACCTGTAACGTGTAATGTGTAAAGGCTCAGCATCCAAGGCCATAAGCAGGAGGGTGAAAGGGAGGAACGCACCATTCGAGATTCCCGGTCTGCTAATAATGCAGATCGACGGCCTCCCTTCAAACCGTCAACAAACCTCACCCAAGATGGGGAGAAGAAGACGGAGCTACCAGTACGGATCGTCTCCCTCATAAAAACTGCGCCCATCCATTTCAAACTCGTCGCTGAACACGAGCTGCAGCGTCTCCGACGGATCGTGGTACCCGTGGATCTGGTATACGTCCTGCATGCCACAAGAACGAGTTTGAGTATCATAAAGGTAATAAAGGGGTAAAAGTGAAATAGATGAGAGAAGGAACCACCGCACCTTGGGCGTATCCAAATCAATCAACCCCCGGTTACCCATGCTCGGGATCTGCCCCGTCGCGTTTACGTGCAGGTCCGCGCTGAGTTTGGGCTGGTTCATAAAGTGCGTGGTGGTGGGGTAGCCGAGGCTGTTCGATGCGACCACGTTAGCCACACCTAAGGGAACACCGCCAAGATGCCGTAAGGGACCTCTTAGGTACCTTCTTCTGTACCGAAAACGGGACCTAAGAGGTCCCCATCCGCCAGGCGGATGGTAGTCATAGATTAGTCGCGTTCCGCGTTTGGGTAAATCGACGGGAACTTCCGATGATAACAACCCACGGCCACGTCTGGCGCAGCGGCGGCGCGCTCCGCTCTCTTACCACTATATCAGCAGCTGGACGCGATTTCGACGCGTCAGGACGCGTCATTTCAATGCTGGAATGTTCTGACCTGCGTGTTTACTTCCTGGCATGCTGTATCCTGGTTGCTGGCCTAAACCGTCCCTTGGAATTTCCGGAATTAAATTTCAGCATGGAGATAATCATCCCCCCTGTATGCAATGCCTCAAGACTGGCCTTGTAGCTTCAGCGCCGTTTATTCGATACTTTGGGAGCTCAATCAAGCTGTTATCGCGTCAATAAATGCTCGCGGCCGCATCCGCCGTGCATCGGCCGGCCGGCTGGCACTTGCGCGTTCCGGGATTAGGGCTCTATACAGCAAACCACGCATTCATCGACGATGGTAGAGGTGACGATAAAGCTACTGGGGTGTCGATGGAGCCTCACGCTTTCCAAGGGGATGTGATTTCAAACTGATGAGTTGACTTGCATCCGCCATTCACTTGCATTTGCTACGCCTGATATTCTGTTTCCCTCCCAGCATATTTACCCACCCTATCCCTTCCTGAACACCTTCAAAGTAGCCAGCAGCTGTGGCCTGCATGGACATTAGGCCACCAGTAAACAATGAACATGGCATCCGCCACGTCCGCCGGAAACGCTAGAAAAAATAGCTCCCCTGCGTGCCTTCTCCGGTAGGTGTCAAAGGCTGAGTCTCAAGCACTGGCAGAGATTTTGCTCGAAAAGTTGGCAAGCAGCTGAGGATCTTAGTTTCTCGCCCCCCCACTCAGGTGTTCGACTCAGTCAACAGAAAATTTCACCTAGATAGGAGGCATTGCGCAACAGTCTAGTTGCGAATTCAACACCGTGAATTGGAACAAAGCACCCAAAGTCCTTGTGCAAACAGGTAGTGCATGAAACCCAGCTTCTTATATGTATGGGTTCATATTTGTGATTGGCGCAGTGTGAAAAGCTAGCTCACTCATCACGTTTGGTGAATTGTTCCCGCACACAGAGGACGGATATCGAAATCCAAGACACGGTGGACTTACTGACGCACCGCAGGCACGTCCGCCGCATGAGCCCGTGGCGTGGACAATGGGGTCCGCACGACTTCATCTGCTGCATGCGGCATGCCAACTGAAAATTGAGGATCAGATTATTCGAAGTCTCAATGATTGGGTGTAGTTAGTTGCGTGGCGGATGTATCCGCCAACCTCAATTAAACCTACTATTCAAGCCGCTCAGGATGATATAACTGCAACCCGCACAACGCGGTCATCGGAAACAATGCTTCCCATTGTACGGTCTATGAATGTTTAAGTTGAGTCCTAAAACAGTGGTAAACTGCTCACCCGGCTCAGAAACATAGCGGTCCACCGAACTAGGTGTGTGGCGCGTCGAGGCACACCCGTGAGTACTGAGACCAATCCTCCCATGGGTTTGGATCGATAGCACACTGTGGATGAAGTTTCGCGCTAGATATAAACGGATATTGTTGCACTCCCGTCGGGATGCAATATATCTTCAATCCATTATACAGAGCGGTAGGAGCAAATGGAGAACATGCCTCTTGTTCTGAGAGTATGCCAAGTCATTTTGGAAGAGTACAGCAGCCTTTGAATTGATGATGAGGTATTTTTATTTCCGGTGCATGAAAATGGTGGTAGTTGGGTCAAAGTTCAATTAGAGCCTTACTGACCTTCAGGGTGCTTTCGTGCACGGGCATATAAGGTGCCAGGAAAAATCTGTAATAAATTCAAATAGATGCGGAGTACACACAGAATGGATTCCTGCCCTAAAAACCTGTTAAGTTCACTGGAAATGGATTCAGGAGAAAAGATATCCACCAGGACCATCTTTATTCGTCTTCCGATTGGCTGGTGTTTGACGTGAAGCGCCACAATTTGTTACGTTTGGAAGGGGGCGGACGTAGTGGCGGACGCGACAATGCCATCCGCCAGCAGCAGCCGGCATCCGCCCGACCATCCGCCAGTCGCGCGGCATGTAAATGTGGGATTAAACAGGGTGACTGTGACTGCACTTCTGCAACATGATGGCGGTCCGAATTCCCGATCGATCATGAGGCGGATGTTGCAATTGGGCGGGCCCGTTATGTATCCAACATTGTATCGGCAATTGGCTGGAGCCTGGCAACATTTCCCTTCTTCCCAAAACTGCCCCGCTCTCCCAACACCCGTCGCCTATACACGTCGGGCACTCTGCCAGATTATATGTTGGACATTGTTCATACCTGCTGCTTGCTACTACCACCCGTCGTATGCTACACTGCGGGAACACTCACCATGTTTACCATCTATGTACATATGGTGTTCGCGCCGAAGCAAGAGATTCGTGCGGCATCGGCGATGTTCCCCAAATTGTTCTGGAATCCGTGCACAAAGTTAACTCGGCCTGCTATATTGTTGCAAAGTTTCTTGCACAATTGCCTCCATGCCACGCTTCCCGCGCGCCTTTGCAACGCTTTCCCGACACATCACCTTGTCGTTTACAGCCAGACCATTCATTAAGCACTCTGGTCTGGCGGGGCTCGGCATACTCGCCCCAATTTTGTCACGAATCGCTGTCGGACCCTCATCAACACCAACGACGTCCGCACTTTTTCAACCCACGTTCCGTGCAGCGCACTCATCTCTCTGTGTGTCGCCCCTCATTATCTTGCACATGGAATGACCATTTTCAACGTAACTGCACCGTCTGAGGTGTACGCAGCATGTTATGCGTGCCGCCAACTGGTCCGCGCCGCCGCTGCACTGCACACCACAGTAGATTCGTCGCACACTTGTGCTTTCTCCATGCGTCATTGACCACCGACGACCGTTGTCGCCACCTACAGGCTGCGCAGGCTTCGTTGCTCTCTAGCGCAGCTGTTCTCCTGCCACTCAGTTGCAACCCGCGTGGGGAGACCTTATTTTTCTCTGGTTGTATTCCCCAACCATCGCATCCGTGCAGTGTAACGGGGGGCAATTTTTATTCAAATCGCTTGGTGGCGGATGCATCTGCCGTGTCTTTCAAAACATGTCTGGCACGTAGTACAGTGTTATGAGTATCACAGCCCCAGTTTGATAAAGTCTGCTACTACTACGCTCGAAACTGAGCCCTAAAGGCGCGGACCTGCGTACAACGGCGGCGATCAAAATATTTCCCAACCCAGCTAACGCGTCAGGGAGCAGCCAGGAAGGGCCGGAAAGGCTCTAGAATAGCATCGACGCGTCCTCACGCGTCGAAGTCGCGTCCAGCTGCTGATATAGTGGTAAAAGAGCGGGGCGTGCCGCCGCTGCGCCAGACGTGGCCGTGGGTAAAGATCACCGGAGGTACCCGTCGATATTTAACCAAATTAGGAACACGACTAATTACTGACTACCATCCGCCTGGCGGATGGGGACCTCTTAGGTCCCTTTTTCGGTACAGAAGAGGGTACCTAAGAGGTCCCTTACGGCATGACGGCGGTGCTCCCCTAGGTGGTTAGCCACTCCCTCTCATTAAATAAAGGCATCGCAAAATGTGAGAAGGGGAGACGGAAGAGGGAGGAACGTATCAATGAAAGAACGTACAAAAGCCCAACAATACAAACACAAAGCACCACAAGACACCCAACGTTTTGACACCCGCGCCCCGTGAAGACGTTGTGCGAGCTGCGGTCCTGGCGTGGATCCGGGGCGTGCAGCGCGTCGTCGGCTTCCGGGAAGTTGATGTCCGAGCCCCAGGCGGCGGGGTCGGGGGTGAGGTGGAACTGCGTTCAGCGTTAGTTAGATTACAGCTATTTGCGGAACTTAGGGCGCGGATCAATTTTTTCTCAAAAATGTTGATTTTGGCATAACAGCTGTATAAGGCTCAAATCTCAAGCAATCTCTTAGGTGTTTTGAATCATTCCACTCTCCCGTGTATTCCGCACCCGCATGCACCCAGCGATCGGCGATAATTACATAATATAGACCATATGTGGGAGTCGGTCTGTTTTCGTGCATAACACTTCCTGTGTGAGCTAAAGTGGTGTAAATCTTCCAATATCCTAGCATATAACATTTGAGATAATTATGCAGATGCAAGGATGCTTAGAATATCCATCCCATGTCTGATTCCCTCTGATTCCTGCCATCAGATGTTGAGCAATTTCACCTGACCGTGCCGCAAAGGTACTGGGCAGGGTATCCAAAACCTGGGCTGCCATGCATGTTCGGAATACATTTCGGTTGGCCATGTCAAATTATTAGAACATTGCGGGCCCTACCGGGAACATAGTAGGCAAAATGCGTGAAAACACCGTATCTCAAACAGCGGACATGCCGGTGCCGCAAATGGAAAATCCAAAGCACCTTGCATCTGTAGAATTTCAGGGGGAAGAGGATGCACCAATAATATCTGTATTCTGCTGAGAATTGAGGGCACAGCGAGCAAAATGGTGAAAACGATCAAAAATGTCCCCTTTTGGAAAAAAACTGGCCGCGCCCTAAGTTCCGCAAATAGCTGTAATTAGGCTCGATGGATTGGAGTGGATTTTGAGATAGTCCGCACCTTCTCAGACATAGACGATTGGTAGGACGGGGGACGAATGGCGGGGACGGGTTGCGCGGGGGGTAGCATGTGTCGGCGCTCGTCACTGTCGCGCATATTCCGGGATTGCGGTGCGGGCTTGCGAGGGAATGAGGAGCGAGGGCCAGAAGATAGTGACGAGGTGGATCCTTGTCCTTGGCTTGACATGATGATGGGCGGGCGGAGAAGACAAACCGTAAACCGCGCGCAGGGGAAGATAAAGTTTAAAGATGCGGAGGGGAGGAAGAAAAGAGAAATTTAACGGTAGCATCAACGGCGACAGAGGGCCACTTTTGTTAACTAGCTTGTCTGCGACCCGCCAAGAGATCTATAAATATGATCTACGGGTTTGGTGGTGCAGCGAAGTGCAGAGATGTTGTCGCATCAGGCGCGATATGAGAGCACGATCTTGAACTGGAGATTGACGCCCGCGAATCTGGTCTAACTATTAGCACTCTTCTTCAACTTGCCACCTTGTAATTGTATCAGATAAGTTAGTTGGTCCCGTTTCATCGGATGGCTTCCTCGCGGCTTCCGGTAGGTTTCTGAGCCCATAGACACTGAATCCCAGGACCGATCGCCCATATTCGTTGTCCATGATCTCGTAACCTGCAGCGGTTGAGGCAGGTTTGGCTGTGCGATTTTTGTCGGAGTTACTTTCTTAAGATGGAGCACAGGTTAGCGGATGCCGTGGGCCAACGCTTGTTGAGATAGGATTCGGATAGGAAACGACGCCGACACGGCTGTGCTGCGCTCCACCGATTTGTTGGCCAGCCAACCGACCACCGTGGCAGTGGGGGACCAAGAAGAAAAGCACTTGAAGCAGGGATATCCCGGACGGAAAGCGGGAGTGGATGCTTGTGCATGAAGTACGGGTGAAGGAGAAAGGCGCGACGTGGCATCGCAGAATCAGACGGATCAATTGTGCCGTGATGTGATCACTGATCCCAAAATCCCACACACACGCATCCTTCCGATCCACGACGACTGGCGTCAGCGCCGCTGTCTCATTATGTTTCCCATTCACTCCCATTACGCGTACGTCTCGGTTACTTGTGTCCCTCCTGACTCCAAGTTTCGCCATCTCCACTGCCTTCAAGGGTAACTTGAGTCTCGAATGTGGCTCAGTGGATGACGCAGATTTGTGCATCGTCCTGGCCAAGTCCTGGCCTCAACACGCAAGCCATCGTCGAGCATCCTACACTGCAATCTCGCGATATTGAATCTGGACGGAATGATCGGGGTTCGACTCCCTCCGATGGCATTGAGCTCGTTGACCCATCCGTTTTGCTCCGAAAGCCTCGCTCCCGCTCAAAATTTATCGCGCGGTATCCTCACCTAAAATCCTCGGTAACTGTCGTATGTTGTTCCTCGTGCGCTATGACTATAGGTTCGGACACCCCGCTGCACATTCGGTGGAAGAGGAGGATGCGCTGCATGAATTGATATCGATTCGGTCCTTCAAGTTGCTGCAACACACTCACTTCGTTTGGCAGAACTGCGCCCCGATCGCAAGATTATGAGCATTGATAGGTTTACAGTACGCCGTCGTGGACAACGGAGGTCGCCCCCTCCATGTTGGCAGAAGAATTTGTAACCCAATTCAGGAGGAGAAGGTGGTTCGACTCCACCCGACGGCATGGACTCGGAATCATTCTGATTTGTGTGGCGCTCTCGACCAACTTCGTTCTGTCGTGCGTCTCCTAGGGCCAACTAACCACCCATTCGACTCGCTAGTCACATCTTCTCCCTCGCGAGCAACTCATCCGGTACGTGGCCGATCCCCTCCGGGATAAGTGCTGTGCATTGTTCGGACTACCTCTGATTAGGTCTATCCATAGCATCGTTGACCGTGGCGGTCACCGCCCGTTGATTGTTACGCAGGTCGATAACAGGGAGGAAGTGTCCCTCTGATGGCATTCATACAGACGAAGAATGCGTCTTTTCTATTATCGCTATCCAGATGCTTCACTCTGCGAATTGCCGATACAGCAGAACACGGGTATGTTCTCAACCCACTTCCCCCTTCTCCGTCCCCCCTTGGACTCCAAACCAGCAGGGAATGGATGTGTTCTACCTGGGCGACACATCCGACCCAAAATGAACGGTGTGTGATACCTCGGGCCCTTTCAATAGCAAGATTGCTAAACACTGGAAGGAGGAAGCGGAGGTTCGACTCCAAGTTCTATCTTTCTTTGTTTTTGCGCCGCCATTCACATCCTTCGCTCCGCCAGGAACCGGATCCCCGATATTTTCTCGCACCGAGTTGCGTTCTGCCTTTGTCGATTTGACCGCGGAACGATGAGCGTAGGGGATGGGTTGTTCTGCCGCTCCGCGTCTGCCCCCGTGAAATGCGTGGTGTGTGAGGCCCTGAATGTGTCATTCTGTGCCACCGTTGACCATGGAGGCCGCTTCCTCGATATTTGCGCGACAGCTGTCTCGTTGCCTGGAGGACGCAAGGGTTCGATTCCCTCCGGTGGCATGGAGGGTTGTATTTCTCCTTTTTTGCGTTGCGTCATGTTCAATGGTCTTCTGCCCGGCGCGAAATAAATATGGCCTACGTATTCACGCAACCCTGATTGTATTTCCCCATGCCATCATAACCTCCTGCATAGCGATAGAAGCTTCCTTTTGTTGCGCCTAATCATATGTTTTGCCGTATGAGCTACCTTACCTGTGGCCGGAAATCAGCCTCCCTGATACTCTGCGTTTTCACTCAATTGGCCCTCCCTTCAGTGCCGCGATTGACAAAGCGGAGTGTTTTGCGGCGCGAAACATCTAGGCAGCAAAGTCATTCACATCTAGCTGACCCATGAGTACTTATGTGCGTGGACCACGTCGGTCACTTGAGCCCAGCATCTATCATTTGGTTTGGCTTTGATTCCCTCTGCAATGCCATGTCGAGACCAGAAACTGTCTTCCTGTTGCTTTTAAAGTGCGAAATATTTATTTGGCAATGCACCTCTCCAAACTATTGTCCGTATGTGTACATGTGCATCCTTTGCAAAGATACAACAAAGAGTCCATCCGCTCTGCTATTCGATACATTTGCGGTTCTGTGTTGTCTCCAACTGGTATATGTTCGTGAAGTGCGGTTGCGAAATGATGCTGTGATGTTACTAGAATGAACATTATCAGTTTCCGCGATCTCCAGGAAGTAAACTGGCGCATACCATAAAATCACACCAAGCAGGTTCCTCGTCCGCTGATTTGCACTCCATCGGCGGCGCGAACTTGGGCGGCGGTGTTACAAACCGCACCGTCCTGTCCTCCATCGGCGGTGGGCTCTCGCGGATGGTACATTCGGACGGGCGGCGGACGCGGGGGGTTTCAGGCTCCTCTGGTGCGTCGGGCATGAGTACTTCCGGCAGCACCAGTGAGTTGCGGCGTTTTCCACCGTCTTTTTGGAGGCGTCGCGAGAGGATGCGTTTTAGGCTACCGGATTCCGCGTCTTCTGCACAGGGAACATCAGAATTTTTCTGCTTCAGAAGATTGAAGAAGGACGTACCGGCGCCAGATTCCGCCTTGAAGTAGGGCATTGGCACGATGAGTATCGCGGACACGCCACTCTGATTGTTATAATAAGACAATATTCCAGAAAGAACCTTATGGCGTGCGCTGCTCACTTTGACCAGCTTCAGGCAGCCGCGAAGCTTCGACGATGTGTTCGATGTATCGACGGAAGCGCGCCGTGTTTGCGGTCTGCTCTGCGAAGAGCACCGGTGAAGGGACACCGTTACGACCTTGGAGCCGGGGCCGTATGGTGGCTTTGAGTCCCTCGTAAACAAGGCCAGGCGCTTGAACGTGAAAGTTGAGTGGGTGTTCGTGAAGGACATGCTGGTCGTAAGGATGTGGGGAGATGAGTGAGCACTGCAAAACGTCTTCGCTTATATATTCCCGCGGAAGCCCCTAGTCAGGGGTTTAGAGAGGAGAGTGGCGGTTCCGAGACAGTCTTGGCTCCTGGGCCGATTGGGCTGTGCAATCCGCTCGATCGCTGCCTTCCCCAAGCCTTCCCTCAACTTGACTGCGACTGCTTGCAGTTTAAATTTGTGATTAGACCGCGGACAGCGAAAAAGGTAGGTGAATATGCAAGTAAACGCCGATAACTCTGGCGAGGGGAATTTAGCGACGCACTAGTGAGATTCAGATATGCCGCAGGAGAAAGGGGCAGTGCCATTGACGCGGATCACGATCGGTTTTGCCCAGCCTACTCCTATTTCCCCGGTATTATTTTATTATTTTGAAGCTCGATGCTTGGTATCGGTGTCATTGTTGGCCCTCAAAAGCCGGATTGAGAGCCAAGCCTTCAAGTCGTCCAACCAATTAGTATAGTTGCAGTAAGTTCTTAGTCGCGTGACCGTGTTTGATTGCATCAACGCAATACCACACAGGCGCAAACACAATCTTTTCTTCTTCTCCAATGCTTCTCTCCACCAACCTGCGCTGGCTCACAACCGGACATCCAGCCATCCGCTGTGTTGTACATGTCCGAATATGCCGCCCGACAATCATGCTGGGAGTCAACTTGGGTGGAGGAGGCAGTTTTGTGACTCGTCAGGCCGGCGGCCCGTTGCCAACGGTGCCACTGCAGTCCACTGGCAGTGTTCTTCCTGCGTCAGGATCTACTCACGAAATTCTGATATTTTGACCCCAGCGGTACTTAGCAGAGTCTTTCCCAAGTCTTCTCGCTCGTTTGTGCCGTTGTTTTCAAGCAGCGCACGTGGAAACCTTCCTTGGGAAATTGGGAATAGATCCATCTTGGAGTCTTGTCTTAACGCATGAAACTGGATTACACACTTGGAGGCCGACAAGCCACCCGGTCAGGCCCAGCCTTTAGCGTGCGTCCCTTCGCCACCCCCAGCAGCAGCACTAAAGCCTCATAGATGAATTCCGGATCTCTTCTTATCTGGAGTGCAGGAAGAGATCGCTTGTTTTCCAATCCCACCCACATCGTCAAGGAGGTCAATAGCTTTGCCAGTTCTAATGGGGAATCGATCATGGAGCACCGCGGTGAGTAGACTTGTCTACTTTTTGTTATGTCGACGCTCAGGTCGTTCGTTCAAGTTAGGCTAATTATCGGGTGTGTAGTAATCTCTCGGGCGATTAACGCGCGCCTCATGCGCTGGAAAGCGCCTGCGTGGATTCAAATCTCAATCCAGTGCGACTTGAATGCGGCTCACCAGATAATCCAGGGCCACCGTCGCCGACCAGGGGACCCGAGCCGTATGTCTTCGGGGCTCATCATCGCCACGTGGTCCGTTCAGTATATCTACAGCAGTGATTTGTTGGGGGCACCAGCACAGCTAGCCAAAAAAAACTCGGTATATTCCACAATAATACATGGCATCCAAACTCTAACGCCGAAGTAGCAGCTCGTTCTGCGGATATACTTTCAAGTACTTCTGCCTGCGCAAAGCCTCCCTCTTGGTATTGTGGAGCGCGGTCGCTTCGTCCTCATCCTCATGGCTCGCGCCGACAGCGCCGAGCGCGAAGACATAGCGCCCAATCACAGCCCCTTTTGCTTCCTCGTGACGATTGGCGCATGCCCGAAGTCGCTCCTCAACCCACTGGGGTGTCGCGGCAAGGGCATGGACGACATGCCAGTCAACTGGCTTCGCAATGCGTCGTGCACATTCTGTAAAGGGGGGCGACACCCGCACGAACTGGCGGTCCCCGTCCAATCCGCCCCGGTCGGCTACCCTCAGCGCATGAGTATGGCGTTCGGCCAAATCTGGGCGCTCGTGGGACGAAGTAACGTAGGTGTGGCCCTGGAGAGCGAAGCGATTGCAGGCAAACCCTTTGGCGCGGGGCGGGAAGATTTTTGCATAGGCCGCACCGATATCGATATCAACATCCTCAGCGCAACCGGTGAAAGGTGGATGAAGGGAGGCGTATACATCGATCGCCCACTGGATGTCCATTCTCTCGCGCGCCGCATAATATTCCTCGTGAGCAGAGGAGTACAGGCCATCGTCAGGCGCTCCTTCAAAGTACGTGCTCCAGGATTTCAAGAAGAAGGCTGGGGAACACATTTGTTCAGGCGTAGGATTTTTCACCAGCTCGAATTTGCCTGTGGTCCTGTTTGGAACGAACAGGAGGTACCTTGAGGTACCGAACGAGTAGGTGAAATTAAGGGTGGGATCGGAAGGGTCCGAACAAGCAGCCAGCGCTGCATTGGCATTCAACTGGATACGGATATTGCCGTCAATGATTGGGATTCCGCGCTCGTACAGAACAGCCATGGCGACACCGAACGTCGCCTGGATCGATAGTACAGGGATATCGTCTACGCCTTTAAGGTGATGTGAGTTCGGCTTGTTTTGTTCCAAGATTTATTTATTCACCTTCGTTTTTGATGACCGAATGAGTCCTCTCCAAAACCTCCACCCATTTTCCATCGGGAGGAAGCTCCCTGGCCAACTCCATGAACGCGTCGCAGGAAAGCTTAGCGAGGCGCGCCTTCAGGGCTTTGTCGTACGTTCCCCACTGGTTATTGTTGCGGTACTTGAAGTCGATCCAGAACTCATCCGTGCTCACGATCCCCGCCGCCCAAAGAGAGTGTTTGAGACCGAGAAGTTCAAATTTTTCCTCGCCAAAATGCTTACGGACGAGGGCGACAAGGGCATCGAACTCGGTCGAGTGGCTGGCCCCTTTAGCATCGCTGACCGTCTTCACCTTGGTGTCGGGTTTGTCGGTAGCGTGGGCATGGAGATACTTCGTGGACAGTGCTACCGCATCAACCCATTGGCTATCATCGAACGCTCCACGAAGATCGTAGTAGAAGGTGAGGGTGGTGACGGCGCGGACCTGACAGCTCGCATCGCCAGTGGTGGGGTCCAGTTTCGACAGGTCACCCGTGACGAGGTGGGCGACGGCAGCGTGCTGGTGTTTTACGAGTTTCGCGGAGACGACCGGGTCATCGTGGTAGCAAGACATTTCCAGCTATCGAATGCGTGGTCAGCACCACTGGCAGACATAAAATGGCTCTCTTACTGGCAGACGTAGAATGTGCAGTATGCGGGTAATGGAAGAAATTGAATATGGTTGCTTCGAGACAGCACATACGCCCAAGGCATTTATACCCCAGCCTACGGCGAGCATGAGTGGGCATAAGGAGATGAATAATGGAACCGGGACAGAGTAAGCACCGCATAGCGCCCAATTTCGTCGCGATGCATACAACGGAGTTCGGGAAGTCGGCGTTAGCTCAGAATCTAGGAGGGCTTGGTAAGATTGAACATGGCCGAGAAGCAGAAGTGGCTCACATAGTTGGGTCGCCGAAGCGGCTTCGTATCGTGAAACCGGGTTATAAAATACCGCATTCCATTGAAGTTAGTCGCGGTAACGATCAGGAATGTGTTGGGCAGCTCCAAAACCCGACCAGCCCGAGCGATTAGGCGCTTGGGCCGGCCGAAAGAATACGAAAGGTCACCGAGGCGAATCCAAGCTACAAACAGAAAATATCTCAGGACCTGGGAAACACATTGAGGGTGGGGTGGATATACTATACTCGCGTGGTCCGAGTACCTGAACTCCGAGTTCACTGTACAGGTACGATGTGCGATGGAAACACAAATTATGAATGACAGTAATCATGACTCACCTCAGATGCACCTTATTTTGTGTTCGGACGGAGCGCACATTCATCGCGCGCAATTATCAGGTTCTATAGAGAAATTTCAACCAGGCCTCCAGCGCAGAGGTTTGCCTGTTTTCAATTTCAGCACGGCCGATGAATGTGGTTAAGTCAAAGTTATTACCGTCCTTAAACCTCAAGATTCAACTCAACTGGCACGAATCAGAGCAGTCAGCACACCGTCGGCCAACTACACCCATCGGAGAATACGACTGCCGGCCGATCCCCTTTGGACATGCGCTTCCCCAAGCCCGTCTTTTTACGTCTTCCCGTGGCCGCCTGCGCAACGCGTGATTGAAACCCGTTTCTTTCTTTGGTTCGATTCGGGGCTAAGATTCAGCTCATGAGTGCTAGACTCACCGACACGGCATATTCGCTACATTCAGGTGAGACTTGTAGGGAGGTGTGCAAACAGCATCCTGTGGTAAACTCCCATGTTTTCTGGGCGGTTTCGAGTAATAATTCATCGATTCCACAAAATTGCTTCGGCTCGCCTCCTGCCTGTGAGCGGGGCCACTGGAGATTGGCGAGTCAGCAGATGTATCACAGGATCGCCACCCACATTTTAGAGAGACCCGAAACCTTAAATTTTCCGGAGTGCTAGGCCGCCCGTGGTTCGTTCTTCTACGCACGCATGCGGAAGGCGGAGATCCGGAATAAAGCTTGAGAAACCAGCACATGGACACTGCGAGACAGCGGCGACCAAGCCAGGACGCTAGGACGAGCTTCTGCAACAGTGTGATTGCCGCAGAGGACGTGATTTTTTTGCGTGGAGACGTTCGATGTAACGCCGCTGAGCATCGGCGAGTTGACAGAAGTCTTGCGGCTTTGCGGGCTTGTGGGTATAAAGTCACGGTGCGAAACTGCATAATATGGATCCGCGGCCGCGCCGGGTGCTCGCTTCGAATCCGAATTATTGTTTTCTTTTTCTTTTTCGAAACCTGCACGTGACCCGGTGGCATGGACAGCGAGTCTGAAACACAGTCAATTCAGCCCCAATCGACCTGTACTTTGGGATTATTGGAGTCTTGCACTACACCACTCATAATCTCGGAGGTAGAGTCCATCGGGCTCGGTTTGAACGAGCTTGAAGGCTTTCTTTCTCGGCGTCGAATGCCATCAAAAAGACCCGACGAATTTGTTCTTGTTTGCGGTCTGGGTGCAGCCCTTTAGCGAATAAATGCTCGCTTCGCTCGCAATAACACCTAGATCCAGTACTGAGGAAAATTGGAGGAAACATGGGAAAGATCTGACGTTGCGAAATTGTTCACGACAATCTGCAAGCAATCTATCGTCTAATGAGTGATGTCCAAGGCTTGGACTGAAGACCTCAAGCCAAGCCCCCTCAACGGCCAGGCCCAAGTCACGTCAAGCCCGCCGTCGGGGTTAAGAAAAAATCGTAGCCGAAGACGAGCCTGCAAGGGTACTTGAGGTGAAGAGTAATGGTTTGCTCACTTTCCGATCTGAAGTTTTCCCCGCTAGTCTCTTGTGCGCTTGGATGCAACACTTCTTGTAGACTTCTGACTTGCTTCTGACCCAATTTTTTTTTTCCGACTCCCACAGTGCGACTGCCAGACCAACAATTGACCATCAGCGACTTGACCCGAACGAGTCTAAGGCGAACAGGGACACGACCGTCATACATTTCGTTAGGTATGTCCCTTGGTGGGCAGACCGCGCGTCCGAGAGAGACCCCGCCGAGCATCAGCAATTTGACAAGGATCTTGAGGTTTTGGGACGGCCTGTGCAATGCTTGTGAGTTAAAAGTCCGGCGTGGAACTGCAACTAACGCCTAGATCAACCACTGCGGGGGAAAAAAGGAAACCAAAAAAATTACCTTAAGTCCGCTCGGCGCTCAACCGTAAGCCAAGCCTGCAAGCCCCGGCCTGGGTACCCAAAACCGTACCTGAGGAATTTACGCCAATGCATCGGGCTATAGTCATCGCCGTAATCATTCATCCAGGAGATATATGTATTGCGAGATCGGCGAAATAGGGTTTCATGTGAGTTATTTTCAATAAAGCGGCAACAAGAAACTATACCATTCGCAAAAGCGCAAAGCGTCAACAAGAGGTGCCTTTCGAGAGACAAGGCCTATGAAGCCTCGCAGCAGTATTTTCCTAGGCGTAGAATTGTATTTCGCATCTCCGTCCGAGGCATACCTGCACCACGAGCCGGTTGGCGAGTCGCGGCGAAGACTCGCACGGGGCAACAGAATTTAGGATATCATCGGGGATCCATAGCCGTCAATCATCGAAGATACATAGCGATCTAGTAAAGCGGCAATGTTCGTTCGAGTTATGTTCCTCCCTTGGTGGGCAGTCCGACTGTCGTGTTTTTCCCGGGGAATCACAAGGTCGCCGAGGAATCGTAAGGCCGCCACGCCTGTTGCGGGGAAACTTGTGTACTTGCTATGGAAGGATAGGACTGTTGCGGCATCTTGGAGGGGATGCTAAGGGGAACAACGTTGTGGGGAAGAGAGGAGGAGCTGCGTTTGCGTATGCTTGTCCATCATGATGTGATGTGTCCCCACGGTCCGTCACGCGTGACTACCGTCCTTGTTCCGTCCCACCATGTTCTGCCGACTCTCCGCCATCCGTCGCCTGCCCCATCTCTCGGCACCGTCCAAGCGGTTTACATCGAGTCTCAAAGAGGGATCTGTTGCGCAATCTAAGGGATTTGGGTCAGTTCCACCAGTCTGTGGTCCATATCGTGCATTTACGGGTGGTACATCGACGGCAGCGAGAAAGAACGGGCTCAAGAAAGTGCGTTGAAATCGTGCGGCTAACTTGAATGGTGCTTACGATTTACAGACCAATACGCCCACCAGCAAGAAGTGCGTGAGATCGAGAAGTTGAGAGCCGAGGTACGTCGTACTTCCTTGTTTTTTTTTTTGGATGTCGGTTTTTCCCTCTCGGTGTCGCAGATTGAGAAGAAGAAGAAGGAGCTGCGGAGACCTTACTTTCCCATACTTTCCCGTTTGTAAACATTGACGTTGGCGTAGGAACAACTCCAGGCGCAGCATGACGAGTTGCACAAGTCTAGGAAAGATTAGCTACATATTTTCGACACAGACACGCCTGCCTGCTGTCTAATGCGAGATCTAGAATTTAAAACGTCATAAGCCAGTGAGTTTTAATTTAGAGCCTCTCCGTTGCGGTTCTCCGTCTGACGCAACCGGTCAGACCAGTGAACGTCGAGGCCGACGGATTGATAAGCATGGGTCAACCTCGCCCAACTCGTTGATTCTGGATTCGAGTGATTGTAGCGCCTAACGATTCGCGGAAGGCACGGACACGACTTCCGTTCGGCCGGATTTCTGGGGTCTAGACCGCACCCACCCTGTCGCCCTCCCGACCACTGGATCTTTCGCTACGGTCTTGTCACGGTCATACAATCGTCGAGTCTCGACTCGCGCGCAGTGCACCGAAGACCATGATACGTATACAGCACTGAGGATGGCCACCGCTCGTCATCATGTCCTGCCCCTCTACCTCTTCCGGCTCATTGTCTTTTGTCTCGGGTAGTGCCCGACCCTCACAGGAGCCCTCCCCGGCCCTCCTTCGACTGCTTAGAATGAAGCTCGACTCCCACGTCATCCGTGCGTTCCCATATCGTCTGCTAACAGGCTGTAAGTCCTGATTCCAGTTTAGGTTATGTCGTCGACTGTGTCTGCGAGACCGTCGATTACGCGCTTGGCTACGGCCGCTCCGCCCTCCCCGCGCGGCACGTAAAGTTCACGGCCTTCGTCTCCACCGTCCTCACCCGCGCCGAGACGCGCGTAGCCGCACTCCTCGTCGCCCTCGCGTACATCGCGCGCGTGCGCCCGCACCTGTGCATTGACGCGGACGAGTGGGCCTACGAGCGCGTCTTCCTTGGCGCGCTCGTCTGCGCGTCCAAGTACACGAGCGACGTGCACCTGAAGAACGCGCACTGGGCGCTGTGCACGGGCGTGTTCAGCAAGTACGACGTGGGGCGCATCGAGCGCGAGTTCCTCGACGTCGTGGCGTGGCAGCTCGGTGTGAGGGAAGCGGATCTGCTGGCGCATCATCCGGGGCTTCTCGCTGCTGTGTCTGCTTCGGACGCAAGCGCAAGCGCACGCGCACACTCTGGCGACGAGAGTGGGATGCGGATGATCCACCCACCGCTGCCGTCCCCACCACGCCTCCCCCACCCGCGCTCGCACCACCCCCACCCGCACGAGCGCCACCACCATTGCTCCCCGCCGACCTCTGTCCCCGCGCTCGAGCCCGCCTCCTCTTCCCCGCACAGCAGCCTCGGCAGCTCCTCCCCGCGCACGCCGCCCTCGCCTCCCGCTTATCCCCCTCCCGCTTATCCACCTCTCAGCGCCGCCGCCGTGTACCCCCCAATTCACGCTCACGCTGCCACCTATCCCCCCACGCACAAACGCCACGCCGCAGACGTCCCCATGGACGTGCCCGCAGGCGGCGAGTTCGATGACTTGTTGTGTACGTTTTCGAGTCCAAGGACGAGGAGGGCGGGGCGGTGGGCGTAGCGTGCGCGCGGGTTGTGGGGTGTGATTTGAGACGCGGCGGAGATTTCACGACGTTCGCCTCGCCCCGCGGGCGTTGTACCTGGATCTCGCCTGGACGCGCCGAAGTACCCTCGCGCCGCCGCGCCGCCGATACCCATCGTAATCGCGGTACCCGGCAGGCAGGGGCGAGATACTGGTCTCCATTGGGCGGGGTGGCATCTCCTTCCAGTTGCTCCCTTCTGCCTCTTCGTGATACGAGTTGGTCTTTCGTCAATTGCATACGACTTGACTGTTAGCGCATCAATGTATGTACTAGCTGCCTACCAATGTACTAGCATACCCTGTATTTGTGTCCCTACCTCACGTCTGTATATACATCGATCGCATCACGGTCTACAAGTACACGAAATTCGACATGTAATGTTCCTTACTTCCAGATATTCCTCCAGTTATTTTGGCCTGAGACGACAGTGGCGCAATACTCAGATCCAGTCTGCCGCGCTCATTAATCGATTCGGCCTCGCCGTGCCTGCGCACAAGCCGACAGCTTCAGTGAACCTTCAAGTTCAACAAAGAAAAATGTGACCTGAAAAAAAGCGGTCTCACCAATTCAAACGTCAAGGTCCGTCGAGTAGTTGTAAGTTGTGGGTCTAAGCTTAAGTCTACGAGGTTGTATTGCATCGTCGTGTTGCAAACTTTCCTTCGCCCGTGGATCTGAAACAGAGAGGAAGAAACATAAATAAAAAAAGACCCGTGTCCGTCGCTATGCCTTCGGGGGGATTGAACCCACACGCTGCTCCCTCCGTCCAAGTTCCAACTGGAACGGGTTGGGGAAGCCCTATCGTGATCCACGAAGGCATGGAGAGAAGTAATGAGTACGTTTTGTGGACTACCTGTTGTATTGCGTTTGGGGAGTAGCTATTCTTGCCATCCCTTGAGTTGTCGACTGCGCAAAGCCAACTAATCTACGAGGTTGCATTATAACGAGTGCAACTCATTCGTATATGAATGATCGGATCACGGTCTACAAGTACACAAAATCGAAATCTTGTCGGGAAGGAAGGGTAGTGAGGAGAAGGACTTCGGTAGTTCCTTGCTTCCAGTTATATCTATGAGACGTACCCGCCCCGCATAGCGGCGCAATATTTAAATTCACTTAGCCGCGGTCGGGGATGGATTCAACGAGCTCGCGACTGGGCACAATTGCAAGCCGGGACTAAGTTCAACAAAGAAAAACGCGACTGGGAGAACCAAAAATCACGTTTCCGTTGTTATGCCTTCGGGGGGGATTGAACCCACACGCTGCTCCCTCCGTCAAACTGGAGCGGTCCGGGAACTTTCGGGGACCAAATTCAACAAAGAAAAATGTGACCTAAAAAAAGCGATCCAACAGCATATGGTCCGTCGGGGAGTCGAACCCAGATCCGAACCGAGGGGTGGGTAGTACTTTGGCCACCGTGCTGAGTATTCGTAGGAATAAGTCTACGAGGTTGTATTACATCGTCGTGTGTGCGATCCATCTACCCGAGATAGAGAGGAAGAGGTAGCGATAAAAAACCCTGTGTCCGTCGCTATGCCTTCGGTGGGATTGAACCCCCATCTGTGCCTCCATCAAACTGGAACGGGTTTGGGGAAGCAACCTAGGTGCCGTGATCCAGGAAGGCTTGAAGAGAACTAGTAAGTTTTGTGGTCCGTGGAAGACCTGTTCTCCCCGTCCCCGTAACTTGGCGGACGGCGGCACAACAGCAAGGGACGCAAAGGCTCACGAGTCTGCGAGTTTGAATCATCATCAGATTGCCAGAGGTTCAACTCGAATAAGAAAATGAATGAAGGGGGGAAAAAACCGAAACCCGGTCTACGCTTTCGATGGGGATTGAACCCACTCAATGTCGTCTTCCCCATTGAATTGACAGAAGCACCTACCCTGATCCATGAAAGCTTGAAAGTGGGGTCCCGTGGGCGTCTTGTATCAATGTTGTGACCATTCTACGTATCAACACGCAGTAGATCATGAATGAGAGGACCAAAAAAAATCCTTACAGAAAAATGGCGTATGGTTTCGGTGGGGATTGAACCCACTGTAATTCTGGTCCATCAAAGTTTCAAACCGAATCAAGAGAAGCACCAGCCTTGCTCCACGAAAGCTTGACAATGTAGTCTCGTGGATGTGGAGTATCCAATGGCATTAAGGAGGCTTGCGACCGTTCTAAGTATTAAGGATAATAACCAGGTCTCATATCTACGAGGAAAGGGAAAGAAAGACAAAACGGACATTCACCCTTCGAGAGCGGTTACGAGGGCGTCCGCGACTTTAGGTCATCCATGTCATCGGTGCTCTGGTTCTAAATACGTTTAGTTGAGATGTATACGATTGAATGAGTGTCTTACATGAAAGTCGTGCGTCGTCTCCGAGTCAATTCGGATAGTGATAGCATCCCGCTGCGAAGCTGCGGGGCGTGCCTTGTCGTACATCGTAAGCCACGCCGTGAAGGAAAAAGAGGTAGGATGATATGCTCACTCTGTTATTCCGAACGGGTGCCTCCGAATAATAACGGTCTCGGCTGGCGTTTTCACTGGCAGACTTAATGTACTCGCGGGAGTTGAGTGTCACCAAGATTGAGTTGGTGTAGAAGCGTCCCACTGCCAAAATCAGAACACGGTGCTGGGAGGACCCCACTGGACTTACGCAGCAAGAAGAAGAAAATGCTGGGGATTTGTGAGCGCAATTGCTATATTTTGCAACGACGGATACGCACTAAAGGAATGTATCTGGGAACGCCGAAATCTGCTCGTAGTCGTCAGGTCGGAGACACAGACAAGAAAGCCTTCGGACGTACGCAGATGGTCGCGGCAAGGGCGCAGACGCTGGTAGGCAGCCCAGTATTAAATGTGAAAACCATCTAAAGGTCGGAATTTGAGCGTCGACCGCACACTGATACTGGAGACCTACCAATCTATTGATCAGATCGGTAGATTTTTTGAACCCAGTCTTTGACCCTTGAAGTAGGATGACAAGGACAACCGATATCGTGATATCCGCTGCCGCCGAAAGACTGTTCGCAGTGATCGAGAGCGTCTAAGGGCAATTAGATGGAAGAGTGGTTGAAAGAAGCGCATTGGCACATACCTTCAATGTGATCACCTCCGAGAGTAGGTCCAGCTGTACGCTGAAGAGAGCTAATTAGCAAGGGAACCGATAGAGGGGTGGCTTCCCTACGCCTTGACCGCATAAGCTAAAGGAATACACGGTATGCTTAGTTTTGGACGGCCGGAAGAAGAGTAGTTAGCTTACTCAGGAGGGTCGCTGAAAACGGACGTTCGTCAAAATAGTAGGGCGGTCTGAATTCAGAGACGCACCACAAGCTGCCCAGCTGACCATAGACTACAGTTGTCTGTTGAGTGCGGGAGTCCCCAGCAAACGAATGGATCCATACCACAGCGGCCGCTAAGAGGAGACTTTCCCCGACTGTCACAAGCGAGTGAGACGGAGTTTCGCGGAGAAACGGAATAGACGTACTCTTGTAGATACGCCAGCAATAGAACCTATACATTGTAAGCACGCAATTCAATCAGCAAATGAGTGCCCTCACTGTTGCACAAGGGTCGAGATTGCGCAGCTGAAGAACAGCTCAATCATGAGGGTGTTGACGACCGTAGGGAGAATCGTCGGCTCCGAGAGCGAGTCGACTGTTGGTTTCGTTTAGAGTTGAGAGGCGCGAGCATAGTAGCTACATACCGAGATAGCGGAAAACTGCAAGGAAGATTGTCAGTACCGTCCAAAAAGTCAAGCCAAATAACGACGCACCAGCGTGGCACAACAACGACTGCTGGCAGGTATCGCATATGATGACGGCGCAGACCTTCGGACGTCAGCTTGGATGCCCAAAATCGCTGGGTGAGGTGACGTACCACAGCCTTGACGATGAGCGTGTCCCGCGAATGATACTTTCGGATGTACATCCAGAACTGTGTAATCCCAGCTGGGTGCGAAGGTCAGAAGCCATGTCTTGAAAGGCAGTTACGGAACGCACTTCCATACAATCTTTGAAGCGAATGCAGGTTAACAGAAGAAGCTCGTTACATCGCAAGAGAAACGTACGCCGAGGATATGACCATTGCAATGAACAGCAGGCCATAGGTGTTGTCGATGGTTGTTGGTACACCCATATTTTTGTGCGGGATGGGGGGAACGAAAAGGACAGCGGCGTTATCAGGCAATGTCAAGCGACGGCATATATTAGACGAGAATTACCAAATTGCTCCACAGATCTGCATGGCGCGATCCGCCATCGCGTGGATCTTCGTGAGGACAGATTCTGGATTATTGGCCTCTCAACCTTGGCGGCGAGAAGCAGCGCTGAACATACAAATCTGGAGTATCCTGATCCCTCTTTTACAGTACTGGGTGAGCACACCAACTCGGCAGTGCAGATGTCTGCAGTTAAAAATTGACGACGGCCGCCGGGTCTAGCCACATGCTTGCCCGACGTCCACCAAGCGAGAGGCAGGGTCCGTCTGGGTCCGTCGTGCCGCATCGGACCTGGTGCGGGCGCGAGATCCACGGACGTAGTGAGTCATCCCCAACTATCCCGCCCGACCTTCGCTGGCGATTGCAAGGGACATCGGACATACCTTTGGTATGAATAATATTAACCCGTCCTGTGTCATCACCGCAGCATTTTCGCAGCTGCACACAACAGGACGTCACGACTGGCGAGGAGAATTGGTTGAGCCCGCACCAATCGGGTCAGGGATGCTGAGCGAGACGCCGGGCCTTTGGCTGAACCCTTTACTACATTCTCCGGGATCTGTGTGGAAATATACGAGTTGCCTTGGTGTCGCCAAGAGCCAAAAGAATTAATTCTTGAACAGAAGATACGTGTTGTCGCAACGGTGAAAATCCCATCATCGAGTGCGCAGCAGTACTCCTCTGCATGCCAGGTCGCCAAGTCTCTGGACAAACTAAATCCTTTACGATCGTGGAGAGCACTAAAAGTTAGGAAACTGAAAATACAACCGCTGAAATCGTACGCTGATGCCGGTGGTTATGAATTGCGGTTTCCTGCAGTAAGTACCTTGAACGTGGTCAAATCGACGCCGGACGCTAACTCCGATTTCGTGCGCAGCTGAGCAGGAGAGAAGATGTCGGTTGTGATTATTATGTCTGCCAACCGGGCGTCATGGAGGGGAGACCGTGGCAAGGTGACTCCGCCGCTGGAACAAGTGCTCGTTTGGTGGTCGTAGCGAAGAGCCAAGTCACAGGCGTGACGAGTGATGATGGCTATTGATCGGTCACGCGCCGAGCCGTCGATGCCGAGCGGAACTTGCCGAATACCTCCTGAAATTTGGAACGAGGGGATTGAGCAGGCCCACCAGTGAAGAATCTCAGCACTACAATTTTCGGGATCAGAGTTTGTATAAGGACCCGAGCCATGGCCGCTGGCAGTGGCTGGGCAGCACCACTGACATTGTACAAGACGTTGACAAGACGGATCCCAAATTCCCGTCCGTTATGGCCTTCATTCACCTGGATACGGTGACAGAACCGCATCTGGTTGAACACCGAATCCAAAAATGGCTCTGCGGCGTACACGGACGCTTGCAAACAACGTTATCCGCCCTCATATAATATCCAACACCGGGCAAGGCTGTCAGTATCGGCCACCGTCCAGCGAAAGGAAAGTAGGCACTATCCGCTATCCAAAACAACTGACCTATTCACTGCTCAAAGGTGTGCTATTCTAGGGCTTTGGTGCAAGATACGGCAATACGGCGGGGATCAAGATGTGTAACATGTAACACCGACATATCACCCCCGGCACCCTGAAGGCATCGTCTGTGGGCGTGGGCGGCTCAGAGATTGACAGCATACACGATGCGGACACACCTGGACTGCGCTCCTTCCCCTTGCCCTCCATGGCCAACACCTCCTTTCCGAAGAGGTATATCGCGATATTCGCGGTCGCGGCGGCAATACTTCTCTATCTCGCACACTCAACGGAGTACAGCGCCCCGACATCCCCGAGCCGTTTTACGGGACATTCGGCCGCGGTTGCGCCATACACGGCCGCTATCGTGTACCTCGTGTCCGTCATGCCAGGACCGCGGAGTCCCGACCGATTGCTGCGCTCGCTGGCGCTACTGCAGAAAAACATCCCATGGCGCCATGAGTGGCCAGTGTTGCTTCTCCATGCAGGAGCGTACGATACCGAGGATAGCCGTCGGCAATTTTTGGATCGGCTGCGTGAATCTGCGAAGGATCACGCTTTAACTTCGGAGGCAACAGATTCAATGCTGCAGCGCATAGAATTCGTCACGACTCACCATGAGCTGCCCCACGGAATTCCCGTCGACGGAGTAGCGGACGGGCCGATATGGAATGGCGAATGGCCAGGTAACGATCTTGGTTTATCTGTTTAGAAAGGAACTCACTTCTCTTCAGCGTACCACCACCTATGCGCGTTCTTCTCCTACAAAATATTCAACCACCCGCGCATCAAGGATCTGACGTATTATCTCCGCCTCGACGACGACTCGTACGTCCGAGAACCCGCCTGCCTCGACCCCTTTGAATATATGCACGTCCACAACAAATCCTACGCCTTCCGACAACAAAGCCCCGACGCCGGATGGGTTACGGAGGGGATGTGGCCCCTCGTCAGCAATTACGCGCAACGTCATCCAGATGTTGAGGCCAGGTTGACGCACAACAATTTCGAGTGGCCCGCGAACCGATTTTGGCCGAACAACTATGGCGTGGGCGTTAACTTCCCGTCGTACGAGACGAATTTCGATCTGGTGAAGGTGCCGCGGTTCCGCACGCCGGAAATGACGGCGTTCTTGGATGATCTCGCGAGCGATCCGCGGCGGTTTTATTGGTATAGATGGGGTACGTCGCCGTGGCACATTTACAGTAATGAGAATACTAATGACTGATCACAAATTTAGGGGACGCACCGGTGCGGTTCGCGCAGGTCAACATGTTCCTGAATGTCGCGGAGGAGGTCGTGCGCATGTGCGGTATCCCATACGCTCACAAGGACAGGCCATTCGAGGATTGCGAGTGCGTTCCTTTGCTTGATTAGAGGGCGGTAGTCACTATCCACAGCTAGACACTTTAGAATAACTTCACTAAGGGAGCCATGTACAATACCTTGATACAGCCGAATTATCTATCCGCAGAACTGACCTCTATGGAGGAAAGGAAATTCGCACAACGATGGAAGTTTGCCCGTGTCGCAGGAGTACAGACGTAGGACTAGGTACGACTAGCATGCCTAGTAATAACGAAGCAGTCCGGCACGTCGGGTCCACTGTAGTAGGTTGTCCGTGCCAGAGAGCACATAGAGCGGATAGAGAGAACACTATTACATTCACCGTTCGGGGTGAAGATAAAAGGGAGGGAAGGAATAATGGAAGCGAAGAATCAGTATTTTCACTCCAAAGTTCAGACCGCCCTCAGGATTTTCAGCCATGCCCTATATGTAGCTAATGTGCCTCCATCAATCTGAAGGGGAAGCAGCAGCTACGACCAAGTTGAGACTCGGTAATAGCTGCGATTGGGGGTAAGCTCACGAGGACCCTGGACCAAGTCGGGCTCGGTATCCGCTAAGGTACGCATGATCTCTGGCACGAAGATGAACCTGTGTCTTTCGGGTCAGAAGGCTGAACGTACCTGGTGCCTGATCCTCTTGTTCTGACTGCGACGTATTCAGGAGGGTTACCAGCTCAGTTACATGTTCAATCAGCTTGGAGTCATCACCGCTTGGCGATATTCTCGTGAGGTATATAGTGAACGCGGCGGTCAAAGTGTCTCGGGCAGCTGGATCGGTTAGCCAGGTGGGCAAGCAAGCGGTGCCTGCCAAACCGGTGCCGGCCAGACCAAAACCCAAAGATTCCTGGAACCAATGGTGACGGAGAACTTTTTCCACCAATGTGGCATGCGCCGTACAATCGACAGCCGCTTCGCAAAGTTTCATCACGGCCGCGGCAAATTGGATTTGACGGACTGGCTGGAAAGGCTTTGAGGAGAAGAAGCTACCCATATAACCCAATGTCTCCGCTGCTTTGTAGGGCAAGTCGATGGAACAGCAACAGTCGATGAAATCCGTTAATATCTGCAGACTGGCTTCGAATGTCGTATCGGGCGGGGATGGGGTGTCTCCAAATAAGAGATTTTGGGCCGCCAACGAAATTCCATCTCCTCCCCTCTGGTTTGTGTAAGCCAGTGCCAACAAGAAAAACTGTTTTGCCATTGCGAGTACAGACGGTGTGATGGATGGCACGCTAGTCCGCGAGATAGAGGGCAAGACCTCTTCCAGTACTGACAAATTTTCGCGCACGGCTGAGGAAGGTTTTACCGAAAATAACGTCCACAAGGCGGTTAAATGGTAATCAATGGGTACAGTTGTCCAGTTATTCGATGGCGAAAGTGTTCCAACTACACATTTCCATCCGCGTGTGGACAACTGCGACACCACCATATATACGGCTTGGCGGCACTTGCGTGTATTGAGATACTGAGTTAACCCCCATGGCAAAGATACTGGAACGCGGTATTGCGACCCAGCCAATTCCCCGATCATCCGGTACAAGCTTGGCGGCTGGAAGTGGGACAGTATGGCCCCAAATATTTCGTCCAACCAGTGGAGGTCCTCTTGTGTTTCGAGCAGATCTGAGTGCGTCTGAACCAACGAGTTCAATGCATTCTCCACCGTCTGAATGGACTCCTCTGACGGTAAGATTGTGAGCTTGGGAGTGAGCAGAGAAAGGGTCGAGTGGAAGTGATAGGGTTTCGACTCTGATTCCACAACACACTCGAGGTACTTCAAATAGACCTGCAGTGGTAGTGTGCGGATCTCTTCTACCCAGGCCTCGATATGTGACGGCTCGATTAATTTCGGAAAGGGTTTGAATTGGTCGAAGTGGAGTAGGTCGTATTCAGAGTGTAATCTGAGCACATTTTCTGACACCCGGGTTGTATTTGGATTTTGCTTCGCGGCCGTCGCTCTCTTGCAAGCCATGAGGTGTCGCAAAGTTTCGTCCAGCAAGTCGTGCGCTGCATTAAGGTTCGCCCACTGTTGCATCGAGAAGGCGGAATGATGGTACAAGCGAACTTCGAGTTCGTTATCCCATCTCATTGGTATTCGGAAGCCAGGTTGGCCGGGCGTAGACAGACAGCTGAGCGCCCATACTGCTTTGTATAACGCTATTTGACGTCGTTTTCGGACTTCTGGGGTTAATATGCCCTTGAGACAATTGTTGCTGAAAACCCGTAGTCGACGAAGTAGGTCGCTATGGGAATCATTCATGAGGCGGCGGATGTGGTCGTCGTAGATGTAGCGCCTGTGGGCTTCTGGTTCGTTCCAGAAACGTTCAGCACGCGAGTCGGGCGCCCAAATCACGTCCGGAATGGCTGCTATGAACGGTTCTAGTTCATTGTCGTCCGCAAGAGATTTTACCGTCCACGTCAATGCACTTTGATCGCGGGTGGATCGCTCGTCAGAGGGCTCCATCGCTGTGCGAAATACGGCTTCCACCATGCTCGCGTCCCGTCGTTCTGGGGGCGGGGTGGATGATTTGGAATACCATCGATGCAGTGCGTTGCTTAAATTTTTACGGAGTCGCCAAAAGCCACCAGAAAGCGGGGTACGATACGGACAGTCCAGGTGGACTAGAGGGAGCAGCGTGAGAAGGGCGTAGACGGCGGTCACAATGAACAAGATGGTGCCGACCACGGCGGTAATGACGATGTTCACTGGGACAAGGAACGCCGTGAGGCCCATGAAAAATAGCAGCAGGGATGCATGGAGCAGGAGCGGGATGATTTCGACCACCGCGTGCATACGAAAGCGCTTCAGACCGTAGTATAAGAAGGAGAATGCGCGCGCCCGGATCACAGGGGAAGAGCGCATGTCGGCGCGATGAAGAAAATCGCGAGCCCACTGCTCGAGGAGTGTGGCGATGAGGGCACACGTCAGGCTGAGTCCGAGACTGATGAACCAAAGGACATTGCAGACCAGGGAGGCAGTCGATGGGGTGAAGGGCGCCGGCGGCGGGACATGATATGTGGTGCCGTTCGCCGAAGCTGCGAGCTGTCGCGATATTTGGGCGAGAATCAAGGCTGTGGAATCCCCGGAATCGGGGACGAGTGTTTTGTAGCTTTCAATCAAGAAAGCGGTCAAGCTGGCCGAGAAGAGACCGGCCTAGCCATAGTCGTCAGTTCTGAGCTGCAGATGGAAAGTCAGACCGACGCACGAAAATCAACATGCCCTCCATGTCGCTTTTCCAACCCTCCACCAGACTTCTGTCATATTTCTCCGCCTCTGATACGTATACCGCCCACATCGGTGCGGCCGCTGCATCGTGACTCGGATCGTCTGTTCTACATCACATGAGAGTTGAACCGCCCCAGAAACAAGACGCACCTTTATCATGGTCGAGTGGGAGCTTTTCTGGGTCTTTGTCCATTGTGGGCGCAGAAAGAAGGAAGGAGCATCACTGAGCGGCATTTCCTATTCAGTTCTCCCGTATGTCGAATGCTTATTCCAGTCTCCGCTTCCTTAAAGTATGCGCCGCGGGATGTCCATTGTCTTCTCACATCTTGGGGGGTCAATGCATGATAACCACAGAGCCAGGGGGCGGACATACGACATTGAGAACAGCCAAAAAAAACGGTATGCGGATGAATAGTGAACGCACATGGACCTCTTCCTCTGCTTCCTTTCCTCCGCGCTACTTGGCTCAATTTTCGCTACGAGGGCTGGCCTCACCCTGGGCTTGCAGCAGGAAGAAACCGCAGAAGATGTGGGGGAGAAGCAGGTGATCAGCGGTCCAGCTCGTGACCTCGACGCGTGGCACGAGGAACCAAGCATAGCCAAATACGCAGTGTGTATCACCGCCACTACCAAGCCACTACGTAGGGCTGAAAAAGTTAGGGTCATGTGTGGCTGGTCGTTTCTCATTGTTTGCCTGTGAGACAAAACCATGCAATTTCCATTCGGTGCAATTTTCAGGGTGGGTTTAGCTTCAAGCCGTTCCCTGCTTGGCGAACGGCGAGCACAACCCTCGCGCGGCCGAGTTTCAGAAGAAAACAATTGACGCTATCGAAGTCCTCCGTTCCAACCTTAGAGATGCAATCATTGATTTTTGCCGGATGAATACCCTTCGATTCGACGCAAGTTTTCTGCACTAAATTCTCCCATTAGGAGCGACGCGGAGAACAACATTCTCCTTTGGTGCAATGCAGTCAAGGTTCCCCCGCGCTCTCCCAGTTTAATCTACGGAGGCTAGGGACTGCTCGTGGCCTTGTAACTGCGTTCACCGAAAGTAAACCCTTCCCATCGACACTCGCACTGGTCAGCACAAGCAATAACATTAAACGAGCGATAAAGATATACGATGTACAGGTGAATATTGGCTGGTGAGTGGTACAGTGAGGCTGACAGTATGGCCACTGCGGGCCAGTGAGATGTGCGCAAGTATATAAATGCTGAATAAATGCGGGCGGCAGCCAAGTATCGATATGTGCAGTGAAGTGCAAAGGGTCGCCCACGAATGACACGGGGGATAAACGCATGCGGAGCAAATATGTGCTATGTGCAGCGAAGCAAGGGTGCATCTAGCCGGTCTGAAACCAAAAAGAGCAGCAGCAGCAAGGTAAGCGGAAAGGCGGAAGAAAGAGGGGGAAAAGGGGGCGGGGCGGATGTTAGGGCAGCGAACGCAGATGGTCCGCCAAATGTCTCGGTGATCGCGGGCGGTGGTACCGCTGATTGCGCCCGTACGCGTAGTCCTCCCGGACGATCGAGGAAAGGTCGTCCGAGCTGCGGTCCACGCGCCGCTCGACGGTGATTTCGAGCTGCGACGGAAGGACCCGTGGGTTGATCTGTCGGGGTCGCGTAAGGGAATAACAAACTCGGGTATTGGATCACCGACGCGTACCTTGAACGCAGGCCGATACGTGCTGTTCGGCGGCGACTGTGGGGGGGGGGGGGGGCGCGTGTCGTAAGTACTACTGCTAACTTGTTCGGGATTTAAGCCCGACGCACCGACATGGACATGGTGAGGTTCGAGGCGACGCCGCCGTAGGTGTACCCGCGGCTATAGGGCACGGTGAAGTCTTCGGCGGAGAGGACGGGCACGGAGGGGTCCCAGTCGGACTTTGTCCAGCGCATCTCGCGGAGCTCTTTGCGCGTGTTGAGCGAAATGAGGAGGGAGTTTGCGTACACTGCAAGAATTGAATGGTCAATATCAATATCAATATCAATATCAATCAGAAGGTAGAATGGGAAGGGGCGGGAGTGGAACAAGGAAGGAAGAGACGCACGCTTCCCGATCACGAAGTGCAGCCCTAGGAAGATAAGGTTTGTCGGCATCGTGAGCCACTAGGTACCATCACGCATGAGTTCTCGAGCGCCTCGAACAGACAGCGGAAGGCATACACAGATCAACGAGGCGGTGGTCGTCATACTATCGATGGCGATGGATGATTATCAGCATACACGCAGAGTGGATGGCGGCGGACGCACCAGGTGAACAAGCCGTTCTCAAGCGTATAGAGCGTGAGCGTGTCAACGACGTGGGCCATCCTGGAGCGTATCGCATAATGTTAGCGAGCAAGGAGGAAAGAAAGGAGAGGAGAAGGGATAAGTGGACGCACGGCGTCGAGGCTGTCCGTCTACGCATCTTCTGTAGAAGGTAGCACAGGCACGCGGTGATGAGAACGTCGACGGCGGCGGACAGGGTGAGGCCTGTCGTGAAGACCCACTACCGTATAATTAGCCAACGGGGAAATAGAGGGGTGGAGATGGAAGCGACGCACACCGGGGTACTTCTCGTTAAATACGGAGTAGCGCTTCACGACGATCCTGTGTTTCGAGTCAGAGACACAAGCGAGCGGGACGGGTGGGATGGGGGGCATACATCTCGTATGTTGAGACTATTAATGCAGCCAGTCGTCAGTCGTCAGTTGGAGGTAGGGAGGACGAGGTTTGGGCATAAACGTACCAGACGCCGCGACTAATTGCGAAGGGGAAGCACAAATGAGACTAAGGTCAACCTCGCAAGAATGCAAGCAGGCTCACGGAGGCGGAGGAAGGCCATAAGCACCTAAATGGATAGTGAGAAAGGATGGACATGAAGGAGAAGAGGGGGACGCACAATAGGTGCCGTTATCCACCAGTTCTTGTTGCTCGACTTGTAGATCTTGTGTGCGAAGTACCAGTGCGCGATCATGGTTTGGATTGCCTGCCAACAGTGTAAGCAATGGGGAATATCCAGGATGGCTAGTCTACGCACCGTGGTCACGATTGACAACTACTCTCTGGATGTCAGCCTTCCACCCTACAACGTAACGGAAAGAAAGCGGCGTACAGCAACAGCCCTGCAGTCTCAAGTCAGCGAAAGACGGAAAATGAAAACGCAACACGCACCACTCGATGTGATCTAGCCGGGTACTGCGTACGATGCGGGGTGAGAACTCGCTTATACGGGGAGAAGAGAAGCACGCACGTATCCCCGAAGAACGTGATGCAATACTCGAAGAGCGCGATGACGATGAATGTAGAGTGTAGTATATCGAGGAACCTGCGAATCTTGTCGTCAGGAATGAAGGGAACAGATGAGCGAATAACGCGCGCACCAGACGCCAAGGACCTGGCGACAGGCCAGAGAGGATCAAACTGCTATTCGCTGGGGAGGAAAAGAGGGGACGCACCATGTACTTGCGTAGCAGGCTCTCATTAGGGTACAGTTTGTAGAAAATGATGCATTGGACAGTAAGTATACCGCTCAAGCTGCGAAATTCGCGGTTAGCGTCAGCATTGAAGGAGCAGTAAGTGCGACGCACATAAGGGCGATGGCACCGCCGACGAGCAGGGCTCCGAGGGTGTTGGCGACGTCGACCATGGGCACCGTCGACGTCGGAAGAGGGGAACAGCGCGCGCGTTCCCACCGCCGTCTCTTTAAGTAAGAAAACTTCCGTCACCGTCTGATTTTTCCGGAAACCCTCCGTCCCGTTCGAGGCGACTTAGTACTTTTTAGGGCGGATCGTCACACGGTGGAAGCGTCGGAATCGTCCGGAATCAGTTGAGGTTTGATAATAATCTCGCTGAGACAAATTGCTGGTGCCTCCAGGCGCGCCGAGGTGGGCCGAACGATCCCAAAAAGGACTCGCCGTCCCCGGCAAGGAGTCCCGACAGATGCCGCTGATAGTCGGACGGAGGTTGCGCGGGATCAATCGCATTTATTCGGGAAGATCGTTTGTCCGCAAGCGCTCGTCGACGTTGACAGCGACGTCGGTGGCGGGGTGCATGCAGAGGCTGTATCTCAATGCGGTTCATATGCCCTACTCGAGAAGTTTTCCTTCCGGTTAAAACTGGCGGGTATTTAAGCGTTTTGAGGAATAATTGGGCGAACTCCGAGATCCACTTATATCTAAATGAAATTGAACGCCAAACATTATGATGGGCGCGATGTTGTCAGGGTCTCCGTGTGCGTAGAGGGTGCGTCGTCCAATACCGTGGTATCATAGCATCAAAAGATTAGGGACTAAAAGTGAGTGTTCGGGAGGAAGGGAAAATGCGAGGTTGCAACGCGTACGTGATTCCGCCCGAGTCAGAATAGGATATTGGGATTCCAGGGGAACGCGCCACGGTGGAGGACGCGACGTGGTGGCTGGTGGCGATTTGGAAACGGATCGCAATATGGCTATCAGGCTTCAATCAGCGAACAAGCATGTCTATAGAAATCTTCCACGGGACTAAATACGGTACCGGTGACAGCAGAGACACCGTCGGCCGGCCGCGCTTGGGCGGCATTGAAATATAAGCGCTGAGTCGCGACCACGCGCACACCACGTACCTTGATCGAATTTCTGCGGGTACAAATCGCAAAGCTAGTGAACATGATGCGGATGCCATCCAACTACGTTGTTCAGGCACAGAGCGGGGTGACGTCTCGAGGATGCCAATCGCACCAGAAGCGGAAGATCGACCACGGTCCACAACGCCAAATCTAACCAACCAGGAGAAGCATTCGGGAGCTTGTTGAACTTGTTGAACAGAGCGTTGAGGCGGTGCGGCGTTGAAGGGTGACAGGTGCGTCGTGGTGGTCACTCCGGAAAATAAATTGTTTCGGCGCGCCCAAAAACGTTCCCGATATTTTTAGTTTCAGCCGCAATATCAGCGCGACTGATACTTTGAGTATCAGGAGCAGTATCAGGAGCCGGTAACAATATCGATATTGCGGCCGAAACTGAACGTATCGGGAACGTTTTTAGGCGCTCCGAAACATTTTATTTTCCGGAGTGGGTGGTGGTGCGAGATGAACCCGTGTTTGGTGATTTAAGATTTAAGTTTGATCGGCAACTTCGGCGGATGGGCCGGTAATTTGTGGCTGGCTCAAGGCTGATTGCGTTTGAGCCATTTGCACCACGGTTATGTGGAAGAGCGTTCATGCTTGTCAGATATCCTGCACACAATTGCTGGCCGTATGTCGCTGATTAATATTCCATCGGATTACCCTGGAAGTTAGCAGTCGGTTAGCACAGTAGTTTCGAAGTTTGCTTTCAGTTGATGCCATTACAACAGATTCTGCCAGCCAACAGACCCTTGAGGAATCGATTCCAATCGCTTCCGTCCCATGGCGGATTTCGCTTTCGGAAGCAACGTGGGTTCGATTCCCCGGGCCCAGTACGCGACCAGGGCACAAGCTTTTTTCTCCATCGGGATTTTATGGCCACAACCTCGAGACTCAGACACGAGTGCTTCGCTCAATATCACTATCATCCTGTAACGGATGTGACAGTTCGCGTCGGCCCTGCCTCATATATGGATTTCTTTTCGCTTATTTTCGTCACTTACCACGTTCCTTTTCCTCTAGTTTCTTTTCACGCCGCTCGTCGCGTCCAACGCTCATTCAACTCAGTTTCCATTCGTGGTTGATGAGATCATTATTAGCACTGCCACCTCCTAGTCAGTATATAAAGCCCTGTCTCGTGTGTACGTTTCGGGGGTGAATCCAGCACTTACACCAGTCATTTGTGTTCGGTTCGCTCAACCTCTCGTGTGGCGGATCTCGCTACCCCGCGCATCCGTCACACATCCAGCCCCTTGCAAAATGAGCTCTAAAAGAACAGGAACATACGTTGAGGTGCTCTTCGTCCGAATCCGAATCGACCACACAGTATCCTGCAGAGAGACCCATCGCGCCGAAGCCGATTCCTGGTAGTGGTGTTTCTAGATGACATGTAGGAGAGAAGGATCAAATTAGTGAGGACAACCTGATTGGTTTACTAATAGCTTGAGATTGAGGTTCCACACGGCGATTGCCAGCGTCGTGGCCGACCTGAACTTCCCGATACACCGGCCATTGATTGTGTTTAGCACATCCCCCCCCCCTCCCCCTTCGTACCACGAACATTCACTTCTGTGGAGCAAACGACATATTGAACGTGACGGGTTGAACTCGAGTGATTTTCCTGGGGTAATTCGGTCCCCAATTTCATATGTAGCAGATGCGGGTGGATTTCTCGGGGAATGTAAATGTCCACCCGGTTGTCATTAGAGATTAGGTCCTACATCAAATAAAAGCTGACATTGTCCGGTCCCATAATTGGCGGAGAGAAGCGATATGGTCCCAAAAGTGTTCAATTATTAGATGGAGCGCGGAAGAATTTCGGCTGACGCACTCTGTTTCACTGCCATCGAGGTTGTCGGTTGGGTCCCACAGTCGTCGGAGAGAAGCGATATGGTCCAGAAAGTGTTAAATTATTAGATGATGAGCGCGGAAAGAATTTTGACTGACGCACTCTGTTTCACTGCCATCGTGGTTGCCGGGTACGGCACCTACGCGAGTCGCGACGGCGGTAAGATTGTTGAGCCACGATGTATCTGTTTCGCGACTGGTATTGGGACATAGCGGGACATACTGAGATGTTGAGAGCCCGAGGTAGAAATACGGTCTCGTCAAGGCGAAGCCGTTGTTTGAGAAATGCTTGAGTAAGCCCGGCAATAAATTCTTGTCCGCCCCAGCATCATGGGCTTACGGGCACAGAGAATGGACTGATGCTGCCGGCCGGAATGGGGAGAGATGCAGCGTCATGCAGGAGACCGAATTCCACCTCGAAATTTGGCGTAGCCCCAGAAGCTCTTAGTCATCCCAATGCGCCGGGAGCTGAATCTGTGACTGAGTTCCCGAAGTCGGGTCAAGAGAGGGCGCCCAGAACTTAGAAGGATGTCGTGGTCGTTGTTGTGCGGCGATGTTATCAGGCATCAATCGATCAAGATGTGACCGTCACTCCTGTCGCGCCTCCTTGTCTCCCCCGGGCACCCTCGACGGTTCGTGGCGCAGTGGTCCATGGACCTACAAAATTGGGGCCTCTCTAACGCAGCTTGCTGCCCTGGGACTGCGCTGGAAGCATAAAAGTGGCTCGCGACTTCTTGGACTTCAGCAACTGCGGCAGAGCCAAGTGCCACACCCCACCAAGTGCCACGCAATGAACCAAAGTTACTCGCTATGTACTCGCTCAAGTCCCCTTGCTCAATAAAAAAAGCTTTGGTTACCTTACTATGGCCGCGGGTAGGCCCAAAACTGGCAATGCCGCTTGGTGACGGCATCTCACCTTTCTCCTTCTTCTTGCGCCCACAATGGAACGAGACGCAGAAAAGCCCCCAGCGGACCACGATGGAGGTGTGCCCTGTGTTTCAGGCGGTCCAATCCTGACGTTGAGATAGACGATCCGACTCACGATGCGGCTGCTGCACCGATGTGGGCAGTATACGTATCAGAGGCGGAAAAATACGACAGAAGCTTGGTGGAGAGTTGGAAGAGCGATATGGAGGGCATGCTGATTTTCGTACGTCAACTTTCCACCTACAATTCGGGCCTAATGGTTACCAGGCTGGTCTCTTCTCCGCTAGCTTGACCGCTTTCTTGATAGAAAGTTACAAAACACTTACACCAGATTCGGGAGATACAACGGCAAATATCCTCGCACAGATATCGCTACAGCTCGCAGCTTCGGCGAACGGGACTACGTACCATGTCCCCTCGCCGACCCCGTTCACTCCACCGACCAGTTCTCTCGTCTGCAACGTCCTTTGGTTCATCAGTCTCGGGCTCAGCCTGACGTGCGCCCTCATCGCCACACTCCTCGAGCAGTGGGCTCGTGATTTTCTCCACCGCGCGGACATGCGGTCTGCGCCTGTCATCCGCGCGCGTGTGTTCTCATTTCTGTACTACGGCCTGAAGCGCTTCCGGATGCACACAGTAGTGGAAATCATCCCTCTGCTGCTGCATGCATCGCTCCTGCTGTTTTTTATCGGCCTCGTCGCTTTTCTCATCCCAGTCAATATTGCCGTCACGGCTGTGGTTGGCCTCATTCTCCTGACTGTAACCACGGTCTACGCCCTCCTAACGCTACTCCCTCTCCTCCATCTCGACTGTCCATATCGGACCCCACTATCCGGCAGCCTTTGGCGTCTCCGTCAAGAGCTACGGAGTGTGCTGTCTCGTTGGCGTTCCCGGTCACTCATGCCCACAGAACCGGCCGACGAGGGCAGCATGGTGGAAAATGTCTTTAGGAAGTCGATGGAATCCTCCGAGGAACGATCCAAGCGCGACCGAAATGCCTTGGTGTGGACAGTAAAATCACTCGCAGACGACAATGAACTGGAACCTTTCATCGAAGCCATTCCAGACGTGATTTGGGATCCAAACTCCCACCCTGGTCGCTACAGAGGAGAACCGGAAGTCTACAGACGCTACGTCTACGACGACCACATGCGCAAACTGATGAATGATCCTCATCTCCTGTTGCTTCGCCGGTTACATGCTTTTGGTAACACTTGCTCCAGAGGTATATTAACCCCCGAAGTTCGAAAGCGCCGCCAGGTAGCCTTGTGCAAGGCAGTGTGGGCGCTCAGCTGTTTGTCAACTCCGGGCCAACTGCCATTCGGGTTGATACTTAGGGAGGCGCCTGCGGATCCCGAAGTTTGCCTGTACTATTTTTCCGCCGTTTGCATGCAGCGGTGGGCCAACCTATGTGCAGCTCAGAATCTACTTGACGAGACATCGAGGCAACTAATGGTCTGCAAGAGGGCCATACTTGCGAAGCAGAACCCGGATAAAGCCAGGCTTTCTGCAATGGTGCTCAGGTTACACTCTGAATATGACCTACTCCACTTCAGCCCACATGATCCCTTCCCGACGCTGATCGAGCAGTCACATATTGAGGCCTGGATGGAAGACATCCGCGTCCTACCACTCGATACCTACTTGGATTGCCTCGCGTGGGCTGCGCAATCAGAGTCCAGGCTGTATCGCTTCAACGCAATACTGTCTCTAGTCACTCCCAAGCTCCGGATTTTACCGTCGAATGGAAGCATTCGGCGCCTGCAGTACGTCTCGGACTGGATGTTCGACATGTACTCGCCGGCAGTGTTGTCAAGGTCAGACAAAAAGGGGTCACAAACGTCAGAAAGTTGTGACCGGTCGGACATTTAACCGGTCAGCTCGGTAGACAGACCGGGTCAGACCGAATGTTCTCACGCGTCTTCCGTAACCGTCCCAAGACGCGTCACGTCCATCCGCTCTCTTCCTTCCTCGTTCTTCTTGCTCTTCACGCGTCCTACGGCCTCATTCAATCCATGGGGAAGCAGAATCCGATTTGGGAGCTCTTTCACGATAAGGATGGAGTATTGTACAAGAACGACAAGCATCACAAGGCGGTCTGGTGTCAAGCGTGCGTGAGCGCCTGCGAGGCTCACATGCGACAGGAGGAGATTACCATGGTTGCTCGCGGTGGAGTACCTTGCCCGGAGAAGACACCTAAGGCCTGGATAGCAGCTGGTGCGTCACTGGGTGCTCTGCATTCTTACCATACTCACAACACATATTCCAGTCATAGACTCGAAACGCGTGGAGGTTTTACCCGGCAAGACGGAGACTATGCGAAACCACGTCAAGAATTGCTTGTTATTCGAAAATTCCCCGGATTGGAAATCCAAACGCGACGATGCTCTCATGCGCTCCACTGCCGCGACTAATGCCGCGAAACGCTCCCGTACCATGTCTGAGCCACAGGCATCGACCTCGCATGGCTCTGCCTCTAGCTATCAGTTCCCTTCCTTCCCACATGAATCCCCACGCTTCTCCAACTTCCCAACGCCGTCCGAGACCCTCTCGCCTCTGCCCGGATTTGCTTCGCTGCCAACCTTCTCTCCGGACCAATCATTCTCCCCAATACCATCCCATGCCCCATCACCCTCGCCCTCCCTGCAGGATCTTGATAGCCCCCGAATGAAACGCCGTCGCACTTCATATGCTCCGGCTTCCTCTGCTTGGACTGCCGAACAGCAAGCAGAGTTTGGAGAGGACCTATGCAGTCTTTTCGTGACGTGCGGCTGGTCATGGAACGCCATCGCAAACCCCGAATTCAAACTGTTTTTCGACAAATATCTTCCATGCGCTGCTTTACCCGATCGCCGCGTCCTTTCTGGCCGGATTCTCACCACCCAAGCGAATAAGGTCATCGCGCGTACACGCCAGAAGATTGAGGGCAAGCTCGCCACTTATTCCGAAGACGGCTGGAAGAACGTCGCGCATACACACGTTGATACTTCGATGCTGAGCGTTGAAAGCCAGGTACGTTGGAGAATAGTTGTTATTTCCGTAGTCATTTATCTGTGCTCAGCCCTACCTTCTACGAACACATGATATGACGCACCGCCCGAAGACTGGGAACGAGCTGTTTGAGATCATGAAAAGCGACTTCAAATATGCGTGGGACACCTACAAGGTCGATATCATCTGTGTGTGCACTGACGACGGTCCGGATGGTAAAAAAGCGCGACGTCTGGTGCGAGAATGGAAGGCATCGATCGCCGTTTTCGAGTGTTGGGCGCACCAGAGCAGTCTCATGACTGGAAACTATCTTGGGATAAAGGCGTCGTGGATGCGGGATTGGAAGGAAGCGATGGAGGTCGTGAAGTGGTTCAATAACCACGGGAAGGCGCTTGATCTTCTCCGCGCGCAGCAGACGATTATTTTCCTCAAGACATTGCGCTTAATTCTCCCCGTCGTCACCAGATGGACGGCCCACTATTGCTGTCTTCGACGTATCAAAAAACTCGAGCAAGCAATCTGGAGCTGCGTTGCCGCCCACCATCAGACTCTTCTCGTCTGTGCTGGTACCAAGGAGGAGCAGAAGGCAGCCGCTGAGGCGATCATCGAGACGTGTAAGAGACCGAGCTTCTGGAAAAACATATCCCGGTGCGTATCTGCGCTCGCGCGCATCGGTCATGTCTCAATTCGGCGTTCCAGCATTGTCAGTCATCTTGAACCTCTCGCCATCGCTGCGAACCTTCTCCAGTCTCCTCATTGCCGACTCGACACCGTTCTCTTGACTCTGGGAAATTTGTTCCGGATTTTTGGCAATCTTTCCCTTGACGACGCGATTGTGAAGAAAACTTTGCATGACAGTCTCGAACGGCGATGGGGCAAGACGGACCAAGAACTTATGATTCTCGGTGTTTTCTTCAATCCCTATGTTCGATCTCGGCCCTTTAGCCTTGACGCGCTGAACGCCAACTCCATGTTCCATATGGTTCGGCGAGCATTTGAGCGGCTCTTGGGTCAAGACGCCGTTGGCGACATCGAGTTTTCTGACAGTTTCCGCGAGTATTATGATGCTAGCGGTGTCTTTTCCACGGAGGCGATGTGGTTGGACGGGCATGCGGCATCATACAAGAAAGCAGTCCGTGCGACAGTTCTAATTTCATTCCTCAAACTGAATTGTTCGCAGAAAAAACCCATCGACATGGTCTGGATCTGGAAACAAATGGAAGGTACCACACTCACGGGCCGTAGCGGATTCGTCAAACTCGCAATTCGTGTGCTCAGTATCCTCCCCAACTCCGCCGGGCCCGAGCGGGCATTTAGCGTTTTTGGGCTGACACACACGAAGCATCGAAACCGACTCGATCCGCAAAGGGTTCACGACGCAACGTTGGTCCGAATGGACCGTCAGAAAGCTCATATCGCAGCCGGGCTCGTTCCTGAGCGCAAGCAGCGCCGGTTCAGTCTCGCCGACGACGAGGACGACTCGACAAGTGTCACAAATCCTATCGATCCGTCGGATTTTGACGCAATGGCTGGCACTCTCATCCAGCTCGCCAATGCATCGAACGACGAGGACGATGAAGATGATCTGGACCCTCCGCCTCCGCCTCGCACGTCTTCGGCAGCTCTACCAATACCCTCCGCCTCAACCACCGTCCCCGATGCCCGCGGGCGCGCTCCGGCATACAAGAAAATCAAGTTGGCAAAGTTGTTTAATTATCCCGCCCCGGGCACCGCGACCAACGACCTGGAGTTTTACTGGCAGGGAGGGCTGGATGGGCTGGATGCGGAGGAGGAAAGGATGGCGGCTGAGAACGCCGATGGCGAGGAAAACGGGTCTGCTCAGGTTGGCGCAACCGAAATGGCGGAAGCAACTGATAGCACGTCGAATGACTTGGTGTAAGTCCTAGTGGACTGTAAATTTGCTTTAGACGACGATTTGCAACCTTAAGTTAAGAGTCTTTCAAGCCACAGAGCCCGCATTGTGGCGGGAAACAGCCAGAACGCAGTTTTGTCGCAGACGAACCCAATTGGGAGTGGCTGTACCGGCGGTGGTCAAAAGAGTCAGTGATCGACCCGTCAGGTTCTGACCTTTGTCTTGACGTTTCTGTCTGACCCCATCAGACGGGGTCAATGACAACACTGTACTACTACTCGGATCTCTTCACAACAGAGGAACAACCCCATTGGCTGGACGCTGTCGCACTTTGAACCCCCAGACTCGGATGATACGCGCGGAGAGCTTGGAATGTGCTTGCCGTCTGGCGTAGTTAATTATCTCGCCGTGCGCAAGTCCTCGGATGCGGTCAGCCGCGCGATAGAAAGGTTACCAAGTCAAGGGTGGAAATGCGTACCTGGAACCATTCTTTTATATTATGCCAGCACCCTGCGCACTCGCGTGCCCATATGTCCGGCTACAACACTCGAAGACTGCTTGACCGCCGTGTACAAGCTATTTGTGGCAACTCCGAATCATGATCCGAGCTACCTAGACTTGAGAGTACTCGAGAAAATCTTGTGCTCAGTCTTGCAAACAGACGTGCCGTCAATCACACCGTCTGTCAACGCACTAGTTAAACGGGTTTGCTTAGCCGCACTGAAACGCAACAGCACGCCTGCAGAAGATCTACACTTGCCGGCAATACAAGGTCTCTTAATTCCGGAGGCCTCGGTCGCGGACAACAAGGTGCTAGTTACCGGCGAACGCTCTAACCGTCCCGGCGGGATCCCCGAGGGGGTGCTACTCACATTGGGAGAGTTTATCAAATGTTGCTGTTCCAGCGGCTTGCCCTACAAAGCAGCAGACACATTGCGTTATATTGGGAATTTCCGATTACAAATTGCCCATCCTGTCCAGCAACTCCGATTTGCCACGGCGGTAATGAAACTTTGTGAGGCTGCTCTCGACTCCGAGGCACATCGCACCCTGGTTCAGGAGATTTTCTATCTGCCCATGTTTCAGCGTCGGGCAAATGACATTTTCCATGAGCGGTATATCCCGGAATTGCCCAGTTGGCTAACGGACCCCGAGGCGCGCAGTATGCTGAAGGTTGCCCTGGCTATGTACATCGGAAAAGTCACGGAAGATAACCCGGAGCTCGTTCAACACATGCAAAAACTTCTTACCCAACTAGATAATCCACATCCCGCACCAGACGCAGATGATTCGGAGATCGACCCCGCAGCCCAGGTATGTCACAAACTGGCGGCTACACTAAATGCTGAGCCGCCTCGTAGCCCCTCCCTGACAGCGACTCGAGTGAAATGTAGGGCGCCCGAGCGTGCTGTGTCGCATAGCCTTGTCAATACTTTAATTCAAATCTTTAACAGCCGGGAAGATTGTTGACCTCGTGAAGTGGGTAGGAGGTTCACATGTCTCAACCCGCATTGGTGAATCATCTCGGACGCTCAATCTTGAGCTCGATTCGCTCAATCGGTGAGTCGTGGTAAGCTAATATCAACCGACCGATGAACACGGAATCATCAACTTGAAATGTAGGTACGCCCGGTGGAAACTTCGGGTCAACAGAGGCCAGATGATTCTTTGCCACATTCTGACTTCCATGCGTCAGTTTTCTGGTAAGATTCCATGGAGCGCACTCGAAAGGCGCCTCGGGACTTGAACGTCATCCTTGATCGAAAGATGCCCAAATTCGATTTATTCCTCAAATGTACCGGAACATCGGTGTTTCGGTGTTGCAACTTTGAAAACTTGATTAACAACTGCTCTGCCAAAATCCAACCAAAATCACTCGGAGGCAGTTTTCAGAATTTTATCACAAACTAAAAAGCTACCCCCCTAGTTAATGCAGAGATGACTGGACCGGAAGCATTTGGGACACACTGCATGCCAGAAACATACTGTAATCCCTTGTATTCCATTCGCTGTCCTGCGTTGCCAATGCCGAACTGCCGATTGATGCCGCTTCCTCTGCCGCAGCTCGGCAAAGCCGCGTCACCGACGTGGATAGATCGCCGGTTGATCACCGGTTATAAAGGACGACTCTCAGTTCCCGCCTCATCGATCTTTCCCTTGTCTTCCTTTCCACCATGTCCTCTACACGCAAAATCGGAGATTCCACCTTCCCTGGGGTTGGATTTGGCGGTATGGGCCTCTCTTCAGCTTACGGCGCCGTCGAATCCGATGAGGAGCGATTCAAAGTCCGCGTTCCCTCCTCCTCGTTTGTGGGGACAATGACTGAGTCTTTGTAGGTCCTCGACGCCGCGCACGCTGCGGGGTGCACTTTCTGGGACACCGCTGATATGTATGGCGACAATGAGGAGCTTATCGGGAAATGGCACGCCCTGACAGCAAGGGTCGTGGAATCGCGGCTGATAGTCAGATTTGAATCATTAGGTTTAAGCGCACGGGAAAACGCGACGATATCTTCCTCTGCACCAAGTTTGGGTTCACTCTGCCTTCCTATGCGATCAACGGGACCCCGGAATATGTCAAGACCGCCGCGGAATCGTCTTTGAAGAAGCTTGGTGTCGATCACATCGATCTGTACTATCTCCACGTATGTTCTCAACATTTCTTTCCGCTTTTTCTATTCTCTTACGCGATGCCACAGAGGGCCGACGTGAAGACTCCGATCGAGGTAAGTGTTGTATATTTGTTTTGAAGAGCTGATTCACCAACAAGCCCGTAGCACACTGTCGCCGCCATGGCCGAATTCGTCAAGTCTGTGTTTCTGCTACGTGGTCTCTCCAATCAATTTGACGCGTTGCGCTTCATCCAGGGCGGGTAAGGTCAAGCACCTCGGACTCTCGGAAGTCTCCGCCGACACCCTGCGCCGCGCACACGCCACACACCCCATCGCGGCCGTGCAAGTCGAGTACTCGCCCTTCACGCTGGACATCGAAGACCCCAAGATCGGGCTGCTCGCCGCTGCGCGCGAGCTCGGCGTCAAGATCGTTGCGTACTCGCCCCTGGGACGCGGGCTGCTTACTGGGCAATACGTTCGTTTGCTTCTGCGCTCACCTTTTTCTTTCTGAACGTGAGATTAACTGACGTCGACTCTCGGCAGAAATCCCCGGACGACTTCGAAGATGGTGATTTCCGCAAATTCGTCCCGCGGTTCGTCCTCTTTCCATTCTTTCCACCTATTCTTTCCTTCATTTTCCCCCCGCCGATGACGCTTTTCCTGCGACCTATTGCCATCCACCCGCGCCTTTCATCATTTCCGTCAATTAAACTTACTCCTAACTCCTCTCGAACACACAGCTACAACGCCGCCAACTTCCCGAACATCCTCAAACTCGCAGACGGCCTCAAAGCCATCGGCGCGAAATACAACAACGCCACCGCGGGGCAAGTCGCGCTCGCCTGGGTTCTTGCGCAGGGCGATGACGTGATTCCCATCCCTGGGACGAAGAAGATCAAGGTATGTGTCCAGCCCTTGTTTCGTCTTCCTTGTCATTGCGAACTCTGCCTTCATTCCTCTGTCACTGCATCCTCCGCTCGCCGTTATGCCTTAATCGCTTTGAACTCTCCCGCGGAATGCTAATTGTTCGTAGTACCTGGAAGAAAACATCGCAGCAGGTAAGCTGACGCTCTCGCCCGAGGACGTGCAGGCTGTGCGCGATGTGGCGAAGAAGGCGGATGCGTCGCAGGGGGATCGGTACCCTCCCGGGTTAGAGGAGATGTTGTTTGCTGATACGCCGAAACTGGCTTAGAGGAAGAGAGAGAGGGATTTTGGTTTGGAGCTTGTGGCAAGGATACTGCCAGATGTAAACTGTGGTTGCATGTACGTGGAGAAAGGGGATTTGGAAGCTGTTTTCTACGATTGTTCATTCGAGAATAAGGATCCAACGGCTGCCATTTCATTCACTGGTTTTTGAGAAGCACACAGAGAGGCTGGTTTTTTCCACGAGCTAATCGCACCAGTCTAATTCACAGGATATATTTACCACCACAGTATTACGGCTGAACAGTTCGCTACCCCAGCATGCATACTCGGTGGAATGGACGGTGCGAAGCGTATTTCCGCCTGCTTCGCTTACGAGTCTTATTGATTGTCTTGGATCTCGTTGGGGGAAGATTCTACCAAAGAGGTTCAGTGTTGTTCGAAGCCAGAATTCTGCGACTCACCTTGATCGCGACCGGAATCGGGGCCGTTATCGGGTTCGCCGGCGTTTGGACCATAAATGCTCTCTCTGTCTAAGTTGACGTGAATATCCATCTCAAGTGCCAGATGATTCAACGTACCCTGGGGCCGCTCCCTTGATTCCCGGCGCGATATATCCAACGCAGTTATCAGTCCTTGTACGTGTTGAATCAGAGATGCGTTGTCTCCGGTGGTGGAAATTTTCGTGAGGAAAGTAGGCCTTCAGAGTGCTGCGGGCGTCGGAGTCACGGAGCCAATTCGGCACCTGAGCGCCCGTGAACTCGGAGTGGGGTACAAAACTCGGAGACTGAAACCACTGAGAATAAACGATGTGCTGCACCAGTGTGTGGCGATCCGTGTAATCGATAGCCATCTTACAGAGTTTCGTTATGACCCTGGCGAAGCGGAGTTGATCGATGGAGTGGACAGGGTGGACAGGGTGGACACCTGGGTTGGAATTCATAATATGACCTATTGTGCCCGCCGGTTCATGCGGCAAGTCGACGGAGCAGCAACACTCCAGAAACTCTGTGACTGTTCTTAATACGGCTTTATTCCACCTATCGTGCGCAGAACTGTGAGATTCCGAGTCGGCGGCCAGTTGCTCAGTCGCAAGTAGAATCGTGTCCAAAACGTGTGTTTTAATGGATGGAAGATAGTGGCGTAGAGCTCGAGTCGCACAGGCTTGCGGGTGGGGAGTGTTGTAACCCAGTTCCCCCAAGAAAAAATGTTTTGCCATTGCGATTACGGATGGGGTGATGGATGGCAAGTGAGTCCGTGAAACTGTGTGCATTATAACCTCCAGAGTTGTGAAGTCTTCGCGCATAGCTGAAGGATGGACCGAAAATATAGTCCACAGGGAGATTAAGCAATCATTCAGGGGAGGATAGTGCTCAGCGCCGTGATTGTGAGAAATCATGTCGGCCACGCATTTCCATCCGCGTGGGAATAACACCGACACCGTCCGACCTAGGGCTTGGTGGGACTTGCGCGTGTTGAGATAGTGTACTACCGCCAGTAGGAAGTCCCTCAATCCTGTTTCTCCGTATGTCCAGTACGATTCGAGAGGGAAGTGCGATAATAACGCCGCGAACACGTCATCCAGCCAGTGGAACTGCTCGTCTGTCTCGAAAAGATCTGAATGGTTGCGTACCATCGACCTCAAGGCATTTCTCACGATACATATGCAGTCCCATGACGGTAAGATTCTGAGCTTCGGAGTGATCACAGAAAGAGTTGTGTCGAATCGATACGGTTTCGCCGCTAATTCTCCAGCCCGCGCGAGGTAATGCAAGTAGATTCTGAGTGGTCGGACGCGGACTGCTTCTATCCATCTTTCGATGTGTGACTGCTCGAGCGGTTCCGCGAAGGGTTCACACTGGTGGTGCAGATCGTATTCAGATTGTAACCGGAGCACAGCTGCAGAAACGCTGGCCATATCCGGACTCTGCTTGGCAGTGGTCGCCTGCTTGCAAGCTATAAGGTGCCGCAATGTTTCGTCCAATAGATTTTGCGCTGCGCGCAGGTTTGCCCACTGCTGCATTGTAGCGGCGGAATCACAGTAGAGCCGTATTTCCAAGTCAAGAGCCGTACCATCGTGCACAGGTATCAAGGACCCCGGTTGGCCGCGAGTCGACAAACAGCTGAGCGCCCATACTGCTTTGCACAAAGCTATTTGGCGGCGTTTTCGAATTTCTGGGTTTGACATTCCTCTGAAGCAACTGTGGCTGAACGCCTGTAACCGGCGGAGCAGGAGGACATGAGAATCGTTAATTAGGCGGCGCATATGAGTGTCATACACGTAGCGCCTGTGGGCTTCCGGTTCATTCCAGAAGAATGATTCTTTCGGGCTTGACGCCCAGATCACGTCTGGGATGGCTTCTATGAAGGGTTCCATTTCATTATCGTCCGCTAGGGATTTTACCGTCCACGTCAAGGCATCTTCATCGCGGGTGGATCGCTCATCAGAGGGCTCCATTGCCTCGCGAAACACGTTTTCCACCATGCTGTCGCTCTCGTGGTGTGGAGTTGACATAGGTGCCCGCGAACGCCGGCGATGCAGGGTACTCCGTAACTTTTGACGGAGCCGCCAAAGACCGCTCGAGAGCGGGGTCCTATACGGACAGTCGAGATGGAGTAAAGGGAGCAGTGTAAGGAGAGAGTAGACCGCAGTGACTGTGAGCAGAATGACGGCGACGACGACGGTAATGCCAATGTTGACTGGGATTAGGAATGCCACGAGGCCGACGAAGAATAGCAGGAGCGATGCGTGCAGCAGAAGTGGGATGATTTCCACGACTGTGTGCATCCGGAAGCGCTTGAGCCCATAGTATAAGAACGAGAATACCCGCGCGCGAATGACGGGCGCGGACCGCATGTCCGCGCGGTGGAGGAAATCACGAGCCCACTGTTCGAGCAGAGTCGCGATGAGAGCGCAGGTGAGACTGAGGCCGAGGCTGATGAACCATAGGACATTGCAGATGAGGGAGGTCGTCGGTGGTGTGAAAGGCGTCGGCGGTGGGACATCGTATCTAGTCCCGTTCGCCGAAGCTGCGAGCTGTAAGGATATTTGGGCGAGAATAATCGCCGTTGTATCACCCGAATCTGGTGTAAGTGTTTTGTAGCTTTCGATCAAGAAAGCAGTCAAGCTGGCGGAGAAGAGTCCAGCCTGATGATGGTCAGGCCCGAATTTCAGATGGAGAGTCAACGTACGAAAATCAGCATGCCCTCCATATCGCTCTTCCAACTCTCCACCAAACTTCTGTCGTATTTCTCGGCCTCCGATACGTACACCGCCCACATCGGTGCAGCGGCCGCATCGTGAGTCGGATCGTCTATCGTAACATTACAGTTAAGCAGCCTGGAAGGTAGGGCATACCTTTATCGTGGTCCACAGGGGGCTTCTCTGGGTCTTGGTCCATTGTGGGTGCAAAAAGAAGGAAGGGGTGCCGTCAGCGAGCGGCTTTTCCGATTTTGGCGCGTCGGCGGCAATCAGTCTCTCACGCGATGCGAAGACTAAAAAAATCCAGTCGCATCTGGTGGTGAACATCGATTGACCGGGGTACCTTGAAGAAAGCCAAGGCGCCGTGGCCTAACCGTGCACGAGTGAATTTCCGGGTGGAGTGAATTGACTCAGAAAAAGAACATAAAAGTATGCGCATCGGGAAAGAGCATTGGGTGCGTGTAGATATTCAGACCCAAAATCTGGTTGAGAGAAGTCAATGTACGAGTTCGTGCCACAGTAAAGTTGACTTACCGAACTCCAATTTCGCGCTTTCCTCGTGAAGGTGTACTACTTATTCATTCCGCGCGGCGACGAACTCGGGGATCTGTTCCTCGACCTGTTTCCAAAGTCGATGGAAACCAATCTCCCGGGCATGTTCGTCCAATTCCTCCGGGTCCTCATTATCCTCGTCCTCACGGATCGTCGTGATGTCGGCGAGGTTCGGGAAGAGACGGGAGAGGTATCGCGCCACGGGTGGGGAGGCGGCGATAGAGGAACCCGCGACCCCGAGCTCGGATAGCGCATGTTGAACCACTGGTGCATCCCCGATGTGCAGTGGAATGTTCATGGCATTGAATTCAAGCGTCAAGGTCTGGAGGTCCGGGCAATGCCGTGCAATGGCGTGCAGCGACCGTAACGTGAGCTGCGGCCGTGTGTTCGTCAAGTTGTGGGTCAGCGATAGCTCTGCCAGGTCTGGCCATGCCACTGCTAATTGGAGCAAGGTGGCATCGTCCAGGTCAAATCCAACGGGCGACATGATGGACAAGATTTCCATGTTGGTGAAGCAAGTGAAGACTCGCAATGCGTGCCCAGTTACAGTGTAGTTCTCCCAGGCACCACCCGGTAGGATGCTCGCACTATTTTGGAGGGTAAATGAACTCAAGGATTCGTGGGAGCACGCTGTCTTGAACGATTGGAAGAGGCTTTCTGTCGCCGCACTAGTGGCGAGGGTAGCCAGCTTGATGCGGACGGAAATGAATGGGCGGCAGGAGAGAGTCGCCAAAAATTCCGTGGCCAGGTCAATCGCGATTGGGCCGAGTGTTAGGTGGCGAAGCTGGGGAAACATGGTAGAAGCTGAAGAACAAAGCATAGGAAACGCGGTTGGGATTTCCACCAGCTCCAGCCAGGTTAGGCCGGGAAGCATTGCAATATGCTGCATGGCAGCCACCGAGGGGGCACATATTTTTAAAGTGCGCAGCTGCGGTAGGGCACAGACCAAGAGGGAAGTGGCAGCGTCCGCATGCTCCGAGCGTGAGTGGAAGGATATCGAGACGCTATGGAGTTCGCCACAAGACATGGCAAGGGTGGATAGAAGGGAGATATTATCGTTCGTTGCGCCGCAAAAAATGGTGATGTCCTTCAGTGTAGGGGGGAGGAAAGGGCGGATTGGAAAGGAGAGCGAAGTCATGAATGGCCCTTTGAATAATCTGAGGTTGGGGAATAGATAGCCGCCCGGGCAGGATACGCCGAGAGCCCTGATAATATCCGCCGCTCCCTCCTGGGAATCGTCCAAAGATAAGACCTTTACTCGGGGGGTATAAATGAGCAGTCGTGTCCAGTCGGAGAGCATGATAGGACGGATCATATGCTAAAGTGGGCTGGGAGTGAGACGTAGCGCAGATTTCCGTAGAAAAATAAAAGGTACCCAAGAACGGTTGCGCGCAACACTCCCACTGGCAAACGGGCTAAACAGGTCCCCCGGTAGAAGGCCTAACAGCGGGATGAATTCACCCTGTGTTCTCCAAAGTACATCAAGTGCTGGGCCGTTGAAGAAGATGCAGGTTCTCGCAAGAGCAGCAAGTGCTGCACGACTCGCACGATCTAGATATTTGAGCGGCCACAGGGTCAGGGGAACTCCTGCGAACGGATCGAGATGCGAGCAGATGAGATCGACAATCTCCCGGATTCCGAGACAACGGTGCATTGAAAGGCACTGTGGCAGGTGAGGTTTGGAAAAGGAAGACAAAGAGCCGAGTGTCACAGATGTCACAGTTTTTTTTTTTCGATCATCATTGATAGATACATCACCACACAAACACAACGACGACCAAATCTTGACCAAACCAGGATATTCACCTTTGAACCCGTGTTCTGAACCGATTGGGTAGAATCCAATCTCGTGCACATGGGGAGAAAATTTTGGGACCGCCGTTTCAAATCAGACATGTTCAACTCAACCAATTTCAAGTTTCAACCATTGTTCAACTACTGTAAGGGTACCAGGCCAGCTCGGAACTTCCGAAGCACCCATTCGGCACTTGGATGGATGTCCTTGCAGAGGTGGGGCCAATTTTAGCCCACAAAATCGATATGGGCATATGGAGAACTAGTACCGAGCGAGCAAAGGATGGGTATTCAACATTCTTGGTGATGCAGAGTCAAACTGTCGGAACACCCTGAGCAAGAGAGAAAGGCTGATTGTTTCCCTGAAATTGACCCTCGCTTCAACCGCTCAATAAATACAAACGATACTGATACAACGAGCGCCCACCCCTATCCCCGCACATATTCCGGGGGAGCCTCATCCATCGCCGACCCAGCGGTCAGTCGCAATCCCCCGTCCGTATGCACCAACGAGTCCGTAGCCATCGAGTTCGTGGCGTGCAGTACTCTCGTCTGATCGCGCTTCATCGTCGAGAGGGACCGCGTTGCCGAGCTCTCCGTGTCCGAGAACAACGATGCCCTGTGATTCACTTGGTGAATCGCCTGCTGCTGTGCAGCTAAGTGCTCCATCTGTGCGCGGACCATTCGCATCTCCGCCGCGAGATCCGCTGCTTCAGCACCGGGGATGTCGGGCGGAGCGGACTGATGCGGCGGGTCTCGACTCGGACGTTTGGCGCGGAGGCAGAGAAACAAGCCAATGCCGATCATTGCACAGGTCGCGACTGCACCGACAGCGACACCGGCTATGGCGCCAGTGGTGAGCGTGGAATGGGTGCTTGGCTGATCATGAGTGTTGGATGTCGAGTCAGGACTTGCGGCGTTGCTGGTAGGGGTAGTGCCGCCGGATGTTGGTACCGAGCCGGTGGAGGAGAAACCCGCCGAGCTAGCCACATCAGAATTGGTTCTAGTGCGTGTCGTCAGTTCCTCCCAGGCTCAACGAAAATAAACGACTCGCGTGATGACCGCGTAGTCCAGCGACATATCGCCATCGCCCGACATGTCAAATAAATGTGGACCCTGTGTCAGATCCGTAGCTTGAAAGACGGTCACATTGTACACGGCCGGCTCGCCTTCCGGACTAGGTGTACCGTCAATGTGCTTCTGCACGACGTTGTCCAGCGAGAATGTGGTGTGCAGGTAATCGTTGTGGGCTACCCAGAACACATATATCGCTGTGCCTATGCGGCCACAATCAAGTGAGTACTTATGCGCAGCCACTCCGAACGTCCAGGGCTCACCAGTGAAGTTCAGGATAACAGTGCCACCTCCCGCAATAGTGAGGCTCGAGTTCAGGCATTTCTTTGCATCGATTCCCTGATTGTTGCAGGACAGTGCGGGAGTACATCTGGAGATGATTTGGACGCCGCTGTAGTCAAACAGTGGACTCGTATCGTCGATGGTGATGTTGTGTGGTTCTGCGCAGACATGTGCGATGAATAAGAAGACCTGAAGCGCAAGGATTGCGGCGCGCATGACAGCGCTGCTGGAAGAGAAAGAGAGAGAGAGCGTGGCTTAACTTGGATGTTGGCTATGCTTGGTTATTACATGGGCTGTATGATCACCGTGTGTGATAGCTTCGGCGACCTAAAGATGTGTTGCTGGCAACAGTAGCGGAAATGACAGTATGGCACCGGCGCAGATTGGATATAGCTTTGCGCAGTCCTTTTGAAGGGGTTCGATACGGCCACACAGTGTTAGGAGATTCGGAATCGCTGCCAGAGATCCGCGTTGGCATTTTCGATTGTGCGCATTGCGCAGTTTGAGAGACCCAGCACATGAGGTCAGGTGCTATATAATCTGACTGTCTGAGAGATAAAAGTCACAAGTCCTACGGCAGACAAGTAGCAGAAGAAGAATCGCCGGACTGAGAAATGCGTGTTGTGGTCAAGGGGGAACCGGCATTCAAACCGGCGACTAAGGGCCGGGTAGGTAGTCCGGCCGTCAGGCCGGAAAAAATTGTTTTGGACCCCCAAAGATTTGAGCAAAGAATGTTACTTGGGAGCAAATGAAGCCATTCTGAGCCCTCACCAATGGTCCAAATTCATTTTCCGGGTGTGCACATCAATTTGGTTCCCAAAGCGGTTGACGTGTGGTCTTGTTTGTCATCAGTTCCGACATCGGTCACATCGACTTTGGTGTTATGTCCTGGCAGGTTTTTGGAAAAAAGTTTTTTTTTCAAAAACTCGGTCCGGGTGCATCTGTAACCTTGAGCTCCGGTTTTTTCAAAAGGCGTTTGCCCTATTACTAACGTCTCGTATTTTTGCTTTTTGCCCATCATTCAAAGCTCCAATGTTCGATCCTCGATACCGCTCTGTTTTTCTATCCTGCAACCCAAGATCCCGTTCGTTATTCTTTCTCTTTTTACTCCCGCATACGGATGATGAAGAACAAATTTATTAGCTATGTATCTCTCTGGTAAAATGTCGTGCTACCTGGCTACGGCTGCCGGGAAAGTGCGAAAAACTGCCAGTCTGACTGGGGAAGAGACCGCTGGCAGGCTGACAGCGGTACACACAACATTTCCTGAACACGGTGACGCTCTACGGTGCTAGCCCGCCGAATCGGGGCAGAGCGCACTTCTAACTTCACCTCCGACAGAACACCCACGGAGCGATCCACATCCGCCGGCCCCCGTCTCAGCATGCTATCGGGTCAGAGCTGTGCAGCGCCGCGCTAGGCGTCGTCGGCCACACTGCAGGTGCCCGCAGCTCGAGGCACGCTTCACAATGCGCTTCGCGTTGCGTTGCGCATGAGGTCGTCACTGGCGCGGTGTGATGCACACGCGCCCCGCATGCACGAGTAGCGGCGCGTTGTCCAGACCCCCGCGCGCATGACGCAATGTTGCTGACCGGCGCGTTAGCGCGAGTGCGCTTGATGTGCGCATATCGTGGGCCGTGAAGATCTTCGCGCAGACCTGTGGGCTCGAAGTCGAAGCTGCCTCCAAGCTGCTCTGGGACAGATCCTGGCACAGCTCCTCGAAACGGGCACGGGCGAGCAAGGGGTAGAAGTTGATGCCCTTGAAAAGGGAGTCGATGTCGATGGAGGTCTGGGCGGCAGAAGAGAGGGTACGCTTGACAAACTCGCGAGCGGTGCAAACTGCGAAGATAGGCAGGGGCGCGGAAGGTGGAGGAGAGATCTATAAAGTAGAGTCAGCCAGTCGCTCGGGAAAAAAGAAGAAGAAAAAACATACCCGTCTTGTTCCTGCGCTTGAAGTCCTGCGCAAAGTGGTTGACAAGACGGTTGTCAAAATACTCACCACCCAAGTGAGTGTCACTAGCGGTCGCCTTGACCTTGAGGATACCCTCCTCAATGGTGAGGAGAGACAGATCGAAGGTGAGGACGTTACGCTCGCCGGTGACCTTCTTGTCGAGACTGTAAGCGATGGCGGCAGTGGGTTCGTTAATGATTCGGAGGACGTTCATGCCGGAGGTGGTGCCGGCGTCCTTGGTGGCCTAACGCTGCGAGTCGTTGAAATAGGCGGGGACGGTGACGACAGCGTTGTTGCTTCCGAGGAACGACTCGGCATTCTCCTTCATCTTGAGGAGGACCATCGAAAAAATCTCCTCCAGGGACTACAGAGACACCGGTCAGTCAGAGAGATAATGGGATTGAGAAGAAAAAAAAAAGACGTACAAATTCCTTTGCTCACCACGGTACTCAACACGGATGTACGGCTTGCAACCCCTGCTGAAGACGGTGAAGGGGAAGTGCTCCATGTCGGCCTGCACTTCGCTGTCCTTGAATTTGCGGCCGACAAGTCGCTTGGCATCGAACACGCTACAGTCGAATTATGATCGATGAAGGACAAAAAAAAAACCTTACGTGTCAGTCGGGTTCATAGCGACCAAGTTTTTTGCAGCATCGCCGTTGAAACGCTCGTTGTCCGAGAAAGAGACACGCGGGGTACCGTGATCGTTGGCGATGGTCTCAACACCGAGTACGGTCAGTAGTTAGAATTTTGAAGAAAAGACACAGACACACCCCCTCTTCAAAGAAGAACGTCGCGCCGGGCGCGTACGGCGGCTTCCCCGGCGTGCTCGCAACCTGCGTGTGCAAGACAAAGTGTTGGACGGCCTCGCCGTTCCACGAGCCTGTCTCGCCCGCGGCGTCGGTGAAGGCGTGCACCTCGGCGATCATCGGGAGCACGATGGACGCGGTCTGGATGGAGCGTGCGGCGGTGTGTTTTTGCAGAGAATCCTCTACTTGCCGCGGTACTCGACACAGATGTGCCTTCACGGGCGTCTGAAGATGGCGAGGGGGCATGCTTCATAATGTCATATTCCCATGCACTTCTCTGTCCTCCAACTTGAGGCAATGAAGGAAAAAAAAGAGATGAAAAACTCACAATGAGTTTTTCGGTGTGACGAGACGACGAAGATGGATGCTGATGAGCCCATTGAGTGGAGGCCGCATGCAACGAAAGGGCTCTGCCCATACCTCTTGTGGCTGAGCCCCGGATACACGAGAGTGTCGGTGTTTTCCAAGCCAGGTGGGCGAGTCGCGACATCCGTAGAGACTTTTTGGAGCAGATTCAGCGCGATCCCGGGATAGAACTGGTGCCTTGGAGGTTCAGATGGTGTTGGAGATTTGGAGGGTGTAGGCAAGGGTAGATTGTGGGCCGAGTCAAGGCTGAGTTGAGGTCGAGGAAGATGAAAGAGATCGCTGAGGCTGAGCGGCTGAGCTGGAGACCGTGAGAAATCCTTCCCAGAAAAGTGGCTTAAAATATGCCCAAATCGGGCATATTTTCTGCCAGGGCACTGCACCATGGTCGTCACATCATTCAAGGTGATTTCGAGGCAGATTGGACTTCTGCATATCTCTCCAGTGCTGCAAGTCAAATGTAATGTGCCTGCGAAGGTACCTGTGCAGCCCGCAGGAAACTCAACCGCCCGGCAACTCAGGTGTGTGGGAAATTACCATATATGGAGCGTGTGAATGCTTACGTTAGGTAGGTAGTCCCGCCGCCAGGTCGGAAAAAAGAAAATCGGCCTAAGGTTTTTTTTTTGGAATGCCGGTTCCCCCTTGGTTGTGGTCGGAAGAAAGAGGCACTTGGCGGTGCTGCCGCGTGATCCGATTGATGATGCCAACAACACGCCTTGCTTCTGCCCACCACCTCGAAAGAAATCGGTATGTACTTACTGCAAGACCTACTCAACCTCGGACTTGCCCCGGGGCTCTGCCGAATGGCATTTAAAATTCCTCAAAAGCATCCCCTCAAGCTACTTATGGCGCGTCAGCGGGGTTGGGGTGAGTGCATAGAGCGGAATCCGGATATAAAATGTGAGTGACAACCGATTCTATGTACGACATTGTGTCGTGCGATGCAGGAACTGAATCTGAAAAATCCTACCCACGTCTCGTAACGACGCAGATACACTCGTTATAGGATGGCCATACGGATTTACTAATTGCGCACATATATGGATATCTGGCGCAGCGGTGAATGAGAAAGTTGGACACAAGGACGCCGCCGCGGCTGCCGAGCTGAGGGTACACCACAGGAGGTCGCCCCGTGCCAGAAATGCATGCAACGAGCACCCACCGGTGTTCATATGTGCGTGTCTCGGCGTTCAGCTGTCTCTCGCTATTTCTGACCATTCAAAGAAGCATCGGCGGGGAGGTCTCGGGGCCAAATATTTATTTCTGTGGGCGTGAACATCTTCGACCCACCCAGCACCTCAGTCATGACCACCGAGAGCGCCACTGAAACCCCGACCGACTCGCTGTACGCGATCCTCCCCGATACACCCGAGAAGGAGCGGTGAGCCCTCGAATGCCAGGTGCAGGGGATGAGTAATGGAATACTTATCGCAGGCTCGCGAAGCAGTATGCCATGAAGCAGGCCACATACGGCTGGACGAAAGCCGTGCCCGACGCCATCGACCTATCGCGCATTAACACCGTCCTGGACATCGGCGCAGGGACGTGCATCTGGGCCCTCCACCTGGCATCCGCACGGGAAATCAACGCCCGCCGTGAAGGGGTCACCATCCACGCGTGCGATATCGATACGGGCTTCTTCCCGCCCGCCGAAGTCACGCAGAAAATGGGTATAAAGACCTTCCAGCAGGATATGACGAAGCCCTTCCCGGACGAGTACCACGGGGTATTCGACTTGGTGCATATGAGCTTCGTGTTCTTGTGTTTGACGGAGGACGGATGGAAGACTGTTCTTGCGAATATCCAAAAGCTGTTGAGTGCGTTTCTGAATATCCGCTGCATCGTGTCCCACTGAGCAACAGTGGTCAGAACCCGGAGGGCTCGTAATGCTCGACGAAATCGACCCTGTTTGGTTTGAAGAGGGACAGTACTCCAAGCCCGTGCAGGGTGAGGGGTACAAGTTGGACGAATTGATGACTGGGACCTCTTGGATCCACAAGTTGAACAGTCTCTACACCGGATTCATAGTGAAACACGGCTTCGTGGTCGGGTAAGAAGACACCAGTTGTGAACAGACACGGTATACTGATCAAAACCAACAGCCTCACTCTACGCCTGCCGCAAATGCTGGAGCAGGCAGGCCTCGCCGTAGAGCACGTACAAGGCGGACAAGCCCCCGCGGGGAAGCTCTGCGCGGTCCTCAAGGGCTTCGATGGTGGTTCGCTGGCGGAATACGCCGATTTTTCGATCGAGGGGCTGGAGTTCGTTGTGAACAAATTCGTCGACGTCATGCGCCAGGAAGGAACTTTGGAGGCGCCTCTGGGGCACCCCATCGGAAGTGAGGAGGAGCTTCAGTTGATCCTGGAAGAAGTGCACCACGGGTTGCAAACTCAAGGCGCGATCTGTGTTGGCGCGTGCTTCGTCGCAAGGAAGGTGTAACTTTTCGGAGTACTCAATAGCGGGCCTGATGGTGTAGATGCGCTACGGTTCCATTTTTGCACCTGTAGTAAAATTGGTTGTCGTGCGATTATTTGAGAGGCCATTTCGGTAAGACGGCCCCCGAGATATCCGTGGGATGCAAAACCAAGGACCCCGACGGCGTGTACACGTCAGTATATGACCACCGTGTTCATCCATTCAACACAGGAACGCCAACGGAAGTGATACTGTCGTACGGTTGTAGACTCCAGAACGTAGCATTTATTCACGGAAATATCAGCTTCGGGATCCAGCTCGGCCCAATTATTCCGTATGGTGTGCCGCATGAGTGTTAGACTGGTGAAGAATGTAGCCTGAGAAGGTGTACCGACCAGCTATCGTGTCGACACGGTGTCGTCGTCGACTTTTGGCAAGGATTCAGACGATCCAGCACCTGTGGACCATTGTGGTGTTCTAGCTGAGGATAACTGGAATGCCTCGCTGCGTACGCCGTATACCTTGTAGCGGGCTGTCGGCAGAACCCCGAGAAATGCGTGTGATGGTCAGAGGAAAAGAGGTGCTGTGGCGGTGCTGCCGCGTGAGCCGAGTCAGCGGCATCTCAAACATCGCTACACAAAGCCGCCTTGCTCCTGACCACCACCTCACCCATCCGCCGTCAAACTGGTCTAGCTCTCCAGACCGCTGGTTTTGCCTCGCAAATTGGCTCCCCTCTACACCACAGTTTCCTCAGGGTTGCCGCCTCAATCTGGCCAACGCTTCTTCATCAGGAAAAACCTCCTTCACAATTTTCTGACATTTTTCATGAAACTTTCTTGTGGGTTGAAACTTTTTACAATTCTTGCAATTTTCAAGAAAATTTTCGTCATTCCTCAGAAGATTGGCAATATTTTGGCAACATTTTGCAACTCTTTATTGCTGTTTTCATATATAATGACACAACGTGAAAAAAAAAAAAAGTTTTTCAGCGAGAGGTCTCGCGTTCGAGCCGAGATGCCGACATCTTTTTCCATTTTAGACAAGACCAAACAATGGTTGATTTTGGTCGTTTCGGCGTATTTCATTGCACTTTCGCCTTTCCTTGTCCCGTAAACTCGTGATGGATAGTTTCTATCACTTCCAACCACCCTATGGACTTATTCGGGCCTCTCCACAGCTCACACTTCACAAAAACCGAATACATTCTCCCAACAGCACCTAGCTTTCCCCCAAGTCATGGATTGAAGTCAGAGAGACCAAAGACACGGTATTGAGAGCTTCCCTGATATAATAACCTTCTATTCCATCCCATTTCCACACTTCAAAACCTCAGGAAAGGGTAACCATTCCATATTTATTTCATGTGTGTCGGGCTCTGATCTGAAGTCACTTTCGGGGGTGAAACAGTGTTGTTCATGTTTCAAAAACCGTGTTACATATATTCAAAGGATATATAATTTATTGAAGCTCCTCAGGCTAGGCACAACATCCGGCCCTTGTTTCAGTGGATGGGTCTGAGATCGTCTGAGATTTACACTACCTTTTCATGTACCGCATCCGAAAAAGCGTATAGACTGCGCCCAAAGCGACAGATATGATATAAATTAAGGTATATCGGCTTTACGTCCATGAAATGCGCCGAAAGCGCCCCGAAATACGCCGAAACGACCAAAAATCAACCATTGTTTGGTCTTGTCTAAAATGGAAAAAGATGTCGGCATCTCGGCTCGAACGCGAGACCTCTCGCTGAAAAACTTTTTTTTTTTTTCACGTTGTGTCATTATATATGAAAACAGCAATAAAACTCCAGTGATATTTCGTCTGAATTTTCGGAGCATCCATCCCTTTTAATATCCTTGCTTTGTCCAACTTTTGACGATATCCAATATCAAGGAAATTTCGCGACGAAGCACTTGAGTTTGGATCTTCAACACTAAGGCAGGCACAGATAGAATGACTGTTGTGGGGCGCGAGTCAACCCCCCCCTGGTGAAAGAGGAGGGTACCTACCGTGCTGCAACACCGAAACCCTTGAAAAGGATGAAGTTCGACAAGTCCGAAGATTGCCGGTTGATCACCGGATGACTGTTCCACATCATGTGCACGTGCGCTTGCAAAATGGTTCGTTTTGATGAGCGGACAATAAGAGTAAACAACTTTCTTCCTTTCCCCCCATCTTCGTCCCACCGCACCACCTCGTTCCCCAGCCTTGCCAGCCCGTTGGGGCCCGTATCGTGGTCCCATTGTACCTTACAACTCGTCTACAACAGGCTGCTATCGCTGTCGACCACCATCTGCACCACGCGCGAAATCGGTACAAGTCTGCGGTCACTGGCTTCATTTGCGATGGCTCAATGAAGACGCAAGGTGTGTAGTGCTCATCCGTATTCACCGTGTGGACATGTGGACACTCAACAGTTCCAGTCCAGCCGTGGCATAAATCGCTCTTCCGGTCCTCGCAAGGGAGAGAAGATACCAGATGCGTCCTCCTTGTACATTTGTTCCCTCTCCCTCACTACTCACTACTCATCATGTAGTGTTTTCCGTGTCTGGCTTCCCGGTGCACGCAGAACTCCCTTGATCGGTACGCGGTCCTCGTCCCTACTATTGCTGACCGTGCTGACATGTTCTGGTCTAGGTGTCACCTCTTCCTTCGTCGAGGCTGTGCTTGCTCGCAAGTGAACCCGACGTCTGTTGTCCACACACACCGGTGCGTCGACTTCGACAGCTATTTGAAATCTTGAGCTGATATCCTCGCGCAGCGTACCTCGTGCTGTCTGTAATCCCTTACCGATAAGGTCTCTCACCTCGCGTTGTCGGGCTAGGTGTGTTGCCCTTGCCCCTCCCAGACTCGTGCTCACCGCTCCTTGGATAGGCCATCATATCGCGGGACGGTCTGTCTCGGTTCGTCCACCCGTATTGATTCTTTGATGCTGCCGCTGGGGCCGACCCATGCGCACGCTCCCGCCTACCGTCCCGGTGGTGGTGAACGCGAAGAGGTCGATGACGGCGGGGGCGTGTAGGAGTACGCGTCGGGGGGTTGGGCTGCAGTGGCTGGTATACGTAGACAGAAGTAGACAGACCTGTAACTTAGATGCTTTTGAATCCCATCCTGTCTTCTTCTACATCTTTGGTCCCAACAATTTTGAGAAATTTCAACGAAACATACCGATACCGACTGAAAACTTTGCTCAACATTTCGCCAAAAGTTCGAAAAAATTACAGACGAGAACATACTTTCACAGAATTTTGGATATTCTTGTAACTGCAGCAATTTTCCGCAATTTTCTGACAAAATTGCCAAAAATTGCTGGGGGTGGTTTTCCTGATGTTGTCGTTTTTCTTGAGTTTGTCACAAGTTTTCATGCCATCCCACACTGGCAATAAACTTGCAATAAACCTTGATCTGGTGCATCGTATCTATGTCTGAATCCGGAGGCGTTCCGTTATCCCTCCGTGGCATATTCCTGGGCTCCCCGAGGTATCTCCAATCCTAGAGGTGCGGTCTCCGTCTCGGCTATTACCTTCTGACTCGCCGAGGGACTCTAGCCCGATTCGTTCACCGCACTCACGCAGTGTGCAGATACAAAGAAAGAAATGACTCCCAGCTGGAACGTCCAGGTACGCGTTATTTCTGACCTTCAGTGCATCTCTGCTTACTCTCATTCACACAAACTCGGGAAGAAGGAAAAATGCAAAATGTGCGCATCCATTCTGCACAAGGGAATAGGGCGCCGACAAGAATCATCAGGGCACGTAGATATACCCCAATGACAGTCCCTGCGTCCCAGAACAACTTCCATGTACGCAGGGCAGTATTTACCACGGCATGGGTTTCTCAACACCTCCAGCGGTTATTGTCCGGGTGAAGTAGCTGTCGTACTCATACGCCTCGACGTCTAAATGGTCGGTGAAAGATGAGAACGCGCTCTGGTCAGGAAGAAGGTAAGCAAGTACTCACGTCCGACTTGGCCGGTAGCCATGTTGACAACCTTCCACACGTCCTTCCACCCCGCGGTGTCTGTTCGGGAGGGATGGTCAATGGCATCCGCTTCAAGAAAGAAAGAACGGTTACCTAAACGATGTGCGACACCGTCCGTGGTGAGTTTATCCCCGGAGGCAAACGGGAGGTAGTAAACGGGATCCTTCGTGCGTTCGTGCAAGTATTTTCCAGACTGGTGCCACCCGTTGACTTTATCTTGACTTACACCTACAGGCCCGTATGAGCTCGAGCGCGACGGAGAAGATGCATCGTCGAGACATACCGTAGTGGGCTGTAAGCGTCCACAGCGGTTTCCAAGGCAGCGGTTTCTCCACCCCTCCGACCGTTATACTCCGGGTAAAGTAACTGTCGTACTGATATGCCTCAACATCTACCAGGTGGTGAATGGGAGTCGCTCTGGGTGTATAAAAGGCACGTACATCCCACTTGCGCGGTGGTAATGTTGATTACCTTCCACACGTCCTTCCAACCAGGGGTGTCTGCTCATCGGTCAGCGAGCTACAAACGGTACGTTAAAGAATCAGCAGTACCCAAACGATGCAGCACGCCGTCCGTGGTGAATCTTTCCCCGGAGGTGAACGGGAGATATTGAACGGGTTCTTTCGTGTGTTCATGCAGGTATTTACCCGACTGGCGCCATCCATTGACTTTGTCTTGACTCACAGCTTCCGTCGCCAGTGTCAGGAACAGCTTAAATCAAGCCGAAATACAGAACACATACTATAATGCGCTGTAAGCGTCCACGGCGCGGAATCCATGGAGCCATTCGCGGTGTTTTGCCCACCCTGGTGCCCATTCGTTCTCTGCTGGCCGCCGGGCAAAACGATACGAATAGCCATCCCAGGCTGGATGCTCGGGCCCTCCGTGATATCGATGATTGTGTCAGCCGACGCGGGTTTGGCGTCCTTGCGATCGATGTAGACCATCGGCTTTGCGCTCTTATCGGGGACATTCTCGCGCTCGAGGATAAACCGCGCGAGGTTCTCGACCGTGTATGGGGGCGCGACGTCGTTGACGTCGATTGCGGCTAGGTTAGAGTGGTTGGGCTCGAGCGCGAACTTGGAAGGCAATGCGGCGTGGCCGTTGTACAAGCGGTAGTGCACTGGAAGATCGGATGACCGTTGAAGGTTTGGCCAGCTCATCTAAGAGAGAAAAAGAGACGCACATTTGATTACGGGATCCATTCAGGGGAGACGGAGAGGAAGACTGGAGAACGGATGAAGTGCGACTTGTTTTAATACCATTGTCGAGAATCGGCATTCGGTGAGTACTTCGACACGGCATGGGAAAGCGCGTGTTGAATTTAGTGGTAGGTTCGCCGGCGAATCAAACCACCGTGGATTGACAGGAGGAACTCATTCATCCTGCCAGTGAGCCGCCATCCCATGGCGAACGAGGTGCATTTCACTCGTGTTTTACTTGGTGCCTTGTTCTTTATTTCCTATTTCAGGTTAACTGCGCGTTCATGGCCGGACCTCGCATATGAAATTATTGAAGTATCAGGGTGAAGCGAGTCAACATGCAGGGTAAAACGTTCTCAGCTGACTTTGTACTCCTCCAACATACCCTCCACGCCTGGATGCCGCCTGATCCGTATGGCCGCGCCTTCGTACGAGACGCCTGTCTATTCGACAGGCTTCCATTCAGCACGTCAGTGTCGGCCAAAATCAATCAAATTGGGTGTACATTGTCGGACAAAGAGGTATAACATTGGTCCAGAGGCACGCCGCACAATCGCGGTTTACTCCCACTCGACCTCCGCAATGACCCACACGCTCGATTGTACGTCTGATTGTTCCAATTCCCAATTCGACCACCGAGCTAAGTACTAATATGCACCCAGTGTATTATCGTTTGTACGATGGGAATGCCCCCCTCGCGTCCAAACGCCCGCTATACTCCAACCACCGTAACGTCTCGTCCATCGACGGCAGTGACATTCCGCCGCCGTACACGGTTGAGAATGTTACACGCTTCATTCTCGAGCGTGAAGCTCAGCCCAACGCCTATCCAACGGCGGAGGTGTATGTCGATCGCAGGGACATCAGGCCCGCTGCGGCGGGTACGATCATCGACATCGAGCAGGGGCCGAACACACGGCCTGTGGACGCCCTGCGTCTTGTTCTGCGCCCAGACAGTCGCCGGAGTCCATCCGCTTGTGCTACGACGGCACCCACCAAAGCGCAGATCATGGCGCTATTTCCTCATCCTGGGCCGGCACTGACGCTCGAGACGCCCGTACGGTGGCCTGGAGTGTGCACCGCGTCCACCACAGCCGTGCGGGAATACCTGGTAATGGACTATGAGAGACACCATGGGTATGCACCGTTTTTCAGTTCGATGTTCGATGATCCCCTGAGCTGTAAATGCAGGTTCTTCAACTGCAAGGGCTTCCACAACCACACACCGTTTCATCTGCTCACAGAATACACATTGGGCGCGGGCCCGCCGCATCTCGCAGCGATCTGGCAGCAGCATGTCAACCTCGAGCGCAAGCAGTTCAAATCGGACCAGCCCATCACGCGGGGAAACTTCAACGAGCATTTGGGCAACGAGAAGTACTACCAGGCGTACCTCCACTTCTTCTCCGATGTGGTGCTCCGCAAGCCCGTCGACGCGGTGCTGGAGGAGTGGATTTTCGCGCCGAAGATGAATATCGAGGCCAGCATTAAGGGAGGGGAGCAGCCGGAGATGTTGAATAGGTTGTTGGCGGGTGTGATGCATCCCCTGATTTATGTTGGGTTTGGACTCGATTTTAGGTGCGTCAATTTACTTGGACTCATTGTTGAGATACTCACCGTGCGCCTCGCAGCCTCCCGGGTCTTGTGGCTGAAGGTATGTATGCCGTTGTTGATTCAGCGAGGAAGAATTAACAAACCCCCCACAGGACTTGCCCAGGCTGCCGTACACAAGAGCGGCTCGTCGGCGCTGTTACCGCGCCACCTATTCAACACCTCCTCCATCCCCCACACAGGTGCCGGAACACCCGCATTCAGCATCGCAGCGCGTATCCTGCGTGATCCCAAGTTTGCCAACGCCAACCTTAATCTACCGTTTGACGAAGTACACGCTCAATTCGGCGCGGACGTACAGAAGTATGCGGCGGAGTGGATGGTAAACGGGGTGGATCCCGAGGAGGTGAAGGTGAAGGTGCGGGAGCTGACGTTCCTCAACATCATGATATACACGGTCGGCGGATGGCGCGAAGGGGAGGGATTCCGGCAGGCTGAGTTTACGCTGTGAGTTCAATTTTCATTTCTTTCACGAGAAAGCGGGCTTACTTATTCGGATGCCAGAATGCACCTGGTGACGAGCTCGATAACTCTCCCATCGTACATGGCGGTCCTCTCAAACCCATCATCCAAATCCCTCCTCCTGCGGGCGTACTTCTCCCGCTCCCTCACGTATTGGATCTCCCGCGGCCGGCCCCCGCTCGACCTCCGCTCCTTCTTCTCAACCTCGGTCGTCCCGACGATCCCAGGCAACGCCACACACCCGTACACCTCTGCATTCCCCGGGCCCGCGTCGCCAGGCGCGCTCACGCCGAACCCATGGCTGCAGATCATCCAGTCCGCCCTCGTGCACCCCGACGACCACCTGTGCAAGCTGCAGCGCGCGCTGGCGCATTACGCGTCGCTGTACGGCGACGTTCCGGCGGGGACGTTTAAAGGAACGGAGCTTGATGGAAGCGAGTTGGTCGATGGCTCGTTCTTTGTGCGGTCCGCTGGGTTGACGATGGAGCGCATGGGGAGGGTAAGGGAGGGTGAGAAGGATCGGTTTTGGTCGGGCGACCCGAATCATCCGGATTCATGAGTGTATAGTACCAGCCCCGGGCTTTATTATGTTCTTTCCAGTGGAGACCGCGCGTGTCAGGGAGATGTTCGACGTCGAAAAGGATAGTACACCTCGCCGTAATAACACAAACGATGGCGGACACATGCAGCAGAGGAGTGTGAGATTTGAATATGCCAGAAATTGAAGCCGGGTCATCGATTTGGGGAACGCTACTCGCATGAGGCCCCGGGAAGCTCCTGCCAAGGGTTGTCCGCATCTTGCATTGAATCCGTGCGTTGTGTATGCATTTTAAGAGTCTTCGTTGGGCAGAGCCATCAGCCAGTGGATATAAATGCACCGGTACTTACTTGCGTTAAAAACGGATCTGGGAAATCACGGCTTTGCGCGGGGGGTTTTTTGGGGGGGCGAATTTGCAGGTAGCGAGTGGCAATGCACGATTGGCGGGCGACAGTGACCAGGAATCCGACGCAGGTGACCCCAGATCTGATATAGAGCGGTTGCAAGTTTCTTGGAAGCCGATGCTGAAGACCAAGGGGACAAGAGGAAAAGGATGGTGGTTGGAGAAGAGACACGCGGTGTGGCTGTACAGGATATCAGTGTTGATGCCTAACATCACCACACACGCTCTTCCTTTCGATCTTTCGCCCGCGTCTCCTCGTCGGTGCATCTGCTACCCCAAAGTCACTCTTCTCCTCTGCGGATCCCTTGACCTGTGCTTGTCTCGCTGCCGCCCACCCACGCACACAATTGCCTCCTCCGGACTCCGGAATTCGTACGCAGCCAATCAACGCCGCGGCCAGGATGCAGAACGCACGTTGCCTGCCACATTCCGGATGTCTAAGTGACATGACGCTACCTTGAACTCTGTAACGCCGTGTCTGACTGCTCTAGGGTCCTCCCAATTGTTCGCGTTCAGAGGCAGCGGGGTTCGATTCCCAAGACGGCATAGATAGTTTATAACGTCCGCCTTTTTGGATGCCGTTAACTCCCTGTCTCCGTCTTTACTCTTATCTGTTGCTTGTCTGTTGCTTATCTGTTCCTTTTCCGGGTGCGCACATTTCATTCTGCAATGCCCTTTCACCTGCGGATATAGCTCCGATGTGAGCTGCATAGCCCTGCGCACACTCAACCACTCGTCAGCAAGCCCGACCTACGATCCTAGTAGAAAAGCTATCGTTGACCACGGCGGTCGCCGCTCCCCACTTTGTTACCAATTCTAGTGCTTCGGGCGGGAGGCTTCTGGGTTCGATTCCCGCCGATGGTATGACTCTGGAACTTCGTTGATTTTTGTTGCAGAGTTCTTATGGCGAATTGACTCACAGAGCAACGCTGCAGCTCATATGCCCGCGGACGTCCAAGGATTTGATTGCTTTTCCAGTCTTGCCCTGCACGGTCCAGATCGTGGGTGCGTAATCTGTTTCCTCACGCTCAAGCCCTGCTCAATTACTGATCTCCAGTAAGCCGCCGTTCACCAGGCGATCGCCTTCTAAACCTGCTCTTATTTTCAGGCGGCGAGCAGAATGTGTGGGTTCGACTCCCTCGAACGGCATGGGACGGGCGGATATTGTTTTATTGTGGAATTCTCTCAGATCATTGTTCGGCGTTGTCAAAATTTAGGCAAAAATTGTCGGCATTGTGCATTGTGGTGTTTTTTTGGTGTTTTCACGCATTTTTTGGCGTTGTTTGGTGTTGTACAACACCACAATCAAGCTGTCAAAAGTCTGTTGAGGTCTGGGCATTTCAACCATCTTCTTGGCTCTGTTGTGGCACCGCTGAGATCGCGATGGTCCGTTCTGCATAGATCGGTTTCGATATCTCCACATTCACGCAGGTGCCATTTGAAATTGAATCGTACATCGAAGGCATCGTTGACCACGGCGGTCGCCTCCCCCAAATTTGCTTGCAGAGTCATATTGGGTCGGAAGGTAGTGTGGGTTCGATTCCCGCTCATGGCATAAGTCGGAACGTCTGTGATTTTTGCTCACGATGAATTACTCACAAAGCAACGCTGCACCACCTCGGATCACCGCCCACGTCCTAGGATTTATCTCGCTCTCCCGGCTTGCCTTGCGCGGTCTGTTTTGCAGTTGTATTGTGGCTGCGTGATCTCTTCACGCTCAATCCCCGGTCAGCACCACAGCTCTATCAAGTGGTCGTTTACCGGGCGGTCGCCTCTCAAGCTTCGCTGAATTTTCCGGTCGAGGAGGATGCGAGGGTTCGACTCCCCCCAACGGCGTGCAAGATGTGGATGGATGAATTTTGATTGTATCTTTATCCAAGCACCCTCTAATCACATCACGGTGCGTCTGGTCCGTTCAACGAACCTCAAATCAATCCTCTGGAACTACGGAGAGCGCGATGATTCCCGGTAACGTAAGTTACTGGGTTTCTATAGGGCGCCCTAATTTCAAGAACTTGCAGTAGATCACATTTTCATAACAAGGACAAGCAAAGATGTGTCATCGGTGATGAGTCGTGGTTCGAGAACGCAGTAATAAAAAGCATTTTGTCCAAGGCTTCTACCTTACCGTAAGGTCTAATATCCTTTGCTTCACGGGCCTTTTTCTCTCACTTTTTGAGTGCTGCTACAGATTGCTGGAGTCCAAATGAGATTTACTTGATGTGTCATTTTTGTTGCGTGGTGGACTGCCGCCGGACACGGCCATCACTTCCCGCTTGAATGATATTCCTCGGCCGATAGCACTTCGGCCGATCCCTTCCCTCAATGCAACCTCAATGGTCTTTTGATTTTTCCAACGGGTTGAACGGTGGTTCAAGCTTGCTCAGACATTAATCATCCATAAGCTTCACAACTGGCCATTGGATGTCAAGCCCGGAGGCAACTCGGAGCCTAAGGACTCGACTCGCTCGATAAAGATGGTTCCAGACTTTGGGCAATGGGGTAAAAAGCCTGAACTTTAACACACCTGGAATTCTAGGATCGCGTTCCATGTGAGGCGGTTTCAGCCACAAGCAAAGGCATGGGAGCGGAGTTATAAGGGACATTTGAGGGAGTACTTCAAGGTCTCTGAGTCCTCTAAGTTCTAATTGACCGATTGTTGACGGATTAGGGTTTCACTGGCAGTTCAATGGCCCCATTGGCTGTGATAGATACTGTGTTGCGTAACACATATTTGAATGCCTATGATTTGTTCGCAATCCCACCAAAATGTGTGGGAATCAACAAGGGCTCAACGTGAGCTGGTCGATGCTCACGCGCACGCGTGGGCATCGACCGAGCGAATCTTTGAGCCCTGGAGTCTCCATCCAGCAGTGAGCAGCAAAAGTCTAATATGGCTTCCGAGGAATTCGAAGTAAATACTAGTTGGACTTAGACGGGATTTTGACAGTGAAAGCTACATTTGATGACAAGGTTTTTCAACCCGTTACCGGGCCCTGCCGCTCGTCGGCCTTACTCGCTTTATTCTTGCTGTACAGATATGGGCGTTATATTTCCACATAACAGTCACCCAAACATTCACGCAGGCGTCATTTGGAAGCCATCGTTGACCACGGCGGTCGCCTCCTCCGACTGTATTGTCAATCCAGCTCTTCAGTCGGGAGACCTTGCGGGTCCGATGGCATGCATGTGACTGCGGAAAACTTGTCAGCTTTTTTATCGCTCACGAATCATGATGAGGTGGCCTGACACAACAACGCCGCTCCTCAGATCACCGTCTCAGGATTTTATTTACCTGTCCCCTCCGGATCCCGCCTTGCCCTACCGCTTCGTCTCGAACTTCGAAGGTGCAGGGTGAGTCCTTCACGCATACGGATCGTAAAGCCGTCGTATACTATGACGGTGTTTATTGGACAAAAATACGATGCACATTAACTTTCATCCAATTTCATCCAAAATGTCGGTGAAAGTGGATGCAGATGGATGCAGATGGATGTGAATGGATGCAAATGGATGATTTCAAGTGAAATCCGATGCATCACGTAGTGAAATTCGATGCAAGTTCAATACACCCAAAGCCCAGTCATCTGCATTGCATTTCACCAATGGCCGAGGTGCATCAAGACAGAATGAAAACTGATGCATTCCAAAAGAATGCATCCAATTTCACCAGACACTTTGATGCCGATCAATGCAACCTGGTGCAGCCTTCCGCAACTGCATTCAAACGCATTGATCTGATTCAAATTTGGCGCGAAACCAGTCCATATCAGGTTACTGATATATTCCCCCCCCTTTCCTTCCCGCCCATTCAGTTCTTCGTAACCTCCTCGTCGAGCAACCTCATCCCCGGTTCAGTTCTTTGTAACCCCTCGTCGGGAAACCTCCTCCCCGTCAATTCTTACCCTCCAGCCAAAATATACCGCTCATATTCATAAGAGATTCGTTACAAGATGTATCCTACTAGTACACTCACACCACAAGTACTCAAACCTTGAACTCGTCGTCCTTGTCCCCCGCCACCCTCGTGAACTTACAAAGGCTGTTCTCCCGAAGTTCAGCTCGAATTTTGCACACTCTGCCTCCCAATCGGATACATTGGCGAACATTGTCTTGGACGCTTGCAGCGAAAAGGGAGATGCAAAAGTCACGCCACGGAATATCAAACCGCTGAAGACTCAAGAGGCCCGCCCATGTTCCAGATTGGGTACGATCAAATGCGGCGGCCGGGCCCCGAGACTTTACCCGGATGGGCCATGTTCTCGAAAAGGTAGCAGGAAATCCAGGCGACTCACCCTCCTATGCAGGAAGAACCACAAAGCCTGAATAAGGAAACAGGGATTATGGCCCAAAACGAAGTGCATTGCATTGATCGCCACCTTTGCATCAAACAAGTGCGCCCCACCGATCAATGCAAATCAATGCAGTGCCATGTATGTGCAGTTGCTAGTAGACCAAGTCATAACGATGCAATGCAATGCAAAACACTGATGCAATGCAAGAAAACAAGTCCTGCACCCAATTGCATCGAAAAGCATCAACTTACATCCATATGCATCCATATGCATCCAATTTCATTGGCGCGATCAGTGAAAATGGATGAAATTCTCCTTCATCGTATTTTTGTCCGATAAACACCGTCATAGTATACCGACAGCCTACAGGCCGTCGCACAAGATTACTTGAAGGGCCAAGAGGATGAGGGTTCGACTCCCTCGAACGGCATGCGGAGAACCTGGCGTTCGTATTTTTATTTCCAACATCAACCCACGGTACGTTTTCTCGTTGAACCACAAACAAGTACTAGCCTATGCTGGTGTGAGATCCCGATAAGTCTTTCTGCATAGATCTGGGGTCGCGCCAACGCCTGTTCCCGAGAATTACTCCCTGATTCAAGCAATCATGTCGATAAAGTAAAGCCGTCGTTGGCCACAGTCGCCTCCCCGACATACTTGGGACGTCATGCGCTCGGGATGATGCATGGGTTCGACTTACCTCGGCATGCGCGGCTTATCGACTTGTTTCCCCGGCGAACTACGCTTCGAGAACTAATCAGTTGAAATACAGCATATGCAGCTAGTGAGATAAACGAGTCGATGAGAGAAGTAATAACCTAGTGAATTTCCAGTCCCTCTTGGTCCGCCGTCTGTACGAGAGCACCGAGTAGTGCCTCAACCTGGGACGGCTGAAGTGTGTGCATATTACTCGCGATACGCCGCAGTCCATCCAGCAATCGCGGGGTCGTCGCACGAAGGGGAAAAACAAGCTGATAGTACCTCCGTCCGAGACCGACGTGCATCACATGCATCGTCATCCGACCACCAGAACGCCGCTGGCGCTCCCATTGCGCAGCAAGATAGTCTTGGTCGGTGTACTCGGTCTCGGCATGGACTTCAAATCGGACCCCACCAGCACCGGTGTAATCGAGATACACAAAGAAGGCTTGGTCGGGATGGTTGCGCATGAACCTGAGCACTTCCAACGAAATCTTGATCTGCAGACGTCGATAATCAACATGCAGCAGTTCACGCATGAAGGCCCTGTCTCGCGCCTTGAGTCCAGGCACGTGGAATACTGACAGCGGGTCAGATAAATAAAATCAGCAAATATAAGCTGACCAAGGTTATAGGATTTCAGCGCGGCGCAAACCTCCCGATGTGCATCCAACCAATCAACACGTTGACATTTCGCAGAACAGTAGTTCGCGGTCTGGCATGCAGAACAACATCTGAACATCTCCCTCTTTTCAATTTTGCCGCACTAAATTCAAATGAGCAGAGTGTAGTCGTGGACGAAACAGGGGGGAGATGAATACCTTCATGTTGTCACAGGCCAGAAAGGATACTCTACCTGAAGACTCCCAAGCATCCAACACTGCGACACGTTCCTTGACCAATCGCCTGAATACGGTCCAATCCCCAAATAATGCGGACTGAACGAATTCCCTGCTCTGTGACGCCAACTCTACTGCGGCGAATGACTTCTTCATTTGAGTGATCACAGCGTAAGAGACGAGCGAGGACGGGAGAATGGTCGTCAGCAGGGCCTTCAGAGCAGGATACATTCCTTTCTCGGATGGCTGGGCCATCTTCTCGCCGAAGGAGACAACATAGCGCAGCAGGCCTGCTTCAAGAGCCTGAGGTATCCACGGCAGGCCCGGGGGCACCTGGAGGTATTCGACAAGGGTCATGAAACAGAGATCGACAGGCCGATGGGAAAGTCCCCCTAGCGGGGGCTCCCCATCTATGGCAAGCGACGAGACAAGAGCGGGAATAATGCCGTTGGAGAGAAGGGCGGAATTGAAGTCGTCGTTGTTTAAGGTGAGCTGCAAATATGTGAGAGCTGGAGTGAGAGCGCCGACGGCCATCTGGGACTTTGCATCGGGAGCGGCGTGGGACAGATATTGCGTGAGGACACTTGCAAAATCGCCGTAGCTGCCCCCGCATCCTTCTACAACCTCCTCGATGTTACGTGGGTCCGTCACATCCTCCTCCACCTCAGACAAAGCGAAGAGAGGCATTGCCAGTTCTCCCAGGGCCGCTGGTGGAGCGGGCAAGGTATGGTGGCGTACCATTGTCGCCCAACCCGCAGCCATCGCTCGTCGAACACCTCTTGTCGCAGCCATAATCCTGCCGGTTTCCGGATCCTCCCTGAGCTTCAGGAGTAGCGAGCAAATCGCCACCCGTAAAAACGATTTCCCGACCTCGTCGAGGTTCGGTAGATGATCCCAGTAAGTGTTGAAAAACTCCGCCCAGTTCCATACGCGAGGCCAGAGATCCAGACTTGGGCCGCGGGGAAAGACCTGTCGGCGTGCCATGGTAGCCATCGAGGAGAGCGTCAGCATGGCGTTGTCGACGGACGGTAAACGAATGGAGGCGGCCATAGTTGTATCCAGGAGATCCAGGTTCGGGATGGCCGAAGGATCTAGATGCAAATAGAAAACCGGCAGTGCCCCATTGGCCTGGTCCCCTGACATGCTCTCGATAACGGCGCATAATCTCGCGAGGTCTTTGGAAGAGCCATTCATAGCTGCTGTCGCTACCGGCTTCGAATCGTTAGGCATATCAGATGGTTGGGTGCAGAGTAAAGCTTACGCGGAGGGAGCTTCGCAGTTTTGTGATGTTTCGAGGCAAAAGAAATGGGTGAATCGCGCTACTCATTGTCGTGGTCAGGGTGAGAGGTGTGCAGCGAGGGACCGTGAGACCTCAATATAATAACATGACCCACGCGGACTCGTTGACCCGGATCTACCCTGTTCTAGAACGAAACGCAAAGGAAAACGCATTACCCCACTACACGTCGCCTTGGCCACGGAGACAAGTTTTATCCTCGAGCAGTTAGTCGACCAGACGAGGGTGAGCGCCGCCGTTCCGGATTAAAAGGACTCGCGCTGAGGCTAGAACGGGTTTAGACCGGGTACAATCCAACCTTGACTCGAGTCATTTATTGGGGAATAGAAGTACGTTCATTGGCTATGTGATGAATCAGAAGCGGCCAGAAGCCTGCCAGAGGCACTGCGCCTCGAATTTTCCGAGTAACTTGCCGCCCAACTAGAACTCGAATCCCCCGCAGCACCGAGTCGCAGACGGCAGTCAGCAAGTGTGTTGGGAGTAGAAGGTTTCGCACTCGCGCATTGCGCTGTAGGTACGTGGACGATGACGGGTAAAAGCAAGGAGAGATGATGTTTGTCCATGTGTATGCTTCCATATGACTCGCATCAAACGCGGTCACGCGGTATGATGGTCTTCGGCGCGATCCAAAGTCGAACCACATTTCGTGTCGAAAGCCACAGAGCGACTTGATTGTTTTGTTTCATTCCAACGGAAGTTTGCTTCTGCGGCGTCTCATTTCATATTATTCAAGCATCGGTATCGTTAAGGAATAAATTTCAGGCGGACGCCAACAACTCTCGACACGGTGCAGACGTGCAGGAGATGGTATGTAGTCCTGCTGCAGTCATCATTTAGCTACACATCTAATTGAACACGCAGCTGAATCGCTCGCCTATTGAGAGTATTCAAGGTGTAAACGCCGAGCTTGAGTCGCTGCGCTCACTGATTGAGGATATGCTGCCCTCGGACGAGGTGGGTGGTGTCTCACTCGCTGGTGGAGAGGTCGCACGAGAGGATAAAGTTGTCTCGCGAAGCGTGGATGACACGTAGCTTGATGAGTTCCGCGAGGGAGTCCGAGGTGCGCGTAGTATTCGAACAATGCGCAAGACGAAGTGGGGACAGGAGCAGCAAGCCATTATATACGACTCAGTAGGTTGGGGTAGAAAGGTGCGGGGAATCTCGCAGCCTTTGTTATATTTGTAGGACTCCGGCTTAGACGCCGGGTGGCCACACTAGTACTGAACGGAACAGTCTATTGTTTGGGCTTGCGCACACTGCCAGCACAGCTGAGATCCGATGATGGGCTATGCTGAGCCCGGGCAAGGTAACGATAGAACAAGAAAAATGACCAACTCATGCTAGTGATGCATACAGTTCAATAACAGGCCGGAGCTTTTTCGTGCTTGCGTCATAAGTTATACCATTGTGAACTGACGCCTAAATTTAAATACGTATCATCCCTCGCCTTGTTCTGCCCCGTATTTTAAAAATTCTTGCATCTCAGGAAGGGACGGACGATTGTCAGGATTGACATCCCAGCATTGACAGATGAACTGCCAATCACTGGAGGAGATTGCACGCGAGCGGCTCGGGCGTTTGTTGTCCAAAATCACGGCGAAGAGCACCTGGAAGTTGTTCTCGATCTCGACAAATGGTATGTCGCCGCATAAAACCTGAGATCCTTAGTCAGAGAGCCGAACATAATAAATATGCCCACAGACCTGGTACATGATCCCACCGAATGAATACACATCACTCATCGGACTAACATTCAGTGAAGTGTCTCCATTGGGGCGAGTGCGAAGTAGCTCGGGTGCTGCCCATCTCACAGCACCGGCGATGCACGAGGTCGTCATGTATGAAGTGCCCTCAAATTCGGGAACGATCATGGATAACCCAAAGTCCGACAGTTGAGGGCTTCCATCATCCGTCATCAAAATATTTGCGGGATGCAGATCCCCGTGGATGACATTCTTTGAGTGAACTATAACCTCTTGAGTTCAAAGCTGCATCGAACTGCGGGTCGTTGGACTTACGATAGGCCAATCCTCTTGCTATGCCCATCAACTACGACGAAAATGATGTTCTGGATTATCATGCGTTTGAACACAACTCACCAGCAGACGCTGATTGCCTGGAAGTACAGCAGTGGACTTGAGATAGGCGTGCAATGTTCCACTTTTAAGCCACGGGCTAACCATGGAAAGTGCAGGACCGAAGTCGTAGGTGATCCCCAACAGCGGTACAATGTTTGGATGGTCCAAACGGCACCACACGTTGACCTCGCGTCGCAGTCGCTTCAAAAAAAGCGCAACACTCGTCAGTGGCAGCTGTACTTAGGGAAGTTGCGAACATACTCGTTCGAACACAGGGCCCTCCGACTTCCGATCAAGGAAAATCTTCACTGCTACCTGGAGAGCAATGAACAGAGAGTATACACAATTTGGCGGATCCATACCGTGCGTCTCTGCCAGTCCTCCGGGCGAAAACCTTGAGCGGCAATTTCCAACGTACCCTTGTAGACATTCGCAAATGCACCAGTGGCATACGGATCGCGAGGAATTGTTATCTGCGTCGTGAGATTATTCACTCGCTCCAGTGCGCTGGTGCGTGCCGGCGCAGAACCGGCCCTCGTACTCTCCACTGCCTCTTTTAAGGCTCGTATCCAGGTCCGAGCGTGCATCGCCGACTCGCACAATAGGGTCCAAGATTTGGTTCCAGTCAGGATCTGGATACTGGTGTCCGACTGCGGCAACGATGTCACCCCTTTGATTGCCCGCAAGCTGATGCACTGGTCTTGGCCAGACTGCTTTGACTGAACATGACATCAATGTTGAAAAACGACATATGACAAAGGTTTAGGACGCACTATGGCACGCTCCTTGTACAGCAAAATCGCGGATTCACGGAGGACCAGGAATCGAGTCTCCAGTGGATATTTTGCGCGCCAGAGTGTGTTTCTTGCTATGTGCTGCTTAACGTCGCCATTATGCACGATAGAGCCATATATTCCAGCCAGTCGTGAATCCGAATCGCCTTTTGTCCGGTCCGCGGCGGGGACATCACCCGCGAAAAAATCTGCCTCAAGGTCGTCTTCCTCAGTCCAGGGGGCGGACATCCGAAGACGGATTTCGAATGCAACACGGCGTGCAGTTACGAACCTGAGGGCAGGCTGCCAATTGCGATAGTACACATTATCTGGCACTGTGCTGAGTTTGTTGGTTCCTTGTGCAGTTGTGATGCAGAGGTGTCGCGGGGCAGACCAGCGCACTCTAGTAACATGAGGCAGGAGGACCTTCAGTAGAAGATGAGGATAGTTCTACCTCGGAGTCGCTGTCAGACGTTTCATCCGTCGAGTGTAACGACTGCGGGAGGGACTCACGTCTTCTATCAAGAGCTCACTACCATATTCAGCCGATGTGTGGACTGAAAGCCGAATGAGGAGGAGAGCATTCTGCATGAGGCACAGGAGGTCGCCAGCAACCTCCACTTCCTCTGAGATGACAATCAGCTCCCCGTATGAGCGAATGAGTTTGGGAAGCGTGAGTTTCATGAATCGCGAGAGCTTGAGCCCTGCAGGGGCTGGGCGCTCAATGAGAACATCCATTGCAAGGTATCAGCCTCCCGCTGGTGTCAGATAGAAGAGTGCGGGGGAGTGTGGGCAGTGTGGGGGGATTCTGACAGCTGTGACCCCCGACATTATATAAATGGTTTTGTCCCGTTCGACAGCAACATTACGAGAGCAAGCGCTAAGCAGGCGCCTTTGGTCATTGTCCGATGTCAAATACCATGCAGCTGAGTTCAAGGCAGAATGGACAAGGCCGTTTGATGCGCGAACATCTATCTGCACCTCCTGACAACGTTGGCTGTGCTGGTTCACAAGAGACAATGCATGAATTTCTCACTATTTTAAGGGAGGATGCCTGAAACCCGTCAGAATACATCTTGTCAGTGCTGATATATCCGCCCGTGAACGCCGAGTTTGCTGTGTGGCGCCATTCGAACAGTTCGTGTCTTGCCATAGGTAGAATCGAGCAACACTCGGGGTATTCATCCATCTGGCGCCTGTCAGTGAAGATGAGGTAGACCCCGATCATCTGCGCATACCGTTCTCTCGTCAGTCACACATCACGACATTGCGTGGTGGATAGAAATCGCGGGGAACGTTTTGAGGCAATTTGGCCGCTACAGACGGAAAGGAACAAGCGCGGCCCAGCTCCATGTATTTAGCTTGCCGCCCGAATCCCGATCAGAATAAAGGTGGGCGAATGTGGGTGAAGTCGAGAACGGCATGATAGCAATGTCGAGGTAAAACTGAATATGCGTGCAGCAGCTAATGGATCTCTAGGATATTATGGGAGTCAGAGATGAGGGACGAAAGAGCCGTGGTTAATTCCTCCGTATCCCACTGCTGGCGATCCTTGGGCAGCTCGCTCGCTATTTGCCGGAGGGCTTCGTCTACTCTTGAGCTATCGGTCCGGAGGCAGATTGCCCAGTATCGAGGATCGATCACCCCGGGGAGAACCATCGCATGCAGGCGTATGCGCCCACCGCTGCGGGCGGCACGCGAAACGAGGTCCGTCCACTCCACCCCATTTAGACGTTCTTGGGTTGACTTCCCGCTGAGCATTTGGGGAGTGATCTTGACCGCACCCTCCGTGTAGTTGTAGAGCAGCAGGTATTCCTCATCGGGGAGCATATGGCGGAAAGATAATTCATTTGGTAAAGTCAGGGGCTTTGATTTTTGGTAATCGTGTTGCATCACGGCTCGAATAAATGCCCGGTCTCGCGTTGTGAGATCAGCATCGCTGGCTTCGCCTATGCAAAATGTAGGTTTATATGACAACAGCGATAAAAGCCACTCACTGAGACAGAGTGTTCCATAGGAGCTGCAGGCTTCTCGATGGCCGCCCGTCCCCCAATCCACCTTTTGGCATCTTGACGAGCAATAGTAAAAGCTCAGGCAACCGCTACAGCGTTTGAGACTCGACTTCGTTTGAATCACAAGGCACTGGCGTTGGCGTATGAATGCACCTTCCCAGAAGATAAGAGGAGTCTCACCTCGAGGCTATCACATGCCTTCATTGAGGGAGTTTCCCCCGAGTTTTGGCGTTTTAGAATGTCCAGCCGTTCAAAGGCAACGGCCATAGTCTTTTCCCAGTCCGGGTAGATCTGTGATTGCCGGAAAGTGTCCGTGGCAACGAGATCGGCCACCTCGTTGAGAGCGGGCCCCAGCGCAGCGACGACGCCGTGGTAGATGAAGAACTGGGGCAGCACATATGTTAGAAGGAATTGAAGGCATGGACGCAGGGCGCGTGCTGCGGGAGTTGGAGCGCAGATGATTAGCGCACGGAGGAGATTATTTTCGAGGGCCTGCCGAACGCCATCGTACCCAGCGGTATTGATGAGAAATGTTCCCAACATGAAGAAAATTTTAGAAAGCAGCTCGGCTGCGAGATTACTCGAGGCACAGGCAGCGCGTGTCAATGCTGGGACAATATCTTGCGATGCCAATGCGGCGCCGAGAGGTCCGAGAGGATGATCTGCGCCCTCCCCTGAGCCAAGGAGGGGCTCTAGATGGCGGATGAATTGGATAACTCCGGCAAGAAGACGAGCATTCTTGGCATCCGTAGCAACTGTGGACACCGGAAGAATCAGGTTCATAATCCCGATAACGAGCCTGCTGAGATCTTGCAGTGTCCCACCAGCACCCGCTATAATATCGGACAGGTTGTCCGGGTCAGCAACCTCCGGCTTCTTGATGAAGTTGTGCAAAGCACCGAACGCAATCGCTGCGGTGTTCGACAGCTCCACAATACTTACCCATGTTGTACCCAGAAAGAACCAAAAGTCCGAGGTAGATTTTATGAGCGTGGTGGTCGCAGGATGATCCGTCAATAGAGGGTTTGCGCAACAGCCATACGAGCCATCTGATGGCTTTTTTGATGTGCGCACCATATGGCTAATGGCTTTATAAAACTAGGTTAGGTAAATTCAAGGAGCCTTGGAAATGATGTTAGCTTCATGAAGTTGCCCACATTTTACTGGAAGGGCGAGGTTTGGCGGCTAGAGTGTCTCAACTCTCCGATACAACTGCGATATATTCGATCCCGGGCACGGTCCGGCCTTTTCATGAAGTTCACACTGATTTGACCACACCCAGGGATCGTATATGGCTCATACGACCTGTAGACATGACTGTAGAAGCAGAAGAAAGTCTGTTATCCGAGCCATATGGCAACAATTTGCGCACGCCAAAAAAGCCATCTGATGGCTCATATGGCTGTTGCGCAACCAGGTTAATGACGCCGCGAATATGAGAAGGTCGACGCAAAGCTGGTGTTCGGCCACCGACGTTGTCAAAGGCAGGTCCGGGTGCAGGTACACAAATCGTACCCACGGCCAGATTCGGGGCCAGAGATCAACCCCGATGGCGCTGGGAAACTCTGTCATATAGATTGCCTGAAAAGAAATCATGGCTCGGTCAATAGTTGCGAGTGTCGCAGGCGAGTGCGTTTCGATATCGTCATCCGAGGTCGGTATCCCTGCGGGGTCCAGATGGAGGTAGAACACCGGGAGGGCATATATTTCCTGTGCTGTTGTGGTGGCGAAATATGCGCGAACGCGTTGGACATCGGCCGGAGAGCAATTGGGCGAGCAGGCGAGATTGGCCGCCCTCTGTCCGGACATCGCTGCATCAGCGACGCAGTCCCGAAGCAAAAGAAAGGGACTACCCTCATTGAAGGGGGAAGCCGATTAAGATTGCTCATGTGTAGAGCGTGGTGCATGATGGAGGGAGAACTGTATTCAACTCTGTTGTGTGCGTTTTTAATGTTTAGCCCGTCACAATTAGGGTTAGGGTTGCACTTACTGACCGGTGGGGATCTTCTTTAAATTCTTCTCTGAGTCGCCGCAGACTTTAAAATTTCGAACGTACCACGCAGAAGTTGCCTTTATGACCCTCTCCGGTCAGAATCGCCGCGGGGAAGTGAATGAAGTCGGGAGCGACATGAGTGTTTGGGAAGAGAAAGGTCATCAGCGGCGGTGTTGATGATCATCAGATGTTGCGTGGATCTTGTCTCGCTCTTCCCCTCCCTCATGCCCCATCCTTCCCTGGACTTGTGCAACTTGCGCAACCTTCCCAAGAAGCTAAGGGTGGGACTCTTGTCAATTTTGGTGCCGATGGCTTCGCTAATTCCTGCCCTCGTGCAAGAAACTGGCCAGAGGCGCATGTTTGAATGATTCCGATTCCATCCAGCGACTGGACGAAATCTGCATCTGGCTGCAAAGCTCAAAATCGAACGATGTCTCGGCCTTGTTCCTTCCGGTTTTCTATACCGTCTTGGAGGCAGCACCTACGGACGTCGACTTCACCACCAACGAGGGTATGAACGCCTTCACCGACATCGCTTCTCGAGCAATCCCAGTTCTCAAGTCCTTGGCTGGTATTATCCAGTCGGGTTCAACTCCCTACGAGGTTCTTGTGGATCTCTGGCCTGTAATGTGGCAACACATCACTTTGCAACATCGGTTCATAGATGTGCTCGTGGACCACAGGCCAGTGCTAGAAACCGCGCTGTTTTCGACGCATCTTTCCATCATCCGGCACATTGCCTGCCGTGCTGTGGAATTCAATGCTCTGATAGTACATCGAACACCAGGTATCCGGCTGCTCGTTGCGCGTATATGGAAGTACTTCGTCAACGAGCCGACGTTTCGGGAGCATCCAGGGGTGGCTTCCGACATGGAGCGTGCAATGGCAGTCTTCCATCTCCAGAGCACACGACACGACGGTATCGCTGCTATCGTCGAGGGCGTCGGTGGTTCGCTCTCCGATTTGATACCGGTCATTCTTGATCAGCTGGATATCATCACATCCGCGCTACGCTCCAGCCCAGACGACGAATTCCCCATCCGCACCTTCGAATTTCTGGTGCGACTCATGAGCATCTCCGCTGCCACGACGGGGAAGCTTCTTGTTGCTAAAGGCGTCGTCGCCAGGATGGTGGCGCTGGCGATTACGCTTCAACAGAAACCCCGCGTAGCCGACGCCAATATTAACGAGCTGGTGTCGTCCGCCGTCGATAGCTGTTATGTCGTAATCGATGCCTACCTCCGCGAGCCACCCGGGCGTCCCTGGGTAATAGAGGCAGTCAAGTCCGGCCTGCTATGGTCCCTCGCAATGAACATGCTTACTGACGAAGCCCACGACGACGACTCCATGCAAATTCTCAAGGACCTGTTCCTCAAGATCTGCAGGAATTTCGTATACTACTCCGTCATCCGCTGTGTCGCCAAGTCGCTGGCGAAGCTGGAGCAGGCGGGTTGGACGGAAAAGCTGCGGGATTCCGCGTTATGGCAGGCATGGCTTTCCATGGCCCAGGATGCCATTGCGCGCAAACTTGAGTTTGACAACGCTCCTGCGCCAGTCCAATTCTGCGATAACGTCTCGGTGAGTCCCCTAAATCTCTCCTCTCATGTGATGTCCTGAAGATCGCTACACAGTGCGACGTTATATCCCAGCGCAAGGATCTCCGCCGCTGTACCGCATGCGAAATACGCTGTTACTGCTCCGTTGCCTGCCAAAAGGAGGACTGGGTCGCGAAATTCAACCACAAGACGTTTTGCGCGCACCTAGAGCCGCGAGGTAGACTTCCCTCCTCGCTTGCGTCGTTTCTCTGAATGAGCGTGACTATCCTTCTAGGCAGCGACGGCGTACCCAGCAAAGACAAAGCCTTCGTGCTGTACACGCTGCACGCCGACTACCTTCGTCACAAATCCACCGTCCTCGGTAAGCGCGTGATCTACATGGCCAAGACCTCCAACACGGATTGCTACACCGAATGGGACTACACTGGCAACAAGGATGGAGAGAAGATGTCCGTGGGGAGCCTGCTGGAGTACCAGGCGCAAGCCGTGTCCCAGAGCAGGAAAATGCAGTGCGCCGACCTGTTGCACCGGATGTGCCGCAGTCGGGGGACCATGGACGTCGACGTCGCTCTGGTGCCGTGCGGGTACCAGGTGGAATACTGGTTCTTCCCGATGCGATCCAGCAGTGCGCGGCTGTATGAGTGGACGGAGAAGGTGGCGTACGAGACGCGAGACAGTGAGGTGAACTCGGAGGAGTATGCACGGTGGTTTGAGATGATAGAGGATGGCGGAGGGGCGGATCTCGTGGAGATTCATTCGTATTGAGGGACTATTTTTCCCTCATATCATTATTACTAACTCACATATTCGGATTGTACCCTACACGTCACAATTCAATCCCCAGAACTCAACTTTTTCTCGTTCCATCCAAGATCAACAATTACGACCGAAATGTCGTCGCGATGAGCATCGAATACCTACGCCATTTTCTGTGCATCCACCCCGAACAGCGTGTTCTTTATGAGAACCTCTGCCGCGTTGTCGCCATCGGCAAGCGTAATACAAGCATGTCCCAATTGCTCGGTTTCGTCACCATTTACCAGCGCCATGATAACATCCCACCGGTCCCCTGCGGGAATCCAATGCATTGAGTCCCGCAAGCCGTCAGATGCGAACACCAGTATATCGTTGGGTCGAAGGTCGTATCGATGTACAGTCGGGGTGGCCGAGAGGTAAGGCGGGGTGTTGTGGTTGTTTTTGTCCATCCGCTCGTATGCGTCGTCTGGAATCGGGGAGGGATAGAAGTACTGCATGATACGCTGAGACAGCGACCGCGACTGCACTTTCATCTGATGATCGCCGAGTGCTTGAGTGCGCGTCAACTGCGAGTCAAACCTACCCAAGGAAGTTTGGACGTACCTCGAGTGACAGCGAGCAAGCCCAGGACATGGCTACCATTATAAATCAGATTTTCCTCTCCGGGGTGCTCAGCCGCAAGTCTTTCAACCTCTTTTGGGTTTGTGCAGTTGTGGCGGTCGCCCAGCATAATTGGTCTCAGCTTCCCGTCCTGCATACGCCCGCACACTGCTCTCGTCAATTCAAATCATTTCCAATAGCAGCCAGAAAAAAAAAAAAAAAAAAAAAAAAAACCCCACCTGCATCCGAGTCGCCCAGCGAAACCACCCAGATATGTTCCTTATTCTTGTTCGTACCGACAGTCGCAAGTCTCCCGTCCCTAGATTGTGGATCCTGGTTCCCATAGCCGATCACCTCGTGTACATTTCCGGCATCCAGCCAATGTTCACCCGACCAATCCTCCTCTGAGTCAAACAGCTCGTAAACCTTCGCGATGAGTGCACGGTCGAAGTCCTCAATGATTTGAATCATGACCTCCGGGTTGTCTGAAGCGTTGGGATCGAATCGTTCGGCGACAAGCTGGGGGAGATGTTTCGAGGCATATTCAGATAGCTCATCGGCATGATGACCTGGAGACTGAAGTAAAAATCATTCTGCGCGAGGGAAAGTCACTAACCATCGAAGATTGCGATCATGGTGCCGTGCTCAAATTCGAGGATCACGGTGCGATCTTCGTTGCTGGTTGGAAGAGCAGATAAGCTGGCCTTCATGTCACCGTTCAGCATTATCTCCGAGCTGAGGAAGGTGTTGCCTTTCATAGTAGGGCGCCGTGGAACAAGAGGGGTTGTGCTACTGTGGGCGTCGATTCCAATTTTATCAGAAAAAAACGGTGTCGAATGAATCAGCGCGATGCTCTCCTTGGCCAGGCTGCCAGGGACACTGAGACAAAAAAGCTAAAAGGAATTCCACACTAGGAAGACTCTTCGGCGAGAGACTGTTGCAAGATGATGGGGGGCGAAAGCAGAATTCGGACCGGCGGATCCGAAAGCACAATACGGACAAAGGCAGCCTTGCCAAACAGCCGCAACTTTTTCTCCTCATCCTTGCCATCATTATCCTTGCCATCATTATCCTTTAGTACCGAGGCGTTTTCTACGGCGAACGCCCAACTTCAATTGCGATTTTAATTCTCAGTCTCTGCGGAAGGCCCGAAGCAAAGTTGAAAGGCGGAAGGGATGGATTCGCTATCGCTTATCGGCGGGCTCAATGGCGGGCTTTTGACTCTGGAGCTCGCTGGGGCCATATTGGATCATCGCAGTTTCGGAGTCTCACGGAGTCTCACGGTTGCCTGCGACCCGGGCGACACATTCAAATTGCTTGAGTCCCTCAAGTCTATCGCGGCGGCTGTGACCTTCCTTTGAATTTCCCGCGTTCTCAACAGCTTTATCTTGGCTTTATCGTTCTATGTGCCGCACGGAATCTCGCTCTCGATAACAACTTATACAACCTAAAATCACCAGACTTGGGAACGTCATAGTGCTACCTTTTGGTGGAAGCCGCAGAATGTTAACTGTGCCGTCAGTTCAGGGAGCACCGTCCCACAGGAAGATGTGAGAACGAAGGGGTCCAATTAGACCCCTTTATTTCAAGATTCAACAGTCGATCTTCTTCCGCTTCCACGGGTCTCAGTCTCCCGACTAGGCCGGGTAAAGCGGCATTCGCAGCACTCAGCTTACATATGCCAGCCGCAGTCACTCGCCTTCATTCTCCCTGCTACATGCCCCTTCTGTCTCAAACCAAAGCTGTTCCAACCAGTAAATGCGACCAGCAGGTATGACGGTGTTTTTTGTCCGATAAACACCGTCATAAGGAAATCTACATCGCGCAGGTGATTGGCGCCGAATCAGACAGGAATACCGCTCACTGACTCACGGCATCCCTTCCTTCTTCTCGCGCCCACAATGGACCAAGACCCAGAGAAGCCTCCAGTAGACGACGGAAAAGGTGTGCCTTGTGGCTCTGGTGACTCAGCTCTGACTTATACCAGACGATCCGACACACGATGCCGCCGCTGCACCGATGTGGGCGGTATACGTATCAGAGGCGGAGAAATACGACAGAAGTTTAGTGGAGAGCTGGAAGAGCGACATGGAGGGCATGCTGATTTTCGTACGTCGACTCTCCATCTGAAGCTCGGACCTGACCGTGGCCACACAGGCTGGGCTGTTCTCCGCCAGTCTGACTGCGTTCCTGATCGAAAGCTACAAAACACTCGTTCCCGACTCCGGGGATTCTTCGGCGTTCATTCTCACCCAAATATCGCTACAGCTCGCAGCCTCGGCCAACGGGACCGCATACCATGTTCCACAGCCAGCACCCTTTACCCCACCGGCCACCTCCCTCATCTGCAACGTCCTATGGTTCATCAGTCTCGGGCTCAGCCTGACATGTGCACTCGTTGCGACGCTCCTCGAACAGTGGGCCCGCGATTTTCTTCACCGCGCAGACATGCGCTCCGCCCCGGTTATCCGCGCACGGGTGTTCTCGTTCTTATACTACGGCCTCAAGCGCTTCCAGATGCACACGGTGGTAGAGATCATCCCACTGCTGCTACACGCATCCCTCTTGCTATTCTTCATCGGCCTCGTCGCATTCCTCGTCCCAGTCAACATTGCCGTCACTGCTGTCGTTGCCGTCATCCTCCTCACTGTAATCACAGTGTACACCCTCCTCACGTTGCTCCCTCTCTTTCACCTCGACTGCCCATATCGTACCCCGCTCTCCGGCGGCTTCTGGCGTCTCCGTCAACTATTCCACAGTGCGCTGCATCGGTGGTATGGTAAATCATCGAAGCCACCGCCAGAATCACAGGACGAGAGCATAGTGGAAAGCGTGTTTCGCAAGGCAATGGAACATTCAGATGAACAGTCCACCCGCGACCGAAACGCCCTATCGTGGACAGTGAAATCCCTTGCAGATGACAATGAGCTGGAACCTTTCATCGAAGCTCTTCCCGACGTCATTTGGGCACCTCACCGGCGGGTCGAGCCAGACATGTGGCTGGGTGGTCCCCCACCTGAGCTTGAAAGGCGTTACATCTACGACGACCACATGCGCTGCCTGATGGATCATCCCCATATCGGATTGCTGAATCGGTTACAAGCGTTCGCCAATGGTTGTTCCAGAGGCATCCTCAGCCCGGAAGTTCGAACACGTCGCCAAATAGCTTTGTACAAAGCAGTATGGGCCCTGAGCTGTTTGTCGACTCCTGGCTCGCCGGGGTTCCGAATACAGGTGTGGGATCTTTCAGCGGCCCCGGAAGCTCGTCTGTACCAGCACTCTGCCAATGCAATGCAGCGGTGGGCAAACCTTCGCGCCGCCCAAATTTTGTTGGCAGAAACATCGCAACTCCTGACAGCTTGCAAGTGGACGATGACCATGAAGCAGAGCCCTGATACGACCAGTGTTTCTGAAACCGTGCTCAGGTTGGACTCTGAATATCATATACTCTGGTTCGACGCTCGTTTCAAACCCTTCCCGAAAGCGATCGAACTGTCACATATCGATGCTTGGATAGAAGAGCTCCGCGTCTTGCCGCTCGATATCTACTTGAATTACCTTGCGCACGCTGTGGAATCAGAGTCGAAACCCTATCGCTTCGACGTCACCCTGTCTCTGATCACTCCCAAGCTCGAAATCTCACCGTCGAACGAATGCATTGAAATCATAGAGCGCGCTTTGGAAACAATGATCCGCAACCACTCCCATCTTTTTGAAACCGCTGAAGAGGTTCACTGGCTGGATCGAATGTTTGCGAGGATACTATCCCACTTCGAACCACCGGACTTGGCCCGACCGGAGCAAGTTGCTGGGTCACAGCGTTCCCTCCCAGTCTGCCTGCCACTAGCGGCAGTTTCATATCTGAACACACGCACATCCTGGGAAGCTGTGTTGTTTGTGGTGTCCAGCATTTCACCAGCGGGTTGGAAATGTGTTGCTGGCACAGTCGCCCCATTGGCAGTAGATTCGCCCGGATTCCGTCCGTCATGGGATCACCGTTTAACAGCCCTGTGGAGGATCTTGTCCTTACGTTTCCCTGACCAGGAACACTTGGCATTAATGGAAGAAATGTTGCACTCCGTCTCGCAAACAGACGTACCGTTCATCACACCATCTGTAATTGCAATGACGAAGAATTTCCTGTTGTCCGTACGGCATCATCCCCAACTGAACACGGAGATACATGTCTCATCAGCGACTCGACGTTTGTTATTGGCAAAAACTGTACTTGCCCTCGAGCAAAGCGAAAGCGCCGAACCGAATGAACTGGACACTTTCGCAAAAGAATGGTGGGATGAAGCCGCGCTGCAAACAGTCACAGAGTTCATCGAGTGTTGCTGCTCCAGCAGTTTGCCTTATAAAGCGACGGAGACATTGAATTATCTTTCTCGTCTCTACGTACAAGTTGTCCACCCTATCGCTCAACTCCGATTTGCCGAGGCGGTAACGAAAATCTGTCAATGCGCTCTCGATTCCGAATCCCATGATACACTGGTGCACGATATCCTCCACATGCAGTTCTTCCAGCGATTCGATTATAATGCGTTTAACCCGGGCCCTCCTGAGTATATCCCTGGGTTGCCGGATTGGCTGATGGACTCAGATGCGCGGAGTACACTGAAGGCGGCCCTCACTATCTACCTCGGCAAACTTTCTGCCTCTGTGGCTGATCCAAAGGTGGTAGAACGGGTTCGAACACTGGCAACCCAGCTAGATACCCCACCCTCGGAAAAGGATCAGCCTCTGGGCGATTTCGATCATCTGGCAACTGAGACGCCTGGTCATTCAAACACCATCGAGGGTTCCGGAGAAATTGGGCCCGCACACCGGGTGAGTAACAGGCTTACCTTTGCAGCGATTGCTGAACCGGAGCAACTCCTCACCAGTACGATCCAACAGTCGAGTGAAATGTCGGGCGGTCGTGTAGAAATTCAACCTTGAACGACTGACCCACCCGGTCCCACCGTGAATCGTGAACATTCTGCCATGCCCTAGGCAGGAATGGAAGACCCAGATATGTCGACGTTCCCTGGAATTGGAAGTGCAATGATCAATAATTGTGTGTCGTCGTTTAGAGAGGTTTTGACGGTGCCATCGGGGATTTGAGCGGCGGAGGATGGCGGAGGGGAGGGTCTCGTGAATGTTCATTCGTATTGAGGCACCACTTTCTCCCTATATCTGGACTACTATGTATCTGGATCGTACCCTAAACAAAAATTCAATGTCCAGAATCCAGATCTCAACTTTTATTCGTTCCATCCAAGATCAACAATAACGACCGAAATGTCGTCGCGATCGGCATCGAATTCATTGGCCGTTTTTTCCGCATTCAGCCCGAACAGCGTGTTCTTGATGAGAACCTCCGCCGGGTTGTCGCCATCGTCCAGCTTGATACAAGCATGGCCCAATTGTTCGTTTTCCTTGCCATTCACCGGTGCCATGATGATATCCCATCGGTCCTCTGCGGGGATCCAGTGTATCGGGTCGCGCAGGCCGTCGGACGCGAAGACCAGTATATCGTTGGCTTGAAGGTCATATCGATGTACAGTCGGGGTGGCTGAGAGGTAAGGCGGGGTGTTGTGGTTGTTCTTGTCCATAGCCTCGAATGCGTCGTGCGGTATGGGAGATGGGTAGAAATATCTCATTATGCGCTGGGATAACGCACGCGAGTGGACCTTCATTTGGTGGTCGCCGAGTGCTTGAGTGTGCGTTGAATGCCGTTGAATTATTTTCAGAGAAGTTTGGACGTACCACGAGGGGGGGGGGGGGGGGGGTTATTATACTCGCGTGGTCCACAACATGAACAACGAGTTTACCGAAGACAAACAAGTACGTATGTACGGGTGTTTATCCATACATGGCGGCGAGTAAGCCCAGGACACGGTTACCATTGTCGATCAGATTTTTCTCTCCGGGGTGCTCAGCCGTTAGTCTTTCAACCTCCTCTGGGCTATTGCAGTTGTGGCGGTCGCCCAGCATAATCGGCGTTAGCTTCCCGTCCCGCTTCCGCCCACACACTACTTTCGTCGATTCAAATCATTCTCTATAGCAGCAAAAAACAACGCACCTGCATCTGAGTCACCCAGTGAAACAACCCAGATGTGTTGGTTGTTCTTGTCGATGATCCCCATGAGAACGGTCGTACCGACAATCGTCAGCCTCCCGTCCCTAAATTGTGAATCCTGCTTCCCGTACCCAATAACCTCGTGTACATTTCCGGCATCCTGCCAATGTTCGCCCGACCAGTCCTCGGAGTCGAACAGCTCGTAGACCTTCGCGACGAGTACCCGATCGAAGTCCTCGAATATTTGAATTATGACTTGAGCGTTGTCTGAAGCATCGGGATGGAATCGTTCGGCGACAAGCTGGGGAAGATGTTTCGAAGCATATTCAGATAGCTCATCAGCATGGTGGCCTGCGAAGGAAAGTAAAAGAGAGTATTTTGCGTAAGGGAAAGCCACTTACCATCGAAAATTGCTATTAAAGCGCCGTGCTCAAATTCCAGGATCACGGTGCGATGTTCCTTGCTGGTTGGAAGCGCACATAAGCTGGCCTTCATGCCACGGTTTAGCGTTATCTCCGAGATTGTGAGGGTGGCGCCCTTCATGGCAGGATAGATGAGGGGATTCCGCGATATGCAACAGCTGAGAGGGACCGTGGGCGTCAAGTGGGCAGTAACCCTAGGAGATTTGATTAAACAGCCGACGTTGCAACGCTAATCCCGGATTAAATCAGTGCTTGATTAATCAGGAAGGGCGGTTTAAACAGCGGTTAAACCATTGTAAAAGCCCAAAAAGAGGACTGAGTAAGGCTCGAACGGCGCACGCCAGCGGAACACAGCCATAAGGTGAGAAGCATAAGTAGCCATTAGACTACGCTGACCATGTCATGCAACTGAGAATTGGTGTTACTAGGGGGGTGATTCTGTCTCGACTAGACTCGTCATACAACAGCCAATTTATAGTACATGTACCACGGTTGCACCACTGTTCAATCCTTTAGGAAAATCAAAGGAAAATCCAGGTTAAATCCGCTCAAAGTCTGACTTGGACATTTCTAAGGCTACTGAGATGCGGAGGCTGGCCATTCAATCACAGACCGGCATAAATCTGCGGTTTACATAATCCAATTGAAAAATCGGGTTGAACCGGATTGATTGATCGGGATCTTGCCTCTTGTTCAAATTGTTCAAACCTTGCTCTAATAATCATTTATCTCGTTTAAACGCCCCACGTTTATTCATACATCAAGTCCAGATGAGATACAGGTAATGCTCCCATGGGAATGAACTGTTTCCGTTTAAAATAGAAGTACTAGACGGGGTGTCTAGGCCCCACAAATTCCTGTTCCGCCAAACGAGCCCATGGTCTAGTGGTTAAGGTCTTGCTCCTCCCGCCTTGAGTTCGAACCCCGATGTAGTTTTTAGTTATAGTTGTTCTTGCCCTGATTAATCAAGCACTGATTTAATCCGGGATTAGCGTTGCAACGTCGGCTGTTTAATCAAATCTCCTAGGGCTTCTTCAGTGGGTGTCGATCTTGGTCTCGATTCAAAATCTGAAAAGAGCCTTTGACGACCAAATCAGTGCGATACATACTGGTAGCCACCGACACTGGGACAAAACGGGTGGGAAATGGGGGCTAAGCAACCGAAACCCGTTTGCAAGACGACGGCAACATCACTCCTTCAGCTAAGACGCGTTTTCGCCTCCCAAATGATTCCACCACGCACCCAAACTGCCCATTTCATGGCGGCTTGTGGATCTACGACATCTGGACCGTCCAAGACTTCAAAGGGGCGGTCCAACTTCAAGGCCCTTGAAAGTCACCGCGTTCGCCTAGCCGCGTGCGTTCAAGGCGTCGAAACAGATCTATACTCTCGCGCGCAAGCCTTCTATAGCCGCTTTCATTCTTTTCCCGCCGGCCGCAAAGCAATAACCCTTCCACGACGCGCTCTTGCTGTATCTCAAGAGACCGCAGTAAAGTACCGGCCATCGAAATGCCACAATGGCACCGTCTGCTAGTAATAGAAGGATCGCCGGCAATCAAGGCCACCACGACGTGCCATTGACTCGTCCGGGACTGAAGCAGCTGCTGAAGTTTTGGTTATTCGAGATGATGATCCCGTGTTTCGCTGGGTCTGAGACCCTCCGTGCTGATATCCGAAAAACGAACAGCCGTGCCACTTGACTCTTAAGCGGCGGGGAGTCCACTACAGTCCGACAATGCTCCAACAATGTAAGCAGGGTTAAACTTAACCTGATCAATTCAATTACTAGGCGCTGGGTTCAAACGGAAACGAGATGAGCCAGAGTGGTGGCTCGGTGCTGCAGGTGGTCAACCGCAGTGTTCCCCCACACGCCGGTGATTCGATGGCATACAAATTTAAATTTGAAAGACACCCGAAATCAGGAGATGCATGGATAGACCGAGCAGCAGGAAGTTGGCGAACTGCAGTATACTCAGAGGCCGACCTGGAAGCTAGTATACATAGCGGAATTCTCGATTCTGGATATCGGTCAAGTCCAAGAACTCCTGAAACGAAGTCAACGTCCGTCATACTATTATCCAAACACACACCTTGTCGATCTTCACTTTCTCGAAACCGGAACCATCGAGTGCCATTCTTTCCACAAAGACATCATTGTATCTGTCGTCACCCAGCGCCTCTGTGTCTCGCCGCTTGTTCTCGGATTTAAGGAGGTGGCGAATAACGAGTAACAGTGCCATGCAGCAGACGTAGCAAACGGCGATCACGATCCATGGGATACGGTCACGCGGCTTGTACTGCGCCTGTCGGTGAATTAGGATGGGACACGCTTCAAGAGCCAAGAGAGTGGGAAGTATACCTTCCACATGAAGGGCCCCCCAGCATTGCCGAGGCACTTTAGAATATTCAGGTAAGAGGAATTGATGAGGATAAAAAACGAACATAGGCGCCCAGAACTATAGCATTGGTGGTGACCCGCTTAGTATGTCCGGCTGTAACAACGGAGATCCAGGACAGCGAGATGACTGGTAACTTCAGTAAGGACCCAGAAAACTCACTGCATGATCGTACCGAATGCGGTGATCCCAGTACCTGTCCAGACATATTTACCGATAGCGGTTTGTTTCCGAAAACATTACATACCTGACAACCACACAGAGAACAAGAGGCCAACCTTGTTGCTCCACGGAAGTGTGTTGACCAGAATCGCGCCTAGCACGTTGGGGATGAAGTAAAAGAACGATACCCACGCGCGACTGCCCGTTCTGGCGGAAAGCACAACACCGCTCCAAATCGACACCATCTCAACCACACCAGCAACACATCCCAGTAGTGTTGTTTGCAGAGCAGTAAAACCGAACGAGGAAACGATGATTGCGCCTTGAGCACTGAATGGATGTCAGCGAGGAAGAGGCAGGCTCGAGAATCTGTAAGGCGCACGTCAAGCTTGGGGGAGGGATACATGTTATTGATTCCGACATGCGACGTACTGACGGGCTCACCTGTTGGGAACATTTGCCAAGCCGGAGAATACAGCAAACAACCATGTCTTTGGATCGGTAAGAGCTTCTATCATCCTGCACGACGTTACAATATTGTGGGTACGTTGAAAAAGCCAACTCACTGTGCTTTTTTGAAGTGCTTGTTCTCCACTCCCGTCTGGTTGGCCTGAGGAGCCGCATGAGTCCTGACCGCTATGGTTGGATAGTTCGACACACCTGTAATCGCATGACCGCTACGACACGCTCTTGGGGGGTCAGGAACCACGCGTTTGTGGGGGTGTCGGGGAAAAAGAGCCTGCCCCACGTCAGAGCCGTCGCGGACTCAGGATGAAACTCACCAAAACAGACCAGCAGTGATAAGAGTGAGGCCCCCAGTGATGACCATGAGCCATTGCCACGGCCTGAACGTACCCGTTTCGATGTGTAGTGTGCCGAAACTGACGAATCCCGAGATAATTTGGGCTACCCCCCGCGTCAGTTATTCCAGGTAACATGTCGAGTTCTATATTTCACCGGTGCCATTCATGAGGACTGTAAAATGTGTCTATTAGCGCAATTGTAACAGACGGAGTGACACCATACACCAATACCCGACCCGGACTGTTTGTTCTGTCCGGGTATAGAACATGGACGAAACAATCATAAACCTTTCGTTCGCTTAGTACGTGCGTGCTAATGCGCAGAGTGTAGTTCACCCTGCCGTTATGGATCTGTTGGATGCGAATATTCAAATGAGATCATCCTTCAGGGATCGAGCAACGTACCCTTCACACATGCCTAGAATGAATCGCACGGCAAATAGTCCCCCAAAATTATTGCACGCTGCATGACAGCACAGAGCCACGGCCCAGACGAAAATGTTGAGGCTATAATGTTATTCGGGCAGCCGAAACAGTGGGGTTTGACACTACCTCATCCACTTGGCGACGGGGAAGCGCTGCAGAGCGAGGCTTTGGAAGAATTCGAATGCCAGGTAACTGAGATAAAATATAGTCGAGAGCCTCGTTATCTATCATCAGACAAGTCTCGCTGGCTTGAGAGGATTAGTCTACCAATTGTACCTAGAGAGGTGTTAGAAGACGTTGAGTTACGCGCATCGGACCCACTGGTTTGTAGTAAGGCGTGCCGATTGGCTGACAGACGGAGTGAGCCATAGTATAAAACTAACGGAACCGAACACCTCACATGATACCCAAGATTGACGCGCTTCCTAACGTGCTCTTGTCTATCCAATTGGCCCAGTCAGTGTCCTTCCATTTCGCAGCTCAGGCTCAGCAGAGGCATACCCATGAACTGGATGCTGCCGACGGATTCATGATCAATTCCTACTTCTGTAGTTGTCTGGCCTCACAGATACAAAACTGAGCATGAAACATCAGCGTCTCGAAGAGCAAGTTGGAAGGCACGCCAAAGGCACGCACTGCACATGAGTGGCAATATATGGAGATCGATCTTGCGGCTGCTTTACATGTTAGTTCTGCTGGCGAGGGAAGAGCCTCAGAGCACACCATATGCGCAGGGCCTCTGCAGGATCGAGTTCACCCTTGTCTCCATATACCACGGTCGCAGCTGTGTCAATCTCCCTGGAGGCAAGGAAAGCTTTGTTATCATGTTGCTTGTCAACTCCCCTCTCAACAGTGACGCTAGCACGTATGTCTTCCAGCGTTTTGGCGGTGGTCATGACCGAGGATGGCGGATGGGTCCTGTGGGCGTTGAGTAGGACACGGTACTTATACCGGTGACGGTACAATTCTATGCAATCGCACGAGGCGCGTTCAATATAGACGCGGGTAACAGTTTGTTTGCCGCCTACGACGGGTCGAAAGTCGAAAGTGTGGGACTACATCCCCGTATCGGGAGTAACTCGCGTGTTGGAGGGAACCTTTGATGCCGAGCTGCCAAAGCCGCAACCGCATGAAGTGGAGCGAACATCGATCCCTTGTGTTTCAAACTTTCTTGCGCCATCAAAAAGGCCCGTTTCGTATCCAACGGCTTGGACATCCCCGTAAGGTTATCCCGCTGTTTGTACCGCAAGAACAACCGCCAACATGCCGTCTTATGTCCCCGCTGTAGTGAGGAGGGCCCGAAAGGCCCCATCCACCCTGCGGATGCGCCGCTATGAATATGATTCTGACTACGAAGGCATGCCGTGTCAAATGTTGCAAAAATGAACACGGAACAAAAAAACTTCAGTGCTCAGAACTTTTTTCTATCAGGTCTCAAGTTCGTTGTAGCACTCCAGGCTTTTCATCCGCGCGATCGTATGCATTATTTACTTCTTGGGCCCGGGATTCCACCAAGTCTTCCAGGGCTGCGATTGCTACAGCGAGCAACTCTGCGGCGTGCGTACAGCTGGACCTCTCTGGGGATTGGTTTGGTCCGCAGCTCATCCGGCGGCGGTTCAGTAGGAATGCACTTGCATCCCACACAGACGAGGACAATGCATACCAGTGCCTTCCGCAGGAGAAATATGAATCGTCGCGCGGTCCACAATTGTCGGGCCGGCCAGTGCCTCATTTGGCGCGCAATGGATAGATTGACATCTGCGCCTACCTCCATGTAACAAAATGACGCCGCAGTAGTCAGACAAGGTGCGGTTGTAGATTAGCCGGGCAAATCTCAAAGGCAAGTAAAAGCGGATGGTTGAAAACCCGGTGGACATCGGACCGGCTGATCCGGCACCACAACAAATACAAAGACTGTCACTGTGACATCGCCAATCAGTCACGTTTTTTCCTTTCCACCACCATCTTCCGCTGAGCTTCAACGCGTTTTGCTCTGCCACACGAATCCACTGTGCATCTGAATTGTTCAGGGATTATTTTTCTCATGGCGCGAATCAATTTGCGCCGTCTCGGCCGCTCAAGGACGGTCACCCGCCCCCCAAAAAAAATGCCAGGATGAACGAACGCGACGCCTGCGACGCCGATTTGGATCCTCACTATCTCCTGAAGGCTCAGGGCATGAAATATGGCCCTTGAGCTTTTGAAAGGCGGAATGGGATAGATTCGATATCGTGTTGTTGGTCAATCGTTGATTTGACTCGGCGCGCTTGAGGATGACTCGCAAGGGTCACTGCATGCGCATCGTCGCAGCCCCAACCATTGACGGTGTTGAGGTACCCCCCCACGCGTTCAAATGGTTCCATGAATTCCCTTTTTACAGCAGAAGGCGGTCCATCGTCGCGATTGTAACCTTTTATTCACGCTTTTTCAACGGTAGCCAAGTCCGAGAAGCGTTGCCGTTCTACGCCGTTGAAAAGCTGGGGATGATATCAGCTCATCGGCCCAAAGGACCACAATTTGGAACAACAATACTAGTACTGGTAGCTTCCGACAGAACTCGAAGGATCGCCCGTCCTGTCAACTGTACATCTGGACGTCAACGGCGTGCTTCTATCCCCCTCGTTGCAGGAAATTTGACATCACAGCCGTTCACTGTTCGTCAAGAACCTACGTCGGCGGCCTCAAACTCCCGTTCTTTTCTTTTCCTAGATTTTTCTGGAGGCACATAAGTGGACTACTGAGCTGCTAATTTAGTGTCCGTCTCGTCGGCGGATAGCACTAAAGCCGCCACTACATCGACGGAACCGAGGCCCCGATGCCAGCATCAAGCTCATGCTCTTAAGAACGGTTCAATAAACCCGTTCGGTGTATTCTATGCCTCTCCTCGACTGTTCGCAGAAGAGCGAGAATCCGCCTCACGCTCAACATGGTTCTCACGTGCAGGATTCTGGCATATCCATCCCGGCGCTCTGTCCCTCACGTCGTCACCCGGGTCGTCGGACGCGAGAATCGAACGACTGTCGAAGGGTTCGCCCAGTCACTCTAGCTTTATGGTCTCCCCGCTGGCCTTCCTCCGGCTCTACTTTGGCTCTCCTTGGAATTTAGACGCCGGGTATGAGTGTTCTTCGCACCATTGTACTGGAATCTGATCTCGAAGTCGGAAGCGCGCCGCAACTATATAATGACGGTTGGCGAGGCAGGTAAAAGAGTCATTCCCTTCCCTCGTTGTCCACCCCCACAATGCACCTACAGATAACGCCCTTCGTCTTCGACTGCCCAGCGTACAGCCAGGATCCGCCCGGTCGCGTCTTCAAGATGACTGCAAAGCGGTACTGGACGCACGAGTCCGCCGCGAACGAGGAGGGGTTCAGCCTCCTCTTCGCGCACTGTATCGGGTCGCGTGCGTATTTGCCCCGTCTCTATTTTCTTACTTTTCATTCACGCATCGCGCAGATAAGGAACAATGGGAGCCGGTGATCGAGCACACGTTTCGTGCCCAGCACGGTAAGGCGAGGCACCAACGCGTGCGCGAAGCCTGGTCATTTGACTGGCAAAGTCACGGCGACGCCGCGATACTGAATCGCGACCTTCTCGCCAGCACGCGCGCCGAGGGCGTCTGTATGTTTCGTCCACCGTTGACTTGCCGAATTCCACTGATTTATTTCCCCAGCCGCATACGAATGGGCAGCAGCGATCGCAGCGTTCCTCCGCTCCCCGCGGATGCAAGGGAAGCGAATAGTCGGCGTCGCGCATTCCGCAGGCGCGGGAGCCATGTAAGGGATCGTCATGTTCATTAATTTCCGCCGGGACCTGACGGCTTCTATCCTGCTATCTAATCACAGGGTCATGTCGCTCAAGACGATTCCGAGCCACGATATTCCCTACGTCGCGTTTGTCTTCATCGAGCCCACTCTGGCGACCCCGGATGTCTTCTACAGGACTGCGGCGGCCAACACGCCCTCGTACGTCGCGTCCGCGATGTCGCGCCGGGATTGTTGGCCCTCGAGAGAGGAGGCAGCGGCGTGGTTGAAACGCCGCGCGCCGTGGAAGCGGTGGGATGCGCGTGTCCAGCGGTTGTTTATCGTGCGTGCCAACATCTCTTACCTGCCTCTTATTCTGACTATCAGCATCCAACAGCAACATGGCCTCAGCAAGAACCCCGACGGTTCAGTGACGCTCAAATGCGACCGACGCCAGGAGGCTTTATCTTTTGCGGACGTGCATCCGCACTTCGACGCCGCTGCGGAGCTCCAGCACCTCGCGCGCCTCTTACCCATCCACCTCGTGTGGGGCTCGCGCAGCGAGTTTGTGTACGTCGCCTTCTTCCTTCCCTTTCCCCGTCCCTTGTCCCTGTCCCGTCGTTGTCACTATCCTCGTGCAATACGCTGACGCTGACCACGCTGCAGCCCGAAGCCCATGCAAGACGCGCTGGCGGACGCCGCAGCTTCGATTACGCGAATCGAGGGCGGGCATATGGTACGTGTTTGTTCTTCCTTTGTTCTTCCTTCTTCCTGGGGTCCTGCGTATGAGCCTCATTTCCCCTTAGCCCTGCTTCCTTCGCTTCCTGCCGTTTGAACTTTCTATCGCCGATTTCATACATTGTTTTCTGCTTGTACCGCTCCGTGTACATCACTCTAACGTCTCCCACCCCAACAGCTCGTCCAAGAGTCCCCTGCGCGCGTCGCACAGGTAATCTCGCATGTCCTGGACGCCGTCGGCGTCGGCATACCCGTGGAGCGCAGTCGATTGTAACTCTACGTGGTCGCTTTCACGCGGGGAATAGATTTATTAGGAGAACCAAGTTCATGTTGATCTTGTCTAGTTTCCCTTAAAGATTGTCTATGTACGCCGCTCTTCTGTGGGGCTACGCTCTGGATCTGGTGGATTTTGTCCAATCGAACGTTGATTGTGCCACGCCCCACATGCCTGTCCTGGTACTCTGTGCTCTCCGTTGTGCTCGCGGATCCCAGAAGGACGACTGCATCCCTACAGAGCGGGTGGAATACTTCTACCGAATTCCCTCAGAAAAAGAAATAATAAATAATAAACAAAACAGATAACTAACTTTCGGCATCTCTGGGCCGAATGTGATACCACGTGGGAATTCACCTCTTGCTTTCGTCCACCATGTCAGACTCGCCACCTACCAGTCCAACGGATCCCCCGCCCCCAGTCATGGAATCCACATTCAGCGAATATTTCGACACCAATTACATCCCCACCGACGCGGAGATCGACCGTATCCGCGCTTATCTGGAACCCCACGAGGCAGAGCTAGCGCGACTCGACTCACTTATGCGCAAAATCGCGATCCATCGTGAAAAAATCAAGGCTCACATTCGGTCACACAGAGCCTTGATATCCCATCCTCGCCGCTTGCCGCAGGACATCTTGGAACAGATTTTTCTAGCATGCCTTCCCACTCGACACAACGCTGTGATGAGCCCTATGGAGCCGCCACTGCTCCTCGGACGCATCTGCAGTGCCTGGCGGGCCGTCGCATTCTCAATGCCGCGGTTATGGGCATCTCTCCACATATCCGCCTCTTTTATTTCCAAAAACGACGGGAGGAAAGCTGCAGTTGTTGATTGGCTAGCGCGATCGGCACCATACCCGCTTTCACTTTCCGCCAGTTACGACTGGCGGCGCCAGGAGAACCAGTCCATAACTGACTCCCTTATTCAATTTTCCGAACGCTGGCACTCGATTCGCTTGTCCAAACTGGAGGTAGCGGACTTCTCGTCGCGACTGGCAGCCATACATGCGCCATTGCTTATCGATATAGACATCGATTTCGGCGGGGGCATGGAAGGAGACTTCAGCACTGTTTTGTCATCATCTCTGATACGGGGCATGCAATCCCGACACATCACCATTACAGGTCGCTGCCACGATGAACTCATCCCAGAAACACCGTTCAAATGGGACCACCTCACCCACCTCACACTGCTTTGCAAAGAGGAAGATACCATCGGATTAGCGGCTTCAGCTGCTTACGACTTACTGAAGGGGTGCATGAGCCTTATAGCGGTTCAATTGCGCCTCGAGTGTGATCACGAACTCCATGATCAGAATATGGCTACAAAGCCTCTTTTACATCCATCACTCGAATCATTCATCATTGTAGGCCTGGGGGCTTCTCCGTCTGTCCGCGAGCTAGTCAACCTTGTCAACCATTTGGAGATGCCACGCTTGCGGCAGTTCCATCTGCGCAACCTCCAGGCATACACCGCCCTCCGGCGGTTCGACGTCGTGGTCCTCCGACATCTGGCCGAGCGCTCGCCCCTCATCCGCGACCTCAACCTGACCTTTGTGGATCTCACCGGACCCAACGTCGTCGAGACTCTGCAGCTTTTCCCCAATGTCTCCAAACTCCATTTGGTATACCTTTGCCCGCGGCCAGGGTCTCCGTGGCTCGTCGATCCCGATGCAGCCGCAGTGCTATCTCTCATCATCGCCAATCCAACGACGCCGAATCCATGCCCGGCACTTAAGCAGCTGACAACGCAAGGCATGTCGTTTGACAACGAACTGCTGGTAGACCTTCTGCACAAGCAGCCGGATTTGGCGCCGAATTTAGAGAGTCTTGAGCTCATCCTCTGGGATATCCCTTCTAATGGCTTGCCCGATCTCAAGCCCTTCCTCGACCGTGGCTTGGTGATATCTGTGAGGACCCCTCCTCCCGTCGAAGGCAGCGCATGGGTGGGGATTGAGGCCTGAGGGGCTATTGGGTATGTGAGCTCCAGTGCGTTTTTGCCATTCCTCCATTCACCAGCTTTTACCTCAGGCTCTTGTGAAGGCGTCAACTTATGATGTCTACCCATATGTGTTTATTATATGTTTGGAATCGACGAATTTCCCTAGCGCTGCATGTTCGTTTTGTAGGCTCAAGATCTATCGGTGGGTAGAGAGATCATGAGAACACACATGCAGGCCTTGTAGTCCATTCTTCGAGTGAAGAAATGTGATTAAACCACGCCGTCTGCGTCCCGGTGGCGCAGTGGCCTATGGCCCCTCCTCCCTCGGCAGTCTGTGTGGTCATGTCCCCGACTGGCCACCCCTGGCCAGTCCACCGGTGCTCCGCTCTACGAGGCGGCTGCCTGGTAGAAGTGCGGGTACTTACAGCCAGTAGAAGTAGAAGTTACTTTTACTTCAACTAAAGCCGGTGATGAGTAGTAGAAGTGGCCTTAGTGGAAGTAGAAGTGGCTTCTACTTTTACAATTCTGGTCATATTGAAACGGTGACACACTTCACCGGAACCTGAGTGCCTAATCAGCGCTCTCAGTGCACTTGAAGTAATATGAGTGGTGTCTAATTATTCTCCTCCCCACATTCATGTCGTTCCGGCGTGAAGTCAGGCGCGGCCTTAATTCAGTTTCAAATATCCGAAGCGAATCTTGCACGTTGGTTGGTGGATCCATGTTCTGGCGGCTTTACAGTTTGGCAGATGTAACGTTTCACATATTTTTTGGCCCCATCTTAGGCCGTCTGTCTTCGCATCGAGGTGCAGTATACACGCGGGAGCTGATCTGGACTATTTTGACCGATTACTTCGCCGCCGGTGAACTGCCTATGGAGTCTCTATCACAGAAGGCGGGCGAAGTATAGGACTCATGAGAGTGGTGATCGTCATTGAAAACAGCAACGGAGGCTCGGGAGTGTGGATAGCGGAGGCCGTCCGGATCTTGAAGCGCTCATGAATGCTTACAGTATGCTCACAGATGGACTGACTGAGACAATTCGAGTTCTGAACGACGTAACATTTTGAACCGTCCAAACATTCACCCTGTCCAGCGGCTTGTTGCCTTTTTTTTTTTTTTTTTTTTTGCGTTGAGGACTATATATAAAGAACCACTTCATCTCTGCACCCGAGATTCACGAACGCGCTAAGCATTTCCGTTTTGAACAAAATGCAATTACGTTGAAGGGTTTCTCGTGACTTGGAAAGAGCATTTTGCTCACCGTAATAAGCGTATGCTTTGCAGCGGCGTGCTCAATCCGACTAGTCTAGAACATGTTCAATCTCTTTCATGATCCATGCTCATCTATGTACCGGAGCGTCCACACCTTCTGTGTAGGAGCCCTTGTAGCATCCCTGGCTGACTTAGTTTAACAGGACCGACCCACTAGGGCTGAAACATCGTGAAGGCAAATGGGAAGTAGAGCCAACCTAAGTCTTGCCTGTAAAAGCTCCGGACAAACAGAAACCATAATTCCATAAGGCGGAGCCCAGTAGGTGTAGCCAGCGGTGCTGGAGCGGAACTCGAACAGGGTTCGAACTTTATTTGGGGCAAGAATGCACAATCGAATCACTGGAAGACAGGCTTTTTTAGGGTCCCCCACGGCCTACGCACGGCCTAGTGACCGTACTTTCAAATAGAGGGCGAACGAATTCTCGGCAGGCGGTGCTTGAGGGGAACTTGAATGGCTTCGGACAGACAGAAGATGGCAATTGTATAAAGATGAAGAAGAGAAGCAAATCAACTATTCATTACCCTGGTCCGCTGCAAATTTGACCTACTCCGTCTTGAACTCTGTGCTGCCGGCCGCAGTTTCATAAACGTGCACGATTATTGTTAACTTGTACCAAACGTATAAAGTCCTGTCTTCCTGCACCTGTTCACTCGACTCCTCATCCTGCGTTTGATCAGGTTAGCAGCCTCTCTCCTCCTCTTCCGCCACCGATGCTCATCCTACTTGCTTTAGAAGCTACCAAACAATCATAATGCAAATCAAAATCGCTTTCATCGCCAGTGCTCTCCTCGTCGCCACCCCGGCGCTCGGGGCCGATTTCGTGTGGTTCTCCGGCGCGAGCTGCGGTGGCTCCGTCATTGCCAGAAGCCCCGGAGTGACCCCTGGAGAATGTGTCTTTCTCAGCAACGGCGGCTCCGCCAAATCGATCAGCTACTCCGGTGTCCCCAACCACGCCAACTTCTTCGAGTCTGGCGGCGCGCACGATGTCTGTTCCAATGGCCCGACTATCGTCACTGGTCCCGGCTCTGGATGTGCCACTGGGCCCGCTGGGTAAGCCGTCTGACTTCCTGACAATTGTTCAAGAACTGAGGATGTATGCGGGTAGGTTCAACCTCGAGAGCTTCAACTTTTCTTGAATTAGTGGTCAAACGGGCAGGCAGAGACAGCGGCCACTTCCACGAGTCTTGATATGTGAATCGAATTGTACATTAGTCGTTGAACGGATTTGTAAAACTGTGACGCAGATTGTTTTCTTTTCGAGCTATCAAAGGATTGTTACATGGCCAGAGCAACATCACGAGGAAGAGGAAACATCTGAGTATGAGACTGCGCAAAGGTCGTTAAGCCTGAGTTTGCTGGACCAAGTGGAATCAGGGGTACAGATCGTTCAACTATCGCCGTTAACGCGTCTATATCTGTGACTAGGAGGACGGGTCATCCGATGGCCTTCGATACGGAATATAGATACTTACCTTCAAAGGCGCTTCCTTGCAGCCCAATGAGAAAATCCCTCCTCCATGAACGAGCATGGTTCGACATTGAGCTTGCCTTTTGCGTGCAGCTTGGGCATGCCTAGCTGTAGGGCCGCCGCGTACTCGGCAAGAGTGAAATGCTCCTGGTCCTCGAGATCCACACGCCAGCAGAGTCGCGGACAAGCGGGGGAGCCGATGACCAAGTCGTCAATGGCCGTCAGGATGTCCTGCACGGGGAGTTCCTCCGGTAAACACAGGATAAATATCGCCTTGAGAGTTTTGGGAGCGGCCGTGAGAACGGAGGCTACACGTTCGATGGCGGACAGATCACCCGTCTCGTCCAAATCGACGGGGATTTCAACGGATTCAACACGGAGGAGGGGAGGGAGAGGACGGCTAGGCTCCGTGTCGCTGTCATCTGCGGCGGAAGTGAAGTCTTAGCAGACTTTGCAACACGTGAATTGAAAAGACGTACATTGCATCCGAATATGGTCGACATTGTGGGCCACACTCGAGATGAGCATCTCTTCGTCATCATCCGCGCGGTTCCAAAATAGTTTCCGGATATTCGCCAGCTGTGGGCCAAATTGACGTGATAGCAGCACGGGTGCAACACCAGAAGACGACATAAGGAGGAGGCTTTTGACGAGGGGCGGGGGCGGCGAATACTCATCCTCCAGAGTGTTACGCTCCACCTCGATTTCGAAAAGGCTTAGTGTGGGCGCAGCGCCAAAAAAAGCTCCCAGCACGGCTATAGGAAGCGCTTTGATGCACAAAACGTGAAGTGTCGCAAGTCGCCCGACCCGCAGGAACTCCAAAATCGAGCGAGAGGCCTCTTGGTGCCATGCCTGGTGTTTCCCCTCCTCTCCAATTAAGTAGCAGCACCGCACATTCGATAAAACGGGCAATATTGCCGACAGAGCTCGTATCTCGGCTGGCGGCGCATCTGCATCCGGTAGGGCGCAGGCCAGTTGAGTACAATACGCTGCAATGTGGGGAGACTTCTGGAGAAAGGCCGACACCACAGTGAAGGGCTTGTCGTCGCCCGACTCGCCGATAGTCAATAAGTGTAGAAGGATCCGTTGGCTAGGCTCGCGGAAGGCGGGGCTGACTAGAGAGCATCTCTTCAAGGATTCGTTGTCGTCCACTTCGTGAACGATTGCGTGGATAAGCTCTTGTGGGAGTCTGAGCATGGAAGTACAAGAAAAGCGTGGTGCACAGCCATCAGTATGTGCAAGTGTACGAAATCATCAATCACGGTCACGCGACCAGTACACGCAGTCTTCGCGTGCAGCCATCCAAGCTTGCTCGCGTAGCCGAAAGCATACATTTTGCATTGCTCCTGCATAGCAGCGTCTACGAATCTGGACGACGCATCCGCACCTTTCGTGCAGACTGCAACTGGAGCTTCTTCAGTCTGGGGGCGGACTAATATTAGCCCTTTTCAGGCTGCAATGTTTAAGTCGCTTAGGCTCCTTTCAATCAGAGCGCCAGAGACTCGCGAATATGGGAGCGCAGCCAGAAAGCGTCCCGCATCCCAACGGGACACACAAGTTATTATATATCATTTCCGCGTGAGTGAGCCGAAACAACTCTTCCCGGCTTATCACCATGATGCTCACAATGTATGTCGAGCAGCAGAGCTAGGAATACAATTTTCAAAGGCGCACGATACACGGTCATGACTAAACCAAGTGCGCACTAAAGGTCCGAGAGAATGTCTGCAAATGTCTGCAAATAACGGGAAGAGAAGGATACACAGGATGGGTCGCGTCAACGCGCACCCAACCTCCATACATTCACAGTTCAATTGAGTATAGGGAGCATCATTCCCATGCTGAGCTGGTGTGCCATCTGCGCGCGCCGTGCCAGACTCTTGATACGCGAGTGCTGCCCCCGCCGTGACTCCGTGGGGTAGACACATTCGCGTCCCCGCCGAACACATTGACTAAGGACGGGGTACATTAGTTATTACCGGCAAGCGTCAAGAAGGATAACACTCACTTGCATGTTTTGGTAGGTGAGCCATCCGCCGGTCGACCGCATGCAATTTTGCGTTCGCGACAGAAGAGGCAGGCGAGTGCTTGGCGCTTGGAGCGCCCGTCCTTGCGCGGGGCTTCGGCGAACTTCAAGATGCCCGGCGGGGGATGGTCGCTGACGGGCCCGGCGGGGCTGGTGAGATTGTGGTATTGGTAGCTGTGATACGACATGGGAATATCGTGGGTAGATTCCACCTCGTGTGCCGGTGTAGACGGGTGGTAAAATGGTGAGAGACCGACACGCTCGCCGTTTCTCAGGTCGGTATCGGTGATACTTCCATCGTCCGATGACGGCGCCGTCCGGAGGCGCAAGAAGTCCCCCTGTTTAAGGAGGTCAGCATCGATGAAAAATAAGCAAAGCATTACGCACGCGTCTGCGCTTGGAAGCCCGTGTGGGGACGTCGGAATTGTCTGTGTAGTCAGTCGCTGGGGAGCTCGAGCGGCTCGACATTGAACAGTGGGCAGAGAGGTCGAGATACTGGTCTGCAAGAGCGGCTATGTCGAAGGACTCGTCCTCATAATCATCTTTAGTGCTCTCGTGGGAGGGCGGATAATATTGCGGCACCCCGTACGACGGAGGCTTATCACAATGAAATCAGTGTGCGACTTGGGAGAAACGAGTGAGGCACACCTCCAACTCCGCAGGCAGAGGCTGATAGGGATGGCTTGGCGGCGGGAAGAGCGCGTCTGAACTGGGTCTCCAATCTTGCCTCGGGCGCTGGCTGAGAGGGGGCAGGCAAAGACCGCGGGCGGTGCGACGGTGATCAAGCGCATCATGAGGCAAATGCAGTCTGGCCCCATTTGACGAAGCCGCTCCTAGGCTTTCATATGGTGCAGGGGTCCAGTAGCGGTGGGGAATGGGGCGGGAAGCTTGCGGCGTGTGCATTGCGCCGAAATTGGGCAGTCAATGCTGGAGTGAGCAGAAAGCGAAGGGGGTGTGTGTAGAAGAAGTCGCTGTAAGAACACGAGCCAGTTCTTATGAGGCATCTCTGTGAACCCAGTGTCTCGGATTCGACGGCGTCTTTGACGGCGGACCCACAAACCATTGATGTTCTTGTTCTCGGTGGGCTACAACACCAGCGCTAAGTTTCTCCATTTGCAAGGCCATCTCAGTTGATTGAATTGCCCGTCGGGAAATATCTGGCCCTTCAGAGCTTGGAGGATGGCGTTGATCTCGCCCATAACCTCAATCGATTGGGTTTGCTCGACCCTAGGGAGGTCTCGCCAGCGCGTTCGTCTGAACCGGGCCGTAAGAGTGCATTGTCGAAGCATTTATGTTGCAACTAAAATAGCATAGTTCGGTTAGAGCTGTGCCGTGGCCCACGCTAAAATCGGTCACTTCTGGTGGCAGGAACTGCCTCCATGATTAGTGAACACGAGTGGCGTGTCAATTGACTACGAGGGACGAATAAATCAGGAAATTGGCTCCGCTATGGGCACGCTGGGTTCGGGTGGAGAGGTGAAAAGATAATCGGCGTTTGCAACCTCCACTTTGCAACCTCCGCGTCTGTACCGACGATTCAAACCGACTTCGGCATCGGCTACACTTGCCGCGGCATCGGGCGGTAACAGGCGGCGAGGTTACGAACTTGTCAATTATATTCCGTTGACATTTTTCCCTGAAAATTCCCGGATTCAGGTTCCCTGCTCCCACCAATTGCGCTCTCAGACTCTCCGACTAAACCATAAACGGAGAGCCTGCACCACAGAACAAAAGGAAAGGGATGATTTCAACGATGCGACGATAACGGACCTTACATGAATTGTACAGCCCAACTTGCAGCTGCAGGCCAGCGCCTGACTTGGACAATAGAAGCCCGATTGCTTGTCGGACCGCCATTGTTTGCTGATAGGAAGCGGCGGCTCCATGCGGCGGACCCACAGAGAAGTCGCTGTTATAGGACAATCACCTTTTTGGCGCCTATTCAGACAGAACGGGGTGATCCTTTCCACTTCTGACTCCAATCACGTCGTCGCATCACCAAAGCGTCCCCGGTGAGCCCAAGCAGTCTCAGCGCCGGCGCTGATGCGGAGTCCTGATTTGGGAGGTAGGATTGAACATGGAGCCCCTCGTGCCCCGCACGGCCACAAAGATGAACAGCAGCTTTTCGTCTTGATTATCCCTTGATTGGCTACTCAGATCTCGCTCTGTTCCGCGGACTATCGCGATGCTCTTTGGTGTTTCCCTGTCGTTAAAACTGTCCGAGGCACCACCGAACCGAGCGGTTATTTGCCTGGCGGTGAATTGAAAAAGTACCGTTGAATGAGGGGAAGACTGCCGTCTAACATAAGAAGCTCGCTAGAGCGGTGAACAGGACCTAGAACGCATCCATCATGACAGTGCTGTCGCGCTCTTGATTTCTTGAAACACTGTCCGCTTTACATCCGACCCTCAACTTCTGGGGTGACTGGCTTATCTGATGGTTGGAATCCTTTGGGACAGCGGGGGCAAAAAGAAGGTTGCACTGGTTTGAGAAGATCCACGCGCTAATCTTCATGATGAACAACGATAATCGTGCAGGCCCGCGACAGCTGGGCACCATGGTCGAGAACGACTATTTTTTGCTGTTTCCGCGTGGTTTCCGAGGCTCAAGTTCGTGTTTCACGGTCGTCGGCCAGTATTGAGGGTACCGGTAGACGAATCGAAGTAGATTGACCCCGAGATTAACGAACTTTCTCCTTCTCGTCCGAGCGGAGACCCGCGGCTCCCTCGGGGGCGTTTGGTTGTATCCTCCGGATTTCTGCCACGATCAATTAAACCAAGAAGCTCCGTGGCGCGTCAGGTTCTTTGTCGGCGCATTTCCGATCAGAGGCAGTGCCCAGTCGCCGGTAGGCGTCAATGGGTGTCCGTGCGGCCAGCAGAGAAAAATGTACCACGGCTTGCAAAGAGATCGGACGGCGGATGATCCTGGGCCCTGTCAATGGGAGGTCATAACGTGTCTGTCGGACATTTTGAAAAGAAAGGGGACAGTGGTGTAGTTGCGGCACTTAAACCAAGGGCCAACGTCTCATGCAATCTCAGCATATATGAAAGGGTGTAAATTTGCGTGTGCCGGCACTAGAGAAATTTAGTGCGTCCGCGAGAAATCCCTGGCCATAAAGGGCTTGCAATTAGTTGTGTCAGAAATCCACTGAGTATCCGGAAAACCTAGCTAGTCACCCAACGGCAGTTCAAGCCAGAGATTGTGGAATAATTTCGGTCTCCTGGGTGCGTGTTTCGCTGCAAGTTCGCTGTCGGATCGGACTCGGAGTCGACTGTCGGATCAAGTGTCCGCTGGCTGGGCTCGCAGAGGACATTTTCCTCCCAGTCCTGGACAAATGGGTGGAGTTAAAGTTTACATGAACTTTCAGGTCGGGAGGAAGGATTTGAACCTTCGTCGATGATGGTGGTGGCAGGAAGCAAGCGCATCACGTCACACTGTCACGCAAAGCCGATATCCTACTGAATGATCCGGGACAAAGCCACCGCAGCCAAACAAGTGCCACGTATCTTCTCTCACCCAAACCATCACCATGATTTCTCGCTCTCACCCTGGTGGCTTCGCTGGCTGGATCTTGGCTCCGATAGGGCTATACTCGCCCAATGGGGGCGTCGCCGCGAGACCGAGTCCGGAATTCAGAACTCAGGACAAATTACAATAACCCGAAAACAAGATCCATCACAGCCCAAGTCACAGCCTCCAAACATCCACCTTGCAGTCTCTATATTATCGGTTCTCCCTATTCTCTCACTGGGCAAATCCGGCTCTCGCGGCCTTGTGTCTGCGCTGCCGTAATTCTAATTTCTGACAACACGACTTGAGAACATGCGGAGAAGGTTCATCCAAGAAGCCGTCACGTCCCTCGTCGCGATCCATCTCGCTCAAACGTCCGCCACAACCCCGACACCAGCTCAACTGGTCAGATCTAGCCCTCCATCTCACATCGCGAGATGTTTCAATAAAAAGCCAAGCGGATCCAACCTACGTCTTGCGGGGGAAACGAACCCACACAGTGCTTGAACAGCGCCTGGGCCCTGGAGAAGCGAGCTACCTTGATCTACGAGGGTTCGAAGTCCCATACAATGTGCGTTTGGACTGTGTGTTTATTCTTTCATCAGGCGCCGATTACCGAAATGTAGGAGGTTCTGGTCCACTTCAACTTTGCATTTGGGGTGCGTATTCCCACTTGCTTGCAGCGACATCGTGTACCTGACCGATGCCTAGGTTCGCGCCCCCATTCAATGACCAGCGATCTGCGTTGCTCGTGGCGCAAACGGCCGCTTGCAGCCTAGACCTCCCCGACCCATCGCACAACCGCTCGGACACCGCCACTGATCGTTGAATTGAAAAGAAAACTGCCGTACTTGCTCCACGATACAGGGCAGTGGTCTGCAGTGGTCCGCGTCGACGTCCCGCGGTGCAATGCCTGGTAATACATCGTCAGTATATACAACAAACCCGGCCAGCGAAGTCGCTTGAGCCTAAGTTGACAGCTTCACAAGTTGTATCTCCCGTTGACGGGGACTCACAGTCATTCGTTGCCATAGCTACCTGCTCCAACTCTACAGAATATAAAGGTAGCCCGGCAAATGCATCGTGGCAGCATTCTCGCCCTCCACTCCCACCTCCCAATGTTCCCTAAGATCCTCTCCGTCACCCTGCTCGCGTTCTTTGCCCTTTCCGCGGCTGCGTCCCCCGAGACGCAAGCTATCGGCGATCCTTGTGCGTCTAATTCGTAGCCTTCGGCCCATCATTTCACTTACCTGACTCTCCGCTGATTCACAGGCAGTGCGACTCAGGTGCGTATGTACTGTCCAATATTCCACGGGCGTTCATCCTCCGCGCTTGTAGCCCTGCATCTCAGGTGGCCACTGTTGTCTCGCGCGCAAGCGCGGCGTCATCCTTAATCGCGGAACGTATGTTTTCTTCCTTTTCCTCGTCCGCAATCGCACCAAGGCACTGACATATTACCATCGTTGCTCCAGCTGCCTCCCGCAGGCATGCCCCTAAACGTTCTCTCGCAGATCCCAAGAGAACATAATCCGTACCCCAGTCAACGAATGAATGACTTGTCTTATCCGGATCCTTTTTATGCGAACGGAACTACATCATCATGCAATGTATCTCTTTGGCACGTTTCAAACACCTCCGTGTCTCGCTTTGCGTCATTCTTCAACAATCGTTCTCTCGCAGGACCGAAAGTCCACTCACCGCACACCCGTTTCCGTACGGAAGTTCGAGCCTTCTTGAACCGTCTCCAAGTCTCACCTGAATGAAGCCTTGTCGCCCAGGCGGCCGACCATCCGTACAAATTTTACGGAACAGGGGTGGGTTCGATCCTCACTTAAGGCGTGTACAGTCTCCTGAACATTTTGCCTTTGTTCGAGTATGAGCTCGAGGGTAAATCCGTTGTGATGTTGTCGCGACGTGCTCTCACTGGTGCACCCCATTTTGATACCGGGTTGAACCTTCTTGAGAAAAGTGATTTATTGGACGCACAGAACGCGCCGGCCAGGAATCGAACCCGGGTTGTCCCATGAAACGTTAACGTTGTTACCACTTGCCGCAATGTTGGGGCGCCACCGGTGCGCATACCCTTTCCTTGTGTCCCGCATTCACGTAGACTCGGCAAATTCGGAGGATCTTATTTCAGGCGCACAGCGATGGTGAGACAAGAAGGAAGAAGCCTGACACGCGCAGACCCTCGGGACTCAGGTTTAATGCTGTTCGTGCCACTGCGTGGTCCACCACCGGTGCGTACTAGAGTACGCCTTCCACCTTTAATATGAGCTTCTCCGTGATGACTGATTCGCTAGCCTCTAGGCGAATCAAGCGACAAAGACGTCGTTCGGAACCAAACTAGGCAGGTCGCTCGGCCTTCCTCGATGTTGGAAAGCAATGAGTGACCCTGCATCCCTTGGATATTACTACAGTTGAGCGAGCCTGAGCATCACCGCTGGTTGGCTGTGATTTACCCCGCGCCGAGGGCCGAGGCGCCCCGGTGTAACTCAAGGTAAGAGACTGCCGCTGCCAAATAAGAAAACTCTATTGGAATATGAGGCACGTGCAAACTCCGAGTCAAGTTCTTTGACTCATGTTGACTCCGTCGGACTCAACTGACTCACTTTCTGAGTGCACGGACCATGTGGAATATGTATATAAGTAGTGTACTTGTTTGTAGGTACTCTGTCGGGATTGCAGCAGAGCAAGCCCCAGTAAATGAACATCAGTTGAACTTATCACGTGCTTGTCCGAATCTCACACAATCCCGACAACAACCTGCCTTTGTGGGGCCGAATCCACTACGCGTAACCTTGTCAGTGCGTGAACCTGTCACGGTTGGCAGGCGTACTCGACCGAAGACTGCCTTCAGGGAGGCCGAATTCCTTGTTATCTGATTGACCGCCCGTGAGGAGGCCGAATTCCTTCTTGTTTGATTGTTCCGCCCTCGAGGAGGCCGAATTCCTTTGTTCGATAAGCCACGAGGGCCGAATCTCGCCGACATTCACATTTATTTCCCCATCATCGACATCTTGATCCGCCGTCATGGGTAACGACACCAACTCGGGCTTTGACAAGCTCAACGACTCCAACCATGGGACATGGAAGAAGTTGGAAAAGGCTCTATTAGTCCGCAAGGGCTTATGGGATGTTGTCTCCGGAGACGAGTCACTTCCAAACGGGTCCCCGAACACAAAGGCTGTCCGAGCCTTTCGTAAACGGCAAGCCGAGGCGTGCGCGGAGATCATTCTCCATGTTGAACCAGCGCAACTTCCGTTCATCGACGACGATGATCCGAAGGTCGTCTGGGATAATCTTGCTGCCATGCATCAGGCACGCGGGATGGCAACGCGACTCACCGTCCGGCGCAAATTCTGGAAACTCGAGAAAGGCGAACTTGGTATTCAAGCCTTTATTTCCGAGACGCGCCGCATCGCCAATCAGCTGAATGATGTCGGAGTCACGGTTGACGACGAGGACATTATTTTGGTGCTCACCGGTGGTCTTCCACCTTCTTACGACAATTTTGTTGTGTCCTTGGACTCAACTCCTCCCGCCGAACTCACCCTCGAGTATGTCATCACCCGGCTTCTTAACGAGGAATCACGCCAACTTGGTTCGACTCCGGTAACCAAGGCCGAGCCAGACACCCGGAGCGTTGCATTCGCTGCCGATGTCAAACGCAGACTCGCGTTTATCACCTGCTTCAATTGTCAGAGGAAAGGACACTTCGCCAATGAGTGCCCCGAGAAGAAGACTGACGAGAAGAAGACCGAAACAGTTGTGGCCAACTCTGCAATTGATTTGGGATCCGACACCGACTACGAGTGGTAATTTAAGTTTGAGGGGGTGCACAACTTTATTTTTCTGTACTTTACTTGATTCTGTTGACTCTTGAGTTTGAGGGGGTGTGTTGGAATATGAGGCACGTGCAAACTCCGAGTCAAGTTCTTTGACTCATGTTGACTCCGTCGGACTCAACTGACTCACTTTCTGAGTGCACGGACCATGTGGAATATGTATATAAGTAGTGTACTTGTTTGTAGGTACTCTGTCGGGATTGCAGCAGAGCAAGCCCCAGTAAATGAACATCAGTTGAACTTATCACGTGCTTGTCCGAATCTCACAAACTCTATTTTTGTGCGATCGTTAACACAGTGATGTATCGCTCTGTATTGCTGGACACATTCAATGGGGTTATAAGCAAACTGAAAGGCAATCGTATTGATCTCGTTGATTATTGATTCAGCCCCCAGGAACCATCTCTGTTTCAGGGGGCACGAAGGACGGGATCTTCCAACAGAAAATCGGCAACTTTTTTGTTGCAATTTGAGCTTGGAAAGTAGTTAGCTGGGGAGATTTTTCAATTCTTGCACACGGGCTACTCCATGGTCTTGCCACTGGCGACGCTATTCGTGCGGTCGGTAACAAACTGATTGAGTTATTAATATTTACCTACCCGCATTGCTCGCGGTATAAGCGACCTCACTTGTAACAAAGACACGGTGATGCGGCGCCGTTTCAAAATGCTCCCGATGACCCGGATCCTCTAAAAGAGAATCAGCACCTTCATGAATTTCATCTTGACAAGCACTAATACGTGAACAGATTCCGCGATTTCTATATGGGCTCGTTCAAACGTTCATGGTCCCCAAAATTTAAAACTCACTACTTCTAGAGTCCAGACTGGATTGCAAGAAACAGGAATAGTTGTTAGGCATCCTCGGCCCGTCGGCCTAGCGCCACACGTTTCAACTTGTGATTGTGACGGGCAGAGCGGGCTGGTTCCGCCGCATTGATCAGCCTACTGCATGTTGGAGATGGCCCATTATGACCTTCGTGAGAGTGATCCCGAAGACTATATAATGGCTAGTTGCTGTGGGGACTTTCTACCAGCCCAACCTTATTACTCGATCTCGAACTCAATGCGTTTCGCCACTCTCACTTCCCTCCTCCTTGCTGGCGCCGGTCTCGTCGCCGCCGAAGATTTCCGCCAGCTCTTCGCCATCCCTGCTGGCACCACCGTCGCTGCTTTCACACCGGTGTGAGTGCAAACAGCTCTCATTTTATTATGACATCATGGTGCTCACAAAAAATCTTCTAGCTTCGTCAGCACTTGCAGCACCTGGTACCCCGCTGAGAATGGCGACAGCCTGCACCTCCTCGAGGCTCAGGTGACACCCGGCGATTTCCAAGGAAAGAACACTGACAGTGAGTATCTCCCCTTCCGCCAGGATTTCGGCTCTCTGACACTTCCTTCTAGCTGAGGCCTTGCTTATTTGCGTAAGTACTCGAGGCAACACTTGATTCCGCTGCTAACTTGCTGTACACAGACTTGGGTCGGTCCGACCGCGGGAGATCCGGTCCAGGATTTCACAGCTGATGTTGCAGAGGCCGTTGGTGCAACCCCAATCTCGGGATGAAGGCTGTATTCGAACAATGGTGGAATTTACTATGCGCTCGTCTTACATGTAATAAAGAGAGTGAACGGAAACCTCGGATATTCAAGATATTCTCCTGATTTTCAGGCAGATACAAGACTTGCAAGTCACTCAATGAATTCCGAAAATTGAGGTGGAAAAAGACCGTTGGAAATCAAACCAGTCAATGTGAAATCGCAAGACTGAATTGGGAATAGACTGCAGCAGGCAGTCGTGCAGCATGACTGCATATCGGTGAGCTGTGCTACAAGGTCATCAGGAAGAAAACATCCTCTGCTTTTCCTCTGCTCTGCTACTTCAAAAGTAATCACTTGGGTGATACTCACCTAAATGTACTCGGTACCTACTACCATTGCCATGAGGCGTGGGCTGCCGCCCAAACCTCCACCCTTCCATGTGTGGCGGTGCCTGGTCACGGTACCGCGACCCGGGGATGTCCGAACCGTCAATGATCAAGTTGATCAACCATCGTGTCGCTTGCTTGCTCTCCCCGCCGTGCATTTTTCCCTCGCAGACTTCCCACTCGATGTCCTTCTGGAGATAGCCAAGCAGCTGGATGTTGCCAGTGTCTTAACCTTGCTCACCGTGCGTTCTTTCGGCACGAAATCGCGAGATCGATCCTCAGCCTGTCTCGATAGATATGCCACGCGCTGCACGAGTTACGCCTTCAGCAAAGTCTCTGGCTCAACGCGCTCAAACGAATCGTAACAGTCGAAATGCAGCCCGTTCCCTGTGAAGACCCCAAGGCCTTATCCTTGAGCGAACTCGAAGACGTTGTGCGGCGTACCAACCGCCTCATGCGCAATTTTCTGTCCGATAGACCTCGTCCTGTCTCGGTACGGACACTCTCTATCCCCGAAACAGACCGGGTATTCTGCATTCCCGGTCAGAATTTGGTGGTAGCGCATTCCGAGGGCTCCGTAGACTGCTGGGACATCCTCACCTCCGACCGTGTAGCCTCTCTCCGAATTGCGGGCTTACGAGTCCGTTCGCAAGCCCCATGCATGGACATCCAAGGAACTGCCCTGATTGCTGCAAGCCTGGGGTAAGTTTTGCGATTTCTGCTTCCACTGAGGAAGAGGCAGCTGATGCGTGTGCAGAACAAGCGCGGACAACCTCGTCGCCATCCACATCAACTTCCACGATCGTGCACACATAACTATCTCATATTCCTTGTCCCCGCGGCTGACGCACACCTACACTATCCGCGGTGACTTTTTTATCACCCCAGAGGTGCTCGGTGTGCGTACACACTCGCACGCATTCTCGTGGTCCATGAAGGCGGGGGATCCAGTTCAATGGACGGCGCAAGACATATATCGCCCCGCTGGCGCAGCGAAGCCACTCTATATCGCCCTTGGAGGCAGTTTGTACGCATTCCACGGCGGTTCGGATGTCGCGGACGCCACTGTCCAACGGCTTGCACTCCCTAACAGCCAGCCTCCCGCCGATTCAAATTCCAATGTCATCGCCCTTAATATACCTCACTCCTTCACCTCCAGTCAGCGTGAAGTCCGGGGCCTCCTGGGGAACTTGTCCCTGTACACCCACCCCTCCTTCCTCTTCCCGCCGACGTATGGCATCTTCGCCATCGCCTCCAGATTGTTCCTCCGGGCGAACAATATATTCCCCACCATCCAGTTCTGCCCTGCGCACGCCGACGGTCTTAGCGGCAGCATATCCTTTGAGCCGGGCTGCTTCTACGACCATCCGGACCAGATCGACCAGATCGCGGTGGGCATCTCGGGGACGTACGTGCTCCTCCTCGTCCGACACCCTGTTCATATGCCACCATATCTCGGGCTGTTGCACTTTAGTGGGACGCCCGTCCCGCGGACGACGTTTCGGAAACTGGATTTCGGAACTTTCGAGCTGAGTGGGTGCGTACAGGTGGCGCTAGATGATGTGCTGGGGTTGGTTCTACTTGTGGATATTGAGGGCGGATTGACGGTGATCTCTTATGTTTGACCAAGATCGGGCATATTTGTGTGCTCATGTGGGCGCCGAAACACCTTGTTGATAGGAGTTGAATCTGGTTTGAAATCAAGACAACCACAGCTTTGGCGCTCTGACCCGCGGTAAACCCGTTCTGTACGCGTATGGCACGGCGCCCATGTAACGGCCGTCTGGTTCTTTGAACTCGGGTGATTCCGGGTCCGACCACCTTTTGTGAACCATATGGGGCCACAGCTGGACTGATGTGCTGCGCATCCACCTGACGAATTATTTCCTCAGTGCCGTCCCACGCAAGCACTTTGATCATTTTGACCTGGCCTCTTCCGGACTCTTCGGAAGTTTATGGGCCCATTTATTAATTACCTGATGTGCTTTGGCGAATCATTTACTCTGTGCCAGGTCGCGTACTCTGCCGAAAGGCTTGCGCAAGCCCTGGAACCACGGCTTCAGCTGGCCACCCTTACCAAGACACCCCGAAGCACTGTTACCAAGCAGTTAAACCGTGAGTCAGCCCATATATTCCAAACAAGGAATATACAGCCTCTCATGGCTGGGACCAGTATATATACCCCATGGCAAAGTTGCGAAGAACCAGACAAGATGCCTTTCCCAAAGACATTCGACGCCTACGTTCCCAGCAATGGGCCGGATTTCTTCGCGCTCTCGAACATCACCGCGGAATATGTCCCGTTCGAGATCCTCAAGGCCGTTCCCATCGACCCCGCCGCGCACGCTGCGACTTTCGAGTACTCCAAAAGGCTCACGCCGCCTGCCATCTTTGCACACGTTATCCGTTGCCTGTACTTTGCGCTCGCTCTGCTTTACACGGGCTTCCCGTCTGGCACCCCCGGCGTTGCGCAGATCGGGTTCGAGGAGCTGACGATGCGCCTCTATCATGTGAGTACTAGTACTGTGCAATGCACTATGGCAGACATTAATTGGATCGCAGACTGCGCTGATCCACGACATTACGTGGGGCAACAGCACCGAAGTCACCGAACACCCTGCCCACGCGATGTCCTTCGAGCTTCAGGGCGGATTTATGGCGTACGAGCACCTCCACGCCGCGGCGCCCTACCTCGACGCGCAGCAGGTCGGCGACATCGTCACGGGCATCGTCTTCCACACCTCGCAGTGGTCCTCAGGCAACTCGTCCGCGAACCAGATCCTCATGTCGCTCAGCGCGCTCTTCGATGTCGGAGGGTACAACGGGAGCGGGCTTGTCGGGCTTGGGTTTGATAAACTTTGGCACCCGCAGACTATCGCGGAGATTGAACAGGCGTATCCGCGCGCGGATTTCTACGACGGCGCTTTGGCCGAATTTGATAGGGAGTTCACGCAGAAGCCCAACTGCTTGCTGTCGCACTACCCTGGTGGGGTGAGTACCCGAGCGTCGCATTCGAATTCATTTATTGAATTATCTCTAGCTCGTTGGCTTGTTGAAGGATCTGGACCCCAATCCAATTGTCCCTGTCGGTCCTTCCAAGAACTAGCTATCCCGGGAAGAGTAGTTGAACCGCAAAATCGGCAAACTTGGCAGTTGAGATATTCGCGGGGAGTAGCTTGGTAGACAGAGATTTCGTATCCAAAAAATGGAGTGTTGTGAGAATTGTTCCGATGACATGTAGAATTGCCGTAGAGACTCCAATGGCGATTGTTTGTGAAGGATAGAATCACCCAAATGAGAAATCCCTAGAATGAGCACTGACAGTGTTGGGAACACGCCGCGATAGTATGGTACAAAGTAGAGACTATTCACTGCGGACATGAGGGTTCAATTCCCCATCGGTGCATGGTGCATTCCTCAGTGCTTTTTAGTGTCCGGTGCAATGTAATATGGAGGTAGCCGTAGGCGCACCCGGTGACGGTGCAGACTGCCACTACGTAGTTGCTAATCCGAGTTAAACGTAGGCTAACCATCATCGTGGATGAGACAGTTGAAAGTTCGAGGAGCGACGAGTCAATAAATTGTGTACATCAAACATATGTCCATGCTACGATTGTATACACTGTCCTTTTGGCATACATACTCACTCCACATATCTACAAAAGCTTATCCAAGCCCAACCCTTTGTATATCTTATCCAACCCCATCGCCCCCGCGATCCCCTTCAACAGCCCGTCGAGGCCGAGCCCGCTCAGAAGCTTGCGTATTGTTAGTAACATAAGGAAGTGTGGAGCAAAAAGAGGTACCTTGTTGACGAGGTTGAGCACGCCGGAAAGGAGGAGGGCGACACCACCGACGATTTGGGTTAGGGGTTCTGTATGGGAGAGTTGAATTGGTTAATTATTTTCGAGACTGAGGAGCGAAGGAGGGGAGGAGGGAGGGAGGGGGGAAGGAAAGAACGCACGGCCCATAGCGTCGAGAAGGGGACCGAGATCTTTCTTCGCCTTGGGGAATGAGTCGAGCTTGTCGCGCGCCCACTCAATCGTACCGCCGACGTCTTGAACCATCTATGTAATCACCCCACGCCCAATCAGCATCGACTTCCTCATGCACGGTGCAGGAATTGTGGATAGGGAGGGGACGCACGACTTTCAACGCCTCCGCAAGCCGCTGCTCCTCCGGCGTCGCCTTGTGGTCCTGCATGTTGCGCGTGGCCTTGTTGCTGAGGCGGTTGTCCGGGTCCGCGCCGCGGATGGAGCCGTTTGTCTCGTTGAGGATCTTCTCCGCCTGTTCGAGGAGGGGCTTGACGTTCTTGACGAGCTCCGCCTCGTCGCGGTCTTCTTCTTTGCGCTCGAACATGGATTCGATGTGCTGCGCGGCGCGTCAGTTACGTGAGGATGAAAGAGGGAGGGGAAGAGGGGAAAGGCGGGGAAGGGGCGGAAGAGGGGAAAGGGGGAAAGGGCAGGGCAAGGGAAGAGGGAAAGGAAGGGAGAAGGAGAAAGCGCACCTTCCGAATCATATTACACAGCGGCGTACACTTCTTATTCGCGTCCTCGATGATCTGCGAGATATGCTCCGCGAGCTTCTTGTCCTTCTCCTTCTCCTCGGGCGTGCGCTTGTCCTCGCCGCCCTCGCCGCTGTTCACAACGCATGCATCGTCAGCCATCTGTTAAGCGGGATCCAGGGCTGAAGACCCCAGCTGAAGCGTACCTGGGCTGCTCCTTCTCCGGCTCCTGCTGCGGGACGTCTTCTTGCTCGATCATGTGCGACATGATCGTGTTCGTTTGGTTAAGTGGGAGTGGTGCGTGGTGTGAGCGGATTTAGGAGGAACATTGGCTGCGCTTGGTTCTGGGTTATATAGTCTTGGCCGTTGCGCAGGAACATGACGCGCCGGTGATGCAGCCACACAAGTGGTCCCGAAACCAAAATGACATGTTGAACGCCGTTAAGAAAAACGCCGGTGATGTCATCGCATGGAAACTCGAATTTCACGAACGCGTGGCTGAATTTCAAAGGAGTTCCATGCTCGTCGTCACGGAAACACGAAAAACGGCGACGTTCTGGAATCCAAGAGCAAAACATTGGGTTCCAGTCAACGGAAGAGATCGTACGATGCAAGAATGCGCTCAGGCCCTACCATCGGGCGTTGCTGCCAGGACAATTTGATCCAGCCCGCGTTCCAATTCAAAAGGTGCTGCCATTGAGATCGTGCTTGAGCAACGGCGTCGTCACGGATCCGTAAACTCGAATGCTGAGCGCTGAGCATTCAGCGTTGATTCAGCGCAGCGTGAGGTTTGGAACTTTCCAGAACGGTGAACCTAGACCAACACGATTTCCCTCCATTCCTACGGGGCGACTGGAGTGAGTGTGGATGAGGAAGGTCGTCTCAATCAAGCCTGAGACCCCAGAGCAAATCGCATGCGAGTCCTGGCGTTGTCGCTCGTCGTTTGCTCGTCGTTGTCGTGTGGTGTGAGCGACGCGGTATGATCCGACGAAGACGGATCAATGATGAAATCACGATGGCGACACGGCCACACGTCCCTTCCTCTTCCAAGTTCCCACCACGACATCGAGATTCAAGAAACTCTTCTGTCCGGCGATGCAACGCGACGCAGACCGGGAACCGCAGACAGCGCACTCATGGTAATACAAACACATCTCAGGCATAAGTTCATCGCACGGGGATCCGGGATTCCGACCACTGGCTGTAGGCTGACTCGGAGGTAATATCCTGGCTGGCCATCGCACCGTTGATACCTCTTGTTCTTATTCCTTCCATCCCCACTCTTTCACATCCAGGTTCGGGACAGCTTTTCTTTTGTTGATGTAATTTCTTATTCACCGGAACGTGCTTGCAAATTTGGGACTATCCTCGGCGCGTGAGGCCAGCCACTTCTCTAGAGAGTCCGATGCACACAAGGCGCGGGAGGAAGGAAGGAAGGCGTGTACGATCCAAGCATATGGTCGTTGGAACTTGGGTGCGTCTGATATCTTAGTATCAGTACAAACCGCTCGCTTCCATATCTTCCGCCGCACCCTCCGCACTCGCGCAGCAGCCGGACGCGTTGCATTGTATCCAGCACGGAAGGGATGCGCTGCCTCCAATTAATCGATTGTTATACTGTTATACTGTTACACTCTCCTGCTTTGCGCCTCGACTAGGCCTAGGGCAATTTATCTTTGCACGCGATCCCAGTGGGTCAAAATTCTGGCGGTTGTAACTTCTCGCGTCGGACTCTTCATCTCCTCCGTTGTCATTCTAATGCTCATTCGGATTCCGTCCAATTCGGAGCCTTCGAGGGGCTGCGGAGTCCTGAGGCAGCTCACTCTTGTCCAGTGAGACACCCAATCTCCGCTCGTCCACAATCTCCGGATTTATCTGCTTATACGCTTGCAAACCAGTACACCGCTAAGCTGGCCGTCTGCAAGTCCCCGTTCTTTCGCACGATGATATATAAAATATCCTGCTTCTGCTACACCTAGGTACTACATACGCAATCGGCATTCGCCCCGGCTACGTTGCGCGTCTGGCGAGCGAATATCTGTAAGTCACGAGTCTTTCACGCGGTGATATATACATTGCCTCAGCCTCAGATTCAGAATCCCTGCTGACATACAAAGGCCCTCCGGGCACCCCTGGTACCTCAAATGGACCTACAAGCCCACCCTGTATACCGGTCTACACCTCTATATCTACTCGGAGATATTCGCGGCAGCTCCCGGTTCAAAGGTTCGCTCGGTCGACGCGCAAGCGTCGACCAGCTCACATTGAGCCCACTTGACAACGGAGGGCTTGAAAGTAAGACGCAGTGATTGTGGTTTCCGGCAATATTCTGACCACATGTTGGGCAGAACGCTGGGTTCTCCAGACTTTGGTTGGGTATTTCGTCAAAGCTAAGAGTTAATTAATTATTTTGGCAGTTTGATGGTACGATCGGATACAGATGGTAACCTATCGGTACCAGGAACTACGCTTGTATGCCACGAAATAAGGAAGAAATTCAAATTCAGTGCAACGCAACGGAAATTCACTGTCGTTTCACCTACCTTCTTGCGTGGCTCGCATGTGCAGAAGTCAATTGCAGGCTCATCGAGTTCACGGACTAGTAGGCTGAAGTATCGCCATCAAGGGGGGTTCAACAGCCGAATTGCCGACACCGGGTCGGGGGTCCCCCCCAGGAAGGCTTAAAAAAACTTTTGGACCTACATTTCGAAAAAGTTTTGAATCTCGCTAAAACACCCTAAAAACATCATCGGGCAGTCAGGAACACTTTTTAAGATATGCAACCCAAATTTTGATCGCAATTCCCTAATTGGGACAGACCGAACATTGTTGTTCGAGTTCTGCGGAGAAAATTCCTGAGGAGCTCCAGGGTATAGCTGGAGCACCATTCATGCCTCCAATAATCATTGCAGCATCATTGGTTGGCTTCGAGTAGAACGGCATGTATTCTCGGTCAAATAACAAGCCCCAACAAATGATCGCCGAGTTAGCCGTGGGAAAGTATTGCCTCATACAGGGGGTTCGGGGGGGTCCAGAATCTTGGTTAAAAAAACTTTTCGACTGTATATCCGATTTTTTAAACTTGAACCCCCCTTGATCGCCATGACACCCAACCAGTCCTTGTGGTCTTAACCGGATTCATGCCGGAATCCGTGAAAGGATGGGCACTGAAAGTGCTGAAAATGATCCCCACTAATGGTTGGGCCGCTTGGGCGATCCTGCACAATACAGCAAATTCGCCCATGAACGCTGCGCACTGCGGAACATTCGCAACCACGGAATCGGTAAGATAAATAGGTGGAATACATGTACTGACTGACTATCGAGGACGTCACCAGACCTCGTAGAAATAGAGACATAACCAAGACATAACGATAGAACGCAATGAGCTGACTCAGCCTCGGCTGGGTCGCGAAATCTGCGGCAGAATCCAGATGAACAAGTTTGCTGTTTGACTGCTTGGGGATGACTTCTCGTGGAAATTCCTCCATGAAACTCCACTCTCTATTGCTAACCTGCCGGTGACTCGAGTGATGAGAGAACGCGTCTCAAACCAAAACCCTTGCCCTCAGCACTCGTCGCCGTGCGAGTGAGGCGGCACGATCCGGGCATCAGAGATGGTATCACTGATGGGGACCCCCACATCAACCGTGACGTCCTTTTCCTCTCGCCACCACGACATCGAGATCCAACTCTGCTGTCCGACGACGCAAATGCCTGCGGTCCTGCTCATATACCCTCTGGTGTGACCCCGCAGAAGCGCATGTACATCGCAGCCATCCTGACAAAAAATTACCGAGCTCGGGGATCCGAGGTTGGAGGTGCCATGGTACTCTAGCCGATTCATCGCACCGTTGATACCCTTGTTCTTGTTCTCTCCATCCTCCATCCACAAATGTCCACATCCAGGTTCGGGACACTTTGCTCGGGACACCTTTCTTTTTTTGCTCACACGCACCTCCATATCGATGCCATTTTCATTGACTCAGGATGTACTTGCAAACATCTTCGGCACGAGACCGGCGTCTTCTCTGCTATCTTGCACAGCTGGCTGCCGACAAAGTGTCTGTAAGTCGCCGTTCTGTCGCGCGAGGATATAGAAAATATGCTGCTGATACTACCTACACAAAATACCCTGCCAACACTACGCTTGGGTCCCACGAAAGTCACATTCGGCTACCATCAAAAAGAGCTCACAGAGGTCCAGTGGACATAAACTAACCGGAATCCACCGCCATTGACCATGAATCAACGTCCGGGACCAAACCGGAAATTCCGCCCGCTGATGGCGTCACCTACCTTCTTCCTGCACCCACAATGGACCAAGACCCAGAGAAGTCCCCAGTGGACCACGATAAAGGTGTGCTAGTCTGACGTTAACACAGACGATCCGACTCATGATGCAGCCGCTGCACCGATGTGGGCAGTATACGTGTCGGAGGCAGAAAAATATGACAGAAGCTTGGTGGAGAGCTGGAAAAGCGATATGGAAGGCATGCTGATATTCGTACGTGAAGCCAGCTTGATCTCGAGTTTTCATACCGAAGTATAGTCTTGTCAGGCGGGGCTCTTCTCCGCGAGTTTGACCGCTTTCTTGATTGAAAGCTACAAGACGCTTGTCCCAGATCCAGGCGATACCACCACAATTCTCCTCACCCAAATCTCGTTGCAGCTCGCAGCCTCCGCGAACGGAACTACATATCATATCCATCCACCGACACCCTTCACTCCACCGACGACCTCCCTCATCTGCAACGTTCTCTGGTTCATCAGTCTCGGACTCAGCTTGACCTGTGCTCTTATCGCGACCCTCCTTGAACAATGGGCTCGTGATTTCCTCCACCGTGCCGACATGCGCTCTGCGCCTGTCATCCGGGCGCGGGTGTTCTCCTTCTTATACTACGGTCTCAAGCGCTTCCGGATGCACACGGTGGTGGAAATCATTCCACTGCTGCTACACGCCTCCCTCTTGCTCTTCTTCGTCGGCCTCGTCGCATTCCTCATTCCGGTGAACATTGCCGTCACCGCTGTCGTCGGTGTTACTCTACTCACTGTAACCGCGATCTACGCTCTCCTCACACTACTCCCTCTCCTCCATATCGATTGTCCGTATCGGACCCCACTCTCTGGTGGCCTTTGGCGTCTCCGTCAAAAGTTACGGAGTGCGCTCTCTCGATGTCTTTCCAGGCCGCCATCCCCGCAACAAGAGGACGAGAGCATGGTAGAAGGCGTCTTTCGCAAGGCAATGGAGTCCTCGGAGGAGAGATCCACCCGCGACCAGAACGCTTTATCGTGGACAGTAAAATCGCTTGCGGACGATAATGAACTGGAGCCTTTCGTAGAAGCCATTCTAGACATTATCTGGGAGCCAGACTTCAGCGGTGGACCTTTCCACGCCCACAGGCGCTACGTTTACGACGACCACATGCGGCGTCTGATGAATGATCCCCATATTGGGTTGCTTAACCGGTTGCAGGCGTTCAACGACAGTTGCGCCAGAGCCATCTTAACGCCGGAAGTCCGAAAGCGCCGTCTGGTAGCTTTTTACAAAGCAGTATGGGCGCTCAGCTGTCTGTCCACTCCTGGCCAACCTGGCATTCGGCTGATATCTAGGGAACAGCCTACTTCTCTGTCCCCGGAACTTCAATTCTATCATTATTCCGCCTTGGCCATGCAGCGGTGGGCAAACCTACGCGCAGCCCACAATTTATTGACCGAGACATCGAGGCACCTGGTCGCCTGCAAAAACGCCATGATTGCGAACCAAGCCCCAAACACGGCCAGGCTCGTTGAAACTCTGCTTAGGTTACGCTCTGAATACGACCTTTGCACTTTCCCTCCCCTTCCGAAACTGATCGAGCAATTCCATATTGAGGGCTGGATCGAAGATATCCGCGTCCTACCACTCATGATCTACTTCCATTACCTCGTGTGGGCAGCGGAAGGAGGGTCGAAACCGTATCGCTGGGAGCTAACCTTGTCTATGATCACTCCCGAGCTCAAAATTGTACTCTCGAAGGAATACATTCCAGATGTGGAGCGCGCTTTGTACCGAATGCTCAACAAGCACGGCCATATTTTTCTAACCGCTGACGAGGAGCATTGGCTGGATTTCGCATTCTCACAGATATTATCCTTTTTGAAACCACCGGCCCCAGACCGACTGGAGCAGTTCAGTGGGCCACCGCGTTCCCTCCCAGTATGCTGCCCAGCAGCAGTGGTTCCCTATATCAACACGCGGAAGTCCGACAGCACTGTGCGAACGCTGATAAACAACCTCCCAACACATTGGAAATGTATAGCTGGCATGGACGGTGGTGCGCCTTGGGATCACCGTCTAACCCCTTGGAATCACCGTTTAACCGCCCTGTGGAGGATATTATCCGTATGGTCTCCTTTTGAGCAGGAAGACGTTGCAGTACTCGAGGAAATTTTGCACTCGGGCTTGCAGCCTGACGTACCGTTGATTACACCATCTGTGATCGCAATGACAAAACGGTTGCTGCTGTCGGCATTGGAGCATCCCAGTCGCGGACATGTTTCGTTAGCAACCCAACGTCGCCTATTACCAGATACCCTTGTTCTTGCTACCGAGCAGCGCGGCGCCAAAAATCCCGATGAAGGGAGCAGTTCCCCACACGATTGGTGGGATGAAGCTGTCCTGCAAACAGTGACAGAGTTCATGAAATATTGCTGTGCCAGCGATTTGCCCTACAAAGCGACGGACACAATACGTCATATTGGGCGTTTTGCCCCGCAACATGTGCACCCTGTCACTCAGCTCCGATGCGCCAAAATCGTCGCGAAACTTTGTGAAGCCGCGCTCGACTCCAAGTCGCATGAAACCATGGTGCAGGCCGTTCTCCAGTGTGGCGTATTTCGGCGTTGTGGGAACAAATCTGCTCATCCGATGTATGCTATCCCCGGAATGCCCGCTTGGCTAACGGACCCAGAGGCGCTCAGTACGTTAGACAGTGCCTTCACTGACTATCTGGGGAAACTTTCCGCCGGCGGAGCTGATTCAAAGCTGATCGACGACGTACAATTCTTGATTCAGATAGCCCCTATACAACAACCACAAGGTAAGTTTAGTCATCTGCCAGTTTGAGACGAATGTTCATCTGGACGCAGATACCGTCGATGGTGTGGGCAATATCGACCCCGCGCGGATGTCACAAACTTGCGACTAAAATAAATGCACAGTCTCCTCGTAGTTCCTCCCTCACAATGAATATGGTTGGGCGCTAGAGCAGGCCGTGCTGGTGATCTTTGGCGACGACTACTCCTTGAACTACCGTGGAATTCCGGATTGTCAAACTCGCGGAAATCGAAGGCATCTTGAATCCTCCATATCTTCCGTGGTGGACTAACAGATGACCGATGGAGATGTCGGGAACATGCAAAACCGGCGAGGTAAGGGCCCGGGCGAGTATGATACCCTTGAGATCTAGACTACACGCACCGAGATCGAAAGCTTCTAGTCCAAGTGGGCATATACATCTTGGCCGTTCCCCAACGACGATAGGAGGCTCTGTGCCGTCGCGCCACGTTCCAGAGGACACACATATACTGAAACATCTGAAGATGATCCCGTTCCGCTACGTGCGCCATACTATTTGCGACTGGGTAGCCGGCCAAACTAGGCTACCGGCCATTTGCTCTGTACAGCCAAAGGCAGCTACAGTATGGTCAACTTTGAACCACAGGGAGCGAGGGGGACCTACAGCGATGGTCCATACTGAAATTCAACGAAAGTGATGTTCGGATCACTTGTTGTGGTGTGTTTAGTCTCGGCCGCACAGCCCCGATCCGCGTTTCCTTGCCGTCCTGCGACCGCTCTCCGTCTTGCTCCCTCACTTCTTCATCGTTCCACGACTTTTTGGGCTCATTCTACTCTCACAGTCCTGGGCTTCCTTCTGCAACATCACAGAGCGCGCATCCACCTCACCCACCGCTGTGACGACCCGGATACCTCGTCGCTCCCATCTTGTGGCGGTCAGACGGTCGTATCCACGCCGGGCGCCCCGTGCATGGTGTGGGTCTAGGATTTGGTGTGGTGAACTGGGATAGGTAAACCTCCATCCTTGTGCATGTTCAACGTTTTTCCCACCCCAATCCCCTTCTCGTCGCCGGCTTGGAGCTGAAACCACGCAAATTTCGTGCACGAGACGTTTACATTTTTTTTGGGACCCAGTGCTATCTCGGTGTCAGGCCGGGCACTCTAGTATGTCGTAAGGGTTCTTATGAAACGATCTCTACCCTTCTCTACCATACTTTGGGCCGTTACAACTGCTGGGCGTGCCGAGGGCCCTGGATAGTCGGGGATGGGTCAGCCCACAGGCTGTTCTGCGATAATACATATTTTCCCCCCTGCTGTTAATATCTTGTATGTGGACAATAACTGTAGGAAATTGTCCCTAGGCACTCCTTATACTATTCCTGAAGCAAACGGACCCGAGCTTTTACCTGCGGAGGCTGATTGGTGCCCCGTGTTTGGCCTTGTTGGCGATGCCGACGGAAAGAAATTCGCTGAACCATCAACACTTGGACTAAATTCATGGAAATTATATCAACTATCCACATGATATCAGTCTTCATTTGGGTGCAGCATGGCCTGCACAGGTACAATAGGGCCGTCAAGAACGAGCGATAAATCCTAAGGTGGCCGATTAGCCGGTCAAAAATAGTACCTGTTATGAAAGGGGGGAGTCTTAAACCGTGATCGTGGAATCGTGATCAACCGTGATCGCGGTTAAGAGTGCGTTGGATATTATAACAGCAATTATCCTTCCCCGTAGGATAACACGGAAATGGAAGAGGGGATATTTTATCGGCCGCGTCGGGCACGGTCCTGTGCAGCGCGGCAAGCAAAACAATAATCATCAACCGTATCGATGTCCTGTTGAATTTCGCCTCCAAAGTTCTAAGTAGCACCGGCTTACGATCAGTGACAGTAGAGGTAATTAACCCGTGGAACGAAAACTCGCCTTTGTACATGTCGGGAGCCGACAATGTGGAGGGTGCTGATAAGTTTTGATGAGTAACACTACGAATGGCACGTTGCAGTGGAAGCTCACTTGCAAGCTTCGTTCGCAGCGAATGGAGTTGCAATCCACGATTGCAGTAACGAGGTGTCTCTGGAAATGCTACAGAATGCCGTTCACCAAGGAAGCCGGAATAACGGCAGAGCATACCCCACAGCGAGACCAACGCGTTCCCTGGCTGCATGCAGTGTTCGCCCATAAGGCCTTATTCCATGGTTCGGCAGCGGCGAAGGCCTTATGAAGGATAAGGCCTTCAGCAGCCCTTCGCCTGAAGGCCTTCAGATCAAATTCCCACGGCTCATAGAGCTAGTCGGATGGCCTGAAGAAATATTTGATCCACCTTCCATAGGACGGGTAATTGTTCTCGCTCAAGCTATCACGACTTTGTGGTTCGAACTTCGAGATATTGTGAGACTTGACTCAGTTGAGTTAGTCGTAGCTCAAACCTCTCGAGTCTCGCGTCCTACATACACTCTGTCTTCAATCTCCAGACAACCAAAAATTGAATAAAAACCAGCCGTCGGGGCCTTGATTCGCGAGACCGTTGCTCCGGGGTTGAAAAAAAAAACGAAATTACATAATGTGACACGTGACGGCTGAAGCCCTTCGGAGGGCTTCAAGATCCACCAGCAACTCTGAAGGCCTTATTGAAGGCCTTACATAAGGCCTTAAGCCCGAAGGCCTTCGCCCTTCAGGCGAACACTGGCTGCATGTGGGATGTGAGAAAGATAAAGCACAGACGAATCCCATGGCTTACGCTACTTGTTGGCACATATGAAGAGAGACGATTTTGGGTGGGAAGAGAGTTTGGGAATGCTGCTGTCCACATTGGCCGCCTTATATGCATTCTCAGTGGGTCCGGAAATGTCGCAGGTTGTGTGCACCAAACGGTTAGTAAGAAGTACATCACAAGGCTGTTGTTTTCGGGGACGTCACCGCCGTTGCCGAGCTTCTGAATAGGCTTCTGTCAGTTGACGCTATCGTAAAACAGCACGAGCGGGGTTTCTGGACATACACGTTGCCGTTCAATGGCGGTAGGTAGGTAGGTATTATTACACAGCGGAACACGCCAGGTCATCCAAAGGTTTTAAACTCACTTATCTCCGCCCATGGAGTACGGCATAAAGGACCGGGATTCCGACGTTATCAACCCCAAAATTCCGGTGTGCGCTTCATTGACCTGACCCGAGGGTCATGGTACTCGGAAAAGAAAGTTTCGAGGCTTGCAAGATATCCGGGTGACTTGAGACGGGTTACTTCCCACCCAACAGCCGCTGTCAGTCGCTGAGCAAATCTCAAAAGGTCGAGTCGCGTAATGGAAGAGCATGAGGTTGTGGGGAGCAGCGCGAATATAAGAGACAAGCGAATCGCAGACGATGGGCGACCCACGATGTATCCGGGTTTGGGAAATTTCTGTACTCGGCAAGAGGTCATCGGGTCGAGTGCCTGGCGGCGCAGCGTGCATAGCATTGCCATCTGAATCGGAGCGCATGTGTCTATCTGCGGCAGCGGTGCCGCTCCGGAGGCGAACGTGATGCATTCAGCGCCAGAAGAACCAAATAGGGATCTTAGCCCGGACGAAGGATATGTAGACAGGCGTTGCTGAGGATAGCTGAAGTTCCCCAGGTGGCAAGAGCAACGAGAATTGTCGCCATGTAGATCGGGATTCCAAAAAAGTCGCCGGCAGTTTGAACGACGTTGTTCCGGATAAAAACAAGAATGGCCAGCGAGAGACCCAGACCAAGCTGTTCCATGTGGGGAACAAGTGGAGAGAACACCCTTCCGAGACGGCATCGATTGACATGCACAGCATGCGACCTGCATATTCGAGGCTAAACGCTAGCAACTTACCTCCAGACCTCCAGACCGATAGCATGGCAGTCTGGCTACACATGATCCGAAATTTTTCTGTGAATCGTAGGGGGACGGACCCTGGTTCGTCATAATTTGAAGCCATGTTTCCGTGGATCATCGAAGTGAGAATTGTCTTTGTTAACGTTTTCGAATTACCCACTGTTCTTCGCGAGGCCGGGGGTGTGAGTATGGTTCCCACGCCGGTCGTTCCATCTCAGGAAAAGAGGCTATTTAGCGAAGAAGTGCGGGGTGAGAAAGAACTGAAAGAAAGCACTCCGCGGGACACCAGGAGGCACATTTTGGGCACATTGGTGGCACATCGCAGCGTAGACGCCTCCAGAAATGCCTAGAGGTGGAAGACCGTCAACTTATCCATGCTGGGGAGTCAAGAGGTCCGTGCTGGATGGGAGGGGGCAGGCTTGTCCAGGGCGTATCCAGGCGTGGTGGTGGCAAGGTAACTCGTGACCGTTATGTAACTGATGTAATCACTGATGGCGGAGTTTGACAAACCACTCTTGTCTCAAACTCTCACCATCTGGTGCAACACACGTTTGCCAATCTCAAGCTACTCACACACACTTTGTGCCGGTCTTGCATGTAATTCTGGTAGACTCCGTGATTCCTCCATTCCCGCGTCTGGATCGGTTTCAATTTTCTGGTGGCTCGGACGACGGATTGCTGGCTAGTAGCTTGGAGTCTACTAACCTGTCGCAGTAACCCCCACTAGAGACGTGTTTAGCGGTAAATGAAATCTCTCCCTATGACTTGACTTTCAAGATCTCCGAGCCCTCTATCATCTGGCTGAAGTAGCATCCAAAGTCTCAATCTCGACAGCCGATCGACTCGGACACCCCATAGCTCTTGTGTACCATGCACAAGGATCTGCGGCGGCTCAAGGCATCTTGGCTTAGAGGCTGAGCCTGTCGGTTCCTGGCCTACAACCAACTGGTGCCCGTCAGCTGCCAGTTCCTTATCGCTGCCTCGTGTATGAAGCCCTTCTGCCCCTCGCCCGGTATGTGAATGACAGCCGGATTGTTGCCCACTTAATTTGCAAAGTGTGTTGCTGATTTGTCGAGGAACCCCGTGGCTTCCCACAACGCAAGCGCAACCTCGCCACCTGGAAACTATAAATTACTCTCGAACTAAACAAGAGTCGGGCTAGTCGACGTCGTGGGTGGGGGCAATCGATTTGTAATATCAACGATCCGTCATCGGTTCCCTATCTCCTGGCACACTGAATGCGCGGAACAGCCTGTTGTACGTCCCACTTCTTCTGTCTGGTTCAATTCGAGATCTAGCAGCGGACAAAATTCACCTCAGTCATATTCTTTGTGCGTTTAAACTTCGTATGCACCGCATTCCCAGGGAATCACCCGCAACGTTTCCAGGGCTTCAATTTTTCATGCTGTCTTGTTCACACGGCCAAACGGTTCATTTATAGCCGATGGACAGCGTACTTTATTTCACTGCACCGGTGCCAGTGCGGAGGCATGTTTTGTGCCGACTTTGGGATGCCGAATTCTCTGAGGCCCCACTGTCGCGGCCGGTGAGCACAATGAAGCATCTCCACCGGCAACCGGTATGTCCGAAAGTTTCTGATCCAAATCGAGTACTCACATCCACGCGCAGCAGCAGAGGTTTTCGACAATTTGAAGCACACCCACACAAGATGGAGTGCGGTTCCCCGTCCAAGAGATGAATCTTCCGCTCCTTGTCCAAATTATCCAGGGATGCGTTCGTGTTTGCGCGCGGGGTAATTACACCTGCCTATATAGGCACCCGGGGAACAAAACGTGGTTCGCGTGGCATCTTTAAGCTCAGTCTCAGCAACGGCAATCAAGAGCTTGCCGTTGCCGTCGTCGAGCTGGGGTTGCTGGGTTCCGTTTCCCTGTCTTTCTTCCCCCACCCGACCCACCATGCGGGCCATCCTTATTGCGCTACAGACCCTCTTATTCCTACATGTGTGCGCAAAGCCACACATCACGGTCGACAATTCTGGTCCACTCATCGACCACAGGGGAGTCGTGCCCAATGAAATCAGGAGATGCACCTTCGCTACATCATGCAACTTGTCCGTCATAACGCACGTTGTCTTCCTCATCCTATCATGCACAGTATTGAAAGCATTTGTTAGATTCGACTCCGACTCAGACAATGACAACGATCATGACAACGACCCTGACCAGCCACGGCCACATTTGGGGCTATCGAAAGGAGCGATAGCCGGTATCGCTCTTGGGACCGCCGCTTTCACTGCACTGCTCGGTATTGGCCTCTTCTTCTGCCTGCGTGCCAGGCATCGCCGCAAGCTACGAAAGTCCGAATTGCCGCCTGACAAAGACGCGGTCTCAAACGACCCAGTGGCGGACCTCGCGGCGGAGATGCGATTGGTTCGAACACAGATGGAGCGTTTGGCGGCGCAACAGGCGCTTCTGGGTGGCATCGACTCTGGTACCGAGGTTTCGGTGACGCGCTCCCTTTCAACAATGAAGCACGAGCAGACGAGAGTGCTTCGCGAGATGAGCCCGACGGCCACCAACTCAGTGGAGCACACGGACAGCGGGTTGCGGCTGACCGCTGGGTCCGTATATCATGATGACGGGTCTCCGCCGGAGTATGTGCCGGAATGAGGGATGGTGCGGGTTGACCTTGTGTTGCTTTGGCTTGATACGTACACCTGATTCCTACTGACTGGAGCTACCAAATTGAACCGCGAATGTATTGGTGGGACGCGTACAGGCGGGAAACCAAAGAGGAAGAAAAAACGCAAAAAAAGGAAGAAGAAAACCTCCGACTAAATATCCATGGCTGGACTCCCGGCATCCTGCGTAATTCAACAACTCCGCTAATGAGCCTCCCCTGCGGTGTCCGTCCTCAATAAAAGACTGCTCCATATAAGCACTAAGATAAAGGTAAGCCTCAGCATCACATGGCATGGGAAGGGGGGTAAATATGTGGAGAGTGGGGAAGCTTGAAATGAGAGTACGCAACAGATGGAGTTTGAACTTGGAGTGAACAAAAACATGAACATCAAAGAAGCTCTATGCCCCAGTCCTGAATCGAACAGAATCCCGCTGAACTCTCGAATACGGCGAATAGAACGCGGAGTGCGCACCAGCGCTGCCAGGGCTGAATAACTCCCGAATTCAGAATGAGGTTCAGTCACTCCCAGTTGCGTCGGCAAAATTCTTCTTTGCCCAGCCGTGGGCGCGCTTGATGAGCTAAGAAGAAGCAGAGGCGGATTCGGCGAGGGAAAAAGAATTATACCAAGAAGCTATGGCCCGATCCCGAGTCGAACGGATATCCTGGTCAAGTTTCAGCGTAGTTGCCACATTGCGTACAGGCACGGTCCACCCGCTAACGAGCCTTTCCTTTGCCTTCTTAGCTTATCTTTTTCTAGGTGAAAAAGTGCTCAGTGTGACCGAGGTGGGCTGACTGATGAGTCTCCACCGGCAGGGAACGTTTATATTTGAGAAGTATGCAGATGCCGTGGCAGTCTGGTAAGCAGATAGAGTTCGAACTCGGCGGCCACAACCAGAGGACACATATGGGTAAGAAAAAAGACGGTCCGCGCCAACTATGCCCCAAGCCCGAGTCGAACAGGCTCCCGCTAAGACATTGAATACAACCAATTCAACGCGGGTGCGCACCAGCGCTCCTTGGGCTGATTTAATACAGAACCAGCTCAAGCAAAACAGGGATAACACGATACCGACGCATTAGGTGACATATGGGGTTCAAAAACTCTGTTGAGGTCGAAGAAGATTGAAAGCAGTACCATCGAAAGCGACCAATCGAACGCGGGTGCGCACCAGCGCTCTGAGGGCTGACTTGACTCTGCATGAGCTCAATTAACTCGCAGAGACAATATTTGTCTGTACGCTGTGAGACTGGCCAGCCATGGAAATCGTTGGGCTGAGGTGCGTACGAGAGGTAAGCAATGGTAGAGTCCCCACGGCGGTACTATCCGACCAAAAAAACTGTCGAAACAATTCGCATGGCTCGACCCCGAATCGAACGGGTGCTCAATATTCATTCGGTCCCAATTGTACATAGGGTACAGGTGCGGTCCACCCGCTAACGAGCCTTTCGTTCCAATTGTTCACCTCAGTGAAACAGTGCTCGGTAAGAATCAAGGTGGGCTGAACTCTTGGCATCCCCTGCTATGGTTGAGTGCGATACATGTGCTGCAGCCGAGAGAGGCTAGCGCTGCAGCAGGGTGAGCTGGAGAGTGGATTGGAAGCAGAGTGGGCAAAAGAACCGAGTTTGAGCTCTAGGTTCAATAAACAAAAAAGGAGATATTGCTGGCTATATCCCAAGCCCGAACCGAACAGGCTCCCGCTGCAAACTAGAACAGCATCAATTGAACGCAGGTGCGCACCAGCGCTCTTTGGGCTGATTTGATTCTGAAAGAGCTCAGGTGAAACACAGGGACAACATGATAGAAGACCCGTGAGGTGAAACCGAAGGTTGAAAAGAATGAAAGCAGGGGGGGCGGAAGAATATTAAGAACGTTATATCGGACTCGGTTCCAAAATTCCTCTAGAATCTAGACATAGTTGGGTAGGAGAAGAGAAAATGCATCTGGCTCCGCCTATGCCCTACGCCTGAATCGAACAGGCTCCCGCTAAGACATCGAGTAACGACTAATTGAACGCGGGTGCGCACCAGCGCCGCTGGGGCTAATTCCTCTCCGGATGCGCTAGGGGAACCCTGAGAGGCCTGATTTGATTCCGCATGAGCTTGAGTATTGAACTCGCAGGGAAAATGCTTATCTGGGGAACATAAGTAACATATAGGTGTCAACAGTTGGGCAAAGTCGGATTCTGGGTGACGGTATAGGTATCCGACCCCCCAAAAAAGGTGTATTACTTACCATGACCTCATGGCTCAACCCCGAATCGAACGGGTGTCCTGCGGACTATCATTCCCAAGATGGCTGTACATTGGGCGCAGGCGCGGTCCCACCGCTAATGAGCGTTGCATACCTCGTTCGTTGCCCATAGTGATGTTCAGGGCCCGGCTTGAAGCCCTAAGCCGGCAAAGCCGAGCCGCGGCTTTCGAAAGCCGGGCCGGGCCCTGGGCAGGGCTTCAGCCGGCCCAGGGCTTGGGCTTGAGGATTTCAAAGCCCAAGCCGGGCCGTAAAGCCGCGGGCTGGACATCGAAAAATCTCTCTCGACAATGGTCACGGAGTGGGCTCGCTGGCATGTAGGTTGGTTCTACAAGTTCATTTGTGGCCTATATCTGCTCACTTTTACTGCATGTTCAATTTGAAAAGTTCAACACTGGGCGATGCCGAGCCTCGGCAATCTGATGCGAAAACCTGGTATGCTTATCACTCACCATTTTGTCCCTTCCGCGCTCCCTATCCCTCATTTGTGTGTCCGAGATTCAATGGCAATGATGCTGACATTTTTTCGACCTCAGAACACGGTGTCGTCGCTGCTCTGCTATCGGACAAAAAGCCCCGGCTCAGGCCCCGGCCCACGGCTTTGAGGCCCTGGTCGCGGGCTTGGGCTTGGGCTTTGTAATTCTCAAGCCCAAGCCCGCTCAAGCCGGGCCCAAGCCGCGGCTTTCGAGGGGCCTTCTTGATCCCGTACCACCATCATCTCGTATCCCGTCTCGCTTTTCTGGTGTTTCTTGGCGATATCGCTGTGGTTCTGGTCGGGATCTTGAAGAAGCATTATCTGGCTACGCACAGGACTGTTTTTCAGTCTTCCTTTGCCCACTGCTGCTCGTGCTCGCGCAGGGCGCTCCTCGCTGCGTCTCCCTCGGTTTCCCGGCTGCTCCACTCATCCGGTCCTGGCAGTGATGTCATCTTGGCGTCACTAGATCGGTTTTCGGGCATTCGGTAGCCGACAGCCGGGAAATAGGTTTCGCGTCCGCAATCGACAGAAAACTAGCTTCTGCTGTGTCCTTGTCTTCGGAGCCTGGCTACGCACAGAGTTTTTTACAAGCTCAATTCTCCAGGAGGCACAGCGGTTGTAATCAGGAGGGACTTGTCCCATACTGGTTTTTTGTTCCGGTCTTGCCGGAATGATCTTTCGGGTGATCCTGTGGCTACTTGAATGCTCGCTCGTAAAATCTGCCCTCAAGATACCTCCGGGATTGGATAAGCTACGTATCTCCGTTTTGTGGGAGGCAATCCCGCAAGGGATCTCCTTGGTTAATTCATTACCGTGGGGAATAGGGGGCAGTCCTGAACATGAGCTTAAACTGTTCATTCGCCAAATCCCGGCAGGGTCCCTTGTGGATAGGTGAACATAAGACGGGGGATTGCTTATTAAAACCACCCGAATGGACCGGCAGGTCTCAGGGCACCCCGCGCCTAGCACTTTGTGCTGGGTGGTTAGTCGTTTCGGCGGCGAGACAGAGAGTTTTCATGGATGCGGATCCGTACGAGGTGCCAGTCCTCAAACGAAGCAGCCAGGAAAGCAACGGGAAACTGCCCTAGAGTCGGTGGGTGGCGGGCCGTGGCGTATGAGGAGTAGTAGCCTCATGCGGCCTGAGAGGACTAAATCCTCTGTCGGTCTGTATGTCTGAAACGGTATACAGGCTTAAGTTGATTCCTGCTGACTTTTACCTGACTTTAAACCCGTGAAGAACGCACAGTTCCACGAGGTGGCATACAGCCTTGGGGAAGAGGTGGGCCTCGAAAGAGAACCCTCTGCGGTGGGCGTATAAATGCGGCGAGCACTGGATTAATGCTACCGGTTTCGAACAACGTGCCCCTTGCGTGCACTGCCATGTTGATGAAACAATGGAGCATATACTCTTGGAGTGTAACGCTCCGGGTCAATCGACCGTTGAAAGGGTTGCACAGGAGAAGCGGATGGAATCAAGATTCGACGGTTTAGATATGAATGAAGACAAAGATACAACAAAGTTGAATCTTTAATCTAATCCACAACAAACAACCTAATCCTAAACACTTTACTACTTCTACCGCCGAGTTCGTATTGTAATGAGGGGAGCAGGTAATTAAGGGGTTGCTGTTTTAGACGTGTGCAGCGCGCGTGTGATCTGAGTGAAGTAAGGCTTGGTAACCAAAGTTATAGCACCCTATTCGCAAAGTGGATTGTAAAGCGTCCAAAGCTATATGCCAAAAATCCCAAACGTATCCAGTCCAAGGCTATGCAACAAGCCTGTAACGATTCCAAGTCCCAAGGCTATACAACAAGCCGGTCACAATTCCAAAGGCTATACCACAAGCCAAATCCCAAATCAAAGGCTATACCACAAGCCAATTCACAAGCCACAGGTTCAATACAATTCACAATCAGTCAGGAGTCCAGGAGTATCGCCAGGGGCGTGCAGAGATTTATATTATAACTTGGAACGGCACTATTCTGAATAGAGTAGCCCTGAGTGACAAGTCCAGATCCGAACCGTGCGTTAAGGAGGGCCGTAACTGGGTGGCGCCTCAATAACCGGGGTGGGATTCCGTGCCGTACATGCCAGTGCTCTCGCTATTTTATACTGTACACTATAACGCTTACATAGAGAGAATTACAAGATTGCGGATAAACGGAGTAGGGGTGTGACAGACGATCGGGTATACATGTGTTTAAAATGAATAGAAAAACGAGTCATATCAGTAGCCAAGCAGTTACAGTTGAAATAAGAAAGATTAATGAAACTCCTGAATGTCCATTAGTTGCCTTGGGACTTATCTCGGACTTCGTGTGGTGCTGGAAGTCGAGATTAGTCCCTAGGTTCTGAATAGGGCCGTGCCCGTGAATAAGATACTCAGAAATGGATTCTACATGTTCGTAGCTTCCACTGAGTACCCCGCACTCCCTTGTGAAGAGCTTGGAAGACCAAGTTCCTGGATTGGAACCTTAATCTCCCCGTTTTGAGAGTCGATCGCGATTTGATGTGATCATGTCCGGATAATTCCGTATCGGCCTATTCGGAACATGATCTCGGGCAAGTACTGAGCCGGTCACGTGGTCCATCGCGTATCCCATTTCGATGCAAAGAGATGTAAACAAAGGTTTCAATCAAGCGTCCGGCGTCCTCAAGACATAACCGATAAATCCCCCAAATGCCCACTAGGTACGTTATGAATAAGGGAGCTCTCTTGTACAACCTGAGCGTCTGTAAGTTGACCCAGTTTTAATTGTAACCCGTACAACAGCGCTAATTCAGTATGATCTTTCTGAATAGCCCCTGCGGGTGGACTTATTATAGTCCCCATTAAGAGTAGGCTCAAAGCATAATATCAGATATGATATTATGCTTGAGACGCGCGTTAAAAAGAACAGAAAACGCGAAAAACGCGTGAAACAGGCCTAAACCCGATACACGGCTTATCAACGGCATTTTGAAGACGGCCGTGAAAGTGTCAGGAACAACCCCACCCCCAGCAATAGAGGCCGCCATGGCAGTGAATCCCTTGTGCATGTCACAGAAATACGGCAGGGGCCATTTAGACTTGGACGAGGATCTGTTTGAGGGTAAGTAGCCATATGAGAGAGACAGTCAATGGTTCACATACCCGCTGAAAACGGTGTCCAAGGGCTCGGATTTGATTACCTTCCTTGGCACCGGTGAATCATCTTCATCCGAACTGATGTCACTGACAAGATAGAAGGGGTGAGTGTGGTGCTTGCGCAAGACGTAAATTCACGAACATTATGTCGTCAAACGCTTGAACGGGCTTGGGAAAGACTAGGGGGGAGATTCCGGTTGGCCTACGGTAATCATAATTAGACGCGCAAAGATTTATGCTCGACTTCACTTACCGGTGGTCTTGGGAAGATGGTTGAGGAGACGGGCTGTTGCTCCGTCCCGCTACCACGGAAAGCTTGCGCTTGGCCGGAGTTACAGGCGCAACGGGGCCGTCAATACAATTGGACACATTCAAGGATCTGAGATACAAGGGTGTTTTCCCGGTGACGGTGACAGCAATATCGGTCCGAGTCCAGCGAGTCCCAGACCAATACGCGTAATCCAGAACGTCGGCCTGACTGCCAACAAACTTGACAAGGGCAGTTGAATCCTTGGGATGAAAGAAGGGGAAGTGCGGAACAGAGATATCGAAGACCTCTGCGCCTTGCCCGTTCTACAATGTAACTGGAAATTAGATGGCTAAGAAGCAAGCTATAGTAACTGACCTCCGACCACCACCAGACTTCCTGTCAATGAGCATGGCTCTTTTTATAGGCCGCAGTTTGGATGAGCGGATTGGCTATAGAGTAATCACCGGCCGCCAACTTGGCGCCCCAGCAAGGATCAATCATGACCGCCTTCGGGTCGACACGATTGGCAGGCACGGAAGAAGAGGGAGTGGTGGGTAACGAAGAGGAGGAGGCAGCGGCAGGACCGAGGGTGTAAGAGTTTTGCGGAGCTCGGGGACTGGCATTGTGTCCTGGAGCAGAACAATGGCGTGGGGATTGCATGCAGCAGTTTTTGCAATACAGCTGCACGCACTGACCATTGCGGTCACGCTCGCTGCAGAAGGTGCAAGGCAGCCTCGCGAGACGTTGAGAGGATGAGGGGGAAGGAGAGGAGAAGGAGGGAAGAGCCGCGGAGGAGCCATGAAGGAGGGAGCCGACTGGGAAGGATGGGGAGGAACCGCGTCAGTGGCCAACCACGCCTGAGTCTCCGGTGAGGTAAGCCACGCTTCGAAAGCACGGTCCTCGTGGTTGACAGGTTCAAAGGCACCCGCCTCGTATTGCTTTTGAACGGAATCTGTGAAATCAAAGTACCGACAAGGGGAGAACTTCGTGAAATCGTGTCTTGAGCACTGAAAACAGGTGAGTTCTGGACGAGCAGAGAGAGGAAGGAAAGTCTGACATATTGGTAGAAGCGTCCTTTATGTTCTGCTGTATAGAAGCCGACACATTTTTTGGGAGCGGTCAACCGCCCAACATGACATTTGGGGCACGGCTCCTCCGTGTAAGTGACCATACAGACGAGGGAGAGAGCAAGAGTCAATTACTTTCTTGCCATCACAATTGATCTGGGGCACGCTCTGAGCTGCACAGTTTGTCTGAAAGCGTAGAGGGTGGAAGAGAAAAGCCAGAAGCTTTGCTTGCAGAGAAGTTTCGTAGAGAAGGGAGTAATGTTTTCCAATCAAGTCCAAATCAAGTCGGTGAAGCTTCGTAGTCGCCCATGCACTCTTTGAATAGCAGTACCAGAATTGGGAATTGAATCCCGGTGGCTGAGAGTCAAAGAGAATAAGGGCACAGAGAGGCTCCAGAAAAGGGCTGCCGCCTATAAGCGTAAGGAAAGCCGGGGACAAGAGACGGAACGAAACACAGGTGGCGTCAGGAAGCAACAAAGAGTGGAATGAATCAATATGGAAAGAGCTACACCGATTGCTTGACCGACTTTGATTCATCTAATCTACACACACAAATGCGTATCGAACCCGCCTCTAAGCGATCCCTACACCGATCCGCCGCTCGGATCCACCGCAGGCATAGCCCTCAGCAAAACTCTGCGGCAATCCGCTGCGTCGATTCGCCGCAGCCATTCGCGGCAGTGAAAGTGTGCGGCTATTTGTCCGGCAGACTGTCCGGCGGACTGTCTGCCATCATACCTATAGTTGCATCCCTCTCAAAAAGGCAGGCAAGCTTTGCAAGCGCCGCCATGCCGTTTTTTCGCCACTCGGCATTCCATCATCAATCCACATCAAGACTCCCTCAACTCATGTTTTGCGCTCGTATGGAACTTTTCTAGCCCCTACGCTGCTCCCACCGTCCTCTCGGGCCGCCCGTTCCATTAGGTGCAAAAATCCGATTTTCAGTACGACGTCATGCAACCGACACCTTGCGCATCAAACATTCCAAGTCGATCCGGGCAGGATGCGCACACCGCTCTGGAAGGCTTTGGCGTGCTGTTCTCCCTCCGGCGGCGGCATGTTAACTTGAGCAAAAGTCGGAATGGGTGGAGCTAAAAGCCATGAAGTGGGACTGGGGCTGGCTGAAAGTCACTATCCCCGATACCGTGTGTTATCCTATCTGACCTTGTTCTGGTGTTGTACCCGACCGCCGTATCTCGCGGTTCCCAAGATATTTGCCCAGAGATCTATTTAGGCAAGACATTCCCTCTGAAACCTGAATTGCAACGGTCTTATCCTGCTGCACGGAGTTCATTGTCTTCCCAGGACACCTATATTGGCTGATCTATACCCCGGAATTGCACTCGGCATAGTTCGACGACATCTGGTGAAGTGGGAGCTGCGTTCTCCAGATTGCCAGCCTCAGGTAAGTCAGAACGTGCTCTGAATCATCTCTTCTATGTGGGTTGGAGCTTCTAATGACATTCAAAATCTATATTCACCATGGTCGTCCAGCGACTCTTTTATTCCGACCACCCACCTACCCCGCTTTCCCTGGGTTTTCCCGCTCTTCCTTTACTCTTGTCCGTTCGTATCCTCCGCCTTAATGGCGCCGACCCACTCTTCTCATCTACTTGCTTTTTCCCGTCTCCCTCCCAGTTGTTCACCGCTATCGGCTACTCCAATAGACTGGATGCTTCCCTTTCATTTTATGCGCGCCGGCGTTGACTGCTTTGTCCCCTTTCTCCCTGCTTTCATTCTCGATGCTCGTTCTATGTAACTCCTTTACGAGGATCACTACGCACCAATCTCGTCTCAAGTCGTTTTTGCGATGCTGTCTATATTGCCGGTCCTTTGTCAAGTTTACCTTCACTCGCCCTCTCTTCTTTACATATCCTTTTTCTCGTCATCTCTTTGGCTGGTCCCTGGTCCCTCTGGTACAACTCGGTTCGAGTGGACGTAGGGATTTTCGATTCACATTCTATTCATCGTGGCTGGATATGCGCGCCGACCTGCTAGCGCTTGCTACGTCGTTTTTCCCCCTCCCTTTCGAGTGGATGCATTGTTCGATCATATTCCTTTAAGTTTGACATCTTCTCCGTTCCTCCTTCTCACGTCCTTTCCTTTTTTTTCCTCACCAGACTCGTCCAGTGGATCAGATGTATTTCCTTGCATTGTGTCTTTGCGCGCTCTTTTCTTCATCCAAAATTCGACGTCTTTTTGACTGCCACATTCGACATCGCTATGACCCCCATCTCGGATCCATACTTATCAGCATTCAAGTTCAGTCGAAACTTCCATCCCATCTTTGAATCCATTCGCCAACATCCCTGAGTGATATTCACACTTCTCTACTTGACTGAACCTGCCTGGTCCTGCGATGCACTTCCCGTTTTTGACGCTTTTTAGCCCTCTACGTCCGTTGTTCATTTTTGCGCTGCGCGGTTTCGACTTGGTCTCAAAAGTCGCCACGGTTCTGGCATCAAGTACAACTCGTGTGCTTTTCCAACCTTACATCCTTGACTCGTGCTAAATTGTTCCTTGCTATAGGTGTTCAATCGCCTCGGTCACTCACTAATTCAAGGTAAGCTTATATTTCTTCCTCCCACTATCACTACATGGTTCCTCTACTCCATTTCTGATTTCTCACAGACTTCGAGCAAATCTCGTACCGACTGCAAACAATGTACCTCTCCCCCTTCCTGACGTTCCCGTACTAATTTCAACCACTCAAAGGCAGGGTAGTCGCATCCCCTGCGCAATCAACCGCGGTTCTAGTTAGGTCTTCAGCAATTCGGGCTCCTCCACCTCAAAATTCCTTTCCAAGTTTGAGCACTGAGTCTCAACCTATGGAAGTTCGATAAAATCCAACCACACCTTCGGGCACCTCGGCCTTGCAAGGTTCAGTTCAATACTCTCAATATATGCACGGTTTGGCAGGTATGAATTCATCCAACCAGTTCTGCTTTCCATTAAATTCATGGTTGGAACTTGGGTGTGCGCTCCCTTAAGTGTCAAGTTCAACCGCGGCTTCGGCCATCTCGGCCATGACTTTTTTTTTCTCAATTCGAGACGTCCGAATTCTGTCGCTCAATGATTGCTCTCCCATATCTGAGACTCCAGGTTTGACATCATCACCGACGTTCCCGGCTGAATGAGGCTCACTCTCAGGACTAGGTTCGGCTCAACGCTAAGGACGGCGGCACTCACGTTTCAACACACTCCGCGCCTTGCTTTCAGTCTCTTGACACTTACAATGTCTGTCTTTCATTGGATCCTCGCACGGTTCGGGCTCACTCTGCGTAGTTCTCAGTTCGCATTTCAGAGCTGGATCCCATTATGAGTGTCTCTGAACCCGTTTACTCCACCTCTGACTGGATTCATGGTCGGATCCGGCGCGCAGATATTTGCTCTGGTCCGTTCGTTAATCTGGCAAGCTTTTTGGATGGTCCAATGCCTGACCGATCCTGGCCAGTGGCGCGCGATCTTCAGCCGTACTGCGCAGGGTTGAGCTTGCGTTCCTTCTCTAAAATAAAAAAGGGGATGAAAAAGCAAGCATACCTCTCTGTCAATCGCTGTCAACTTGAAGATATAATCATCCTCCACGTCCTGCAGATACTGTTTATGCCAGAACTCGAAAGCAAAGTTCAACTTACCGGTGCGAACGCGGACGATCAAGATGACTCGTGTATCTCCTTGGGTAGAGTGGTATTTTGCTTATAGGACGGTTCCCACCAGATACTTCGAGTGCCGATTCCGCGAAGGGATGGCAATAGCATCCTGGCACCAAGCAAACACCCCTGAATTCTGGGTCGTTCGATTGCTGGCTTGAAAGCTAGATAGAGATGTTCAAAACTCGTGCTGGTCTACCCATGGATTGCGCAGGTTTTTTCTTTGCATGTACGGACAGCCGCACTGAGGTAGGTGGGAATTAGGAAGCAGGGAGGGAACACGGATCGGAAGGGTCGAAAAGCTGGGAGAGAGGAGGCGGGCGGGCAGACGTGCGGTGACTGGTATCCGGTCCTAGCGGGCACGAAATTGCGCTGAGCGCGCGGCGGCGCGTGGTGTGTAGGCGTATCATCTGCTTCGTACTCGATATGCTTGCCATTTGACAAGTCGATGTCATAATCTTGCGGGCCGATGGAGAGTGCGGAACGGGAAAGGGAGCGCAGAGGGGCAACGGAGAGGAAGGTAGGTTACCGTAGGTATTAGGGACAGAAACAGCTGACAGCCTGACCAACTCCCAGTCCAAACTTGAAGGGACCGAAACTGATGGACCTGGAGAGCAAAAAAATTGGCCAAGGAATTTGAAAATTGAACGGGATCGAGCATTGTATCTCCAGGCGCAGCCTCAATTAACTGAGCCATCGAACTGTTGGGACTCCCAATAAAATCGAATTAAAACAAGGAAGAGAGGAGAGCGAGGACTTTGATCCCGCATCAATAATATCTTGATGCCTCTCTTCCGCCACCGACTCCCACTCTCTGGCCCTGTGGCAGCCTGCCTTCCCCGGTCTGCCCGGGTCGACGTTGACGAACGACTCAGTCACCACGACGCCAATGCCGCGCCCACCTGCTCGGGCACCAGCGCGATTCGTCGCGAAACCCACCACCACGTCGATTGCGGGACAAGAACGAAATGTACATGTCCGCGCCATCTCCAAACGGACCGTGCATGCCGTGGGGCAGCAGCATCGGCCTGCAGTGCCTGAACTCCTTTGCGATGTATACAGTTGCCTTCACGACGCCATTTCGGAGGCGTCTGGCCTGCGCATTTCCGCTCTCAAGTTCAGAACGCGAAGCCAGGCGTACGATCCAGCAAGAAAAGAAAATCAGCCCTCGCGGCTCGCACGCCTTGTTTCCTCCGCTCCGACTCACTGCCGGCACTTGCTCGCGCTCGCGACCCCGTCCCCGCATCCAGGGTTCTTTCAAGCACGAAATGGATGGGATAATCCACAGAATGGGCTTGCTTCTTCGATTCTGTGAAGCCCGGTACGTGATCTATCTACTACGAGTACCGGTACACTCTAAATGTGCGGTCCAGCTCCGTCGATGCCCTTGACGTCGCCGTTCGCAAGGAGGCCCACCACGGCCCATGCAGTGAAATTCAAAGCACGCTGCTCGGCGCTCTGCGTCCGCCCGATCGTCACTGCGCAAGCACAGGAACATGTCGCTATATTGCTGCACGCACTGCCGCGCCGAATGGCACGCAATTCTGTGCGCAGTGACGTCCTCCCGCTGTTTCAAATTACCAAGTACCATCCCAGTGGCCTCCTCTTCCACTACGCCGCCCGCGTACACCCGGAACTAGCGGGCCGTGCATACACTGGTCCTCCCCAACCCACGCGCGGCGCGCAGCCGATGCTTGCGCAATTTCGTTCCAACCCCGCTGCCGTTCGTGCTGCGCACAGCCGCGGGGACGTGCTTTTCTTACCCAGGCGTGCTGCTCGATGCACTCGTCGACCCAGTGCGGGTGCGTGCTCTTTCTGCTTGCCGCCACGCTCTTCCCATTCCTTATCTCAGTCCCTCTAGAATTGTGCTGCTCCCGGGCTAAGCTTTCTTTGCGCCCGCCTCTCCTGGTGCGTGCCCGTGGGCTTTGGTGGCTGCAACGGGCCCACGCCCTCGACACCGTCGCCTCGTACTTCCCATTCTCGATGTGGCCGGGCTCCTCCTCCTCGGCTAGACGATCTACGACGAGCGACGAGCGGCTCCATCGACATCGAGATCTGTGTGACCGTGCGTACTCTCTCTTCTGCGCATTTGGGCTTCCATCGACACTGACTGCGTGCCACAGACCTACCCCTGCGCTGCCTCCACACCTCCGCTGCCGCGCTGAAGCCCAAGCTCGTTGGGCACACTGTCGCCGTCTTCGATGTCGGCGTCACGCCCGTGCCAGCCAACGCCTCCTGGCGTTCGCAGCCGCCTGCTCGTGCAGCAGATCCAAGCTGAGGACAACTCTGACCAGATGCTCAGTTTTTCGTGCTACTCGATGAAGAGTGTCCTAAGAACGAGAGGAAGGACTGTGTTATCGTGTATGTAATGCAGAGCTTTCTTGTCCGGATTTACAAGTATTGCTAAGTACTCTGTGAATAAAGCTTTCCTTTCTCTAATGCGCAGGACTTCGTCTCAATGTATCATCAAGTACAGTGAATTCTACTCTGAGTCCTCATCCGATTCTGAGTCCTCACCCGATTCCGCGTCCAGTGCTCCATGGTCGCACAGCAGCTGAGCGATCTCTTCATGGCCTTCTGCGGATGCGGCTGCCAACGCGCTGCCGTATTCTCTGCCTGCTGCGTTTACGTTGGCGCCCTGCTTGAGGAGGACGTGGACAATGTCCACATGGCCGTACTGCGCCGCAGCTTGCAGCGCACTGCCGTATCTCTCGCCCGTCGCGTTCACGTCGGCGCCGTGCTCGAGGAGAATGCGGACAATATCCACATAGCCATACCGCGCTGCACCTTGTAGCGCACTGCCGTATCTCCAACCCACCGAGTTCACGTCGGCCCCCTTCTCGAGGAGGATGTGGACAATGTCCATGTAGCCTTCTGAAGCCGCACCTTGCAGCGCACTGCCGTATTCCCCGCCTGCTGTGTTCACGTCGGCACCGTGCTCGAGGAGGAGGCTAACAATGTCCACATGGCCAAACCGCGCCGCACCATGCAGCACACTGCCGTATCTTCCGCCTGCTGTGTTTACGTCGGCGCCGAGCTCGAGGAGGAGGCTAATAATGACCATATGGCCGCTCGCCGCCGCAACTTGCAGCGCGCTGCCGTATTCTCCGTGTAAGAGGTAGAGAGGTGGTTAGTTAACTTAGATCGATGCCTCGTACTAAACTGTTCCAAGTTCTGATATTAGAAGAGGACAGCGTAGTGTTGGGCAAAGATTAGTTGCCCATCACGACGCTGCCCGAGACTTTATATAATACATCAAAAGTAAGTAAACGATCAGTGAGACATATGAGCAGTGAGTGCGAGGATGGTGAGATGTAAGTAAGGAGACGTCCGTATGCCTTACACCCTCCCCCTCAGGACACGTCCCAGACGTCCGAGAAAATTGAGCTCGCACCGGGGCATCGTCCCGCGTGACGCAGTACGCCGCCCAGGCTGCCAGGGTTCGCAATGTCGGCGCGTGACGCGGCCTTCGTTGCGTTCCGAGGCGCGATCTACTGTACATCCTCCATCGCCGCCGAGGGGTGCGATGGGTAGTGCGACTCGACGTTTGGCTGCAGGGCAGCGTGCTTGACGTCGCGCCAGTGGTCGAAGTCCGTCCCGAGGGCGAGCGCCAGCATTTCTTTTTCGTGGTGCGGGATGCCGCCGTGCTCGAACGTGGTAGCGGAAGGGCAGTCCTTGTTCTCCTTCCAGTTGCGGCGCGACCGCGCGAAGGACTCGAGGGTCTTGATACCATCGCCGTCCCTGGCGATGCCGTGCTGTATGAGCCATGCGACGACGTGCGACATGGTGATGTTCGCCGCAAGGAAGGGGTAGTGCTCCAGGGACCGATTCGCGAGCACGTACTCGCCAGTCTGCGCAATGCGGTTGTACGTTCCCGCCACAGACAGTACGCGGATGAGCACCTCCATGAACTTCGCACGGTCGACAGACGTGCCGACCCTGTTGCGTCGCGGTGCCAGCGCGTTGACTGTGTACCACGCCGACACGTCGTTGCGGTACGCCGTTGCGAATAGTACCGTCGACGGGGCGTACTGGTCCTCGTTGATGCGGAGGCCATGCGGCCATAGGCGATGTTCCATGGCATCGTAGGCGCGTCCCACCTCACGGAGCTTGGTGTGAGATCCTGAGCATCCAGGAGACGTCTCGACCGGGTGCTCCGGGAGGATGACGACGGTAGTGTCGTCGCCGAGGAGTGCGGTGCCGAGGTACGTGTACAGGTCCTGGTCTGCTCGATGCGCTCCGTCCGCGTCGTACGCGGCAGGTACTTCGAAGCGCGACGGGCCCTTGCGGCGTCCGGTGCTCGCGAGCCAGTACTGCTCGCTAGCCGCGTTCTGACGTCGTTCGCAATGTAGGAAGTGGAACGCCGATGGTTCCGTTCGCCCGACCCAACGTAGCAGGTTCGCAGCCTCGTCCGCTGTTTCGAGCGTTTTGCCCGCCCAACGACCGATAGCGGGCGACGCTGCCACGACGTGGCGCTTGTACAAGCGGCCCTGCTGCTCATGTGCCACAGCGTCGGCCTGCCGCATCGCCTCCGTCGTGCGCCATCCCGACGAGATCTTCGGGATTTCGCTGTCGGAGCCATAGTCATCGTCGTCTTCGCTGTTGACTTCAATAGGGCAGATGGGGTGGCCGTTGCCGTCCAAGTCGGCCTTGTTGATGTCGGGGGGGAATACGGTCCGCACCCACTTCTCGACGTTGACTCGCGGTTGCGGCGGCGTCTTGGGCCTGCTCTGCAGGGCTGCCATGCGTAGTCGCTCCTCGTCGCCGCGCCGGTCATACGGGCGCGCGTTGGGGTTTCCGCGCCGCGGGTGGCTCTGGCGGCGGTGCGAGTAGTCGGGAGACCTGCTTCTAGAGGCCGCACGACGCGCATGGTAAGGCGCGGCTTGATGGTGCGGCCGAGGTCGTCCACGGTACGGCGGCGGGGAGCGGCGGTGGTAATCGTAGGAGCGCGATGGCCCGTACGGCCGGCTCGCGCCATAGTCCTGGTCGTAGTTCCGTCGCCCGCGGTCGTACTGGCTCCCGCTGCTGCTCGTGTTGCTGGAGTCGTAGAAGTCGCGAGAGGGCGGTGCGCCTTGTCCAGCTGTCGCCCAGTCAAAGAATGCGCCCAGAGCGGTGCCCCGGGATCCAGAGGCGCCTGCGAATCGCGATTGGTTGTGTGCCATCGTCTCCGGGAGGGGTGGAGGGGTAAGAAAAGAGTGTGGGTTAAGAGGTTTAACGAGCAAGGTGGCTCGGATAATATGTGCGGTGAAAATAAGAGATTGATCCGGTTCGGGTATAATTGTTGTCAGCCGCAGTTGTTACAAGTGCTTCCGTGGCAGATCCTGCCACTTCGTCACTCCCATCGCCTCGTAGTAGTCGTCGAGAGCGGCGCATTCGTCGAGGTGTTTCGGCGGCTCCCATGTCTTGTCCCCTGCTGTCCATTTGACCAGGAACTGGAGGCTCTTTGGTCCGACCCACTTGTGCTGCTCGATTTCTTCTACGAACCATTCTTGGTCATCTGGTTCCCCAAAATCATAAAAGCGGTGCGCTTCCCGTCCGGGGAAGATCGATTCATCATTCGGCTCGTATGGTCGCAACAGAGACGCGTGGAAGGACGCGTGAATCCGGCGCAACCGCATCTCCTTGGGTAATTCCAAGGTGTACACTGACTTGGCGGGGTTCGACGCGGTCACGAGGTATGGCCCGATGTACTTCGGCGCCAACTTGCGCGCCCTACCTTTCGGGAGGTTGATGTTCTTGGTGGAAAGGTAAACTTTGTCGCCCACTTCGTACGGTGTTTCTTCCCCACGATGCTTATTACTCTGGAAGGTGGACCGCACACGCGCCTCGATGATAGCGTCGTGTGCCAAAGTGATGTTGCCTAGAGCTCGGTCGACGAATTCCCGCACGCCGGGCAGCGCGGTGGTGGTGTCAGGGACATTGGTGAGTCGCGGTACATAGCCGTAATTCAGCTCAAAGGGAGCGAAGCCGGTGGATGCGCTAATGCTTGAATTAATAGCGAATTCTGTCATGGGCACATGGTAGACCCAGTCCCGTTGCGACGACTCGACGGCCCCTCGGAGGATTTGGGTAACGTTCCTTATGGCGCGCTCCGAGGCGCCGTCGGTTTGAGGATGGAAGGAGGTGGACATTAGGAGTTTCGTGCCCGTGAGTCGGTGCAATTCCTTCCAGAACTTTGACGTGAATTTCGCGTCACGGTCTGACACGATGGACGCAGGCATCCCATGAAGCCGAACGAGGTCGCGCAACCATATCCACGCGACATCGGACGAAGTGTCCGTCACTTTCATGGGTGAAAGTGAGACCATACTGGTGAGCCTGCATATTGCGACGAGCATGTAATCGTATCCTAAGCTCGGCGGGAAGGGTCCTACAAAGTCCATTCCCACAGACTCCCAGGGGCGCTGGGGCACAGGCATGGAATGCAGTCGTCCTGCGGGGTTCTGTGTCGAGAGTTTGGTGGTGGAGCAAGTCCCACACGCCTTACAAAACTTTGCGATGTCGCGGCCCATCTGGGGCCACCAGAACCAACGCCGTATGTACTCGGAGGTGCGTGTCTCGCCGTAGTGTCCTATCGTCGAGTGTGATTGGGTCATTAGCACCTCCGTGATCATTCGTCCGCCTTTTCTGCGAGTAGCGCGCGGGATGCAAAGTACGTGTGCCCCTTCGACTGTATTGCAGAACAACAGCCCGTCTTCCAGGTCGAATTGCGGGTAGTCCTTGGGGTGGCTTATGACTTTACCCAACACCGAATCCCGCTCGTACCCGGCTCGGATGTCGTCCAGTAGCTCCTGGTCCCCTTCGACGGTCACGCAAGTGGGCGGAGGCGTATCCAGGGCTTCTGCCACGGTCATTGACGGGCCGTTAAGACCGTCCAAGATCAGGTCCTCAGCGTGCGCGGCCAGTTCGCGGGCCTCCGTCAGCCGGTCCTCCACAGGGTCGGTGGCGCGTCTCGCTAGAAGGGAGAGGTGCATAACTCGCAATTCTTCCACGCGGAGCCGGGTCAGATCTTCGCGTTCTGGGTCCAGACGCTCATCCGCCGATACAAAGTCTTCGGGCTCATACGTGTCCTCGGGTGTGTCGTTCTCGTAGAACCGCGACAGACAGTCAGCCACCTTGTTCTGTTTTCCTTCGACGTGGCTGATCTCGAAGTCGAAGCGCGACAGGTATTCATCCCAACGGATTATTCGTCCATTTCCTGAGCTGCGGGCGGCCGTCTTGACGCTCGTCAAGGCCTTGTGGTCCGACGCAATGCGGAACTTCCGTCCAATAAGTTTGTCTTCCCACTTGATCAGCGATTCGATTATGGCTAATGCCTCTTGTTCATAGGTTTTATACGAACGCTGGGCGGAAGTGAACTTTTTGGACAGGAATCCAGCAGGGCGGCAGGTACGCCAGTCAGGGCCCTGCCCGTACATCGCTCCAACGCCCACAACCGAGGCGTCGCAGATTACCCATATCGGGTCTGGATTCAGCGGGTCGATGGGTCGGAGTATTGGGGTAATCCGTACGATGGCCTTTATGCCCTCGAGGCAGTGTTGATGAAAGGCCCTCCAAACGAACGGTTGTCCCCCACGGCAGATTGACTCCAACGGCGACGTGAAATGTGAGATATCCGGGAGGAAATGAGCGAGATATTGGATGAGGCCTAGCAGCCGCAGGACTTCGGTGTGGGAGCGAGGCGACCGCCAATCGAGGACCTTATTCAATTTTTCCTTGTCGGCATGAAGCCCTTGGTCGTCTATCCTATGTCCCAGGCAGTCCATATCTGTAGAATACAGATCACATTTCTTTTTACTCAAAAATAGGTGTTGGTCCCTAAGTCGATCGAACACGAGCTTGAGGTGCTCCTCGTGCTCGTCCACAGTATTTGAGAATATAAAAATGTCATCTAGATACACATGTACAAATGTGCCAAGTACATCACGAAATATCCAGGTCATAAGTCTTTGGAATGTGGCAGGTGCGTTGCAATCTCCCTGTTGCATGACGTGGGAGTAAGCCGTCCCGAACGGTGTAGCAAAAGCAGTTTTGTCGACATCCTCGGGGACGATCCGGATCTGCTCATAGGCGTCCGACATATCGATCTTCGATCGGTATCGGGCGCGAGCAACATCCATGCGAATGGCATCTTGGTCGGGGAATGGGGTGACATCCTTTACTGTGTTGTCATTCCGTTGCCGAGCGTCCACCACGGTCCGCAGGCCCGAGTCTTTCTTGGGGAGGCATAGCAGCGGGGCTGCCTGAGGAGCGGGACGCATTTCCCACCATCCGGCCCGCACATAGCGGTCGATCTTCTCCCTGAGTAATGGACGCAGTGCTTCGGCGCAGCGGGGCATATGGTACGTATATTGCTTCGACTCGTCGATGATCTTGATTTCATGGTTTATTTCGCGAAAGGGCGGTAGCTCCAATGGTATGGGGCCCATGAGATCGGAGCACGCGTCGTACCAGCGCGCACGCAAGTCATGCACCCGGGCATCGGGGGGAAGGAGGATTGGGGCGTTGGCGGCGCGCTCAGTTCGCTGGCCGAACATTTGAAGGCGCGCCGTTGCCTCTTCCAAGGCCTCGTCGTTGATCCCATGAGGGTCGTGTTCCCCAGACTGAGACACAGGGAAGTTTGACGAGTGGAGCCGGACGCAGTCGATGGCGCGGAGCCCGGGCATTTTAGAGAAGCGGGGGGACCGATCAAAGAGCGGCTGGTCGAACCACGAAGGAGTGACGCGGAGGTAGACTGGAGGTGGAAGTACGTCGTCGTCGTCTTCCTCAGCCAAGGAGTCATCACATTCCGAGTAGTTGTTGAAGTCAGGCAGGGGCACCGGCTCGTCGATGCCCAATGAACTTTCTAGGATCATGATGACGGGGTAGTCGTAAGGCAGGGTGGGCAGGCGAGGCGTGCCGTCTTCGTCGTCGATCTCCTCCAGCGTAGGGCGCCATGGGTGATTTTCGAGTGGGGGAGCACCCAGGGTTGCGATAACGGATTCAAGTTCCAGGATGTACGGGTAGTCTTGAGGGAGACAGGGTAAAAGAGTGGAAGGGTCTTCGTCATCGATTTCAATGACCGAAGCCCGGGTATTTATTAATCTGAATATAGGAGATACAAACTGAGGTCGCCCAGCGACCTCGGGTTCGGGTGCGACCGTAGGGTATAATCTGGCGTTCCCGATGAACCGGTCGCTGTCATCGGATGCCTTAGGGAGTCATGCCGGTGCAGAGGCCGCGCGGGGCGCGGTCTCGGCAAGCGCGAGACGGGTCTTCACCAGCGAGAGGTCGTCGATCACTGAGAGCCCGGGGATGATTTTGCCGTTGGGGAATAGAATTTGCCTCTTGTGGAAGTCCAAGATCAACCCATGGCGAATCATGAAAGGAGTGCCGATGATCCCATCGTACCTATCCAGGTTGATGACGTCGAAGTACGCATGGCCTTGTATACCGCCAAAATTAACCGAGGGCCGAGCGCCGTAGCTGATTTTTGAGCGGCTGCCTACACAGCCCAATTGGAGGGTTATCTGGTCCTTCAATCGGAATACATTGCATTTGGCGGATCGCGCAAACTCCGGGGTTAACGAGTCGGTGTTGCTGCCAGAATCGAATAGCACGTACGCCTTGGACCCGCCTATCTCGAGTTCCGCGGTAAGACATGCGATCTGGTGAATGTCTCGGGAAGGTTGGGCGGCGATCCCGACCTTAGGGATGGAGTCGGGGCGGTTGACTGTTGCCAAGTGCTCCACACGCTGGGCCATGGTCTGGGTGCGAAATCCAGGCATTGCTCGGCCGTCGTCAAAGTCGGGGTCGAGGGAAGCGATTCGTTCATAGAACGCCTCGCCGGGCAGGAGATGCGGGGATGTATCCCGAAACCCTCGCCTATCGCGGGTACCCATGGGCGAGGTGGCGGTTTCCAGCATGCTGCGTATGACAGCCGGCGAACAGTTGATCTCAGCAGCGCGTTCGTTGATAGCCAGAGCAGTTGCGGCGTCGTGTTCAGCCAGCATAGCGGGGCTCATGTAGTGGTCGTCCGGCAGTGGGGAGTTCCTAGTGTAAAGTGTCCCGTTGTGGTCGACAAAGACTGAGCAATGTTCTGCCGCTTGAGAACCCATCATTCGGACTACCGAGCGGACGACCAATTCGTCGGTTGCTTGTGGCTCGGGGGATGGTATGCCGGAGTCGAGCACGGGGGACGCGCATTCAGTGTCTTCCTCTGGCGCGTCCTCATCAATGCTGTGATCGGGGCTCGCATCCTCGGCCGATTGCGGCGGATCAGTATTCAGTGCCAGATGAGCGTCTATGCTTATCCCGGTGAGACTCTCAGGCAAGGGGGGCCGGCGCTGGCTCACGTCCTCCTCGTCGTCGGCGTCTCCGAAAATCCATCGCCTCTGCTCGGCTGAATAATCATCGTATTCTGATCCATACGTCCGCCGGGATCCGTCGAATCTGGCTTCGTTTTCACCGACTATCCTTCTCGATAATAGGGTGAGCGCGGGCATGCTGTCGTCTGTAGATTCGGACCGATTGGCGCTTTCGCGGGCCTCATATGCTGGCAGCTCTAACAACACGTCGGTGGGAGCGGGACCATGCTCGCGTGCGGAATTGACTGCGGAGGCCGCGGCTGCCATAATGTCGTGCCAGTCAAGCCCAGACATCTCGGCTCCGCCATTGCCTTCAGAGGCTGGGGCCGAGGCATTGGGATTGTGCGTCGAATCTGACCGATAACTGGGAGGTGGCGAGTTGCCGTCTTGAGGCGACCGTTCCCCAGCGGACCCAGATTCCTCCACCACGCCCTCGCCGGATGGTGGAGCGTCGTCCGACCCAGCGTCTGAGCCAGATGGGTCGTCCCAGAGTAAGCGTTCTTCCGCTCTACGGATGCGGATTTCCTCGACGATCAGCGACTGAAACGCCTCCAGGCGGCGGATGGCGCTTGTGTGTTCCAGCTCAAGGATCGTCATGTCATCCAGAATATCTTGATAATTGTCAAGGGCGAGGGTGCGTATTTCGTGAGTACGTCCAGAGCTTAGGGGATTAGTCCGCACTGGGGCTTCTTGGATCGCATCGCGAGCGGTATAAAGTACCGCACGAGCCGCGTGTCGAACCTCACGAAGGCCTTGCACCAGTGGGACATAGGACGCTGCTTCCGCGGTGAGTCTGTCCACTCCCATGCTGAGGGTATGGGTACTGAGAGTCATGTGAGACCCGGGGTGCATTGACCGAACGCGGTCACCCTCTTGCCTGCAGTGCTCGGCGGCGCCTAGAGTCATTATAGCCGCCCATTCGTCCAGAGATTCTGGGGAGGCGGGACTCTCCAACAGCTGGTAGCGGAACATGGCCTCTTCGTAGGTGGTGTACTCCGTTACCGGGTATTCGTGCTCAAGCTCTAACTCGCGCCTCAAAGACTCAGCTTCAGCCTCTGACAACGGCTCTTCATGGTTGCAGAGCCGATCCTCCTGGACGCGCCGCCAATACTAGCTGTAGGATGTTGCCTACAGACCTGGAGCTAGCCAGGAGGTCCGTTGGCTCTACGCCTGGACCTAGCCAGAGGGTGGCTGAAGCCCTTTTTCCTATAAGCAATAGACAAATAATAAAGTGGTAGCAGCGAGGATTGAACCAATAGCTTCGAGATTACCTAAGCATTCTAAGGAAGGTAATCATTAGCTACTAGACCAAAGAGCCGATATAAAATATTTCATTGATAAGGATATAGCAGGTCCTTTGTATGATGAAACAAAGGTGTATTTGTTGTTCTACTCTGCCCCACAGGGGCCAGGTTAGCGGTTAGGGTTAGAGTTAGCGGTTAGAGGTTAGAGGTTAGTGTCAGGGTCAAGGAGTAGTATATTGTCTCGGTAGGTTAGTGTTAGGGTTGGTTAGAGGTTAATTGGTTAGGGTGTTTGGGTGGGTTAGGGTGCTGGTGGTAGCCTGAAGCTTCTGAAACCCTTTAATGGTCATTTGGCTTAATGGATAGTACTTTGTGCTCTGTAATTGATGGCATCATGTTAAGGTCCAGGGTTCAATCCCTGCAGATAGTCTTATTTTGCTTTAAATTCTCAGATCTTGCCCGAAGTCTAACTCATGGTCCTAGCCACCTAGTGGCTAGCTCCATCGCTATAGGCAACGGACCTCCTGGCTAGGTCCAGGGCCATTAGGCTATATATTACTGCTAGGGCTCGCGCCGCACATCGTACGAAGACGACAGTCCGTATAACCCTTCGACCGTCCTTTCGGATTCGGGGGTGAATCGGTGGGTGAGCCCGTTCAGTAACGTCTGGACGCGCGTGAGCGAACTGGTGGCCACCATGGGCTCCTCCTGGAGGTCATCTTCCAAGGTGAGTAGTTCGTCTACCGAGAGGCCTTGGGCGTCATTTGCCGTTGCGAGTAGGTTCTCCACCGTGGGCTCGATGCGCATTGAGTAATGCTGGAAATGCATGGCACCCACTCGGGGGTGGGCGTCGAAGTCAATCAGGTCTGCAAGGTCGGGGCGTCCGGCTGCGGCGTCGGGTTCTTCGACGTCCTCGTCAGGGTCGTATTGTGACCCGACCCAGTGGTCCCCAATGACTTCCATCTCGGGGGGAGGCCCATCGCAATCCTCGGCGTGCGTCCCATCCACGTCCATGTCCACGCGTTGCGCTGCGACGCGGGGCTGTTCGGAGTTTTTGGGGCATATCTTGTCGGTCCCAATATGGCCGAGGAACCCGCACTTGAAGCAGCGCTTGTGCGCATTGGGTCCTATCACCGTGGTGCTACCGTGAGTAGCCGCCGCTGTTCCCGTGCCCGCGGTGGGTGGTCGGCGCTCGTATGGTGTGGCTGGACCGACGTGATTCCGAGGCGTCTCTCGCCTGAGGCTATTGTAAGCCTTGGGGGCAGGCGCCGCTGATGCCCACGTCGCTCTGGTCGCTGCTACTGCCGCGCTCAACTTGTTGGCGTTGTAGTAAACGTCCCAAATTTGGTTGGCGTTGAAGCGCAGCGTCGCGATATCGGAGTACTCAGCCGATAGCCCTCGGTGAAGGGCCATGATACCGCTGATCGAATCGGGCAACAGACGCATAAAGCGCTGCCTGATAATGAAATCAGGCATGGGTTCACGCATCCGGCTGGAAGTGTCGACGAGGTCGTCCATCAACTTCAGCGGGCCTTCGTCAGATTTGTATCGGACGGCCTCGAACTCGCGGGAAGCCTTTTGGGCAGTGGCGGCAGTGACAAAGCGGCGGTGCATAGCGCAGATAATGCTAGCAAAATCATACGGTATAGCACTGTGTCCGGTACGCGTCTGACATAATCTATGAACCATTGAAGTGCAATTCCAACGAGGTTGGTCTTTAATACAGTTATGCGGTAACGGTCTGCAGCGCCGGGGCCTCCCATAAATGAGGCCCTCATCCATGTTACTAGTCCCTCGAGCCATGTGATAAAGTCGGTGTGGCTGTTGTCCCCAGCATACTTCGCGGGGTTGTCGAGCCGGGGGGCTTTGATACGAATCGATAAGTCGGACAATTCTTCGCCCACTTGACGATAGATAATGGTCCTAAGGATTCTCTCAGCCTCCGCGTTGAACTCCTCCATAGCGTCGAAGGTGGGTTTACCGACGGCACTAGTGGCTTCGAACCCCGATGCAGTTGGCGCAGCGAAGTGGCTCATGGTAGAAATGTTACCCGTGGCGGGGCGGGCGAATCGCGGGGCCGAGGATATGCTCCCAGGGTCGTCGAATCGCGTCGCTTTTGCGGGACCATGGTGAGTCATATTCGGGGTACGCGCCTCCGTATTGAACTCAGTGAAGTCCGGGATGTGGAAGGCGGCCGCGGCGCGCCTCTTGCTGTTGGCCGATAGTTCTGCGCGGTTATTGAATTCGGCGAACGTCTCATCAGGACGTCTTGGGGGAAGCGCTTGATCGATTTCTTGCCTCAAGCGCCCGTCGATGTCCAAAGATTCCATCGCTGCGAAGTGGGGAAGCACAGGTTGAGGGATGCCATCGGCGTCCCTGCGTTTGAAGGACTTGATCCTGAGCAGTCGGGTAATGGCAGCTTCCGATTCGCCTAGTTCGGTGAGTAACTTGATATTGTCCGCGATGCAACTCTCCAGGGCGTCGTGATCGGACGTGATGGCGTCGTCAAAGGCGAGGAATCGGTTCGCAGTTTCCTCGGGAACTGAAACAGAGAGTTGCGTGTCTCTTCGGCGTTTTTGCGCTGGTCCAGTACCACAGCCGTGGTGTTGAGGAGCCGTTGACGACTAGCGACTAGCGCTCCGTGTATAGTATGCAGTGTACTATGCTGGTTAAGGGAGAGCGCGTCGGGGCTCAAGCCGTCCAATAGGGCCGAGAGGAGCGATTCCGGGTTTGAGGGAACGGCGGGGCGTTCCGCACGGGCGTCGACGGCAGGGCGCTCGCTCCGGGACTCAGGAGTGAGATCCGATTCGTCGGACACTGTTGTGGATGGCTTCGTGCCATCCGTGCCGTTTTGAGGCTGCTCCAGAGCAGCAGGGGGCTCAGCGCTGATAGGCTGGCCGGTGTGGTCGAACAGTTCAATGCGGAGACCGGTGCTGGTCTCGCGAAAGTAGCGTCGGCCGTGTTCGTCGGTGTAGACGGTGGCAGTGAGGCCCGAGAGAGCTCCAGGAGAGGCCGTGTGCTCGCCGCTGGTATAAGACGCAGGATGTCCTTCGGGAGACGAAGGAATTCTTGAGCCTGCAGTCACGAAGCCCGCATCGTCCTCGTTCGGGAGAGGCATATGCGGGGGAGGAGCGCGCCAGTCTTGTGAGTCGCTGGGGCGCTGGCCGTCGTTGTTCGACATGGTGGTAAGAGAAAAGATGCTGATGGTTACTTGATGAACTATGCAGTTCTTCTTGATGATCAGATGTGCTCCGAGGTAGGAGCCAATAGAGTTTAAAAAAGTGTAAGAGGTAGAGAGGTGGTTAGTTAACTTAGATCGATGCCTCGTACTAAACTGTTCCAAGTTCTGATATTAGAAGAGGACAGCGTAGTGTTGGGCAAAGATTAGTTGCCCATCACGACGCTGCCCGAGACTTTATATAATACATCAAAAGTAAGTAAACGATCAGTGAGACATATGAGCAGTGAGTGCGAGGATGGTGAGATGTAAGTAAGGAGACGTCCGTATGCCTTACAATCCGCCCACTGTGTTCACGTCGGCGCCGCAGTCGAGGAGGGTGCGGACAACGTCCACATGGCCGCTCCACACCGCACCTTGCAGCGCACTGCCGTATTCCCCGCCTGCTGTGTTCACGTCGGCACCGTGCTCGAGGAGGAGGCTAACAATGTCCACATGGCCAAACCGCGCCGCACCATGCAGCACACTGCCGTATCTTCCGCCCGCTGTGTTTACGTCGGCGCCGAGCTCGAGGAGGAGGCTAATAATGACCATGTGGCCGCTCGCCGCCGCAGCTTGTAGCGCACTGCCGTATTCTCCGCCTGCTGCGTTCACGTCGGCACCCTGCTCGAGGAGGACGCGAACAATGTCCACGTAGCCGTCCGCCGCCGCAGCTTGTAGCGCACTGCCGTATTTTCCGCCTGCTGCGTTCACGTCGGCCCCCTTCTCGAGGAGGATGTGGACAATGTCCACTTTGCCCTTTGCCGCCACAGCTTGCAGCACGCTGCCGTATATTCCGCCTGCTGCATTCACATCGGCGCCATGGTCGAGGAGAAGGCAGACAATGTGAGCATGACTGTAGCACGCCGCAGCTTCCAGCGCGCTGCCGTAGATCCTGCCCGCTGTGTTCATGTCGGCGCCATGCCCGAGGAGGATGCGGACAATGTCCACATGGCCGTACCACGCTGCAGCTTGCAGCGCGCTGCCGTAGATCCCGCCCGCTGCGTTCACGTCGGCACCATGGTCGAGGAGGATTTCAACCCCTTCAATATATGCAATTGCGGAACACAGATACAGAGGTGATGGAGCGTGCAGCGACCAATCTGGGTCTTCCCACCATGGGTAGTCAATGCTGTAGACACAGTTCAACGCAGCATATTGTCGGCTTCCTTGTTCGAGGAGATGCATGGTCGAGTGCTGTAGGACACCGCGGTCATGGCATCGAAGCAGGTGGTGAGACCAGTACTTGGCTGCATACTGTGCCAGTGGATATTGCGGCAACATGTTGGCATTCAGAGGATTGTTTTCAAAGTGGAGGAGATATGTGACGCATGATCGGGCGAGGAATGTGTGGGAGGGCGCTTCCCGCAGGTTGTGTTTGTACTTTTCCAAAAATTCCTTGGACAAGACGTAATCGTTGACTGAGGAGTGCGCAAGGGTAACCACCGACTCCTTTTTTCTTCGATAGAATGGGCCGGAACTTGTATCAGGACCAGCGACAACCAGTCCTTCGAGCAAATTCCACAGGGCCTCCGCGCTTCCTCTTTTGTGCGGTTCGAACACCCATTGATCCGGTTTGGAGAAATCAATCGCAAGAGCGTCGTCGAGCTCAAGCAGAGTGACGGGTTCCGCAGAAAAAGCAACCCAGCGTAAAAGTGTTGTCACGTAAACAAAATCATCCTCGTCGATCGGCTGGAGGAAGCGGGTATAGATTCCGAATAGATCGTTTGGGAGCTTAGCGAGTATTTTGTCGATGTCAGTTACTATTTTTTTCCGAGCCAATTCCTGCAGGAGACACGCCGCCATGCGGAACCTGACATCGAATAAACTGCATGGTTCTTCTAAGTATCCAAAGCGACTTACATGCCGTTGCTCTTGCGCACAATCTTTGAGCCAGCATCCTTGGCCTTCCTTATGTGCTTCAATTTGGAGTCGAGCTCAAGTTTGCTGTTCACAAATTGCAAGATATCCGCGTGTGTTGTATCGGGCTCAAGATCAACCACTGATACTTCCTTGAACGCTGCGGAGTCCAGAAATATTGTACGAGGTTGGCTCGCGACAAGGAGGTGCACTGGTTTGCCCGAGCTGCGGAGGGTGGAGATGAATTGAATAAGTTCATCGAGCTCGCTGCACTCGTCGAGTGCGTCGAGAACAACATAGGTGCCGGTGAATTGGGAAAGTATTGCGTCGAGCATCGCAAGAAGGTCGCTATAGGTTGGAAATTTCCCGCCTTGGCAGAACTTGAAGTGCTGATCAAGTACAGAATAGGGAGTGCGAGATTGCTCAGAAAGCTGCATGATGATGGACCGAAGCATGTTGTCGACGAGCTGCTTCTTTTCGTCTCTGAAATCGAAGTAGAAATAGGCAATAGCACAATTCGGGGCGTTCGGCTGACTGTTCGCAATTTTTGCTGATCGATAGCGGAAAAGATCGTCTATCGCGATCGAACTGTTTAGGGGAGCACTGTCAACCCTGGACTTCATACATATTGCAGTGATTTTCACCTCAAGACACTCTTTCCAGTACCAGCTGCTACTAGTCAGCCACTTATCTTAGGACCAGACTCGGAAACGGCTTACAATTTCCCCTGATCCAGAGGTACCCCGGCTCCTCCTTCCATTTCGCGAACTTGGTGTCCTCCAAAATCCATCTCCCAGTGTCCTTGTGACGAAGCGAGTGAGTTGCATGCTGCTTCTCCCTCATATCGAGCGCTTGAAACCATTCTCGAATCTTCTTCTCACCGCTGGATTCAAATCAGCTGAAAAATAAAGCGGACAGTGCATTCAACTGACTCCGAGTTTATAAGTCGGTCAGCCTTCGCTTCGGTTCTGGCAGTGGTCTCGTCAATTCGAGCGGTGGCCACTTCGATTTGCGCAGCGTGCTCTTCCGTTCGAGTGGTCGTGCCCTCCATTCGCGCGACGGACAATAGCTGATGTTTATTTTAGCAATTCAGCCCGTGAGAGGGTGATGGGTTGTCTTACCTGGAACTGGTCGCAACAATCTTTCCTATGCTCCTTCAGTTTTTTTATCTCCGCTTCGATTTTATCCCGTTTGAACCATGCTTTAACGAAACCTGAAACCCCCTTGGACTGTGCAAGTGTCTGACATCTACTATTGATTATCTCCAACTGTCTGTATAACACTTTCAGTGCGAATCTGCGACGGAATCACAAGTTGTGAACGCACTCCGTAAGACTTTCGAGTGCTGTAAGCAGCTCCCCAGTAGGCTCTTGATCTCCATATCCATGCGCCAGACGTTTGAGCTCTTTGACGGTTTCCCGGACCTCCTTCTCGAGATTGGCTAGGATTTCTTTATTGTCGCCAATCTCATAGCGGTCGCACTCAGCAGATACTCGTCAATGTGGGAACACGACGGTGTCGCACCTTTTCAATCGATTCCTTGATCGTTATGGCCAGTTGACCGAAGGTAACAATTGTGCCAGCAATATCCATCCTAGATTCGGGGTAGAATGTGTCGTGGTGGTGGTGGTCAAGATGAAGTGGTCTCTGCGGCACGAATGCCTCGTGCAGGACAGCTGTCTGCGCCACTCGCCTTAATTTAGAGCGGGCGTTTACAACACCTGTGATCATTTCGAGCGAAATCTCAAGGGGAGTCGGATAATTCGGCATGACGGAAGACATTTCGTTTCACGACTTGGATCTGGATTGTAGACAACGGAGATCTGAAATGCAGAGTTCGGAAGAAACTCGAAAGCTCAGCTGAAAATAAACAGAAGACGTGGGAAGCAAGTCGGATCGTACCGCCGGGGATTCTCCACCGGGCTTCCTGCACGCTCTGTGCTCTGCCTCCGCCGCTCAAGGAAAAGCTGGTGACGCGCGGAGAATATCAAATGAAATTACTGTGCAATCTACGAGAGCCAAACATCAAGCCCCGGCTTCACTTCCGGTCTTACACGCGGGGGACACCAGGCGCTCCATCGCCGCCTGTTTGACGTGGCGTCAGATGGCGCGCGAGCACTCGGGCAGCCTAAGCGCCACGCCGTGGGGGAAGACACTTTCCGTCCTCTCAGTCCTCTCACGGTGCTAATGAGGACGGCGCCGGTAGTGCCCATAGAGAAGTGTGGAAACCGGTCAGGGAATGAGGAGGGCAAGGCGATGGACGCGAAGACGGTGCAATTGCAATATAATTGCCGGGTACGCTCGAAGAGCCGGAAGTACGCGTCAGATTTTCGCGAAATTACGTGCGGAGCGCTGAACCCGCCCGCATCCCCGAGAGCGTCAGCGGGCGGAGTGTCATCGTCTTCGCACCACGCAGTCTCATCTCCACCTTGCATCAGTGACTGCCCCGCCGGGAGCGAGAGCGTGAGGGCACCTGGATCCGCAGACACACTGTACTCGCACGCTCCACCCGTCCTGCGAAGAAAGAGGCGCTATCTTCGGCCCATTCCCGCTTTCATTTCATGCAGACGGATTGGCCGCGCGGCGACGCAAACCCCGAGCTTGCGCATCCGCCGTGTGTTCCAGCCCGATGCGCAGTGGCGTGGAAGGCTAACAAGGGGCGAGCGACGATGAGGCTCGCGTGCAAGCTGGTGTAGGCGAAAGAAGCGGGAAAGCGGGACGTTTTAGTGACTCTCAAGCCCCGCGGTTACGCATCCTCCTCGCCTTTCGACCCACTCCAGTGGTCGAGTGCGGCGCGGCAGGGGAGCCAGGGGCGAGCAACGATGAGCGTACGAGCTGCACGTGCGTGGGGGTAAGAAGCAGGACAGCGGGACATTTTGTGAGGGTAGCCGTACGCACTGCGCGGGCGGGTAACGTGGCCCCTCCGAGCGAGGGGTAACCACTGCGCGGCGACAGGGAAGCGGACGGCCAAGGACAGATGGCACCAAGGCGCTTCGGCAGGGAAGCCGGCGTCGAAGACGACGGACGGGGAAGAAAAGACATTGCCAGCGGGAAGGCGCACCCAACCGTGACTGGTCTCCCTTCCATTCGCCCCTCCTACACCGACATTGCGGGAGGTATACGTCCCGGTGCGGATGAGCACGACGAGGCGCGCGTGCAGGAAGAGCACGGTGACGCACGCGCTTCTACGAGGGAGGTACATACACCAGGTCGAGGAATGGAACGTGAGACGGCGGATGGGCATGCGTGGTGACGAAGGTCGAAGTCGAGGAAGGGAGGGGGAGCGAGGACAGCCGCGCGCAGGGTCAGGGCATCGGCCAAGGTGCAGGCGGGGCGCGGGGTGGCGGCGCCGCACGAGAGAGAGGGAAGGCGATCTGTGTGTCTGCAAAAATCTCGTAAGCTATCTCGTATTGTATAGGGAGGGAAAAGGACGAACGGAAAGGACGAACTTTCGTGCAGGCGGGTTGGGAGACTGCGCCCGGAGGGCGTAGGAGTCACCGATGGCAGCAACAAGGCCATCTGGCGTGTAATCCGGTGGCAGCCCATCTTCAGATTTCCCACCCTACTACGTCCACCTCGTGCGCGGCTTCGTGCGGTGAATGACGAGGGAGGATGCGGGTGCGAGAGGTAGTCGGAGATGCGCATGCGCGGCGAGGGCGACGACAAGGCGCTCGAGGAGGGCGCGGGCGACGACCAGAAGCAGCAGAGAAATAGGCGAAGTACGTGGCTCGACCATTCGCACTAACGCCGTGATCTCAGCGACACGGCGGCTTACACCGACAGCAGGGTGAGCGCGCACGATGGATAGCAAGGACGGCTGCGCTGGGGGAGATTATTCCGTTAGCTGGCCAGTCTTAAAGAAAGAGGAAGAAAGGATGGAGACGCACCATCTCTGAGGTGTACACCGCGCCGGCGGCTATGTAAGGCGCAGACTGGGAGACCGCCGCAGTGATGCACATGGTACACAAGACTTGCAAGTGAGTCGCGGATGGCAGCAACGAGCGCGTCGGGACCCCGCCGTCGAAGAATCTTCTACATAGTGGCTTAAATTGCTGAATTTGCAGGTCAATCAGGCCTACAGGCAGAGCGCAGCACTCCATGTAAGGGCCTAAGATCGTCGGCGCTGGAACGAGGGAGTCGTAGACACGGCCCACTGACAGAGGAGCTGAGCGTTGCTGCAGGTGTGACCGAAAACCGAAGATCGCCGAAGACCGCCGAATTCGGCCTCACCGCCAATTGGCCGGAAAAGGCAGGTGCACTTTGTGGACGCCGCCACTGGCACGCCTTTTTTTCTCGCCCATCGTCTTGCGATCCGGAGACCTCTTGCCTCTCGGCTCGAATCCCGGGATCTCTGCTCCCCAATACTGCTTTGGAAATTGTCGTTCGAGGCAGCCTGACGCGTAATCCCGTTCCTTTGAACGGAGGCTTTCTATCCTTATACATCTTCAGCAATAGAGCTCATAGTGCTGTGTTTCTTACCAGCCCCCGACCCCTTCGATCTCAACTTGAATCCGATCCGGCACGGTCCTCACGCGCCTCTTTCACTGTAACCACCATCACCTTCGTCGCCCACCGGCCACACATTTACAAGGTGAGTGTGTGTCTTCCAGCTATTTCAGCATCGTCACAAAGCATCTCGTCGTTAACCCGACGGCCGAGCTTAAGCATAAAATCCTCTGGTTCAACTCTTTGAATTGATGAGCCTTGTTTTCATGTTATCCCAAAACCACAGACATACTTTTGAGGGTGTCTCCCCCATGGTCTAATAACAGAGCTTCGAAGTGTTCAACAAGGACAGAATTTAAATTACAAAAACCCATACCCCACATCAACCCCACGGCGTCATGGGCCGGCCTTGGTGGTTACATGTAATTCCAGATTTCAGTCTCTTTTGGAATGGGACGGCGGTGTTGCGTGCATTTGATTTCAATGATGCAAATAACGCTGGCTGAACCCAGATTCACAGCTCGACAAGTTGCACTCGAGACTCACTGGCCACCGGGCTACTCGTGGACCATTGAAACTTCAACCTTTGCCAATTCCAGATCTCGTCTCACTCCAATTCCTTTGCCCTCGAATATCTATCCCCGTGCTGCTCAACTTTACCACCTCTGCCTTCGCTGGCCCTCACCAATCCCCAGGTCTCTTCGTAGCCGCATATCGAGCCGTGAATGTTATAATACCCCCAAACTTGTGATCTGGCCCCTGCGTACCTTGGGTTTTCGCTTTTACTTCCATCACCCTTGGGCTTTTCTGCCTCTGTGTTCGTTGCAGATTCCTTCCATTGCTCCCTTCAACATCAGCATCCTCCTCTCCAAATAGGCGCGGTTATTTTCAACACATCGTTCAAATCTCGATATGATTCGATGCAACCTTTTCGGATTCGGGGATTTATCCGGAGCCCAATGACGCCGTAACCGCAACATTGGTAAAGTTCGTCCACTGGATCCTTCATTGGCGTTGACTCCATTTTGTCAAAAACCTTACCTAGATCGGCCCCGACCGCCTTTCCGATCTATTATTCTCCTGGCATACCGTCTCATCTCTCACGATGTGTGTTGCTCACCCTGCACGCCCCCTTCAATTTTCAACATCGCATTTCGGCCGTCTCGGCCTTCAAGTCCTGCAATACAAGAACAACCACCATCGATGCTCACTATGTTATGTCGGCGTATGTAATCTATTCGACCGCCATGCACTAAAATCTAACCTCACAGACAGGTTCGCTGCCGCATTCAAAAAATGCCGTAGATACGGCTTCGTCAACCGATCTCCATACATGTGCGAATCTTTTTGAATAATCGGAGCAGCTGGAATATCCATTACATTCTAGTTTCAATTATATTGTTCATACAACCGAATGGCTTGCTGCCTTTACTTGTACGAATCGTCTCAGCCTCCGAGGCATCCACCGAATCAACCTTGCATCTGTTCGATTGTCCGAATTACGCCGCGAGTGAGACAGATCCTAGTTCGACGTGAAATTCAAGTACCGCCAGGTGTTCCTTGCAGGGCAGGAACAATCTGAAGGCCCACCTTTTGTGAGCCTAGAGGAAAGACAGTATACCTTCGCAGCATCAAACAACAGAAAATTGGATGCCCCGCGGACAGTGGGCTGCGGCACTTTTTCGTGGTGCAGTGATAAGCCAAACTAGTAAAAAAAAGTCAGGGGAGGCAAGGTTCAAAGGAGCGACTCGAGTGATAGAAATAATACACACACCGACGTAAATTTATGCAGCGGGTCTTGAGGCCTTGAGGCCTGATTCTAACTGGATCCCCTGGAAAAACGAGCTGTGAAATGAAAAGAGTCAGCGAAGCGCTCGGTTCGATTATTGAAGGAATCAGCACTCACTCAAGCGACTTGAGTCGAAACAACGCTGGTGAAAGTCATTTGAGCCTAGAGTTGATCGCGAGTCAGAATACTTAACGGCAGCGTACCTCCAGGATAAGTGAAGAACCATGATACGCAGATAAATCAATCAGAGCGCGAATGGTTGGGCCATTCCGGAACGTTCAGTCCAGCTGTGATGAAACAGGCAATTGGCTCAGAATGTCCCACCGAGTGCAGGTCCAGGGCCGTCAAGCCGGCCGAGTAAAATGTGCAGGTAGTTCAAATAAACAAACACATTGTAGCGAAGTCAAGGTGAAGGAGTCGAGAACTGAAAAAGGAGCACATATCCAAGACGGTTCTGGGCTGGGTAAAGCCGAAGATAATGGATATAACTTGCAGCAGTTCCATCTAGAGAGATACAACGAGTAACCAGGAGCGGCGGATGTTCAAAATTAAATTCGAGAGACTTGTGATAGCCCTCGAGAAGTCCGAGATTGCGCGAAGTTGCATAGTCTTTGTTCACCTTGACGAATAATGGTAAGTAGCCGCAGGACGGATGTAAAGGAAGGAAGTAATACGAACGTGTATCAACGGAATTAATACGATGACCGAAGCCAGCCCCGAGAGACTGACGCGCGAAGCTTGAGTATGCTGGATGATAAAGCCCGTTAGCTATTCGTTCAGCGGAGACGAAATGACGGTGAACCTTGGAGTGGACTTTTGACAGTCATAAACGACTGGAACTATACAACCAATTGAATTGGATACCTTGGGAATGTCGAACAAACGGAAAAAAAGCACCGAAGAGTCCGCTCGAGAAAGCCAAAGCAGCTCCGTGTAAATGTGTGGCAAGGAATTCGATTGGAATAGAAACCCAGTACAAATTTGAAGATCAACGAACTTGAGCGACGAGGTAACTTTGAAGACTAGGAGTTTGAAGCTCGGGATGTACGAGATACTTGCAAGGTTCGCGGGTGAAATTGCATTGATGTGGGAGAATGGACTGCGGGGCAAGCACTTCAGGCGGTAGAAGGAAAAGGTGCAGCTTGGAAGCTAGTGCCGCGCGGCCGTCCATGCGGAGAAGAGATTCGCGCGGAGTCGCTGTGTATCTGGCGGAGCGTTGCCAACAGAATAGGATCCTACCAACCAAGGGGATTTACATTCAAGCGGAACGGCTAGTGGTATGGTCGCCGTGGACGTGGGAGGAGTGCTCAGCAGAGGTTTGAAAGATGCAAGTCTCCTGGAGGTCCATGCACCCAGAAGCAGGCCCAGAATCGTCGGGTAAGAGGAAGAAAGAACCTGGCAGCAGAAGACAAAAGCCGCAGATCAAATATCGATGTAGATCATGATGGATTCTCGCACGCTCTCCCCACACTTTCCGCGAGCTCGCTCAGCCTCGGACGGCTCCTTCCCGCCCGCTGCTATTCTACCTCTGAAATCTCTCATCAATCAGCCGCCCTCCTCCACCTTTTATGGCGTCCATGAGCCTCGGAGTCTCGGCTTTGGGATGCGCGCTGAAGGAAGGCCCGAGAGTGGCTTGAGCCTTGGAGTCGCGTGAGCCCGACGGAAGCGGCCAGCAGTACCGGAAGAGGCGCCGTCGTCACCCATAGCGATCCATGTCGGTTTGGGGCAAGCTTGGGGAGCCGATTTGCTTGGGCTGTTGGTCGCGGACATCTCACGGGAGACAAGGTACCCTCGCCGTGCGCAAGACCTTGGGAATATCCGCGCGCGCTGCTTGATGCCCTCGCAGACGTGGTGTACACGTCACTGAAGATGGCGCGTTCCTTTCCATCCCTACTGCTTTCGATCTTTGACGAGATTTATGTAGACACCCGCCGCCAGGTCGACACCCACCAAGCTAGGATACTAAGCGCGACGCACACCAGCACGCCCGCCCGAGATCGTCTGCGAGGCTCTTCACCGCGCCAGCATGGGAAAAAGTCGTTATTGCACGCACCACGCAGCACGCAATCCTGCGCGCCGCAACGTCCTCCTTCCGCTCTTCTACCACCATCGTGCCCTCCTCTTCTCCCTCCACCGCCCGCGCGTGCCTAGCCCGTACCCGACGCGCAGCCAATACTCGTGTTCGCTATCACACGCTTGCCATGGCCCCCGCGCGCGTTCGCCGCCATTCGCACTCTGCGCAGCTTTGCCGTCGCATGCCGCAGGGACGTACCTCTCCCAGCCTCTCGATGCACTCGCCGATATCCGGTGGTGATGTCCTCTTTCTTCGCTCCTTTTCGCCCGTCTCTCAGTCCCTCCAGGATTGCGTTGCTCGGGCTCGACTTTTCACGCCTGTCTCTCCTCCGTTGCCCCGTGGGTAACCGCAACGGGCCCAAGGCCTTCCAGTCCGTGGCCGCGGATTTCTATCCCGATGTTTCCCTCGTCGTCTAGACTGTTCAAGACAAGCAAAGCATCCTGGGCCTCGAGACTATGTTCGTGTAGACAGTGTGTACCCTCTTCTCTGCATCTAGGCTTCCGTTGACACTAAGCAACTGTGTCCCACAGACCTACCCTTGCACTACTTACGCTCCTGCGCTCCCGCCCTCGTCGCATCCTCGCCATCTTCGAGGTCAGCATCACGCCTGAGCCAGCCCGACAATTCAGGCAACTGGGCTGCGCGCTCTCGTTTCTGTACATGTGCCTTGCCCGCTTCTGTTCCTTTAATTTTCTCTTTCACTTTCTATCTTTCCGCTGTCTGACGCACCCCCCCTCTTCTAAGGATCGCCAACACCTCGCCCTTGCACCGTATTACCACCGAGCAGACAGACGCTTGCAAGAGAGGAACCGCGAGTGCGATCGTCCAACTCAATACGTCAGGTCCTTTTACTCTGACACCAATAATGCTCCCATACTGATCTGTTCCACACACTTGCTCCTGGCGCCCGCTGCGCATTGATTTGGTCGCTTAATATTGCGAACGAGTGAGTACTTCTTGGATTTTTTGGTTCCTAGTCGAGCTTGAAAGCTGACATCGTCTCTTGGTGCTGAAATCACCATTCCCAAGTTTCCGAGGACGACGAGCATGAACAGTCGCGTTTGCTGCCCCGCCGCAGCCGCTCCCCCGGCCTGTTTCGTGGTGCATCTCCTCATCTCCTCGTTATGTTTTCAGGCAAGCCGAGCTATGTCTCTCGAGAGGCTCCGCAAAGTTGGAGGGCATCGTCTTCCCCATTATTCTCACAACGGACCGTGTTTCCTCGTACGCGGCCGCCTTCCTTTACTTCGGGCTCTCCTGCACGGGATATCAAATCGTATCCCTCGACTCGACGTCCTTGTATATACTGCGCCGTTGTCATCTAGTACTACTAGTAATCGCGCAATCAAATGATGTTTCTTGAAAATTGGCAGCCCCTCCATGATCATGACTGTCCGAGGGCTAAAAGGCCCGAAAAGATGTACTGGGTCTGGCTGGCAGCCCTCGAAAGATTGCATTTGATTAGTTTCCTTCATCCTCCCTTCATACTCCCCACTTCCTGCTTTCCATCTGCGCAAAACATTCATGCATCACTAACTCGCTGATCCAGTACACGTATAATATCTCGCATCCGGTCATCTAGTACCTGCGTAGCTTGCTTCTATAATCAAGAAAAAAAGTCCTCGCTGAGGCCCTCCTCGTTTTCTCCCCAGGGCTTTCCTCTTCATTCCCTCCGATCCACAACATCCTCGCTGGTGTTCTCGACGGCGGCGCCAATGATGCGCAGAGGTGCGGTCCAGGGGTGCCGACGATGCACAGATGTGTGGACGATGAGCAGTCATGCGGAGAGCCGGAATGGTGGCCAGACTTGTGGCGGATAAGGAGCCGCTGACCTCCTCCACATCCCCAAACTACACCAACATTGTGTCCTGGTGCGGAAGAACTCGACGCGCGTGTCGGCCCGCGTGGCGCGCAGGAAGACCACGGTGACGAGGATGGTGCGCGCGCTTGAGCGAGGGGGTACACGAGGATGGGGAGGGGAAGGTAGGACATCCGGGGGCGACGTCCCAGTCAAGGGAGAAGCTGAAGCAGCAGCGAGAGCATGAGGGTACCTGGACCTGGACCTGCTTCCTTTATCCCTGCGGACACGCCTGTACTCTCAGGCTCCACCTCGTCCAGCGGAGGAAGAGCGCGGGCTCGAGTCTCATCCCACTCCCCTTTCAAACAGCCGGACTGGCCGCGCGGCGATCGCGATTAAGCATCCTCCTCTTCCTGCAGCTCACTGCGGCGGTCGAGCGCGGCGCGGAAGGCAAATAGGGAGCGAGCGATGGTGAGGGTATCGCGCAAGCCCGCGCAGGCATAAGAAGCGGGAGAGCGGAGCCTGTCGTAGCTGTAGCCGTACGCGCCGCGCGGGCGGGTGATATCACCTTCCGAGGGATGGGGAAGGGCTGGTCATTTTCGCGAGACGGAAGCGGCCAGGCAACAAAGGGCCTTGACAGGGAAGCCCGCTCCGTGGAAGCCCTGGGCTTGGGAGAAGACGGACAGCGATGTATTGTCATTGCCAGCGCGACCGCTGCGCGAGGCGCACTTCCAGCCGTCGCCGCTCTTGCCCTCCATTTTCCCTTCCTGCCCCAGCCATGCCGACGTTGCGACAGACATACGTCCTGATGTCGATGAGCTTGACGAGGCGCGCGTGCGGGAAGACCACGGTGCGGAGGATCGTGCGCGCGCGCTCGTGCGAGGGATATACGAGGACGGAGAGAGGGAGGCAGCGGCGCCGATCGAAGCCAACACTTAGCAAGGGAAAACAAGGCCGACCGCGTACTGCGGAGGCAGCGGGCAAAGCGCATGCGAGGGGTGCGCTGAGGCGGAGTCGGACGAGAGAGAAGGAGAGCACCGGACTCGCAGATCTGCGAAGTCTCGTCAGCTATCTTGTACGGAGTAGGAGGGGAATAAGACGAACAATTTTGCGGCAGCAGCGTGCGCGGGGTAGGGGGCTTGAATATTGCGTCCTGACGTACTGCCAGCGCAGCGACCAAGGTATCAGGCCTATCAGGCAGCGTCGCTTCCGGCTCCCACAGCCCGGGCATCATGCACACGGCTTTGTGCGGTCGATGAAGGTGGTGGAATGCGCGGCGAGGGCGATGGCGCCGTTCGAGTAAAGGCGGGGACGCAAGAGGCACAGCTGCAGCCTGCAAGGGAAAGAGGCTGGCTCGGCGTCTCGACCTCCAAACACACACGTACACGCAGGAGCCCACGGCGACTGCAGCTGCGTGCGCGAGGTGGCGAGCACGCGGGCTATGGACAGGCGGCAAGACATGTCAGAGCAGGGCCTGCGGTGCGTCTGCCCAAAGGCATCCCGTTAGCCGTGTGGTAGGGGAAGAGGGGAGAAGGACGCACGAGGCAGCGAGCAGGAGGCGCGGTAGCAATGTGCGTGTGGCGGTGAGCACGGGGGCGACAGACAGCGCGGAGGCGCAAGGTTCTTCAAGCCTTGCTCATCTACACGAATCTTGTTAGCTATCTGGCAGATGAAAGGAGGGAAGCCAGACGCACGATGTTAGGAAACACGTCGCCGCCGCTCGGGTATACCACGTCAGCCCGGCATCTTACGAGACTGGTCGGGCAAGACAAGGGCCTGCACGCCGCACGGCGCGCTTGAAAGAGGGCACGAGGATGTGAACACTCCCTCGCCAGCATCGGGTGCTCGACGCAAGCAATTTGGGAGGCTTACCGTATAACAAATGCTCGGTTCCACAGATTCAATCCGCATGATACATGTCACTACATAGTAGTAACATACGCTCATAAAATTCCCACTAGTACCATTACAACTCAATACTTTGAACATTCGCACCGTCGTGACTACTTGTGGTATACTTACCGTGGCAAGCCTAGGGAAACCTCGCATACATTCGCTCTTCATCTCTGACCTGTCTCCAGAACGCAGTCGGTCGGAGAGATACACGATCCAGGGGCTGAACGACATCAATTGTGAGAGGTTGACGCCTGCAGGGCATTAGTCGGTAATCCGTACGGTTGTAATTATTATAATCAGGGCACCTCTTCGATGGGAGCTGAATCCGGTGAAACGGTGTCACGGTAGTTCTCCAGTGCGTCCTCGTTCCCTCCAGCTCCTACGCCCACGAGATTCCGAATCCAAGAGGACACTGATTTTTGAGGAGTGCCGAACAAGTCATTCGAAAGTCCCTTCTTCAAATGAATGCCGAGACTGCGGATGAAAGTGGTCTGGTTAGCGGGACTGTCAGCCGGCGAAGGACCAAAAGTTTTGGTCAGGGCCGGACTACCGGTGCTCCATTGGTATCCGCTAGCATGAGCTCCAGCCATAGGTTCAAAGGTAAGCAAGAATGGTTCGCGTGCGGCGGAGTAAGAGGCTATTCCCCAGGACCGTGCTTTGTCACAACCGGTGATTAGACAAAGACTGCCGTTCGACAATCCACGGCCTCGAGCATCGTTGATGTATTTGTACCAGCTTGCGGCGTGCTGCTGGGCATAGGCACGCATCGGCGCTATGTTTCGGAGGTCCTGAAGTTGGCACCCATCTGGCAAGGCTAGAATGGCTCCTTGCGGACCTCCACAGCGGAAGACGAAACGTCCGATAGGAGTCTCGCTTCATAAACAGTGTCATAAGTGTTGATGCGCGCCTTTAGTTTCAGCATATGACTTACTTAGACAAATGCCGCAAATCCTGCACCGACGGGGTCGCGACATAGGCTCCGGGCCCGTAATTGTGTTGAACGACGTCCCTCAAGTCGTAGGGCTCCATTGGAACAAAGTCCGTTGGCACGCCATTGGCGTTGATAGGATGTCCCGCGGGAAGAAAAATGTTGAAGTAGAAGTCGAACGATCCATCCTGCGTGACAGTTCCTACATCACCGATTGCGATACCGTGGGTCAAATACTCCGCGGGCAGGTCTTGTTGTACATTGGGGTGATAGAGAGGGAATCCACGTTTCTGCCGGAACAACTGGCTACAGTAGCTTTCGTTTCCCGGTAGAAATTTGTCCCCTCCGGTTTGGGAAGGAATATCGACGATTGGAATACTGGATTGAGGATACGTCTGAAACGCACGCGTTAGCAAACAACACAAAAACACAGTGCCACAAAAGCCTACGCCTGGCGTTGAATGGTTGTGCACATTCCCAATTACGATATGCGCCCCGTCGAGGCTGAAATCAGACGCCAGAGAAAACATTGGGGGTTCGGGCTGTGCCTAGAACACACACGTTAGCAAACGAACGGAATACACAGTACCAGAAGCTCACGCCTGGCTCGGGATCGTTGTGCACATCCTCCGGCCCAACTTGTTCCCCAACGAGGCCGGAACCCAAAGTGTTTTGCGTGTCATTTGGCCCACTGGATCATCATAAGAGGCATTCAATTGCTGTTTTGACATACCCTTCGCTCGGCGTTGAAGTCGCAGGATTTGTCATATTTGGCAGCGGGGATCGCCCTCCCCCTAAATTCGAGCTCGATTGAGGGCGACGCAGGGGGGTGCCCGACTGGCCGAGGCTCATGTTACTGTCGTTAAACGAATCAACTGGGCGGGGTGACGAATGGCGAGTATCGCCGGCATCTCCCGGAACCGAGCGCGACTGGGCATGGCCGATTTCTACACAGAATGAGCTACTTTTCCTCGTCGTCATAACTGGCGTACCGCTGTCATGTTCAGATTGATTGTCGTCGGGGAACAAATTATCTGCACCATTCACCGATGAATCCAATCTTTGGGGCACCGTAGGTTCCTTACCGTCAGCTGTGCGGGCGTGACCCGGAGAGGAAACCGACACCTTCGTCTTCCCCGACACGCCGCTCGAATTCGAGCTCGACCGGGCGCGACTCGGAGGTTGTTCCTCCGCGTCCGGTGAGGTGTCTGACGGATCGGTACTAACATTGCTCCCATTAAGCAGAGAGGCTGGGCGGGATGGTGAATCGTGGGTGCCGCCGCCAGCTCCTGGAGCTGACGGCGACTGCGGACGACCGATATCTACGCGGAATAAGCTAGTGTTCGTCGTACTCAGGATTGACGTACCGCTGGCATGTTCAGATTGATTGTCGTCGGGGAGCAAACTGTCTGCACACGAGATGATAAATCCAGTCTTCGGCGAATTCCATCATTTCCATGATCCTTACCATTGGCTGTGGATGTCAAAGAAGGTAGGATTTTTCTAACCGCGAGCGCAGGCTTGCGCGCTTTCACAAATCTGACGTCGCTAGTTGCAAGTCAGGGTAAGTACAGTCGGAGGCGAGGACAACACAGACTTGAGGACCGCGTCGACGACTTTTGGCACATCTACAGGGCACTGACGAAGCTGGCGATGAATGAGATGCACCCCGATTAAGGTAGAACAAGCGAGGCGGTCGACGGCGGTGCGAGCAAAACGCATCGAAGATGAAGCAGTGGCGACACCCGTGTCCTCGATTAATGCAAGCACTGTACAACACAGCTTGCAGATGACTTCAAAAAAAGATCGCCGTTTAGATTCAATGACAGGCTCCGAGTCGCTTGAGGGAATGAGATGTCCCCAAAATCCGGGCAATTCCAAAATTCCTGCTAGATATAGGACAGCGGAGAGCCTGAAGAAGCCGAATTCGGATCCTTCGCTTCGATTGGCTGTGTCAGTATGCACACCCCTTGAAAATGAGATGACCAGGACAGACCTAAATTGCCCATTTACAAGGAGTGTCACAATCGGTACCAAGTTATCATTTCCTTCCAATGTCGGCAGGCGACTGAGCTTGCTCGGGGGCTCAGCCTCCACAAGCTTTGTCACATCGCTGTCGGAAATGCAGAATACAGCGAAATCTCGATGAAACTGCCAGTCTTCGTCACACCATTGGTCTCGTTTCCAGAGTGAGCTGAGATGAGGATCGGATGCACTCTTTAAGTCTTCGTGAGTGCGGAATAGGTGCCGGGTGCCTGGATAGCGAGTAATCACTACGACCAGCATCTTGAATGTCTCGCGTTGAGTATTGACCGTCTTAGACCTGGGCACGTCAGCGGATGAAATAAGATACACGAGACACGCTGACTTTGGATCGGTAAACGCAAGGAGTTTATGGCAGTGATATTGCAATGCTCGTTGGGTCTCGCCGGGAGGAGGAGGAGGATAGTCGGCCTCCGAGGAGGGTCTATTGGCATACAGGTGGTCAAGGATGTGTTCCCTCGCGTCACCGTTGCCGAAGAGATTCTCGATGGCTATCTTAGAATCCTTGGGTCCGCCGAGCAGACGAGAGAGTGTGTTTACAATGGGCTTGACAATAGCCTGAGCGCAGCGATTTGCGGCTATGGACAGAGATAAGCCCACTGCGTGACGCGGCACCAGACTCCGAGTGCCTTGGCGTTGAAGACTCCGAGTGCCTTGGTGCTGAACAGGATCGGTGTCTTGGGACCGTGACTGGTCACGGTCACCACGGTGCCGTCGGCGTTGAAGAGATGATCCTACTGCGTGTGCCACAGCCCACTGAGCATCGTTCGAATCTGGCTCGCCGGCCTGGCACTCGGGATGACTCGGAGACGGTGTCGAGGTACTCATGGAATGGTTGCTGCCGAGCATGTTCAAGCCACAGGTTAAATAACTGTCAGTACATGCGATGCTATTCGGAGTTTACTAGGAGTTAGCGCAAAGTTAGCGGAAAGTTAGCGCCCGGCGCCGTAAATTGGGCGCAGATGGATGTCAGATACACATGTTGATCGTTTGCGCCGACGCCACAGGCATGCTGCAGACGTGGTTCAAAATTAGGGACATGCACGTTGGTCCTAAGGGTGATAAAGGCAGCAATGTAGTGGAACACGCCCCAACTTCCATGCCGTGTGGCAAACTGAAGTAAAATCCGCCTCTTGACCGACGACTCAGAGTCTCAACTCTCCTCCCCGTCCTATCAATGGCATCCTGCAATGTGCATCCTTTGAACTCTGATATCAGCGGAATCGGAGTCCGCATATCGTTTTATCTGCAGACCCTCTTCCTTGGTACGCTAACAAAAACCGTGTTTTCCCTTTTGACGCAACACATAGGTTGTCTTTCTGTCCGTTCGAGTGTGGTGGAGGAAATCAGCGGAGCCCTGTATACGCTCATGGCCACGAATACAGCCATGGCCATCACTGGTCTTATACTTGGGCTAAAGCCAGAGCCCGAAATTACCTTTCAAGAGTGAGTCTTTCGTCTCGGCGCGGAGTTGCCTGCTAACGCGCTGTTCAGTGCTGTGATTATCGTATATCTGCTCTCGATGGGTTGGGTCACCGTCCTCGCCTCGCTCGCGGCTTGCAACCGTCTCGCTGACGAAACGAAGATCCTTCAATGGGTTTCTGTCATCCAAGGCTACGTGATTCTGGCATTTGCCTTCGCCATCCTTGCGACGGCCCCCAGCTTCGGACAGAACCCGCAATGCAACGGCGATGCTGTCGCGGTCATCCTCCGCCCGTTTTCTGCCTTGAAACACGGGCGCGTTTTGGGCTGGTGTATCGTCAGCTTGGTGTCTTTCGGCTATACCGGAATGGTGGTCTGGGACCTAACAAGACCGCTGCGGAAGCCAAAAGGAGACCCACCGCCACCTCCCGTCGAGGTTGAGCCCCCACAGTCATCAGCGCCAGTCCGCGAGCCTGGTCCCGCCCTAAATTTTGTGGACGACCCACTTGGCGCAGATACGGCGGCTCCGAAGAGACCAGTGAGCAGGATCTAGTTCAGAACGCAAATAAAAATCAAACTATTACAAGGATTCGACCTATGGTCCAACCGCACCTCTCGTCGATCACACTTTACTGGTCATGCTTTTTTCCATCCTTGTCATCTGGGTGTTCTTCGTGCTGAACATAGAATTGGTCATTCATTGGTACCAGCCTACTTCGGATGATTCGGCATCCAACTGGCAGTTTGGTCAGGTGAGATAGCCATTAATATTGGTGCAAATTGAAACCGTAACGTACTCACATATCGTTACAGATCCTGGCCTTGTTTTTGCCACTCCTGCCTTTTATCCAAATGAGCTCCGTGTTCAAACAGTTTGGCTTCAGACCTACGAAAATGAAAATGAAACTCATGCCGAGACCTGATATCAACGACAATGACTATGATACTGAGCAAAACATCAAGGAATGAACACCGAATTTCAAACTCGGGGTCAGTTTGGTTGGGAGAAAGGGTGGGAGATTGATATCTAAAAGTGTGGTCGAAAGTGGTGGACTCGACACAGGTCGCGAAATTGGTGTAAAATTCGCGATAGTAATGATGCATGTGTGGGTTGTGTTGATCGCATCGTTATTAGCACAGAGCTGCAGACCCGGAATTGTGTGCGACATGGATGGCTGAGGGAAAATGCACTCGCGGATAGCGATAGCCTTCGTGGTTTATTGAGCCGCGGGCGGTGTGCGCAAGTGTCGGTATGAGCACTGCGAGGACATGAGGCTCCCGATCGCGACGACGCCCGCCTCCAGTACAATTTGTATTCGCGATCCGCAGCCAAAAGCTCCATTTTAACGGGCAGCAGCGCCGAGTGGGTTTTCAGCGCCTTCACTTTGCAGCGGCGGGCCGTCGCTGGTATTCGCACAGAGGGAAGGGGAAAGGGGGCAAGGAGCGGCAGAGATCCGCGCCACGAGCCACACGGGGACGCCGCGGAGACGGTGCACTCAGTGAGACCCTATGCGACGTTCAGTTGAGCGTGAAATATGTGGATGACATTGAATGGAAAGCGTACAAAATTATATAGGAATTCGGATGCTCGTTATCGGTCCCGGTAAGTAAGCTATGCAGGTGGATAAGGAAGAGGGTGCAAAGCATATACAGTGCATGATGGGTACTAATGCGTGATGTTTGTTGGGCTTGGCAAAGGAGAGCGCGCGAAACGAGCCGGTGCCTACCCGCAGCCTGATTCTCTCCACATTTCTCCGCCGATTTCGACTATGTGCCAAGTCGCACACCAAGCAAGGTCCAGGCTGGCCTAATACTACGTCTCGATCAACCGCTGCAGACTGCTTCCAACGACCATCTCTCGGGTTGTTCGACCAATCCCGACTCGTGCGGCTGGTACCCTGCTTCCCTCTCCTTGCTCCGAGCCCAGTCCTATGCGAAGACAGCGCCGACGCGCAGCACGAGCGTTGGGGGTGAATACAAGGTACGACGACGATGCGGAGATAGGAAGACGAGGGTCTCGTCGTCGTCGAAGGTGGAGGCAAGGAATGGGGGCCGGTAAGGTGAAGGAGGATGGGGAAGCGGCAGCGGTAGTGTGCTTTCGGTGGGGGACGCTCTTCCAACCTCCCTCTGCACTTCCCCCGCCTACCCCACCCGCACCGACTTGCAACGGACATACGCCGCCGTGGACGTGCAGCAGGAGGGCGGTGAGGAGGATGAGGCGCGGTCGGCGCGACGCACGACGACGACTGGAATCGGAAGGGCAAACGGGCTAATTCGGCGCCTCTACCTCGACCCCTAACATGTGCACCAACGCCGGGGTCTCCGCATACGGGCGGGCCTACACCGACGATAGATCGATCGCAGTGCGACGGACAGCCGGCGCGGCACGTCACGGGAGAGTGGGGTTGTATGACTTTGCGTGAGACCAGGGAAGGTGAGTCGCAGATCTGCGAAAATCTTGTGAGCTATCTTG